>CM067842.1:532311505-533511505 GCA_034509565.1 Triticum monococcum | reverse complement strand
TAGATGTCCTTCTTAGCGATCATTATACCTGTTTTCAGGACCCGTACACAGCTCCCCCTTGGTCTTGGCATGTTAAATAGCCACTATTGCTTATCGCACTATTTGTACAAATACGCTTTGACGTATTAATCAAAATTATAATGGAAATAGTTTGTGGCCCAATTTATGTGGCATTAGCTTACTACTTCATTTTTATATCGCTATTCTTATTTGCACCCATACACTTTGGTACGCCGTAATTTGCCAGGGGCTTTATTGCACCCCATACTATGGCAACAAGTCCAAACACTTTTATAGTATAGTTCGGCCCCCGAATTTAGCATTATATGCATTGGCTCAGAATCATGTCTTTGGTCAATAGTTGGGTTTCCTGGCTCTAGTGCTTACTACCTTATGTTTGCTACCTCTTGAGCACTGCGTTGGTTTTCCCTTCAAGAGGAAAGGGTGATGCATCAAAGTAGCGTAAGTATTTCCCTCGGTTTTTGAGAACCAAGGTATCAATCCAGTAGGAGATCACGCTCGAGTCCCACGCACCTACACAAACAAATAAGAACCTCGCAACCAACGCGATAAAGGGGTTGTCAATCCCTTCACTGTCACTTACGAGAGTGAGATCTGATAGATATGATAAGATAATATTTTTGGTGTTTTTATGATAAAGAGAAATAAAGATGCAAAGTAAAATAAACGGCAATAGAAATAACTAAGTGTTGGAAGATTAATATGATGGAAGATAGACCCGGGGGCCATAGGTTTCACTAGTGGCTTCTCTCAAGAGCATAAGTATTATGGTGGGTAAACGAATTACTGTCGAGCAATTGATAGAATTGAGCAAAGTTATGAGAATACCTAGGTATGATCATGTATATAGGCATCACGTCCGTGAAAAGTAGACCGAAACGATTTTGCATCTACTACTATTACTCCACACATCGACCGCTATCCAGCATGCATCTAGAGTATTAAGTTCATAAGAACAGAGTAACGCCTTAAGTAATATGACATGATGTAGAGGGATAAACTCATGCAATATGATATAAACCCCATCTTTTTATCCTCGATGGCAACAATACAATATGTGTCGTTTCCCTTTCTGTCACTGGGATCGAGCACTGCAAGATTGAACCCAAAGCTAAGCACTTCTCCCATTGCAAGAAAGATCAATCTAGTAGGCCAAACCAAACTGATAATTTGAAGAGACTTGCAAAGATAAACCAATCATACATAAAAGAACTGAGGGAAGATTCAAATATTTTTCATAGATAATCTTGATCATAAACCCCCAATTCATCAGATCTCGACAAACACACCACAAAAGAAGATTACATCGAATAGAGCTCCAAGAAGATCGAGGAGAAATTTGTATTGAGATCCAAAGAGAGAGAAGAAGCCATCTAGCTAATAACTATGGACCCGTAGGTCTGAAGTAAACTACTCACACATCACCGGAGAGGCCATGGAGTTGATGTAGAGGCCCTCCGTGATCAATGCCCCCTCAGGCGGAGCTCCGGAAAAGGCCCCAAGATGGGATCTCTCGGGTACAGAAGGTTGCGGCGGTGGAATTAGGTTTTCGTGGTGCTCCCGGATGTTTGGGGGGTACGTGGATATATATAGGAGGAAGAAGTACGTCAGTGGAGCAATGAGGGGCCCACAAGGGTGGGGGCGCGCCCCCTGCCTCGTGGCTTCCTCGTTTGTTTCTTGACGCCCACTCCAAGTCTCCCGAATCACGTTTGTTGAGAAAAACACGTTCCCGAAGGTTTCATTCCGTTTGGACTCTGTTTGATATTCCTTTTCGGCGAAACCCTAAAATAGGCAAAAAAAACAGCAATTTCGGCTGGGCCTCTAGTTAGTAGGTTAGTCCCAAAAATGATATAAAAGTGTAAAATAAAGCCGAATTGACATCCAAAACAGATAATATAATAGCATGGAGCAATCAAAAATTATAGATACATTGGAGACGTATCAAGCATCCCCAAGCTTAATTCCTGGTTGTCCTCGAGTAGGTAAATGATAAAAGAAGAATTTTTGATGTGGGATGCTTTCTAACATATTTCTCAATGTAATTTTTCTTTATTGTGGCATGAATGTTCAGATCGGAAAGATTCAAGATAAAAGTTTAATATTGACATAAAAATAATAATACTTCAAGCATACTAACTAAGCAATCATGTCTTCTCAAAATAACATGGCCAAAGAAAGCTATCCCTACAAAATCATATAGTCTGGCTATGCTCTATCTTCACCACACAAAATATTTAAATCATGCACAACCCCGATGACAAGCCAAGCAATTGTTTCATACTTTTGATGTTCTCAAACATTTTCAATCTTCACGCAATATATGAGCGTGAGCCATGGATATAGCACGATATGTGTGGAATAGAATGGTGGTTGTGGAGAAGAAAAAAAAGGAGAAGATAGTCTCACATCAACTAGGCGTATCAACGGGCTATGGAGATGCCCATCAATAGATATCGATGTGAGTGAGTAGGGATTGCCATGCAACGGATGTACTAGAGCTATAAGTATATGAAAGCTCAACAAAAGAAACTAAGTGGGTGTGCATACAACTTGCTTGCTCACGAAGACCTAGGGCATTTTGAGGAAGCCCATCATTGGAATATACAAGCCAAGTGTGGAAAAAGGATAGTAGCATTGTCCCTTCTTTGTTTTTCTCTCATTTTTTATTTGGGCCTTCTTTCTTTTTTTGGCCTCTTTCCCTTTTTTTCGTATGGAGTCTCATCCCGACTTGTGGGGGAATCATAGTCTCCATCATCCTTTCCTCACTTGGTACAATTCCCTAATAATGATGATCATCACACTTTATTTACTTACAACTCAATAATTACAACTCAATACTTAGAACAAAATATGACTCTATGTGAATGCCTCCGGTGGTGTACCGGGATGTGCAATGATGCATGAGTGACATGTATGAAGAATTATGAATGGTAGCTTTGCCACAAATACGATGTCAACTACATGATCATGCAAGCAATATGACAATGATGAAGCGTGTCATAATAACAGAACGATGGAAAGTTGCATGGCAATATATCTCGGAATGGCTATGGAAATGCCATAATAGGTAGGTATGGTGGCTGTTTTGAGGAAGGTATATGGTGGGTTTATGGTACCGGCGAAAGTTGCGCGATACTAGAGAGGCTAGCAATGGTGGAAGGGTGAGAGTGCGTATAATCCATGGACGCAACATTAGTTGAAAAGAACTCACATACTTATTGCAAAAATCTATTAATTATCGAAACAAAGTATTACGCGCATGCTCCTAGGGGATAGATTGGTAGGAAAAGACCATCGCTCGTCCCCGACCGCCACTCTTAAGGAAGACAATCAATAAATAAATCATGCTCCGACTTCATCACATAGCGGTTCACCATACGTGCATGCTACGGGAATCACAAACTTCAACACAAGTATTTCTCAAATTCACAACTACTCAACTAGCATGACTCTAATATCACCATCTCCATATCTCAAAACAATTATCAAGTATCAAACTTCTCATAGTATTCAATGCACTTCTATTAAAGTTTTTATATTATTCCTAAAAGCAAATTTCCATGTTGTTCTAAAGGACTCTCAAAATGATATAAGTGAAGCATGAGAGAACAATAGTTTCTAGAAAACAAATCCACCACCGTGCTCTAAAAGATATAAGGGAAGCACTAGAGCAAAAACTATATAGCTCAAAAGATATAAGTGAAGCACATAGAGTATTCTAATAAATTTCAAATCATGTGAGTCTCTCTCAAAAGGTGTTTACAGCAACGATGATTGTGGTAAACTAAAAGGCAAAGACTCAAATCATACAAGACGCTCCAAGCAAAACACATATCATGTGGTGAATAAAAATATAGCTCCAAGTAAAGTTACCGATAGACGAAGACGAAAGAGGGGATGCCTTCCGGGGCATCCCCAAGCTTAGGATTTTTGGTGTCCTTGAATTTTACCTTGGTGTGCCATGGTCATCCCCAAGCTTAGGCTCTTGCCACTCTTTGTTCCATAATCCATCAAATCTTTACCCAAAACTTCAAAACTTCACAACACAAAACTCAAATAGAAAATCTCGTGAGCTTCGTTAGCGAAAGAAAACAAAACACCACTTCAAGATACTGTAATGAACTCATTCTTAATTTATATTGGTGTTAAACATAATGTATTACAACTTCTCTATGGTTTATAAACTCTTTTACTAGCCATAGATTCATCAAAATAAGCAAACAACACACGAAAACAGAATCTGTCAAAAACAGAACAGTCTGTAGTAATATGTAGCTAACGCAAACTTATGGAAGCCCAAAAATTCTAAAATAACTTTCTGGACGTGAGGAATTTATCTATTAACCATATTCAAAAATAATTAACTAAATATCACCTTCCAAATAAAAATGGCAGCAATTCTCGTGAGCGCTAAAGTTTCTGTTTTTTACAGCAAGACCAAAAAGACTTTCCCCAAGTCTTTCCAACGGTTCTACTTGGCACAAAAACTAATTAAACACAAAAAACACAACCAAAACAGAGGCTAGATAAATTATTTATTACTAAACAGGAGCAAAAAGCAAGGAATAAAAATAAAATTGGGTTGCCTCCCAACAAGCGCTATCGTTTAACGCCCTAGCTAGGCATAAAAGCGAAGATAGATCTAGGTATTGCCATCTTTGGTAGGCAATCCATAAGTGGCTCTCATAATAGATTCATATGGTAATTTAACTTTATTTCTAGGGAAGTGTTCCATGTCTTTCCTTAATGGAAATTGGAATTTAATATTCCCTTCCTTCATATCAATAATTGCACCAATCGTTCTAAGGAAAGGTCTACCAAGAATAATAGGACATGAAGGATTGCAATCTATATCAAGAACAATGAAATCTACGGGCACATTGTTCCTATTTTCAACAATAAGAACATCATTAATTCTTCCCACAGGTTTCTTAATATTGGAATCCGCAAGGTGCAAGTTTAAAGAACAATCATCAAAATCACAGAAACCTAGCAAATCACACAAAGTTTTTGGAATCGTGGAAACACTAGCACCCAAATCACACAAAGCATAGTACTCATGATCTTTAATTTTAATTTTTATTGTAGGTTCCCACTCATCATAAAGTTTTCTAGGGATAGAAACTTCCAACTCAAGTTTTTCTTCATAAGACTGCATCAAAGCATCAAGGATATGTTTAGTAAACGCTTTATTTTGACTATAAGCATGAGGAGAATTTAGCACGGATTGCAACAAGGAAATGCAATCTATCAAAGAGCAATTATCATAATTAAATTCCTTGTAATCCAAGATAGTGCGTTCATTGCTATTTAAAGTTTTAACCTCTTCAATCCCACTTTTACCAATTTTTGCATCAAGATCTAAAAACTCCGAATTTTTGGGACGCCTTCTAGGTAAAGGTGGCTCATCTTCAGTCCCATCATTATCAAGATTCATATTGCAAAAAAAAGATTTAATAGGAGACACATCAATAACTTTTAGATCTTCATCTTTATTTTCATAAAAAAATCCGGCTTAGCGACCATCTTATTAACTAAGGTGGTCTGGTTATCCGAAACTTCAGCAATTAATTTTTCGAGATGAGCAATCTGAGATTTCAAACCATAAAATTCCTTAGACATATCATCAAGGTCTTTATTCATATAACCCATAAAGCTTTTTTGTTCCTTAAGCTCGTTCCTAAAGAAATTATTATGCTCAAATTATAAAGTCATAAAACTCCTGATGTTGCTTTCGATCTCTTCTAACCTTTTAAGGTGAAGATCACCAAATCTAGGTAGAGTCATCGTGACAAGCAAGCAATCAACACACAAGAAAATAGGGAACGGGAAAAAAGGGAGGCGAACAGAAAAAGAGAGGGCGAATAAAACGGCAAGGGTGAAGTGGGGGAGAGGAAAACGAGAGGCAAATGGCAAATAATGTAATGCGAGGGATAAGAGTTTGTGATGGGTACTTGGTATGTCTTGACTTTGCAACGGCGCCAGAAATCCCTCGTTGTCAGGAGTTAAATCTTGACTTCACTTGGCGAGAATCTCCCCGGCAACGGCGCCGGAAATCCTTCTTGCTACCTCTTAAGCACTGCGTTGGTTTTCGATTGAAGATGAAAGGGTGATGCAGCAAAGTAGCGTAAGTATTTCCCTCAGTTTTTGAGAACCAAGGTATCAATCCAGTAGGAGATCACACTCGAGTCCCACGCACCTACACAAACAAATAAGAACGTCGCAACCAACGCGATAAAGGGGTTGTCCATCCCTTCACGGTCACTTACGAGAGTAACAGCTGATAGATATGATAAGATAATATTTTTGGTGTTTTATGATAAAGAGAAATAAAGATGCAAAGTAAAATAAATGGCAATAGAAATAACTAAGTGTTGGAAGATTAATATGATAGAAGATAGACCCGGGGGCCATAGGTTTCACTAGTGGCTTCTCTCAAGAGCATAAGTATTATGGTGGGTAAACGAATTACTGTCGAGCAATTGATAGAATTGAGCATAGTTATGAGAATATCTAGGTATGATCATGTATATAGGCATCACGTCCGTGAAAAGTAGACCGAAACGATTCTGCATCTACTACTATTACTCCACACATCGACCGCTATCCAGCATGCATCTAGAGTACTAAGTTCATAAGAACAGAGTAATGCTTTAAGGAAGATGACTTGATGTAGAGGGACAAACTCATGCAATATGAAATAAACCCCATCTTTTTATCCTCGATGGCAACAATACAATACGTGTCGTTTCCCTTTCTGTCACTGGGATCGAGCACCACAAGATTGAACCCAAAGCTAAGCATTTCTCCCATTGCAAGAAAGATCAATCTAGTAGGCCAAACCAAACTGATAATTCGAAGAGACTTGCAAAGATAAACAAATCATACATAAAAGAATTCAGAGGAGATTCAAATATTGTTCATAGATAAACTTGATCATAAACCCACAATTCATCGGATCTCGACAAACACACCGCAAAAGAAGATTACATCGAATAGATCTCCAAGAAGATCGAGGAGAACTTTGTATTGAGATCCAAAGAGAGAGAAGAAGCCATCTAGCTAATAACTATGGACCCATAGGTCTGAAGTAAACTACTCACACATCACCGGAGAGGCCATGGAGTTGATGTAGAGGCCCTCCGTGATCAATGCCCCCTCCGGCGGAGCTTCGGAAAAGGCCCCGAGATGTGATCTCTCGGGTACAGAAGGTTGCGGTGGTGGAATTTGGTTTTCGTGGTGCTCCTGGATGTTTGGGGGTACGTGGATATATATAGGAGGAAGAAGTACGTCGGTGGAGCAACAAGGGGCCCATGAGGGTGGAGGGCGCGCCTAGGGGGTAGGCGCGCCCCCCTGCCTCGTGGCTTCCTCGTTTGTTTCTTGACGCCCACTCCAAGTCTCCTGAATCACGTTTGTTGAGAAAATCACGTTCCCGAAGGTTTCATTCCGTTTGGACTCCGTTTGATATTCCTTTTTGGCGAAGCCCTAAAATAGGCAAAAAACAACAATTTGGGCTGGGCCTCCGGTTAGTAGGTTAGTCCCAAAAATGATATAAAAGTGTAAAATAAAGGCCAATTGACATCCAAAACAGATAATATAATAGCATGGAGCAACCAAAAATTGTAGATACATTGGAGACGTATCAACGTTCCGCTCTATCGGCTAGGGTAGTAAAGGGAGAACTACTGCGATTGTGTCCTGATTTATCCAGATGAGCACCTCAGTAGAGAAAGCCGAAAACTAACTATCATGATGCGGCGTGAGCCGGTCACCTCTTCGTAGGTTAAAATCTCTTGCGATTTTTCCGCATTATGCGACGGATCGGCCTTCACCCGATCAGGTGTCTATAGCATCCTAGTCCGACTAACAAATACTAGGGGTTGTGCCTATGCTTCTATTGTCAAACTCCTATGCCTAAGTGAGGGTGATAAAGCCACATAGTCTGATTACTTGGTTCATTGTGCTTAACACCTCCATCAAGGACCAATCTCTTAGATCAAGAGTGTTTAGATTCCATCCCGAACACCCCTGTACTACCTACGTGGGGGCTGAAGCCGACGACTGGCCAACTCTTAGATTTAATAAAAACGACTGCACAGGAGGTAAAATTCCAAAATAAACATCAAGCATTATATTACACATTATTACTTGTTTTCATCATATAGGGTGGGATAACATGAAGGTACTCATTCAAAGATATCTTTTGAGCACTGACCCTCTACAATGCGGGATCCCTTGAGGACATCATCAAAATACCACTCCGGCATGTGGTGCTCCTTGCCAGCAGGCGGTCCCTCGGTCGCGAGCTTGACGGCGTCCATCTTTGCCCACTGTATCTTAACCTGGGCGAAGGCCATCCACGCACCTTCAATGTAGACCGACCGCTTGATGACGTCAAGCCAGGGGCAGGCATTGACCAGCCACTTCACGAGCCTGAAGTAGTTGCTGGGTATGACTTCGGCAGGCCATAGTTGGATTATTAAATCCTTCATGGCTAGTTCGGCCACCCTATGCAGTTCCACCAGCTGTTTTAGCTGGTCGCTAAAGGGCACCGGATGTTCTGACGCAAGGTATTGCGACCAGAACAGCTTCTCCGTCAAGCTCCCCTCTTCGGCTCGGAAAAAATCTGCAACATCGGCAACACTGCGCGGCAGATCCGCAAACGCTCCTGGAGAACTCCAAATCCGGGTCAGTAAGAGAAATCTTCTCTTCACATACTTGCTCTGCATAATAAAGGCCTTACCCGCCGCGATTTTCCTGGCCTCCTGGATTTCCTGGAGGGCGCCCTGGGCTTCAATCCAGGCATCGTGTGCGCTCTGGCGGGCCTTGGCAAGTTCGGAATCTTGATCCGCAACGTGGCGCTCCAAGGACTCGTATTTCTTCATGGCGTCCTGGAGCTCCTGCTGGACCTCACCGACCCTGGCCTCATGCTTTTCACGGGCGGCGTGTTCCTTTGCCGCTCTCTCCTGGGCTTCGGCCAGTGCCTTCTTGAGGGCCTCCACCTTGGTCGCCGCCCCTAATAAATATCATGGCACTATGTCAGTATAAAAACATTCATCCTTTCCGGATATACACAAGGTCATTGCATACCTTGCTTATCTTCCAGCTGCTTTTTCACACGGCCGAGCTCTTCCTCGGCTCGCTCCAGACTCTGCTTTAGTCCGGAGACCTCAGCAGCATGAGAGGTTGTAGCCAGCAACGACGCCTGCTTATTCACATAAGACATTTTAGTTAGTCTCCTGCAAAAATCACTTGATCATCTATCCGGCTTTTCTTTCTGAACACCGGACAGAGTCTCAGGGGCTACTGTCTATACTATGACATTCTTTTTATACAAATGCGTCTCTTGTTGGAAATATGCCCTAGAGGCAATAATAAAATGGTTATTATTATATTTCTTTGTTCATGATAATTGTCTATTATTCATGCTATAATTGTGTTATCCATAAATCGTAATACATGTGTGAATACATAGACCACAACACGTCCCTAGTGAGCCTCTAGTTGACTAGCTCGTTCATCAAAAGATAGTCATGGTTTCCTAACTATGGACATTGGATGACATTGATAATGGGATCACATCATTAGGAGAATGATGTCATGGACAAGACCCAATCCTAAGCATAGCTCAAAGATCGTGTAGTTCGTTTGTTGTAGCTTTTTCGAATGTCAAGTATCATTTCCTTAGACCATGAGATTGTGCAACTCCCGGATACCGTAGGAGTGCTTTGGGTGTGCCAAACATCACAATGTAACTGGGTGACTATAAAGGTACACTACAGGTATCTCCGAAAGTGTCTGTTGGGTTGGCACGAATCGAGACTGGGATTTGTCACTCCGTATGATGGAGAGGTATCTCTAGGCCCACTCGGTAATGCATCATCATAATGAGCTCGATGTGATCAAGTGGTTGATCACGGGATCATGCATTACGGTACGAGTAAAGTGACTTGCCGGTAACGAGGTTGAACGAGGTATTGGGATATCGACGATCGAGTCTCGGGCAAGTAACGTACCGATTGACAAAGGGAATTGTAAACGGATAGATTGAATCCTCGACATCGTGGTTCATCCGATGAGATCATCGAGGAGCATGTGGGAGCCAACATGGCTATCCAGATCCCGCTGTTGGTTATTGACCGGAGAGTCGTCTCGGTCATGTCTGCGTGTCTCCCGAACCCATAGGGTCTACACACTTAAGGTTCGGTGACGCTAGGGTTGTTGAGATATTAGTATACGGTAACCCGAAAGTTGTTCGGAGTCCCGGATGAGATCCCGGACATCACGAGGAGTTCTGGAATGGTCCGGAGGTGAAAATTTATATATAGGAAGTCAAGTTTCGGCCATCGGGAAGGTTTTCGGGGTAATCGGTATTGTACCGGGACCACCGAAAGGGTCCCGAGGGTCCACCGGGTGGGGGCACCTATCCCGGAGGGCCCCATGGGCTGAAGTGGGAGGGGAACCAGCCCCTAGTGGGCTGGTGCGCCCCCCATGGGCCTCCCCTGCGCCTAGGGTTGGAAACCCTAGGGGTGGGGGGGCGCCCCACTTGCCTTGGGGGGCAAGCCACCCCCTTGGCCACCGCCCCCCCTTGGAGATGGCATCTCCTAGGGCCGGCGCCCCCCTAGGGGTCCTATAAATAGTGGGGGGAGGGAGGGCAGCCGCACCCTAGCCCCTGGCCTCTCCCTCTCCCTCCCGTGATACCTCTCCTTCTCGCAGTGCTCGGCAAAGCCCTGCCGAGATCGCCGTAGTTTCCACCACCACGCCGTCGTGCTGCTGGATCTCCATAAACCTCTCCTTCCCCCTTGCTGGATCAAGTTGGAGGAGACATCTTCCCAACCGTACGTGTGTTGAACACGGAGGTGCCGTCCGTTCGGCGCTAGGTCATCGGTGATTTGGATCACGACAAGTACGACTCCATCAACCCCGTTCCCTTGAACGCTTCCACGCGCAATCTACAAGGGTATGTAGATGAACTCCTCTCTCCCTCGTTGCTAGATGACTCCATAGATTGATCTTGGTGATGCGTAGAAAATTTTAAAATTCTGCTACGTTCCCCAACAGTGGCATCATGAGCTAGGTCCATGCGTAGTTTCTATGCACGAGTAGAACACAAAGCAGTTGTGGGCATGGATATTGTCAATTTTCTTGCCGTTACTAGTCTTATCTTGATTCGGCGGCATTGTGGGATGAAGCCGCCTGGACCGACCTTACACGTACGCTTATGTGAGACTGGTTCCACCGACCGACATGCACTAGTTGCATAAGGTGGCTGGCGGGTGTCTGTCTCTCCCACTTTAGTCGGATCGGATTCGATGAACAGGGTCCTTATGAAGGGTAAATAGAAATTGGCAATTCACGTTGTGGTTTTGGCGTAGGTAAGAAACGTTCTTGCTAGAAACCTATAGCATCCACGTAAAAACTTGCAACAACAATTGGAGGACGTCTAACTTGTTTTTGCAGCAAGTGTTTTGTGATGTGATATGGCCAAAGGATGTGATGAATGATATATGTGATGTATGAGATGATCATGTTCTTGTAATAGGAATCACGACTTGCATGTCGATGAGTATGACAACCGGCAGGAGCCATAGGAGTTGTCTTAATTTATTTGTGACCTGCGTGTCAACATATAACGTCATGTAATTACTTTACTTTATTGCTAAACCATTAGCCATAGTAGTAGAAGTAATAGATGACGAGACAACTTCAAGAAGACACGATGATGGAGATCATGGTGTCATGCCGGTGACAACGATGATCATGGAGCCCCGAAGATGGAGATCAAAAGGAGCAAATGATATTGGCCATATCATGTCACTATTTGATTGCATGTGATGTTTATCATGTTTTACATCTTATTTGCTTAGAACGACGGTAGCTTAAATAAGATGATCCCTCGTAATAATTTCAAGAAAGTGTTCCCCCTAACTGTGCACCATTGCGAAGGTTCGTTGTTTCGAAGCACCACGTGATGATCTGGTGTGATAGATTCTAGTGTTCGAATACAACGGGTGTAAGCCAGATTTACACACGCAATACACTTAGGTTGACTTGATGAGCCTAGCATGTACAGACATGGCCTCGGAACACGGAAGACCGAAAGGTCGAGCATGAGTCGTATAGAAGATACGATCAACATGAAGATGTTCACCGATGCTGACTAGTCCGTCTCACGTGATGATCAGACACGGCCTAGTTAACTCGGATCATGTTTCACTTAGATGACTGGAGGGATGTCTATCTGAGTGGGAGTTCATTGAATAATTTGATTAGATGAACTTAATTATCTTGAACTTAGTCTAAAATCTTTACAATATGTCTTGTAGATCAAATGGCCCATGTTGTCCTCAACTTCAATGCGTTCCTAGAGAAAACCAAGCTGAAAGATGATGGCAGCAACTATACGGACTGGGTCCGGAACCTGAGGATCATCCTCATAGCTGCCAAGAAAGATTATGTCCTAGAAGCACCACTAGGTGACGCACCCATCCCAGAGAACCAAGACCTTATGAATGCTTGGCAGTCACGTGCTGATGATTACTCCCTCGTTCAGTGCGGCATGCTTTACAGCTTAGAACCGGGGCTCCAAAAGCATTTTGAGAGACACGGAGCATATGAGATGTTCGAAGAGCTGAAAATGGTTTTCCAAGCTCATGCCCGGGTCGAGAGATGTGAAGTCTCCGACAAGTTCTTTAGTTGTAAGATGGAGGAAAATAGTTCTGTCAGTGAGCACATACTCAAAATGTCTGGGTTGCATAACCGCTTGACTCAGCTGGGAGTTAATCTCCCGGATGACGCGGTCATTGACAGAATCCTTTAGTCGCTTCCACCGAGCTACAAGAGCTTTTTGATGAACTTCAATATGCGGGGGATGGAAAAGACCATTCCTGAGGTGTATTCAATGCTGAAATCAGCAGAGGTGGAAATCAAAAAGGAACATCAAGTGTTGATGGTGAATAAAACCGCTAAGTTCAAGAAAGGCAAGGGTAAAAGGAACTTCAAGAAGGACGGCAAGGGAGTTGCCGCGCCCGGTAAGCAAGCTACCGGGAAGAAGCCAAAGAATGGACCCAAGCCCAAGACTGAGTGTTTTTATTGCAAGGGAAGTGGTCACTGGAAGCGGAACTGCCCCAAATACTTAGCGGACAAGAAGGCCGGAAACACTAAAGGTATATGTGATATAAATGTAATTGATGTATACCTTACCAGTACTCGTAGTAGCTCCTGGGTGTTTGATACCGGTGCGGTTGCTCACATTTGTAACTCAAAGCAGGAGCTGCAGAATAAGCGCAGACTGGCGAAGGACGAGGTGACGATGCGCGTCGGGAATGGTTCCAAGGTCGATGTGATCACCGTCGGCACGCTACCTCTACATTTACCTACGGGATTAGTTTTAAACCTCAATAATTGTTATTTAGTGCCAGCTTTGAGCATGAACATTGTATCAGGATCTCGTTTAATTCGAGATGGCTACTCATTTAAATCCGAGAATAATGGTTTTTCTATTTATATGAGAGATATGTTTTATGGTCATGCTCTGTTGGTGAATGGTTTATTCTTAATGAATCTCGAGCATAATGTTACACATATTCATAGTGTGAATACCAAAAGATGTAAGGTTGATAATGATAGTCCCACATACTTGTGGCACTGCCGCCTTGGTCACATAGGTGTCAAACGCATGAAGAAGCTCCATGCAGATGGACTTTTGGAGTCTCTTGATTACGAATCATTTGACACATGCGAACCATGCCTCATGGGTAAAATGACCAAGACTCCGTTCTCAGGAACAATGGAGCGAGCAACCAACTTATTGGAAATCATACATACTGATGTGTGCGGTCCAATGAGTGTTGAGGCTCGCGGTGGCTATCGTTATGTTCTCACCCTCACTGACGACTTGAGTAGATATGGGTATGTCTACTTAATGAAACACAAGTCTGAGACCTTTGAAAAGTTCAAGGAATTTCAGAGTGAGGTTGAGAATCAACGTGACAGGAAAATCAAGTTCTTGCGATCAGTTCCGGCGCACCCCTACCTGGCGCGCCAAATGTCGGATTTCAGGTTCCGGTAGACCCTTAAGGTTCGAACACTGGGGTGCGCGCGGAAATCTCGCCTTCAACCTCTCCGTCTCGATGGGATCTAAACTACTAAAAGAGCTGCACGAAAGACACAAGATTTATACTGGTTCGGGCCACCGATGTGGTGTAATACCCTACTCCAGTGTGTGGTGGATGGATTGCCTCCTGGGGCTGGTGTGGATGAACAATACAAGGAAGAACAGCCTCGCGAGGGTCTGTTCTTGGCTGTGGTGATGAACTGCTATGAAGAGTTCAGTCACCTTTCTCTCTCTTTCTCTCTCAGATCCCGGACCGAACCACCAGGAATCGAACCCCTTGCTATGTGGGTGGCTAGTCCTATTTATAGAGGCCCTGGTCCTCTCCCCAAATATTGAGCGGGAAGGGATCCAACAATGGCGGGCTAATTTGAAGGGGGACAGCGAGTACATCTATCCTGACAAAAGCAGTCTTCGCCTGCCAAAGGCTCTGGTGATGACGCCGCGCTGGGCTCCATGGTGACCTCCATCTCGTAGTCCTCCTGGTCTTGGTCTCGTTGCACCGAAGTGGCAATCTTTGCCTGATGCCTCGGTACTCCGCGGATACGCTTGCCCCCTTTGCACCAAAGAGGAAAGAGGGACGCTGCACGCGCTGGCACCCGCCTGGTGCCCCGTGTCATCATGGCTTGCGTCATGGGCACCTCGCGAGGTACCCCGCCTTGAACTCTCCGCCTCCTCGCGAGCCAGCCTGACGAGGCTGTGCCTGAGGATGCGCCATGTCGTCCGCCTCGCGAGGCTTGGCCCCTCATGAGGGTCTTGAGCCTCGTGTTGATGAAGATGGGCCGCGCTGGGCCCCCACTTGAGCCACGCCGCAGGCCGCAGGCAGGCAAGTCTGGGGACCCCCGTTCCCAGAACGCCGACAGTAGCCCCCGGGCCCAAGGAACGCATGGACTTGGCCGTGCCGAGAGGCGAAAGGGCAAGGGCAAAGCGCCGCGGGCCCCAACAGCCTGCGGCCTTGGACGCTGCGTGGCGGTTGATTGGACGTGGGTGCCTTAGCAGCCGCCCGGGTTGACAAGGGAGAGGCATCTTTCCAGACTTCGCCCTTGCTTTCTCCGGTTGCTGCTCAGATCCCCTTTCTTGCGCCTCCCCTTTCTTCCTCCAAACTTCCAGATCTACTCCGGTTGCGCGACCTAGGAAGCCATGGCGCCTCGCAAGCCTTCGGCCGAAGCTTGGTATTCCCCTGCTCTAGACCCGCCGACTGTGTCCAAGGCCACCTTTGCCCGGCTGTGCCGGATGGCGGCGGCGCAGGGTGTCGTCGGGACGGAGGTGTTCAAGGTCGGCTCCGCCTCCCCTGAAGGTCGAGGGAGCACCTATTACCCTTTCTTTGTGAGCGCCATCGCAGCGGGCTTGGTGCCTCCCTTCTCCGAGTTCTTCTTCTCTGTCCTCCGCCATTACAACTTGCTGGCTCTGCATCTCCACCCCAACTCTGTCCTTCTCCTAGCGGTCTTCGCTTACTACTGCGAGGCCCACGTAGGGGTGCAGCCCTCGGTGGCCTTGCTGCGCCACTACTTCTACCTCTGGACTACTGGCAGTTCTCCTTCCGCGTGCGCGAGCTTCGTCGCGCATGGCAGCACCATTGCCATCTCGAGTCTCGGGAAGAGGGCTGATGGCTTTCGGAGCAAGTGGGTCTTGGTTGACGCAGGGCGCGTCCACCCTCAGCTGATCCCGCCCACGAAGCAGGCCGTGAGCGCCAGTAACTGGGGCCAGGCGGAGCTCACGGATCCCCGCGCGAAGTCGGTGTTGGAGAAGATGGATGCGGACTTGAGGCCAGCCAACATGGCGACAGCGAAGTTGACTGGTGTGTCACTGTTGAGGGAGTTCTTGGTGCAGCAGCTGGCTCCACTCCGGCAGTACTCTTCTCCGATGTGGAGGCGTCATCTGAGCCCCGGGCCTGTGGACGAAGAGGACGTGAACGCGGTTCTTCAATCTCTGGTCGGGGGCACGGTGGCAAAGTTGGAGGGCGCTCCCGAGCCCTTGTTTCTTCGCAGCGACTGGAAGCAGGTGGTGAAGTCCATGCCTGTTTTCAACGGGGTCGGGCTCGTGCCCGTGGCGCCTTCTGAAGGACTGGTGGACGTGCCCTCCGGTGACTCCAGCGAGGAGGAGGACGAAGAGGAGCGGGGAGAGGGGCCCGACTCCGGGGCGACTGACGGAGAGTCGAGGGCTCCCCTCCCTCGGCGCTCGCCCCGTACTCTCTGCCTATCACCGAGCGATGATGATGATGATGACGATGACGATGTGCTGGGTAGCAGGAGCTCGCCCCCGATCCCGAAGAAGGACAGGACCGGGCTGGTCCCCCGCGGGCCTGCCCCTACCCCGGGGCAGTCCGCTGCCGCGCCTTCTGCTCCCAAGGTCGACCCTTCCAGCCGGCTGTTTGGCTTGAAGTTGGGCCGGAAGCTGCCCGAGCTCACCGACGATGACCCGTAAGCGCTTGATCTTTGTTCTCTTGTTTCTCATTCTGCCGACGAGGCTTGATGATTGCTTCTCTTGAGTAGGCGGGCGCCCACGGCGAAGAAACTGAAGCGGGCTCCTGAGGCTCCATCCGCGGCAGCGCCCCCGCCTATGAAAGGGGGCGATCGCAGTGCGCGGGCTTCTCCTGGTCGGTCGCCTTCAGGAGGTCTGGCCATGCTGGCGGGGGCGAGCTTAGCCCCCATGGCCCAGGTGACTCCTGAAGTGTCCTCGTCTGGCGCCACTGCCACGGCTGGGGAGATGTAGCGAACGCTGGCTCGGGATTCGGCGGCCTTGCTGCCGCCACCTTCTCCTCCCGTTTTGCTGGCCACTGCTCCCTCAGCTCCTCCTGTCGTCCTGGAGCGCGCCGAGGCTCCTCTGTCTTCTTCCTCCGTCTTGGAGCATGCTGCTGCTGAACTGGACCAGCTGCGTTAGGACCTTCTCGGCGTCGACCCTCGCCTAGTGGCCGGGCGTCTGGAACTAGCTTCGGGGTGGATTCGCTTTGATGCTTCGATCCGGGCGGCGCTGGTTCAGGCCTCGACAGCCTGCGACGAGGAGAAGCAGGTCGTCCTTGAGGCGAAGATTGCTCGTGACGCGGCCCTGGGGGAAGCGGTCAAGGCCCGCGACCGCTGCAAGGCGCTGGAGGACGAGCTGCAAGGCCTGCGGGGCCAACTTGCGGAGGAGGTTCGCCTTCGCCAAGAGCAGGAGAAGGGGGTGAAGGCGCGTGAGGCGGTGCTCGAGGACTCGGAGGCCAAGCTCAAGAAGTGCCGCGAGCGTCTAGGCATGTGGAAGAAAGAGCTGGAGGCGACGAAGACCGAGTTGGACACCAAGGCTCAGGTCCTCGCCGAAGATCGCGTGGCCTTCGCGGACATGGAGAAGGACGCCCGCGCTTCACTGAAGATGCTTTACGAGAGCGGCTTGGACAGCCCGCTAGCTGGTGACGAGGATGGCCCCGCCAAGCTGCTTCCCTTCCTGGTCAAGGCTCTTGGGGACGTCGTCCTTGGCATCGGCCCCGCGGCCGAGGCCGAGGCGCACGTCCTGTCTTCTGCCGCGCTCACACGGGTCTTCGCCCACGTCTACCTCCGCGATCCCAACACCGACCTCGACGCCCTGCTAGAACCGGTGAGCGGCGAGGGTGCTGCTGCCGCTATCGAAGCCGTGAAGGGGCGCGCGGAGGCACTGCTGGAGAAGTTCCGGGCCTTCAGCACCAGGCCGAAGCAAGGCGCTGCCGACCCTGCCGTTCCACAAGGCGAAACCAGCGCCGACGAGTGACTCCGTCCCATCCCTGCTCTCCTTTAGGTTCCTGCACATGCATCACGCCTTGGGGAGGCATTTAAACTTGCATTTGGCATTGAGATTGACAGTATGGACTGTAATATTTTCTTTTAAGTTCCTTGGATTTTATGCTTTTCTTTCCTGCTTGCTTGCGTCCTACGCCGGCAGGGCCCGGCCCCGCGCATGCCTCACCCAGCATCAGCCCCGACCGGAAACCAGGACGGGACCAAAGGAGTGAGGGGCCACGTGACAAGTTAGGCTCCTGAGTCGCGATGCTCAGTAGTCCCCCTTGGCGCTCGAACAACAAGTAGGGAAGCGTGATGTAGGTGTGTTTTCCGTTCTACGCCTGCAGAGCCCGACCCCGCGCGTACCTCACCCAGCATAGCCTTTCGGAACTAAGGAGTGAGGGGCTACGGAGCCAGTTAGGCTCCTGAGTCGCGATGCTCAGGAGTCCCCCTTGACGCGCGAACAGCGGGTGATAAAGCAAGATGTAAGCGCGGCTACCGTTCTACGTCTGCAGAGCCCGGCCCCGCGCGTACCTCACCCAGCATAGCCTTTTGGAACTAAGGAGTGAGGGGCTACGGGACCAGTTAGGCCCCTGGGTCGCGATGCCCAGGGGTCCCCCTTGACGCGCAAACGGCCTTCATACATTGGCTCCGCTCGGGGAGAGACGCGCGGCGAACCAGGCCCGAGGGGCCTGGCTGGGCGGCGTACGTCTGGGCGTGACCCAGCCGTAGCCCCCGTGCCCAGCCCCCTCGTGTGGCGCTCCCGAGGGGAGGCGTTGCGATGAGGCCAGCCACTGAGCTCTGGGCTCCCTGAGGTTAACGCGGCCCGGAGGCCACCCTCAGTTGTTTATCACCAGCGCGGAGCATAGCGCTTCCGTATGTGTACGGGCATAGCCGCTCCTCGGCAATGTCGTCAGCCAGCGCGGAGCATGGTGCTTCCACTGGTACGTGGGAGGGGGCTCCCCTCCGGGAGGAGCCCCCGAGGCGTATACAGCCCCGCCCTGACACGTGACCGGCACGGTGGAGCTGGGTGAGGTGTATCTGGGCACCCGTGAGCCAGCGCGGGACTCACGAGGCCCTACCTCTGGGCGGGTTGTGCCCGGCACTGGGCCATATCTTGAGATGTGTCCCTGCAAAATTTGGTTAGATGCCGGTACTCTACGTCCTCGGGTCCCGGCCCTCGAGCTTGTCTCAGCCGTCGCTGGTATGCCAGGTCGCGATGCCGTGGACAAGGCCAGAGGGTGAGGGCTAGAGAGCCAGTAAGAGCCCTGAGTCGTGATGCTCAGGCACCCCCCCCCCCTTTAACGTGCAAGTAGTCGACATGGAGAAAAAGGGATGCCGCGGACGGGCAACAAGCAATCAAGCGTGACAAGCAAATGCATAGTTGGAAATAAACGCGACGGAGATACACGCCGCTGGGCCTGGCCCCAGCGGCTTGGGGATGATGCAGCCCGAGGGGCGCCCCCAATCAAGGCAAGCTTACTACCGAAAAGTAAATGCAGGTACATGCCATAGGGACGGACCCACGCGGCCTGGGAGTGACGCACCCTGGGGGGCGCTCCCAACTGGGAATAAGGCTTGGAAGATGTCACCTGAGGATGTCGTTGGCGAGGTGGTGTTGGTGCAGCAGGCTTGGCGAGCTGCGGAAGCCGATCCTCACGAGCCCCCAGGCCCCGGGGCCTCGGGAGGCTCCGGAGGCACTGGTGACTCCTCGCGAGCTGTCTCCACCTCCGCCAGAGCCGCGGACCGCCTATCTTCCTGGGCCTCCATAATGCCCCTCGTGAGGCGCTGGCACGCCGCAGCCGCACTCAGCAGGCCGTAAGGCATGCGAACACGGCTGTGGGGTGGACCTCCGCAGCGCCCCACTCACGAGGGCCAGAGGCGCTCCGTTGTGGCAATCTGATTGAGCCCTGGTACATCGACGCAGACGCGCAGCCCACCATCCTCGCCTGGATGTGGGGCCGCAGCTGGTGAGCGACGGCAACCTCTCATGATCCTTGCCTCCTGCAGTTCTTGAATCGCTTTGCTGATGAACTCGTGCTGGTCAGACCCTCCTTGCTTGGCCCTTCCTCGAGGGAAACGTGCCTCAAAGCACGCCTCCACGTGGTGCCCAAGCGCCTCCCTCGTGACTCCGGCTAGGTCGGTGGCCCTCCAGGTGAGAGCCCCCGAGCCCTGCCTGAGGAGGGCGACGGGCGCGCTTTCCTATGCGATGGATGGAGGGCCCTCCTAAGGAGGCACGGGCCCTGAGGGGCCTGCCTCCTGAGGGGCTGAGCCTGACGACGTCTTCTCCTTCTTGGGGATGGTCTCAGGAAGCCTCCTACTTCCGCGATCTGGGTCTTCTAGCGACGAGGCCTGAAAGGCTCGCTCCAGGGAACACACTGCATCTCTCTCTTCACAGGGCACCGTGATGACGCCGCCACTTCCTGGCATCTTGAGGACGTTGTAGCCATGGTGGGTCACGGCCATGAACTTGGCCAACGCTGGGTACCCGAGGATGGCGTTGTACGGCAGGCGGATGTGGGCGACGTCGAAGTCGATGAGCTTGGTGCGGTAGTTGTTGTGGGCTCCGAAGGTGACAGGGAGGCGGACCTGCCCGATCGGGACTGTGGAACCGTCGGTAACTCCGGAGAAAGGCTTGGTCGGCTGGAGCTGATCATAGGGCACTTGGAGGTTGTTGAAGGTTTCCATAGACAGGACGTTGAGCCCTGCCCCGCCATCGATGAGGGTCTTGGTGACCAGCACGTTGCTGATGACTGGGGAGCAGAGCATCGGGAGGATTCCTGCAGTGGCCGCGCACCTGAGCTGGTCTGCCAAGCTGAACGTGATGGGGCACGCCGACCACCTGTGGGGGCGCGTTGCTTCGAGCTTAGGGAGAACTACATTCACTTCGCGGGCAAACTGCTTGAAGATACATTGGGAGGCTGGGGCTTGAGCTCCGCCCAGGATGCAGGCGATCGTGCGCGGCTCCTGGAAGCCCCCAGCCCCCTCGTCTTGATGGCGGTCTTCGTTCCTTCTTGGTGGAGGCGGCAGCGGAGGTAGGCCTGCGTTGCCATGAGGGCGGTCCTCATGAGGCTGGTCTCTCCAGTCCCCCTCACGAGGCAGGTCCCGCCAGCGGTCCTCGCAAGGCTGGTCGCGCCACCCCGGGCGCGGGCCGCGATCTTCCCAGCGTCCTGGGTTTCTTCCTCCTCCCCGGCCGTAGCCCCGGTCAGCACGGTCAGGGTGACGGCCGATCCTTCCTTCTCGCATGGCGCGGAGCTCTTGACATTCGTTGGTGTTGTGGGTGTGGAGGTCATGGTACACACAGTACCGACTGCCTCTGGAGGGTTCGGGCAGATCCTTTCCCCGCTTGATGTCTGGTTCTGCCGCGAGTACGGCAGCCCCCTTGCGCTTCGCGTCCTTGGCTTTGGGCTTCTTCTCTTCTGGGTCCGTGGCAGGCAGCTCGAGGAGGGAGAGACGTCCCTCCTCAGCCATGGCGCACTTGTTCGCCAAGTTGAACAGCTCCAGGGAGGTGCAGAGGTCTTCGTGCATCGCCAGCTCCTCCTTCATCTTGACGTCACACACGCCGTCAGAGAAGGCGGAGATGATGGCCTCCTCGGACACCTTGGGGATCTTGAGGCGCGCGCTGTTGAAGTGTTGTATGTACTTTTGCAGGGTCTCTCCGGGTTGTTGCTTGATGCGGCGCATGTCACTCACTACGGGCGGCCAGTCGCGAGTACCTTGGAAGTTGGCGATGAACCGGGTGCGCATCTGGTCCCAGGAAGAGATCGTTCCTGGAGCAGATTCAGGAGCCAGGTGCGCGCTCCTTCCTTCAGCGCCATGGGGAACCAGTTAGCCATGACCTTCTCGTCCCCGTTGGCAGCCTCAATGCCCAGCTCATAGAGCTGGAGGAATTCCGCGGGATCAGTGGTGCCGTCGTAGCGAGGAGGCAGGTCCGGCTTGAACTTGCCGGGCCACGCGACGCTGCGCAGCTCGGGGGTGTAGGCGCGGTAGCCCGCTGTGGCCACGAAAGGCCTCGATTGGTGGAGAGCTCGGTCTTGAGGGTCCCCACGCGCTTCAGCTAGGAGCAAGGCGGGGTCTTGGCGTGCCGGAGCTGGAGCAGGGAGCGCCCGGGCAGCCCCCTGCGGGCAAGGGATTTCTTGGCAGCTTCGCTCTTGTTGCGATGGCGCCTGGCGGAGCGGGTTCCGCCCAGGGGCCAGTCGCCTTGGAGCCATGGCATCTTCTTGGAGGGGAGGCGGCTGATGCGCCTCTGGAGCTTCGTTGCCCGCGCGGGGCGGAGTGCGGCGCAACGGGGCGGACGGTGCAGGAGAGCCCCCTGCGGCGCGGACGAGCTCGGCGACGCGGTCGAGCCACTCCTCGTAGACGTCGTCGATGGGGCGGTAGCGCAGGAGCTCGTTTGCCGCGATGAGCACAGCTCGAGCCTCCAAGGGTGCGCGGAGTGCGCGGGACGAAGAGCCAGCTGGTGCGAGTGACGGGGTGGCGGAACGGCCGTCTTGCCGCACGGATGGGTGCTGAGACGATGCCTGCTGCTCGCCCCCCGCCGGGCTGGTGGCGGCGTTGATGGCGGGCGACGGGGAACGACGAGGACGCCCACCGACGGGGGCCGTCTGGGCGACGCGAGAAGCGATGGTGGCCCGGCGCTCGGCGCGGGCCCGACGAGCGTCAGACATGGATGCGACGGTCGGAGGAGAGCGGAGCGGTGGAAGATGAATTCCGGCGCACCCCTACCTGGCGCGCCAAATGTCGGATTTCAGGTTCCGGTAGACCCTTAAGGTTCGAACACTGGGGTGCGTGCGGAAATCTCGCCTTCAACCTCTCCGTCTCGATGGGATCTAAACTACTAAAAGAGCTGCACGAAAGACACAAGATTTATACTGGTTCGGGCCACCGATGTGGTGTAATACCCTACTCCAGTGTGTGGTGGATGGATTGCCTCCTGGGGCTGGTGTGGATGAACAATACAAGGAAGAACAGCCTCGCGAGGGTCTGTTCTTGGCTGTGGTGATGAACTGCTATGAAGAGTTCAGTCACCTTTCTCTCTCTTTCTCTCTCAGATCCCGGACCGAACCACCAGGAATCGAACCCCTTGCTATGTGGGTGGCTAGTCCTATTTATAGAGGCCCTGGTCCTCTCCCCAAATATTGAGCGGGAAGGGATCCAACAATGGCGGGCTAATTTGAAGGGGGACAGCGAGTACATCTATCCTGACAAAAGCAGTCTTCGCCTGCCAAAGGCTCTGGTGATGACGCCGCGCTGGGCTCCATGGTGACCTCCGTCTCATAGTCCTCCTGGTCTTGGTCTCGTTGCACCGAAGTGGCAATCTTTGCCTGATGCCTCGGTACTCCACGGATACGCTTGCCCCCTTTGCACCAAAGAGGAAAGAGGGACGCTGCGCGTGCTGGCACCCGCCTGGTGCCCCGTGTCGTCATGGCTTGCGTCATGGGCACCTCGCGAGGTACCCCGCCTTGAACTCTCCGCCTCCTCGTGAGCCAGCCTGACGAGGCTGTGCCTGAGGATGCGCCGTGTCGTCCGCCTCGCGAGGCTTGGCCCCTCGCGAGGGTCTTGAGCCTCGTGTTGATGAAGATGGGCCGCGCTGGGCCCCCACATGAGCCACGCCGCAGGCCGCAGGCAGGCAAGTCTGGGGACCCCCGTTCCCAGAACACCGACATGGTGCGATCTATGATGTCTCTTACCGATCTACCGCTGTCATTTTGGGGCTATGCTTTAGAGACTGCCACATTCACTTTAAATAGGGCTCCGTCGAAATCCGTTGAGACGACACCGTATGAATTATGGTTTGGGAAGAAACCTAAGTTGTCGTTTCTAAAAGTTTGGGGATGCGATGCTTATGTCAAGAAACTTCAACCTGAAAATCTCGAACCCAAATCGGAAAAATGCGTCTTCATAGGATACCCTAAAGAAACTATTGGGTATACCTTCTACCTTAGATCCGAAGGCAAGATCTTTGTTGCCAAGAATGGATCCTTTCTAGACAAAGAGTTTCTCTCGAAAGAAATAAGTGGGAGGAAAGTAGAACTTGATGAAGTATTACCTCTTGAACTGGTAAGTGGCGCAACTCAAGAAAATGTTCCTGAGGTGCCTGCACCAACTAGAGAGGAAGTTGATGATGATGATCATGAAACTTCAGATCAAGTTGCTACTGAACTCCGTAGGTCCACGAGGACACGTTCCGCACCAGAGTGGTACGGCAACCCTGTCTTGGAAATCATGTTGTTAGACAACGGTGAACCTTCGAACTATGAAGAAGCGATGGCGGGCCCGGATTCCGACAAATGGCTGGAAGCCATGAAATCCGAGATAGGATCCATGTATGAAAACGAAGTATGGACTTTGACTGACTTGCCCGATGATCGGCGAGCCATAGAAAATAAATGGATCTTTAAGAAGAAGACAGACGCGGATGGTAATGTGACCATCTATAAAGCTCGGCTTGTCGCTAAGGGTTATCGACAAGTTCAAGGGGTTGACTACGATGAGACTTTCTCACCCGTAGCGAAGCTGAAGTCCGTCTGAATCATGTTAGCAATTGCCGCATTCTATGATTATGAGATATGGCAAATGGACGTCAAAACGGCATTCCTTAATGGTTTCCTTAAGGAAGAATTGTATATGATGTAGCCAGAAGGTTTTCACGATCCTAAGAATGCTGACAAGGTGTGCAAGCTCCAACGCTCGATTTATGGGATGATGCAAGCATCTCGGAGTTGGAACATTCGTTTTGATGAGATGATCAAAGCGTTTGGGTTTATGCAGACTTATGGAGAAGCCTGCATTTACAAGAAAGTGAGTGGGAGCTCTGTAGCATTTCTCATATTGTATGTGGATGACATACTGTTGATGGGAAATGGTATAGAATTCTTGGAAATCATAAAGGCCTACTTGAACAAGTGTTTTTCAATGAAGGGTCTTGGAGAAGCTGCTTATATATTAGGCATCAAGATCTATAGAGATAGATCGAGACACCTCATTGGTCTTTCATAGAGTACGTACCTTGACAAGATATTGAAGAAGTTCAAAATGGATCAGTCAAAGAAGGGGTTCTTGCCTGTATTGCAAGGTACGAGATTGAGCACAGCTCAATGCCCGACCATGGCAGAAGATAGAGAAAAGATGAGTGTCGTCCCCTATGCCTCGACCATAGGGTCTATCATGTATGATATGTTGTGTACCAGACCTGATGTAAACCTTGCCGTAAGTTTGGTAGGAAGGTACCAAAGTAATCCCGGCGTGGAACACTGGATAGCAGTCAAGAATATCCTGAAGTACCTGAAAAGGACTAAGGATATGTTTCTCGTTTATGGAGGTGACGAAGAGCTCGTCGTAAAGGTTACGTCGATGCTAGCTTCGACACAGATCTGGATGACTCTAAGTCACAAACCGGATACGTGTATATTTTGAATGGTGGGGCAGTAAGCTGGTGCAGTTGCAAGCAAAGCGTTGTGGCGGGATCTACATGTGAAGCGGAGTACATGGCAGCCTCGGAGGCAACACAAGAAACAGTCTGGGTGAAGGAGTTCATTACCGACCTAGGAGCCATACCCAATGCGTTGGGCCCGATGACACTCTTCTGTGACAACACTGGAGCTATTGCCCTTGCCAAGGAGCCCAGGTTTCACAGGAAGACCAGGCATATCAAGCGTCGCTTCAACTCCATTTGTGAAAGTGTTCAAAATGGAGACATAGAGATTTGTAAAGTACATACGGACCTGAATGTGGCAGATCCGTTGACTAAACCTCTCCCTAGAGCAAAACATGATCAACACCAGAACTGCATGGGTGTTCGATTCATCACAATGTAACTAGACTATTGACTCTAGTGCAAGTGGGAGACTGTTGGAAATATGCCCTAGAGGCAATAATAAAATGGTTATTATTATATTTCTTTGTTCATGATAATTGTCTATTATTCATGCTATAATTGTGTTATCCGGAAATCGTAATACATGTGTGAATACATAGACCACAACATGTCCCTAGTGAGCCTCTAGTTGACTAGCTCATTGATCAAAAGATAGTCATGGTTTCCTGACTATGGACATTGGATGTCATTGATAACGGGATCACATCATTAGGAGAATGATGTGGTGGACAAGACCCAATCCTAAGCATAGCTCAAAGATCGTGTAGTTCATTTGTTGTAGCTTTTCCGAATGTCAAGTATCATTTCCTTAGACCATGAGATTGTGCAACTCCCGGATACCGTAGGAGTGCTTTGGGTGTGCCAAACGTCACAACGTAACTGGGTGACTATAAAGGTACACTACAGGTATCTCCGAAAGTGTCTGTTGGGTTGGCATGAATCGAGACTGGGATTTGTCACTCCGTATGACGGAGAGGTATCTCTGGGGCCACTCGGTAATGCATCATCATAATGAGCTCAATGTGATCAAGTGGTTGATCACGGGATCATGCATTACGGTACGAGTAAAGTGACTTGCCGGTAACGAGATTGAACGAGGTATTGGGATACCGACGATTGAGTCTCGGGCAAGTAACGTACCGATTGACAAAGGGAATTATATACGGATTGATTGAATCCTCGACATCGTGGTTCATCCGATGAGATCATCGAGGAGCATGTGGTAGCCAACATGGGTATCCAGATCCCGCTGTTGGTTATTGACCGGAGAGTCGTCTCGGTCATGTCTGCGTGTCTCCCGAACCCGTAGGGTCTACACACTTAAGGTTCGGTGACGCTAGGGTTGTTGAGATATTAGTATACGGTAACCCGAAAGTTGTTCGGAGTCCCGGATGAGATCCCAGACATCACGAGGAGTTCCGAAATGGTCCTGAGGTGAAGATTTATATATATAGGAAGTCAAGTTCCGGCCATCGGGAAGGTTTTCGGGGTAATCGGTATTGTACCGGGACCATCGGAAGGGTCCCGGGGGTCCATCGGGTGGGGCCACCTATCCCGGAGGGCCCCATGGGCTGAAGTGGGAGGGGAACCAGCCCCTAGTGGGCTGGTGCGCCCACCCCCCCATGGGCCTCCCCTGTGCCTAGGGTTGGAAACCCTAGGGGTGGGGGGGCACCCCACTTGCCTTGGGGGGGCAAGCCACCCCCTTGGCCACCGCCCCCCCTTGGAGATGGCATCTCCTAGGGCTGGTGCCCCCCTAGGGTCCTATAAATAGTGGGGGGAGGGCAGCCGCACCCTAGCCCCTGGCCTCTCCCTCTCCCTCCTGTGACACCTCTCCTTCTCGCAGTGCTCGGCGAAGCCCTGCCGAGATCGTCGTAGTTTCCACCACCACGCCGTTGTGCTACTGGATCTCCATCAACATCTCCTTCCCCCTTGCTGGATCAAGTTGGAGGAGACGTCTTCCCAACCGTACGTGTGTTGAACGTGGAGGTGTCGTCCGTTCGGCGCTAGGTCATCGGTGATTTGGATCACGATGAGTACGACTCCATCAACCCCGTTCTCTTGAACGCTTCCGCGCACGATCTACAAGGGTATGTAGATGAACTCCTATCTCCCTCAATGCTAGATGACTCCATAGATTGATCTTGGTGATGTGTAGAAAATTTTAAAATTCTGCTACGTTCCCCAACATCTCTTACCTCAAAGCCTGTTAGAAGGCTTGTGCAAGCTTCGGTCAGTCTGCTCTTGGCGGACTGAACCCTCTGAACCACCGTACCCATGAGGGTACGGTGTTCCTCAACAATGGAAGCACTTCGCAGCGCTTCCAATAGAGTATCTGGTGCCTCTGGATGGACAAAGGTCACCGGTGGAATTGGCGCACCTCCTTCTTTCGAAGGAGGCTGCCTGCCGGATTCCGGAGCCGTATAGGTCTCCAGTATCATATTCGGTTGGGGCCGAATTGGAGGTGGCCCCCATCGCCAGTCTCCATGGGGATCTACTCCCCCATGTGTTCGGCGGCCGAGCTGTTATCCTCTAGCGCCACCGTGACGGCCTCCTGGGCCTCCCCCTGAGCCGGGAGTGTCCTTCAGGACAGCACTTCAGCATCTTCCATAGTCTTGGGAGAGGAGGCCGCCGGAATGGACCGGCTGTCCATTACCTTCGGATCCAGCGAGTTTCCCGAAGATGAGGATCGCTCGAGTTCGAAATGAGCCAGACTGTAAGTGCATGATTCAACATGTTAAAACTATAAAGTAAAGGAGCTGGATATTTGCGTGCGTCTTTGAGTACTTATGATTCGGCCACGGGCTTATCCCTGGGGCGCCACTCGGAGTTGCTGTCAATGTCCCACGCGGGTCTGTCCACGGCGGAGGCCTTCCCCTTCTTGGACGCCTCTGCCTCTAGATGCGTGGAGGCCGCCCTTTTCTTCCTTGCCCCGTCAGGGGGAGAATCGCTTTCCTCCTCTTCCTCGTCGTCGGTGGTGGGAGGGGAGTGGGTGTCGGCATCTTCGGATGTCACGTTCGAAGTACCCTTATGGCGGAGACCACCCCTGGTCCCCTAGGCCTTCTTCTTGGCCTTCTTCTCCGGCGCTTGATAGGGCACCGGAACCAGCATCTTCGTCGGACGCGGGATAGTCGGTTCTTCAGGCAATGGAGCCGAACACTGAATCTGCTCTACCTTCTTTGTCCAGCCCTGAAACAATAAATAGGGAAGCTTAGACATCTTCTTTGAGTATGCAAGTAAAGGGTACACCTTGAAATACGGAAAACTTACCGCACTTGCAGGATGGGCCAGGTCATGCCCGCGGTCCTAGGTCGTCGCCGGCCACGTCTCGTTGGCCTTGAAGAGAACCTTCCAGATGTCTTCGTGCGTAGTGCCGAAGAACTGCTGCAGGGTCTGGTGCTTGGCCGGATCGAACTCCCATAAGTGGCAAGTATGGCTTTGGCATGGTAGGATCCGGTGAGCGAGCATCACCTGGATCACGTTGACAAGTTTGATGATCTTGTCCACCATGCTCTTGATGTGCGTTTGAAGTGAGGTCAGTTCATCTGATGTAGACCAGTCCAGGCCCTCCTCTAGCCAGGAGGTGAGCCGCATCGGGGTGCCGAATTGGAATTCAGGAGCCACGGCCCAAGTGGCGTCGCGAGGCTCTGTGACATAGAACCACTGCTATTGCCACCCCTTGACGGTCTCCATGAAGGTACCTTTTGGCCATGTGACATTGGGCAGCTTGCTCACCATGGCGCCTCCGCACTCTGCATGTTGGCCGTCCACCACCTTCGGCTTCACGTTGAAGACCTTCAACCACAGTCCGAAGTGGGGAGGGATACGGAGGAAGGCCTCGCACACAACAATAAATGCTGAGATATTGATGAAGGAGTTAGGGGCCAGATTGTGGAAATCTAGTCTGTAGTAGAACATGAGCCCGCGGACGAATGGATGGAGAGGAAATCCCAACCCGCAGACGAAGTGAGGGATGAACACAACCCTCTCATGGGGCTCTGGGGTGGGGACGATCTGTCCCTTGGCCGGAAACCGATGGGCGATTTCCTGGGCTAGGTACCCGGCCTCCCGAAGCCTAGTGATGTCCTTCTCCTTGACGGAGGACACCATCCACTTGCCTTGCGCTCCAGATCTGGGCATGGCTGGAGTGCTTCTTGGAGGCGGAAAGGATAGAAGTTTGGGCGTTGGAGCTCGAGAATGGATGGGTAGGGAGGAAGAGCACGTGGGTGAAAGAGGTGAATCCTTATCCCTTTATAAAGGCAACGAATATCAAGCGCCTCCCCACTCGCCTTAAAACCCGCCTATTCCCCAAGGGTCATGCCGGCGGCGTGGTTGGGTTACCCACACCTGTATTTATGAGAATCCTGTAATAAGGGGACACGATCTCTGCTTTGACAAGACGTGCCAATAAAACCGCATCTTGAAAAATGGAGCGGGAGGCTAAAAACGGTTCGAAATAATGACCGGGCTATGACATGATGTCATGCTACAAAAGTTGTCAGTGGATCGGACTCATAAAATATTATACTCTTTGCGGATATATGTGGTGTTTGTTTTACAGAGCCGGACACGTTCTCTATGTTCGAGAGCTATTTTGGAGTATTCGGAGGAGGAACCCGCCTTGCAATGTCGAAGACAATCTGCGCGTCGGACACCTCGTCATCGAAGCCTGGTTCAGGGGATACTGAGGGAGTCCTGGATTAAGGGGTCCTCGGGCGTCCGACCTATGTGACATGGGCCGGACTAATGGGCCATGAAGATACAACATAGAAGACTTCCTCCCGTGTCTGGATAGGACTCTCCTTTGCATGGAAGGCAAGCTAGGCGGTCGGATGTGCTATTTCCTTTCTGTGTAACCGACTTTGTACGACCCTAGGCCCCTCCGATGTCTATATAAACTGGAGGGTTTAGTCCATAGAGGCAATCACAATCTGACAGGCTAGACTTCTAGGGTTTAGCTATTACGATCTCGTGGTAGATCAACTCTTGTAACCCCCATACTCATCAATATCAATCAAGCAGGATGTAGGGTATTACCTCCATCAAGAGGGCCTGAACCTGGGTAAAACTTTGTGTCCCTTGTCTCCTGTTACCATCAACCTTAGACGCACAGTTCGGGACCCCCTACCCGAGATCCGTCGGTTTTGACACCGACAAGGGGGAAAGGAGAAAGAGAAGAGAGGGAGAAGGAAAAGGGGGGCCGTGCCCCCCACCCCTTGTCCAATTCGGGTTGGGCTTGGGGGCGCGCGCCACCTCCTGTGGCTGGCTCCTCCTCTTCACTATGGCCCATTAGGCCCATTAACTTTCCCGGGGGGGGCTTCGGTACTCCGAAAAATCCCCGAACCTCTTCGGAACCATTCCGGTGTCCGTATATAACCTTCCAATATATGAGTATTTACCTCTCGACCATTTCGAGACTCCTCTTCATGTCCGTGATCTCATCCGGTAATTCGAACAAACTTCGGTCACCAAAACACATAACTCATAATACAAATCGTCATCGAACGTTAAGCGTGCGGACCCTACAGGTTCGAGAACTATATAGACATGACCGAGACACATCTCCGGTCAATAACAAATAGCGGAACCTGGATGCTCATATTGGTTCCTACATATTCTACGAAGATCTTGTAACTAACTCATTAGTTGCAATGCTTGCAAGGCTTATAGTGATGTGCATTACCAAGAGGGCCCAGAGATACCTCTCTGATACACGGAGTGACAAATCCTAATCTTGATATATGCCAACCCAACAAACACCTTCGAAGACACCTGTAGAGCATCTTTATAATCACCCAGTTACGTCATGACGTTTGATAGCACACAAGGTGTTCCTCCGGTATTCGGGAGTTGCATAATCTCATAGTCAGAGGAATATGTATAAGTCATGAACAAAGCAATAGCAATAAAACTAAACGATCATAATGCTAAGCTAACTGATAGGTCTTGTCCATCACATCATTCTCTAATGATGTGACCCCGTTCATCAAATGACAACACATGTCTATGGTTAGGAAACTTAACCATCTTTGATTAATGAGCTAGTCAAGTAGAGGCACACTAGGGACACTCTGTTTGTCTATGTATTCACACATGTACTAAGTTTTCGGTTAATACGATTCTAGCATGAATAATAAACATATAAGGAAATACAAATAGCAACTTTTATTATTGCCTCTAGGGCATATTTCCTTCACTACATTTCCCTCTCGTGGGAGAAAGGAAAAGGGGAGGCGCCACCCTCCCCTGCCTTTCCTCACACTCCAAATAAGAAAAGGGGGCGCGGCTTGGGAGGGACCCCAAGTAGGATTCCTCCTACTTGGGCGCCTCCTTTGGCTGCTCCTCCCTCCCTCCCACCTATATATATGTGGGAGGGGGCGCCTAGGACACACCAGATCAATTGTTAGCCGTGTGCGGCACCCCCTCCACCGTTTACACCCCCGGTCATATTTTTGTAGTGCTTCGGTGAAGCCGTGCGGAAATTACTTCACCATCACCGTCACCACGCCATCATGCTGACGGAACTCATATACTACCTTAACGTCTTGCTGGATCAAGAAGGCGAGGGACGTCACCGAGCTGAACGTGTGCAGAACGCGGAGGTGCCATACGTTCGGTACTAGATCGGTTGGATCGCAAAGAAAGCTCGACTACATCAACCCCGTTGTGAAACGCTTCCGCTTACGGCTAACGAGGGTATGTGGACACACTCTTCCCCTCATTGTTATGCATCTCCATGGATAGATCATTGCGTGTGCGTAGAATTTTTTTGTTTTTCCATGAAACGATTCCCAAAACAATCTTGCGCTGTCCTCACCCAGTGACAAAAGGGGTAGCGAGGCAGGTATTGTATTGTTGCCATTAAGAATAAAAAGATGGGGCTTATATCATATTGCTTGAGTTTATCCCTCTACATCATGTCATCTTGCTTAAGGCTTTACTCTATTCTTATGAACTTAATACTCTAGATGCAGGTAGGAGTCGGTCGATGTGTGGAGTAATTGTAGTAGATGCAGGCAGGAGCCGGTCTACATGTCACTGACGTGGTGCCTATATTCATGATCATTGCCTTAAATATCGTCATTCCTTTGCGCTTTTCTATCAATTGCTCAATAGTAATTTGTTTGCCCACCGTATACTTTCTTCAAGAGAGAAGCCTCTAGTGAAACCTATGGCCCCCGGGTCTATTATCAATCATATATTTTCATATCTATAAAACCAAAAACCAAAAAATACATTGCTGCAATTTATTTGTGTTTACTTTATTTTGCCTTTTACTTATCTTTTATATCTATCTCTATTAGATCTCACTCTTGCAAGTGATCGTGAAGGGATTGACAACCCCTTCTTCGCGTTGAGTGCAAGTGTTTGTTAGTTTGTGCAAGTGCATATATTGGGGACTTGCTGTGCCTCCTACCGGATTGATATCTTGGTTCTTAACTGTGGGAACTACTTATCTCTACTTCGCAGCATCACCCTTTCCTCTTCAAGGGAAAAATCAATGCAAGCTCAAGAAGTAGCATGCCTATGTACATGATCATTGCCTTGGATATCGTCATAATTATTTGCTCTTCTATAAATTGCCCAACAGTAATTTGTTTACCCACCATATGCTATTTTCTCGAGAGAAGCCTCTAATGAAATCTACGGCCGCCGGGTCTATTTCCTATCATCTTATTTTCAGATCTATTCATCCAAAAATCCAAAATAACCTTGCTGCACTTTTTCTTTACTTATTTTATTTTGTGTTTTTGCTAGATCTATTCCACTCTCATACAATTTAATCTATCTCAATACCGAGGAGGGATTGACAACCCCTCTTACATGTTGGGTTGCAACTTTTTATGGTTTGTGTGTAGGTGATGTTTAAATAGTGCTGCTTGGTTCTCCTAATGGATTGATAACCTTGGTTTCATAATTGAGGGAAATACTTACCCTTGTTGTGCTACATCATCCCCTCCTCTTCAGGGAATTATCAATGCAGATACAAGCAATCACTTGGTCACCAATGCTCAGAGTGCGTTCGTTAAGAAACGAAGCATCAATGACAACTACATGTACGTGCGCAATCTTGTTAAATGCCTCAACAAGAGCAAGACACCTTCACTCCCGTTGAAACTTGATATTGAAGGAAATATGCCCTAGAGGCAATAATAAAGTTATTATTTATTTCCTTATATCATGATAAATGTTTATTATTCATGCTAGAATTGTATTAACCGGAAACATAATACATGTGTGAATACAAAGACAAATAGAGTGTCACTAGTATGCCTCAATTTGACTAGCTTGTTGATCAAAGATGGTTATGTTTCATAACCATAGACCTGAGTTGTCATTTGATTAACGGGATCACATCATTAGGAGAATGATGTGATTGACTTGACCCATTCCGTTAGCTTAGCACTTGATCGTTTAGTTTGTTGCTATTGCTTTCTTCATGACTTATACATGTTCCTATGACTATGAGATTATGCAACTCCCATTTACCGGAGGAACACTTTGTGTGCTACCAAACGTCACAACGTAACTGGGTGATTATAAAGGTGCTCTACAGGTGTCTCCAAAGGTACTTGTTGGGTTTGCGTATTTCGATATTAGGGTTTGTCACTCCGATTGTCGGAGAGGTATCTCTGGGCCCTCTCGGTAATGCACATCACTTAAGCCTTGCAAGCATTGCAACTAATGAGTTAGTTGCAGGATGATGTATTATGGAACGAGTAAAGAGACTTGCCGATAACGAGATTGAACTAGGTATTGAGATACCGACGATCGAATCTCGGGCAAGTAACATACCGATGACAAAGGGAACAACGTATGTTGTTATGCGGTCTGACCGATAAAGATCTTCGTAGAATATGTGGGAGCCAATATGAGCATCCAGGTTCCACTATTGGTTATTGACCGGAGACGTGTCTCGGTCATGTCTACATTGTTCTCGAACCCGTAGGGTCCGCACGCTTAAGGTTTCGATGACAGTTATATTATGAGTTTATGAGTTTTGATGTACCGAAGGAGTTCGGAGTCTCGGATGAGATCGGGGAAATGACGAGGAGTCTCGAAATGGTCGAGACGTAAAGATCGATATATTGGACGACTATATTCGAACATCGGAAAGGTTCCGAGTGATTCGGGTATTTTTTGGAGTACCGGAGAGTTACGGGAATTCGCCGGGGAGTATATGGGCCTTATTAGGCCATACGGGAATAGAGGAGAGAGGCCAAAAGGAAGGAGGCGCGCGCCCCCCCTCTGGTCCGAATTGGACGAGGGGTGCAGCCCACTTTTCCTTGTTCCTCTCCCCCTCTTTCCTTCTCTCCTACTCCAACAAGGGAAGGAGGAGTCCTACTCCCGGTGGGAGTAGTACTCCCCCCTTGGCGCGCCCTCCTCCTAGGCCGGCCGCCTCCCTCCCATGCTCCTTTATATACGGGGGCAGGGGCACCCCATAGACACAATAGTTGATCATTGATCTCTTAGCCGTGTGCGGTGCCCCCCTCCACCATAGTCCTCGATAATATTGTGGTGGTGCTTAGGCGAAGCCCTGCGACAGTAGAACATCAAGATCGTCACCACGCCTTCATGCTGACGGAACTCTTCCCCGACATTCTGTTGGATCGGAGTCCGGGGATCGTCATCGAGCTGAACGTGTGCTAGAACTCGGAGGTGTCGTAGTTTCGGTGCTTGATCAGTCGGGCCATGAAGACGTACGACTACATCAACCGCGTTGTGCTAACGCTTCCGCTTTCGGTCTACGAGGGTACGTGGATAACACTCTCCCCTCTCATTGCTATGCATCACCATGATCTTGCGTGTGCGTAGGAAAATTTTGAAATTACTACGTTCCCCAACAGTAGCATCCGAGCCTAGGTTTTATGTGTTGATGTTGTGTACGAGTAGAAAACAAGTGAGTTGTGGGCGATATAAGTCATACTGCTTACCAGCATGTCACACTTTGGTTCGGCGGTATTGTTGGATGAAGCGGCCCAGACCGACATTACACATACGCTTACGCGAGACTGGTTCTACCGACGTGCTTTGCACACAGGTGGCTGGCGGGTGTCAGTTTCTCCAACTTTAGTTGAACCGAATGTGGCTACGCCCGGTCCTTGCGAAGGTTAAAACAGAACCAACTTGACAAACTATCGTAGTGGTTTGATGCGTAGGTAAGAACGGTTCTTGCTCAGCCCGTAGCAGCCACGTAAAACTTGCAACAACAAAGTAGAGGACGTCTAACTTGTTTTTGCAGGGCATGTTGTGATGTGATATGGTCAAGACATGATGCTAAATTTTATTGTATGAGATGATCATGTTTTGTAACCGAGTTATCGGCAACTAGCAGGAGCCATATGGTTGTCGCTTTATTGTATGCAATGCAATTGCGCTATGATGCTTTACTTTATCACTAAGCGGTAGAGATAGTCGTGGAAGCATAAGATTGGCGAGACGACAATGATGCTACGATGGTGATCAAGGTGTCGCGCCGGTGACGATGGTGATCATGACGGTGCTTCGGAGATGGAGATCACGAGCACAAGATGATGATGTCCATATCATATCACTTATATTGATTGCATGTGATGTTTATCTTTTATGCATCTTATCTTGCTTTGTTTGACAGTAGCATTATAAGATGATCTCTCACTAAATTTCAAGATAAAAGTGTTCTCCCTGAGTATGCATCGTTGCCAAAGTTCGTCGTGCCCAGACACCACATGATGACCGGGTGTGATAAGCTCTACGTCCATCTACAACGGGTGCAAGCCAGTTTTGCACACGCAGAATACTCAGGTTAAACTTGACGAGCCTAGCATATGCAGATATGGCCTCGGAACACTGAGACCGAAAGGTCGAGCGTGAATCATATAGTAGATATGATCAGCATAATGATGTTCACCATTGAAAGCTATTCCATTTGACATGATGATTGGTTATGGTTTAGTTGATTTGGATCACGTGATCACTTAGATGATTAGAGGGATGTCTATCTAAGTGGGAGTTCTTAAGTAATATGATTAATTGAACTTTAATTTATCATGAACTTAGTCCTGGTAGTATTAGCATATCTATGTTGTAGATCAATAGCTCGCGATGTTGCTCCCCATCTAATTTTTATATGTTCCTAGAGAAAACTAAGTTGAAAAATGTTAGTAGCAATGATGCAGATTGGATCCGTGATCTGAGGATTATCCTCATTGTTGCACAGAAGAATTATGTCCTTGATGCACCGCTAGGTGAGAGACCTATTGCAGGAGCAGATGCAGACGTTCTGAATGTTTGGCTAGCTCAATATGATGACTACTTGATAGTTTAGTGCATCATGCTTAACGGCTTAGAATCGGAACTTCAAAGACGTTTTTAACGTCATGGAACATATGAGATGTTCCAGGAGTTGAAGTTAATATTTCAAGCAAATACCCGAGTTGGGAGATATGAAGTCTCCAACAAGTTCTATGGCTAAAAGATGGAGGAGAATAGCTCAAGCAGTGAGCATGTGCTTAGATTGTCTGGGTACTACAATCGCTTGAATCAAGTGGGAGTTAATCTTCTAGATAAAATAATGATTTACAGAATTCTCTAGTCACCATCACCAAGTTAGTAGAACTTTGTGATGAACTATAATATGCAAGGGATAACGGGAACGATTCCCAAGCTCTTCGCGATGCTTAAATCGACGAAGGTAGAAATCAAGAAAAGCATCAAGTGTTGATGGTAAACAAAACCACTAGTTTCAAGTAAAGGGGCAAAAAGGGGAACTTCAAGAAGAACGGCAAGCAAGTTGCTGCTCAAGTGAAAAACCCAAGTCTGGACCGAAGCCTGAAACTGAGTGCTTCTACTACAAAGGGACTGGTCATTGGAAGCAGAACTACCCCAAGTATTTGGCGGATAAGAAGGATGGCAAAGTGAACAAAGGTATATTTGATATACATATTATTGATGTGTATTTTACTAGTGTTCGTAGCAACCCCTCAGTATTTGATACTGGTTCAATTGCTAAGAGTAGTAACTCGAAACGGGAGTTGCAGAATGAACAGAGACTAGTTAAGGGTGAAGTGACGATGTGTGTTGGAAGTGGTTCCAAGATTGATATGATCATCATCGCACACTCCCTATACTTTCGGGATTAGTGTTGAACCTAAATAAGTGCCATTTTGGTGTTTGCGTTGAGCATGAATATGATTTGATCATGTTTATTGCAATACGGTTATTCATTTAAGTAAGAGAATAAATTGTTGTTCTATTTACATGAATAAAACCTTATATGGTTACACACCCAATGAAAATGGTTCATTGGATCTCGATCATAGTGATACACATATTCATAATATTGAAACCAAAAGATGCAAAGTTAATAATGAGAGTGCAACTTATTTGTGGCACTGCCATTTAGGTCATATTGGTGTAAAACACATGAAGAAAATCCATGTTGATGGGCTTTTGGAATCACTTGATTATGAATCAATTGATGCTTGCGAACCATGCCTCATGGGCAAGATGACTAAGACTCCGTTCTCCGGAACAATGGAGCAAGCAACAGATTTGTTGGAAATCATACATATTGATGTATGTGGTCCAATGAATATTGAGGCTCGCAGTAGGTATCATTATTTTCTGATCTTCACAGATGATTTGAGCAGATATGAGTATATCTACTTGATGAAACACAAATCTGAAACATTTGAAAAGTTCGAAGAATTTCAGGATGAAGTGGAGAATCATCGTAACAAAAATAAAAGTTTCTACGATATGATCGCAGAAGGAAAATATTTGAGTTACGAGTTTGGCCTTCAGTTAAAACATTGTGAAATAGTTTCACTACTCACGCCACCTAGAACACCATAGTGTAATGGTGTGTCTGAACATCGTAACCGTACTTTATTAGATATGGTGCGATCTATGACGTCTCTTACTGATTTACCGCTATCATTTTGGGGTTATGCATTAGAGACAACTACATTCACGTTAAATAGGGCACCATCTAAATCCGTTGAGACGACACCGTATGAACTATGGTTTGGCAAGAAACCTAAGCTGTCATTTCTTAAAGTTTGAGGTTGCATTGCTTATGTGAAAAAGTTTCAACCTAATAAGCTCAAACCCAAATCGGAGAAGTGCGTCTTCATAGGATACCCAAAAGAAAATGTTGGGTACACCTTCTATCATAGATCCGAAGGCAAGATATTCATTGCTGAGAATGGATCCTTTCTAGAGAAGGAGTTTCTCTCGAAAGAAGTGAGTGGGAGGAAAGTAGAACTTGATGAGGTAACTGTACCTGCTCCCTTATTGGAAATTAGTTCATCATAGAAATCTGTTCCTGTGACTACTACACCAATTAGTGAGGAAGCTAATGATGATGATCATGTAACTTCAGATCAAGTTACTACCAAAACCTCGTAGGTAAACCAGAGTGAGATTCGCACCAGAGTGGTATGGTAATCCTGTTCTAGAGGTCATGTTACTTGACCATGACGAGCCTACGAACTATGAGGAAGCGATGATGAGCCCAGATTCCGCGAAATGGCTTGAGGCCATGAAATCTGAGATGAGATCCATGTATGAGAACAAAGTATGGACTTTGATTGACTTGCCCAATGATCGGCGAGCCATTGAGATTAAATGGATCTTCAAGAGGAAGACGGACGCTGATATTAGTGCTACTATCTACAAAGCTAGAATTGTCGCAAAAAGGTTTTCGACAAGTTCAAGGTGTTGACTACGATGAGAGTTTCTCACTCGTATCTATGCTTAAGTCTGTCCGAATCATGTTAGCAATTGCCGCATTTTATGAAATCTGGCAAATGGATAAACAAAACTGCATTCCTTAATGGATTTATTAAAGAAGAGTTGTATATGATGCAACCAGAAGGTTTTGTCAATCCTAAAGGTACTAACAAAATATGCAAGCTCCAGCGATCCATCTATGGACTGGTGCAAGCATCTCGGAGTTGGAATATACGCTTTGATAAGTTGATCAAAGCATATAGTTTTATACAGACTTGCGGTGAAGCCTGTATTTACAAGAAAGTGAGTGGGAGCACTACAACATTTCTGATAAGTATATGTGAATGATGAAGGAAATATGCCCTAGAGGCAATAATAAAGATATTATTTATTTCCTTATATCATGATAAATGTTTATTATTCATGCTAGAATTGTATTAACCGGAAACAAGATACATGTGTGAATACATAGACAAACAGAGTGTCACTAGTATGCCTCTACTTGACTAGCTCGTTAATCAAAGATGGTTATGTTTCCTAACCATGGACAAAGAGTTGTTATTTGATTAACAAGATCACATCATTAGTTGAATGATCTGATTGACATGACCCATTCCATTAGCTTAGCACACGATCGTTTAGTATGTTGCTATTGCTTTCTTCATAACTTATACATGTTCCTATGACTATGAGATTATGCAACTCCCGTTTGCCCGAGGAACACTTTGTGTGCTACCAAACGTCACGACGTAAATGGGTGATTATAAAGGTGCTCTACAGGTGTCTCCAAAGGTAGATGTTGGGTTGGCGTATTTCGAGATTAGGATTTGTCACTCCGATTGTCGGAGAGGTATCTCTGGGCCCTCTCGGTAATGCACATCACATAAGCCTTGCAAGCATTACAACTAATGAGTTAGTTGCGAGATGATGTATTATAGAACGAGTAAAGAGACTTGCCGGTAACGAGATTGAACTAGGTATTGGATACCGACGATCGAATCTCGGGCAAGTAACATACCGATGACAAAGGGAACAACATATGTTGTTATGCGTTCTGACCGATAAAGATCTTCGTAGAATATGTAGGAGCCAATATGGGCATCCAGGTCCCGCTATTGGTTATTGACCGGAGATTTGTCTCAGTCATGTCTACATTGTTCTCGAACCGTAGGGTCCGCACGCTTAACGTTACGATGACAGTTATTATGAGTTTATGCATTTTGATGTGCCGAAGGTAGTTCGGAGTCCCGGATGTGATCACGGACATGACGAGGAGTCTCGAAATGGTCGAGACATAAAGATTGATATATTGGATGACTATATTCGGACACCGGAAGCGTTCCGGGGAAGTTTCGGATAAAACCGGAGCACTGGGGGGTTACCGGAACCCCTCGGGGGGTTAATGGGCCTCATGGGCCTAAAGTGGAGAAGAGGAAGGGGCTGCCAGGGCTGGCCGCGCGCCCCCTCTCCCCCTAGTCCGAACTGGACAAGGAGGGAGGGGCGGCGCCCCCCTTTTTCCTTCTCTTCTTCCACCTCTCCTACTTGGACAAGGAAAGGGAGGGGAGTCCTACTCCCGGTAGGAGTAGGACTCCTCCTGCGCGCCTCCTCTAGGGCCGGCCGCACCCCCTCCCCCCCCCCCCTTGGATCCTTTATATACGGAGGCAAGGGGGCACCCTAGGACACACAAGTTGATCATCGTGATCGTTCCTTAGCCGTGTGCGGTGCCCCCTTCCACCATATTCCACCTCGGTCATATTGTTGTAGTGCTTAGGCGAAGCCCTGCAACGGTAGAACATCAAGATCGTCACCATGCTGTTGTGCTGACGGAACTCATCCCCGAAGCTTTGCTGGATCGGAGCCCGGGGAGCGTCATCGAGCTGTACGTGTGCTAAGAACTCGGAGGTGCCGGAGTAACGGTGCTTGGATCGGTCGGATCGGGAAGACGTATGACTACTTCCTCTATGTTGCGTCAACGCTTCCGCTTCGGTCTACGAGGGTCCGTAGACAACACTCTCCCCTCTCATTGCTATGCATCACCATGATCTTGCGTGTGCGTAGGAAAATTTTTGAAATTACTACGTTCCCCAACAAATGACATATTGTTGATCAGAGATAATGTAGAATTATTTTGCAAAGCATAAAGGAATGTTTGAAAGGAGTTTTTCAAAGAAAGACCTCGGTGAAGCTGCTTACATATTGAGCATCAAGATCTATAGAGATAGATCAAGACACTTGATAAGTTTTTCAATGAGTACATACCTTGACAAGATTTTGAAGTAGTTCAAAATGGAACAGTCAAAGAAGGAGTTCTTGCCTGTGTTACAAGGTGTGAAGTTGAGTAAGACTCAAAACCCGACCACGGCAGAAGATAGAGAGAAAATGAAAGTCATTCCCTATGCCTCAGCCATAGGTTCTATAAAGTATGCCATGTTGTATACCAGACCTATTGTATACCCTGCCCTGAGTTTGGCAAGGGAGTACAATAGTGATCTAGGAGTAGATCACTAGACAGCGGTCAAAATTATCCTTAGTGGAATAAGGATATGTTTCTCGATTATGGAGGTGACAAAAAGGTTCGTCGTAAAGGGTTACGTCAATGCAAATTTTGACACTGATCTAGATGACTCTAAATCTCAATCTGGATACATATTTAAAGTGGGAGCAATTAGCTAGAGTAGCTCCGTGCAGAGCATTGTTGACATAGAAATTTGCAAAATACTTACGGATCTGAATGTGGCAGACCCGTTGACTAAACTTCTCTCACAAGCAAAACATGATCACACCTTAGTACTCTTTGGGTGTTAATCACATAGCGATGTGAACTAGATTATTGAGTCTAGTAAACCCTTTGGGTGTTGGTCACATGTCGATGTGAACTATGGGTGTTAATCACATGGTGATGTGAACTATTGGTATTAAATCACATGGCGATGTGAACTAGATTATTGACTCTAGTGCAAGTGGGAGACTGAAGGAAATATGCCCTAGAGGCAATAATAAAGTTATTATTTATTTCCTTATATCATGATAAATGTTTATTATTCATGCTAGAATTGTATTAACCGGAAACATAATACATGTGTGAATACATAGACAAACAGAGTGTCACTAGTATGCCTCTACTTGACTAGCTCGTTGATCAAAGATGGTTATGTTTCCTAACCATAGACATGAGTTGTCATTTGATTAATGGGATCACATCATTAGGAGAATGATGTGATTGACTTGACCCATTCCGTTAGCATAGCACTTGATCGTTTAGTTTGTTGCTATTGCTTTCTTCATGACTTATACATGTTCCTATGACTATGAGATTATGCAACTCCCGTTTACCAGAGGAACACTTTGTGTGCTACCAAACGTCACAACGTAACTAGGTGATTATAAAGGTGCTCTACAGGTGTCTCCGAAGGTACTTGTTGGGTTGGCGTATTTCGAGATTAGGATTTGTCACTCCGATTGTCGGAGAGGTATCTCTGGGCCCTCTCGGTAATGCACATCACTTAAGCCTTGCAAGCATTGCAACTAATGAGTTAGTTACAGGATGATGTATTATGGAACGAGTAAAGAGACTTGCCGGTAACGAGATTGAACTAGGTATTGAGATACCGACGATCGAATCTCGGGCAAGTAACATACCGATGACAAAAGGAACAACATATGTTGTTATGCGGTTTGACCGATAAAGATCTTCATAGAATATGTGGGAGCCAATACGAGCATCCAGGTTCCGCTATTGGTTATTGACCGGAGACGTGTCTCGGTCATGTCTACATTGTTCTCGAACCCGTAGGGTCCGCACGCTTAAGGTTTCGATGACAGTTATATTATGAGTTTATGAGTTTTGATGTACCTAAGGAGTTCGGAGTCCCGGATGAGATCGGGGACATGACGAGGAGTCTCTAAATGGTCGAGACGTAAAGATCGATATATTGGACGACTATATTCGGACATCGGAAAAGTTCCGAGTGATTCGGGTATTTTTCGGAGTACCGGACAGTTACGGGAATTCGCCGGGGAGTATATGGGCCTTATTGGGCCATACGGGAATAGAGGAGAGAGGCCAAAGGAAGGAGGCGCCCCCCCCCCTCTGGTCCCAATTGGACAAGGGGTGCAGCTCACTTTTCCTTGTTCGTCTCCCCCTCTTTCCTTCTCTCCTACTTCAACAAGGGAAGGAGGAGTCCTACTCCCGGTGGGAGTAGGACTCCCCCCTTGGCGCACCCTCCTCGTAGGCCGGCCGCCTCCCTCCGTTTCTCCTTTATATACGGGGGCAGGGGCACCCCATAGACACAACAGTTGATCATTGATATCTTAGCCGTGTGCGGTGCCCCCCTCCACCATAATCCTCGATAATATTGTAGTGGTGCTTAGGCGAAGCCCTGCGACAGTAGAACATAAAGATCGTCACCATGCCGTCGTGCTGACGGAACTCTTCCCCGACATTCTGCTGGATCGGAGTCCGGGGATCGTCATCGAGCTGAACGTGTGCTAGAACTCGGAGGTGGCGTAGTTTCGGTGCTTGATCGGTCGGGCCATGAAGACGTACGACTACATCAATCGTGTTGTGCTAACGCTTCCGCTTTCGGTCTACGAGGGTGCGTGGACAACACTCTCCCCTCTCGTTGCTATGCATCACCATGATCTTGCGTGTGCGTAGGAAAATTTTGAAATTACTACATTCCCCAACAGATATCTGCAAAACTTTCGACTCTGTGCGCTGGGACATTTTGGACCTCCTACAGCGGAGATGGTTTCCGAGCATCTTCCGGGACCAGATTACGGTGCTCCTGTAACACCCTCGATGCGACTATATCTCCCACGTGTCGAGGCACGACTTAGAGGCATAATCGCATTGAAGGCATATGTCGCAAGTGAGGTAATCTTCACACAACCCATGTAATACAATAAGGGAAAAAGGATACATAGTTGGCTTACAATCGCCACTTCACACAATTACATGAATAAACATTACATCAATCAAATACACTCAGGGTCCGACTACGGAACCAAAATAAAAGAAGAACCCCAAATGCGACAAAGGTCCCCGATCGACCCCAACTGGGCTCCACTACTGATCAACTAGAACAGAACAACACAAAGGACAAGATCTTCAGCGAGCTCCTCCTGAGCTGGGTTGCGTCACCTCCACGGACTCATCGGCACCTGCAAACTGGTTTTGGAAGTAATCTGTGAGCCACAAGGACTCAGCAATCTCGCACCCTCGCGATCAAGACTATTTAAGCTTATGGGTAAGGTAAAGGTATGAGGTGGAGCTGCAGCAAGCGACTAGCATATATGGTGGCTAACATACGCAAATGAGAGCAAGAAGAGAAGGCAAAGCACGGTCGATAAAGTATGATCAAGAAGTGATCCTGGACTACCTACGTCAAGCATAACTCCAACAACCGTGTTCACTTCCCGGACTCCGCCGGAAAGAGACCATCACGGTTACACATGGTGTTGATTCATTTTAATTAAGGTCAACTTCAGGTTTTCTACAACCGGACGTTAACAAATTCCCATCTGCCCATAACCGCGGGCACGGCTTTCGAAAGTTCAAATCCCTGCAGGGTGTCCCAACTTAGCCCATGACAAGCTCTCACGGTCAACGAAGGAATAGACCTCCACCCGAGACGTTCCGATCAGACTCGGTATCCCAGTACAACAAGACATTTCGACAGGGTAAAACTAAACCAGCAACACCGCCCGAATGTGCCGACAAATCCCGATAGGAGCTACACATATCTCTTTCTCAGGGCACACTCAGATGAGCAATCCATACAACTAAAACCAAACCTCGAGTTTCCCCGAGGGGGCGCTGCACAGGGCTCTAGTTCGGACCAACACTCGGAGGAGCACTGGCCCGGGGGGTTAAAATAATGATGACCCTTGAGTCTGCAGAACCCAAGGGAAAGGAAAGGCTAGGTGGCAAATGGTAAAACCAATGTTGGGCATTGCTGGAAAAGCTTTACTTAAGGCGAACTGTCAAGGGGTTCCCATTATAGCCCAACCGCGTAAGGGACGCAAAATCCGGGAACATAACACCAATATGACGGAAACTAGGGCGGCAAGAGTGGAACAAAACACCAGGCATAAGGCCGAGCCTTCCACCCTTTACCAAGTATATAGATGCATTAATTAAATAAGATATATAGTGATATACCAACAAGTAAATAAATGTTCCAACAAGGAACAACATCTCCATGTTCCAACAAGGAACAAACTTCAATCTTCACCTGCAACTAACAATGCTATAAGAGGGGCTGAGCAAAGCGGTAACATAGCCAATCAACGGTTTGCTAGGACAATGGTGGGTTAGAGGCTGAACATGGCAATTTGGGAGGCTGACAAGCAAGTGGTAGGCATCGTAGCAATGGCATAGCAAAAGAGCGAGCAACTAGCATAGCAAAGATAGTAGTGATTTCGAGGGTATGATCATCTTGCCTGAAATCCCGCAAGGAAGAAGAACGAGTCCATGAAGAAGACAAACGGACGAAGTCAAACGAATCCTCACAACACGACATTACCGGAACCAACCCGAAGAAGCAACACCGGAAAGAAGCAAACAACATAGTAAACAACCACCACATAATCATGGCATGATGCACAATCAAGTATGATGCATGTCCGGTTTAATGAAGCATGACATGGCAAAGTGCACAAACAATCCTACAAATTAAGTGGAGCTCAATATGCAACGGGTTGCATATTGACGAAACACCACATTCCAGGTATTTAGTTCGATCTCGTTTATGTACCCAACAGTATTAAATGTTGACTAACATGGCAAGAGGTGAAGCAAATGAAAACTACCTATCTAGTCAAGTTTAAATGAGGCCGGGAACATCAAACAACAAATCCGGAACTCCTCATGTGCAAATTTTGGTTATGGTACTGTTCTGCCCTAAACATTATTTTAGAGTTGTTTAACATGCAAAGTAAGGTCACCATGATAAACTAGGCAAAATTCTACCCCATATACATATAAAGATTATTAAAATCGGAGTTATGGTTATTTAGTTATGAATTAAACCGTTTTAGCATGGCATAGGGGCAAATTAATGCAAACAACATTTTAAACATTTTAATTGTTGTTATCATGATGCGGATGACATGAACAAGTTTATGCAATTTTTAAAGAAAATGTTGTCATGAGCATATTATGAAGCATTTGTCACCGTGGCGGAAACAAAAGGGGTGCCACGACAACGATACCGAAAATGATGCCACGGCAACATATCGGTTCCGGTAGCTCATGGAGATACCGGTGCAAAAGGAAGCGTGCGGATGTGCGAAACATGCTAGAGATGGTGGGGTGCTCCCGACTACCGGGTTCCCACGGGTTAGGGGCATGGAAACGAGTGTCAAAACGGACACGGTGCAGACAAAGGGTGCGTCTCATACAACACAAGCATTCGTTCTCGGATGTCGATCTCGGTGGTTATACCTTTGTAGCGTGCAAAGGAGACGGTTCTCGTTCGGTGCCAAGTAGAGGAAGTAGACGTTCTCAAGACGTTCGTCGTGGAGGTAGAGTACACGGCGACGGTAGTTGTACACGGGTTCTCAGCCACGGAAGTAGTCATACAACGTTTTCGTAGAGGTTCGGGATCACGAGACGGAACTTGACGTCCACGGGGTCTTCGAGGGTCGACGGTAGTGGTACTCGTGACGGTAGTGGAACTTGACGCTCCGAAGGGGTACTTGGCGGGCAACAGTCGTCTCGTGACTTGTCGGTCCATGAAGTCGTTCTCCCGCGTCTTGTCGTACACGTATCGAAGAAGAACTTGGTGTATCCATGTACTTGGCGTTTCCTGGTTCGGTGATCGTTTTTGGCGTCGGGCGTTGAGGTACTCCACTGCCAACATCACCCGGGTGCACAGATGCAAAACTTGTGGCGCTGCACCTAAATAGATGCCACAAGGGAAAAGATACCGGGTCGAGACAGAAGACCGGCGACGCGGCTGCGGGCACCGGGAGGCATGGCTCCAACGGGCAGGGCCAGAGACGAGGCAACTGTCAAGGAGGAGTTGGGCATAGCAGCACCAAGGCAGCAGTGGAGCTCTAAGCTCGGTTCCATGGCGGCAGCTACAGGCGAAAAGGATCCACACCGACGTGGTCAACGCGGGCTCGCGCGACCTCCTGCGGGACCTTGGCACGGCGGCATGGGCACGATGCAGAAGGGGCCCGAGTGAAGCTGCTCCATGGCGAGGCAACGGTGTAGGAGGAGGTCGAGCAGGGCTTGGCGCTGAGGCGGAGGGGTGAGGGGACGGCCATGTCGGCGCTGGTCGCCGGCATCAGGCTGCGTGGCCTGCGGGCAAGCAGCGAGGGCGAGGAGGTAGTCCCAGACGCGTGGAAGGGCAGCAAGGCGCCGGGTCGTGCGCGGGTGGCCTTCCTGATGGAGCTCGGCGGCGGCAAAGGCATGGGACGTGCGGCGGCGAGGATGCGTGGCCATGGGGATCGGGATCCCCCTCCTGGTCACGCTGAGAGGGAGGGAGGAAGCGAGAGGAGGGAGGAGCGAGAGGAAGAGGGAGGTTGGCGGCGTTGGTGGGAGGAGGCGGGTGAGGAAGAGATGGATCGAGGGGAGATGGGATCGGGGAGATGGGGTCGTTCCTCTCTCTCTGGCGGCGCTGGAGAGAAAGACGAGAGGGAGAGGGGGATCGAACGCAGGTAGAGAGAGGGAGTTCGGTCAGCGCTAGGTTTAGGAGGGGTGTGGGTTGCGGCTGGGCCTTGGCCTTGGGCCGACGCGGGAGGTTGGGAGGCCCAGGCTTCTGGGCTCCTTCTCTCTCTCTCTCTCTCTCTCTCTCTCTCTCTCTCTCTCTCTCTGCTCTATTAAAAAAACAAAAAAAGGAAAAAAAGGAAGAAAAGGGAAGAAAAGAAAAAGGTTAGAGAAAGAGTTGGGCACGGGGATAATTTCCACGGACTCGTAAAAATGTGCACAGACCATGAAAAATAGGAGTGGCAAGATTGCAAGAATTAAATTCAAAATCATTTGAATTTAATTCAAAAGGTTTGAGCAAGGACTAGGAATTAGAGGTTTCCAAAAATGTTGGGATTTTTGGTGGAGCTCCGGAAGATGATGAAAGAAATATAAGGCAAGGTTAGAGAGTCAACAGTTGAAGAAGGAAAAGGCCAAGGGATTTAATATGCAAGTGTGTTAAGGTGAATTCCAAATAAATGGAATAATTACTATAGCTCTCTAAATATCGAGAGGATAAGTTGTAAAGAGAATCACCATGTGAAATCCCTCGATTTAAATGGACCGAAGATCCATGCAATTTATTTAGTGAGTTGAGGTGCAAAGATTTATGAGATGATGGCATGATGACATGATGCAATGCACATGATGCAAAGATGAATGCAACAGATGAAACAAAATCACACAACGAATCTCGGAAACCCTGAAAGACATCTGAAGCTCCGGTCTTGGGGCGTTACAGCTCCTTTGCACATCCTTCTCTCGTGTCCTCGTAAATGGGGTGTCGGGTCCTCCAATTTCGCATGGACAAGGTTTCCGCTAGGGTGACCCGCTCTCCCCACTATTATTTTCCATTGCCATCGACCCGCTGCAGCAAGTTCCAGATTTGGCCACCAGGCACAGATGCTACACAAGATTAGGGGACGCATGTCTACCTTCCGGACCTCGCTCTACACTGATGATGCGGCAGTTTTTGTCAAGCCTATGAAGGAGGACGCGACCAACCTTTCTACCATTCTGAAAGGCTTCAGGGAGGTTACTGGCCTTTGCACCAATTTCTCGAAGAGCTCCGTCGTCCCCGTTCGGTGCCAGAACCACAATCTTGATGCCATCCTCCATGGGCTCCCTGCAAAGCGAGCCTCCTTCCCGCTAAAATATTTGGGGCTGCCCTTATCGATGTGGAAGCTCAGACGCACCGACTTCCAATACCTGGAGGATCAAGTTGTGGGAACACTTGTGCCATGGGAAGGGAGATATATTGCAACTCCGGGCCAAGTTGTTCTGGTCAAATCGAACCTGACAGCACAGGTTGTTTTCACTGCTAATACCCTACCCATCCCCCAGGGCACCCCGAACAACATCAACAAAATTGAGCGAGCCTTCCTTTGTCAGATGGGCCTAGTGCAAAGTCAGTTGGGAGCGTGTCTGTAGACCCAAGGACCTTGGGGGACTTGGGGTGCTGCATTTAGAGAAATTCTGCTGAGTTCTCTGCTTGCGGTGGCTCTAAATCAAATGGACTGAGCCAACAAGGTTGTGGGTTGGCTTGGGTAATCCATGTGATGATGAGGACAAATACTTCTTCTACGCGTGCACGACCATCACCATTGGCAACGGTGCTCGTGCGCCCTTTTGGGAATCCCCGTGGCTAAATAGGTGTAAGCCCATGGACATCGCGCCCCTGAACTTTTAGGTATCATCGCGTAAATAGTGGAAAGTCAGGGAGGCTCTGCATAATGATGCATTGATTAGGAAAATCAACCTTGTGGTCGCGTCCTCTCTTGAACACCTGAGACAATTTCTGCCGCTATGGATTTCACTCCACGGTCTCCTCCCGACGAACATGCTAAGGATTCCATCTTGTGGAAGCATACAACCTTAGGAGAATACACTGCCTCTTCCGCCTACAATGCGCAGTTTCTATCCATCATTTGTTTTGAAATGCGCAAGGTAGTTTGGAAGACCTGCCCACTGAATGTAAAATTCCTTGCATGGTTAGTAATTGAAAACAAGATTTGGACGGCTGGCCATTTGGCCCGGAGGGGGTCGATGGCCAAATTGTGGCCCTTGCCCTCTTTGTAGGAGGGAGCAGGAAACCGTCGAGCATCTTCTTTTCAACGGTTGCTACATGTTGAGACTATGGGGATTGATGAAGGATTGGCTTCAACTCATCAGCTTGAATGTTTTAGTTTGGGCAAACTGTGGGAGCATCAAAGATTGGTGGTTCAACATGGTCTTCACCCAAAGGATCCATGGAAGGACAATGCCTTCCCTCACTATGCTAGTATGCAAGACAATCTAGGATGAAAGGAACGCACGGGTTTTCCGAAGCAAGTACGCACCCCCAATCATCCTCCTTCGCACCATACGGGGGGGGCGGTGAGACTTGGGCGGCCGCGGGTGCGAAATATTTGGGGCACATTCTGCAGGGAGAGTAAAGATGGTGTGTCATGCACCCCTGGTGGGGGGCTATTTTTCTTTCTTTGTCTTGAAACTTTGTCGGACTTCTTCCTCTCTTAATTAATGAAAAGGGGCAATCTTTTGCCCCACGTTTCAAAAAAAAGGAAGTGGGACATCTCTTCAAAAAAGAAGCTGGACACCATATGTGTCATTGGTACAATGGTAACTAGGACATTTCTAACCGACCCCCTATAACCGGTTAGAGGAGTAGAAATTCGGTTTTACTCCTCTAAACAGCACCTAGCCGATCCTCAATCAACATCAGTGGAGTAAAAATTATACTCAGCCACGACGAATCTCCCTTATTTACTCCATTGTTCGGCGCCCGAGTAAAAGCCGCGTCTCTCCTTCGCTGCCTCCCCGCTCCCCTCCCCTACCGCATATGCGCCGACGCCGCCCCTCCCAACCCCCGCCAGCACCCGCCCGCCGCCGCGGACGCTCTGTAGGCTCCCCCGCCACTTGGATTTATGCCTCCTCATCCCATCGCCCGCGCAGAACCGGTGGATCAGCGGCTGCCGCCATCGCCACCGGATTTGGCGCTTCCAGCCACCGGCGGCTGCGCCTTGCCATGGATTGACCAGGAACCGGATAGCGCAGCCCCGGCAATGCCTCCACGCCGCATGCGGGTATAGGCTACGCCTCAAGTCACTCAAATCTCTCCCGTGAGCGGTTCGCCGACAAAGACATGCCCAACCGTCATCCGGGCTCGGCGTTGGCCCATTGGCTCATTGGCTAACCATTGTCAGTCATAAAGTGCGATGACTGCCTGCGGCAGGTGGTGCATCGAGTTTCTACCATGCCGGAACATCCCGGATGGGTGTTCTTCAAGTGCAAAAAGATGGGGTATGTGCTTGCTTTGATTCAGTTGTTCATCAGATTCGGCACAATTTCAGTAGCTCGTTGTTTGCTCAAATTTGTGTGTACGATGGATACAAGTTTTGGTATTGGAAAGAAGAATACATCGATGTGTTGATAGCACGAAATTTGGTAGATGCTCATGCACTTGTTGCTAGAATAGATACTAGAGATAAAATTAGATGCGAAGCAACGTCTACTTCTTTAGAATCGAAGAAGAAGAAGAAGTGTGCAAGCTTGAGAAGCCGCAGATCAACAATGAAGACATAGAAAAGGTATTAATCCAATTAGTGGGGAAGTTATGGACGTTGGGTATCTTTTAAAATGTCTAATTATGGTTTTTGCTTTTTTTGGTTTTGCTCTCATAGCGAAGACTCGGTGAATTATGTACTTTAATGTACTCCCTCCATTACACAATATAGTGCGTCCATGCTTGCCGAGATTTAAGCTTGATCATAAATTTGACCGACGAGACCGATTGCGACGGGAGCAAAAATTATACCACCGAACTCATATTTCGATACGAATTCAATAGTATAATTTTTACTCCCGCCGCAGTCGGTCTCGTTGGTTAAATTTATGGTCAAACTTAGATCTTGGAAAGCGCGGGCGCACTACGTTATGGAATGAAGGGAGTATCAAAATATGGTTAAATGAAGTAAAATAACAAAGAAATATGTATGGGTGGCCGAAAATGAAATGCATTTGAATTTCTTTTACTTCGTTATATATAAGGAATCGGTTAGGTCTGACCAAAAATTAATGATGTAAGTTTACTTCACTAGACACTCCATTATCTATTAGGAATTGGTTAGAAATGCCCTTACTAGATGAAGTTCCGAACTACTAGTTCGGATCAGATTATCCAACATTCAACAAACGACTGTTTCTGCGGATAGAGAGCCGAGAGAGGCCAGGTGTCTCAAGTGGCCCCTACCGTTCGCGTTTGATCCGTGCCATATCGCCATGCATGCGCCCGCTCGAGCGCAAAAGCCGAGGCCGCGCACCACCGACCCCCACGGAGACCCGCTCTCGATCAGCTCGATCGGCGCCATTATCTTAACTGCCATCTCGCGATTACGGATATATAGCCGGCGGCCGGCCACCGCTGCCGCACGTACGTACGTCGCGTACGCTGCCGTCCACCACCACCACTGTGCTTCCCCTTGCGCGCGACGACCGTTCGTCCGTCCACTCGGCCATGGCGCCCCCACCGCTCCACCTCCCGCCCTACTTAGCCCCCACCTGGCCCTCCGGGCGCCCCCGTCCCGCGCCATCATTGAGATCACCGTCCTCGCTCCACCCCTTCTCCGACCTCCTCACCGAGGCGCTCGGGGCCGAGAGCTTAGACCCCGACGACGTCGCCATGGACGACGACGCCGCGGTCGAAGGCTGGGCCCAGTCTTGCAAGAGGCAGCAACACCACCTCCAGGAAGTCGACGACGAAGCCGACCAAGGGTTCGTGATGCCGAGGCGGACGAGGAGCGGGAGGGCGTTCCCGCCGCCGATATCGGTGATCGGCAAGGGCGGGCGGCCGTGGCTGACCCTCCGGGCGCACCGGGAGGACGGCCGGCTCGTGCTGCGGGAGATGCGGCTGCCATCGCAGGAGCTGCTCCAGTCATGCAAGGAGGACGGGAGGTTCAAGCTGTTCATGCACCCGGAGGCCGGTGGCCGATGCGTCGCCGGCGCCGCGGGATCACGCGCCTCGACGACCGTGGCGCAGGACTAGGAAATCAAGCGCACTTTGAGGAGCCGATCGACCAGATTGATCTGTAAATTAGTGCCTCGGTGACATCATTCGAGTTCTTCCTCTCCTTCCGTTAACGTTGGTCGTGATAAATCTTGTCTTTCCCGTACTGGAACAATCGCAGCAAATCATCTCTCACGCGTTCAATCTGATCTGTTTCGTTCCATGAGAAGTTGAGAACTGAGATACTGCATAGAGACAGTTCAATAACTGAAACACAACAAAACACCAATCACATAAACAAACCATACAAAAATACCATTTTCATAGTACACTCAAAATCATAATGTAACTCAACTAGTAGTTTTTATCCCAAAAGATTCTAATTTCAACTCTTACAGTCAATGGGTCCACTCCTGCTATCACACTGGCTACCCCCATGTCGCCCTCCTGCTAGGGCGGCTTGGGTGGAAACCCTAGCTCCCGCCGCCGGGCATGTCCATCCTCCCCCTCCCCTTCGCCGCTGCTAGAGGAGGTCGTCGGGCGAAGCCCCAGGCGGCTGATGGCGGTGGCGGAGGCTCTCTTCTCTTCCCTCCCGCGCCAGATCGGTGAGGCGGGTCACCCATGGCGCCGGGACGCTTTCCCCCGATCTGTGTCGCGGCGGCGCGGCGTCTTAGGCGACGGCACAAGGCGGCGGCGTGGTGCTGGGCGAGGGCGGCGGAGCTGCTAGGCTCCAAGGAAGATCTGGTGGCGCCGGCCGTTCGATGGGCTCGCGGGGTCATGGCGGCCTTGGTCGCGGTGGCCGGCGGCTCGGCCTGTCGGCGACGGCTGGATACCGGGGCGGCGGCCCTGGAAGGTGGCGGCGGGTGAAGCTCGGGCTTCCCGCGGCGGCATGACGTGGTGTTGTCCCTATCCAAGGCAAATCTGCGTCGCCGATCTCGTGGTTTTGCTGCGAATTGATTCAGATCAGAGACGGTGATGAGCGTGCGGGATCCATCTCGGCGGCTCTCGCGTTTGGCGAGGTGGGATGGGGGCCCTCCTCCCAGGCTCCAATGGTGGCGCATTCAGGCAGTGACCGGTGTGCCAGGGCTCCTACGGTGACACTATTGTTGCGGTTGGTCGCCGGATTTAGGCAGCTAGATCTGGGGCTTTGAAGGCGGCCGAGACGGTGCACAGGTTGTCGGGTAGATTTCTTGGGACGGATCCAGGTGAAAACTTGGTCTTCGGTCGTTGGCCAGAGCCAGCGATGACGATGCCCTTATCATCGTTTCCTTCATGGAGGCATCATCGAGGTGAAGCTCCCAACCCCACCCAATACCTCCGGGGGAAACCCTAGATCAGCTGATCGGATGATGACGACATTCATGTGTCGTTACCCCCTTGGGGGCGGCATTCTTGGAGTTGCATTCGGGCTCGAGGGACCAGCGGATGGCTTCTTCGGTGGAGCGGTGTTTATTTCTACATATTTATGGCGGTGATTCTCAGTGGCATGGAGCGGTGAAGGCTTGGCATCAGATGTGTGGCGATGGACACGCGTAGGAGGTCGACGTTGTCTGGCGTCGTGGTGGCGTCGATGGCAGAGATGCCTGACAATGTCGATACGTCAGTACATGCTTTGAGGATGGATCGAGGCTCCTTTGCAGCGTGTGCGTGTGGTACTTACTGAGAGTGGCGCCGGACCGGAGTGTTACCCAGTCCCGCCTATGTGGCTTTGGATGGGGCATCCGGCGTTAGATGTTAGGCTTTTTGTGCGATGTCTGTTTGGTATTTGGCCCGGACATTCGGCACACCTTCATCAAGAGGATAGGAGTAACGACATGTGTCATCTAGATGGTGGCCTCGGGCTTACTATTCTATTTCTTTGTAAGGCCTTTGTGAATAATAAATAATATGGCCGCATGCATCTTCCAGATGCAGAGGCCGGATGTGATTCCTTCTTTTCTAAAAAAACTCTTACAGTCAAGGTTCACCTGTAAATGAAAGCTACTCCCATACACCTTAAATATTTACTCAAGGTTAACTCAACAAAAAAGTACTCAATGTAAAAAAACATAATTGATGGGCATTTTTCACAAATACACATATAGCATATCATTTCATTTATAGAGAGTGAAAAGAGTACAAGGGGTGGATATCCATACTACATGCGCACTAGAGCGTAGTAGCAGATACCCTAGAGTAGGAGGAAAGGGTTGCTCAGCCCAAAGGATTTAGTCACTAAGTTACAGGGATGATGCAATCGATGCTGCGGGTGCCTTCTTTTTCCCAACGCTATGCCTCCTCCTCGATTGAGCTGATCATGGTCATGACAGATGGTTGAGCGTTGTCGAAGATGCATGCATTATGATGCTTTCAGATGGTTCAGCCGGTGAGCATGACAATCGAGTCCAAGCCCTTACGCATGCAAGATGGGGGTAGCATCCATGCCAGACGACCACCACTCGAAGAAAACGATCGTGCCAACGAGCATAACTGATGGGCATTATCTATGTGAAGAGGACCTAAGCTACTTTGAGTTTATTTGTGGAACAAGCCGTGTAGGTGGATCCAAAGTGTTTTTAAAAGTGGTTTTCATATAATTCACTTTAGTATTAATATAAAAAATTAGGGGAAATGGTGCAGATAGACGACACACATCTTTAGAGGTAGCAATCATACAACTTTAGATAAAGAAAATAACGTTATTATGTTTCCAAAAGTTTCACAAAATCGTCTAAAAAATTCAGGTATCAATTTCATTAACAACGCCAGGTAGCTGGGCCCCAAAGGCTTGCTTGTAATACCTTAGTGTTTATTTCCGACCAACAAAGTTTGGCCAATCTCGGCTTCCTCGAAGAGTCTGTAAGGTTTGTTTTCCGATCTGGCCAGATCTAGGGTGTTCTGTAGGCCCTCTTTGGCATTTTTTTTCTATGGGGCTTTGCTTTGCAGATAGGTCGCGGGCGTGTTCTGGTCTACATCGATGGCCTCTCGACCATTGCTTCTCCAAGCTCCTAGTTCTCAACAAGTTTATCAGCAGAGATAGAGGTCTAGTCAGCATCGAACTTTTGCTCACAACACCTCGATGTTGGATGTCAGAGGAAGAAGACTTCGGCACCATGATGACTTGGTTTGTAGTTTTTAAATTTTTGTAGTAGTGTTTTTGCAAGGGTATGTGCTACTTGATATATGACCTTTGATATTTTCGCAAAAGAAAAGGATTTAAATTTCATCCTTGTAATTTATTAAATAAAATCGAGCAATACCTGATAGATATCAATAAATGGTCATAGAGAAAATTTGCCCATGTCACAAGTTAGAAAAAGGAGACCCACAAATTTATTGAATGCCCTATAGTAAAGAAATTTTTTAGTCACCTCAAAAATATGAATTTGTTTAGTCATACTTCTTTGGTAACGGAGGTTTAGTAAATTCTAACCCAGTGATTGAAATGTATGAGTCAGTCATGACATCAATATATCTTCATCCTACGTCCAATATGAACTTTTCAATTCTAGGCTATTGAGCATAACTCACATGATAGATTTTTTGTGGTGCAACCTGGTTCAAGTCTTAAATACACATGTGATCGCATTTTTCAGGATGTATTATAGGCTTTCCAGCCCTACTTTTTAAGGGGTATAGCATGAGCGTCAACTACAAGGCGTCTAAGATGACTATGTCAATCTCAAGATTCTCTCGAAAAAATGCTCATATAGGTAATATATAAATACGTGTGTTCATAAAGATGAGTGTGTGTGCCTGTATATAAGCATCTGTTATGATTGTATTGTGTTTCTTCAAAAGAAATAGACTCGATTCATACCAAAAGTGCATTTTACCCACAATGAACTTGTTCTAAGGTTCACGTCACAATCCTAAAACAATGATTTGATTCAATTTACCCTTATGAAACTCTGAAAACGTTCTCCTTCTTAAAAGAATTTAACACAATACAACACATATATTGATATATATGCACATACCCTCACTTCTATAAATATATGCATACATTCTATCACTATAAGCATCTTCGACTGAACCGGCGCATTCCCAAAATCGGTACAGTCGTGGTGGACCGAAACGTTCTCTCTCCTTCTCAATTGACCGATTTGCAAATGTGGAAAACATAATTTTTGGGATTCAGGGTCAGTTCGTCCGGCAGAAGAGAACCTCTTCTTCCCGCACATTTCGCATCGCGTTCCAGGCTTGATAGCGCACAGCGCCGACGCGGCGAGGTATCGGCATGGACTATGGCCATGGCGATGGCGAATCCTGCACCTCTGCCAACCTTCTCCTCGCAATCCCGAACATTCACCCCAAGCATCTCACTGCGAAGCAGCAGAGCTATATCGCGCTCCCGAGCCCTAGCTCTAACCGCAACGACCGCGTGCTCCATCCGCCTCCGCGTGCGGGCCGCCAAAGACTGCTCGCCCCCGTCGTATCCGCTCTCTGAGGTTTTCCCCTACGTCGCCGCGGAGTGGCGGACCATCGCCAAGGGGTGGGCGTGCGCCGCCGCCGCCGTGTACTGCCTCTCGCGCACGGTGCCCGCCGCGGGGCGCCTTCCGCGCGCTCTGGCCACCGGCGTAGGCGGGGGCGTGTCTGCGGAGGTTTCGAGGGGCGTGGTCGCGCTCGCGGCTTTCGCCTCTGTGCGCGCGGCCGCGGCGTACGTGCAGCAGGCGTTGCTCTGGGAGGCGGCGCTGCGGGCGGTGTGGCGCCTCCGGGAGCGCGCCTTCGAGCGTTTGCTTGCGCGTGACCTCGCGTTTTTCGATGGCAGAGAAGGGATGGCCGCAGGAGACATCGCGCACCGGATCACGGATGAGGCGGACGACGTTGCGGACGCTGTGTACTCTGTTCTCAATGTGAGGTTCTTGCACTCTGCTAGATAGACGTGTTTGATAAAATGTACGAAAGCTGTTTGGAGAAATGCTCCCTCAGCAGTTAGTATAATCGTTGATTGTAGAAATTCACTCCCTGTTTTGAACGTTCCTCATACTTGATAGTCATGGAATAGTGGATCGTTTTACTGCACTGGTAATTGTGCCATCCTAATATTTATTTCTCATTTTCATGCAGACAATTGTGCCGACAAGCTTGCAATTGATAGCAATGGGTACTCAAATGGTGGCAATAAATCCCCAGCTCTCATTAGTTGCAGCAATGGTAACAAATCTCATACGTACTAGTTTGGACTGCTCTTTCATGGTAACTTATATAGTTATGTGTGCACTGTTTAATCTCCACTCTACATTACATGGATAGGTAATTCCATGCATGTCCATAGTCATTGCAAAGCTTGGTGAAAGACTCCGTCAAATATCCAAGGAGGCACATCTTAGCCTCGCCATGCTCGCAGCCTATCTCAACGATGTCTGGTTCAGTAGCACCCAATTAGTTCATGTATAACAAACATACAAGGCTATGCACGAAAAATTGTTGTTTACTTGAATGCTCTCTGTAGGTACTTCCTTCGATGCTCACTGTGAAGGTAAACAATGGGGAGCACAAAGAGATGTTAAGATTCCATGAGTTGGCTTTTGTTGATCTGAAGAATAATTTGGGTAAGAAGAAGATGAAAGCTCTCATACCTCAAGCTGTTCGTACTACATACATTGCAGGCCTGGTAGTGCTTTGTGCTGGTTCAGTAGCAGTTTCTGGAACCACATTTGATCCCGAGGGGTTTCTTTCTTTCCTAACAGCACTTGCTCTTTTTGTTGAGCCTATTCAGGTATCACAATCGCTGCTGAGCATTTACATTTGTGAATTCTTACTATATGCTGTATCGTCGCTTATTTCCCCTGCATGAATGTTACTGAAGTACAAATAAGTGTATAGAACATTTGGATGTTGTGTTAATATCATTTTCTTGCATCGGATTGATAATGTTCATAGAATTGGGGGTCCAACTAATTAATCATTTTTCCTCTGAAGGAAAAAGAATTGCGTGCACATCTTCTTTTACATTTGACGGGATGCATAGAGCATTTGCGCACCCCCCCCCCCCCCCAAAAAAAAAACCCTGTTGCACCTGATGAGTTATTGTACCGGAATATGCAAAAACAATTGTTGTTGCTTTTTATTTCTGTACCTGTATAGAAGCAAATATCATCAAGTTTTTATGATAAGTATAAGTATGATAATAAACTTAACTTTGACCATTAATTTTATCAACAAAAAGTGAGTTATATGCCATAAAAAGTACGTCATTGGATGCAAATTTCAAAGAACTTTCTAATGATATGTTTTTTATGACATATAATCCATATTTTCTTGACCATAATTATGAGTCAAAAGTGGCCTTGTATAAGGGAATGGAGGGAGTATCATTTTCTTTTGAGAATTTCATTTTGCGTTATTAACTCTCTTTTTGAGAATTTCTGAGTATGCTTTGTATCCTCATGCTTTATTGCATGTTTTTTTTTTGCGGGGAATGTCTTATTGCATGTTGTCATGCACCACTTCCTTCCGACACTCTTGATTTGGTTCTCACGGGAATCTATTCCATGCGTAGGATTTTGGCAAGGCATACAATGAATATAAGCAAGGAGAACCAGCATTAGAACGCATATTTGATTTAACAAGGTTCATCCCTGAGGTAATCGCCATCTCTTGTTAAGGACTGCTTTTTATTAAAATTATAAGATCATCGAACAAATCATTAGTATTTTTTTCTAAGGTTTCTTATGTATGTGATATATATGTATTATTTTCGAGAAATGCAATATTCCTAAAGTAATTTTCTTCTGGTTTGGATGATCATGGGGTTTTAGTTACATTTTTCTAGTGGGAAACTGCTTGAAGGTAAAATAAGTCTATTTGGTTGTGTGAGAAACGAATTCCATAGCATATACCTTTGAGAAAGTATAATTTTGTGGTATTATGTTCTTGGATTTGAATTTCTGTTATCAAGGAAATTTTCTATCATAAGTCGCAACTCATACATCCATGCTGCTTTCATGTGCTGTAGGTGAGGGATAAACCAAGTGCAGTTCATTTAAATTCTGTTAAGGGAGATATTAAGTTCCATGATGTTACATTTAGATATGTTGCTGGTATGCCACCAACAGTAGATGGTGTGAATCTTCATATCAGAGCAGGAGAAACTATTGCTATTGTTGGACCATCTGGTGGAGGGAAAACCACTCTTGCCAAATTACTCCTCCGTCTTTATCATCCACAAAGTGGTATTGAACTGAACATCAGTAGTACAATTGGTGCAGAATCTGTAAACAGTCTTACGCGTTTCACCTTTTTAGCTCAAGCTTGGTATCATGAATTCTGGTTTTCTTGGTTATCTAAACTTCATGATTATCTTCTAAGATGGCTATCGATAAACTTCCCTTTTAGGACATATAGCTCTGGACAACCATGATATTCAAGACATTCAGTTGCAGTGCTTGAGAACACATATTGCGTTTGTTTCACAGGACCCGGTTAGTACCTGTGGTGTATCATTTCCTTTTGTGTCTTTGCGGTTTGAAAGCATCTCATTTGGGGTGTTCGAAAGGATATCTTGGTAATCTTTTGTTTGCAACTCCTGATGGAACTCTGTTTTGGTGGTATCTCAGCTTCCAACACACATAATTTAACATTTTTACATGTTGGACTAAACACATTTTGCACTGCCATTGTTTTCATGCATGTTCATTTCTTCTTATTTCATAGATGTTATTTTCCGGTACAATTGCTGAAAATATTGCGTATGGTGACCCTGTGGGAGATATTAATATGAGAAAAGTTGAGAATGCTGCTAAGATTGCCAATGCCGATGAGTTCATTAAGATATTGCCAAAGGGATATGACTCGTATATAGGACAGAGAGGTTCTAGTTTAAGTGGCGGGCAAAAACAAAGGTAAAATTCTCCCCAGCACAATGTCTGGCAGCTTTTTTGGCAGAATTGGTTTCGATGTTTCATTCAAGCCAACACCATGCGTATTTTCAATCCTCAGGTTATCTATCGCAAGGGCAATCTACCAGAACTCTTCCATACTGGTACTGGACGAAGCAACGTCTGCTCTGGATAGCAGGTCTGAGCTGCTACTGAAAGAAGCACTGATGAATTTGATGGCAAGCCACACTGTAAGTGGCGTATGCCGTAGGAGTATCGTTCTTCAGAGATTTCTATGCCTGCCTGTTTTCATGATGTTCTCCCCGCATTTTCAGGTTGTCATCATTGCTCATCGGCTGGAGATGATCCTGATGGCTGATAGAATTGTTTTACTAGAGGGCGGTAAATTGCGAGAGATCACGAGGTCGGCTTTCTTGTCCCTAGATGGCCGCTTCGGTTCACCACCAGATGTCCTCAGTAGAGAATTAGGAGAGGCTCGAGACTAAGAGGGAAAAGTGGTTTGTTGCGCTGCAATGCGGACGTTGAGCCGCAGGCATGATTTGATGAGTGATCAGACGGTGGAAGCAACATGTTTCCGTGGACGCCTGTCGGCCAGAAAAGCTCCCTTGTAATAAGCGCATTTGGGCTTCCAAATCGCTGAACGTCAGGATCAGGTACCAAACCAAGTGGTGTGGTTAACGATAATGCCACAAGAGAGAATCATCAAATTAATGGTATGACTTGATTTCAATATATTATGCCCAACCTTAGTCCGCCAAATTGTTTGGGACTGAAAGCCTTTGTTGTTGTTGCTGCTGTTGCAATGTTAACTGCGGCAGCACAGCAACCACACAGGCACACAGCTACAAGTATAAAATAATGGAATTGCCGAAATAATGCGAATCAGAAAGTTGGCATCTGTTATCTGCTATCAGAAAGTTGCAACACAGGCACACAGCTCTTAACTATCTGCCTATGTCTTGTAACTGCGAGTTGGTAATATCAGCATAGTCGTGTGTCTCATGATAAATTGGACAATATTAGCACACGTACAAACATTATATAACAAGTAACAATAACATATAAAGCAAAATCATCACCAAAGTGTGTCTGCCTGTTTGCGCAATGTACAAAGCACTGGTTCAAGACATGCATATTCAACATGGACTTGAACTCCAAAAATATGCAATCCTGCCACATTCAACAAGCGGTGATGGTTTCATATCATATCAATGGAGTGGCCCTAGCAACATGGAGTATCAAAAGTAAGCTAAGCAACACAACGGATCCTATCCATGCCAAGGCCCAGTATGACCAATCATCAATCTCGCATATTGAACAGCTTAAAAAACAGCTGAGACAGGCCTCTCTATATTCCGAACTCGGCTACTCTGCTTCTAACCTCCTCAAGGAATGATCTGAAACCTGTAGAACCATCCAGCAGAGTGCCATCCAGAGCCCGATCCTCAATCAGGTATTTCTCAAATGTTGTTGTATCATCACGTGCACCATGAATAAAAGCAAGCCTGGGAGTTAAGGTCCTTTCTTGCTTCAACCTATCGACCGTTGATCTCAACAGACCTACAAACATAAGTTCAGTGTTAGCATATGCATTGGCTGAAGTAAGCCGTAACCATACATACTACTACATCCGTTCTCCTGTAGTTGAGGCCTTCAACATAAGACGTGATCTAAAACGTCTTATATTAGTTTACAGAGAGAGTACGATTTAGGGAGGAAATGCAGTAATCTCAGGACAACTAAGTGGCACTTAAAAAAGATGGTGCTGAACTCACAGTCACGTGGAGGAGGAAAGGGAATTGAAGGGCTGGCTGTAGGCAAGTAATACACCAAAAGGTCAGTGTAGGCGTCAAGAAGGAATATTGGTCTCTCACTGGTGAATACACTGCGACTTAGAGACTGATGCACTTCTGCTTCTGTATCAAGAGAGGAGTACGAACTCAGTGTAGGACATATAGCTTGCCGAAGAGAAGCCGGTTCCAGTGCACTGTGAAGAAAAATAATAATGTTGAACATTATATAAGCAGTACTTGCATAGCTCAAATAAACTACAGCAGTGAGATAATCTGGATTTTGTAAAAAAAATTGTGGAAAGGGAATTTGTGGAATTTTGTTGTTTCTTCCTGTGAGAACTTTAGGAACTGCATGGTAGCAAAATATATACATCACCTGAAGAGGCACTGCAAATATGTCTGGTAATCTGGATGAATATGTTCATCCTGAACTTGAAGCAATGGGCTTACTAGAAATGCAAATACAAGCCGTGCCAGAGGCTGCAATTGTGAGCAGTTTGAGAAATCAACGTCAATATCAGAAACTCCAGAATCAGCAGGTCTGACGTTCTTGTATGCCTTGTTGTACTGGGCAATGAAAATCGCCAACCAATCATGGAGCCATAGCCTTGCTTCTACCACATCACTTAAAGAAGCCAAAATAACCTGGAAAATGAACTTTTTCAGTATCAAATGATCTTCTGCTCGATCTTCGGTGATAACTTTGGTTTTATTCGAGTTTAGAATATAATTAGGTTTGATGATCATGAACTTTTCTCTCCTGTTTTTACGGTCACCAAGCTTAGCATTTATAACTAAAATACCACAGAATGCCAAAACTACAATATACATATAATACATTACGTCCATGCAGAACATATTCATTAAACAAGCTGATTCAGATAAGGATTTAAGCTAGGCTAGGATTCCTTATGGTGAATTAATAGATTAGCGTAGACTGCGGTCAAATTTAGCTTCTCTTCTTCCATATTAACACAGAGTCCTCAGAGCATTTTGGAAACCCAGAACTCAAAACTTGTTGGGTTGGCTCGACTTCAATAAACCAGAAAGGCGGAAACCAGTGCCAGACAACCAGAGTAAACCTAGCTTCAGATTGCAGCAAAGAAGATAAAACAGGCCTACCAAAATAGGGACCTAATAGCTCCTAAGCCTAGAAGGGTTGAATAAATATCAATCTTCTAATTGTTGAGTGTTGACGAACATTCAAATAAAACCATTAGATGAATATTCAAATAAACAGCTAAATGAATGTTTAAGTAAAATACAGAAACACTAAGCTTTTAACCAGCTGTATCCCAGACAAAAGTTTCCTACGCATAATTTTCTTGTAGAGTTGCACTTAATTGATGTAGTAATATGTTATAGTCCTACAGAGGCTGTGGCAACATTTGATTGCTATAACTTTCTTGTAGTGGCAATTAATTGATGTAGTAAGATGCTTTAGTCCTACAGTTAACAGCCTTCGTGCTTACGACAAACAGTTTATCCATCAAAATTGTACTGCCACCGTTACAATTTAGGGAGAAAATGCAGTAATCTGAAACAGAGGTTGTACCTGGTGTACAAGTATCGTCAATACCACATCTGGGTCAACAAAGTCATACAGGTCCCAGATATTAGCAGTTGTGTTGTACTGGATAGTCCGCACCCTTAGCCGCCTTTGCACTGAGAACTTAGATCTGGACGAGGTGTATTTTTAAGTTACAAAATATGAAAATATAGATAACAATGTGTATAAAACTGCTGCTAGCATGGAACATCTGCAAATTGACAAAAAGAAATTGCACACTGCAAATTGACAATTAGACAAACATTAGCAAGCAAGTAATTAACATGCAAGCCAATATATCACAGGATCATCAAAAATAACTTGGACAGCTCACACATAAGGACAATTGTCAGTATGCTTAAACTTGTGGACACCAGAGGAATGGCATATCAAATATACTTTAACTTGTAAGAACAAACAGTAACAATGTAACATACTACTCAGTATTCACAAATCTGTGACAGGCGATACGAAATTTACCTACTACCAGAATTGGAAGCATCATCTGATGTATCACCATGGTGTACTATCATCGTGTACTTAAATGCGATTTGGAGAATAGGAGGCCTTGACTTCCTGCAGTTGCAAACATCATGTTGAAATGGTTTAGGAGATAATATTTATACTAATCATAGTTACAGTTCCCTTGTTTAGGCATGGAAGTTGTTATTGTTACTAAAAGACATACTCAAGAAAAGACCGGACTCAATCAACGGTTAGAATGTGTCTTATGATTTACTCTCTGGTTGGGGTATACAGGCCCGCCTCATATTTCGAGTCTAACTTTGGCCAGTGATTTAAATAAGAAAATATGATCTATATATTGCATTCGAAAGATGTTTCCAACAGTTACTTTTTATGGAACATAGTGCATATTTTCCTGGTTAAATCGGCGGTCAAAGTTAGACCCAGTACAATAGGGCCCTGTGTAACCGACCGGTGGTAGTAGTATCCTTTTTGTATTTGTATAGCATAGTTAGTAAGATCCCTGGTAGATAGTGCTTATACATTGTGTACTTCTTTTATCTTTTTAAGAGCAAATCCCAGACATCCTAACTGGGAATTAGGTTGAAACATCTAAAAGATGATAGGTTCATAGGGGGAAAAAGGACGGTTAGCTTTAATGCTGAAAATTCTAGTTTATTTCCCTTTTGACAATGAATGGTATAGTTTGTCGGGTTTTCTCCTTGTATAGCATAGTTATCAAGATCCCTGGTAGATAACATGCTTATACATTGTGCACTTTTTTAGTCTTTTTAAGAGCAAATCCCAGACACGCTAATTGGGAATTAGGTTGAAACATCTAAAGGATGATAGGTTTCATAGGAAAAAAGATGGTTATATTCAATGCTGAAAATTCTAGTTTTTTTTTTCCATTTTGACAATGAATGGTATAGTTCATCGGGTTTTCTCCTTCTCTTAGTAATGTGCTGAGCCCATCCTAGCATGTTTTGTTTTACAAATATCTATAATATTTAGAAGTGGAGAAGGAACGGCTAGGATTAACTAGACATAAGCAATAAAAAAGGAAAGCCTCAGATTAATTTGGCATATATAGGTTAAAAAGAAGCACGGATTGATTGGAAGGCGACATCTAAATAACCATAACCAAGATAGTTTAGAAGGACAACCGGACAAGGAGAAGAACTTGCAAATGTATCATAAATCTATTCCTATGGTGCCATAAAGATCCCATCTTTTTTTGCGGGGCGTAAAGAAGATCCCTCGTGTGGTACAGATTAGTGATGCATATAAACTACATCAGGGCTTGCAGTGTAGGTAATTTTCCAAACTTACTATCGATAGAGGTATCACTAGTTCACTACTGTCCAATTTGTGTTCCAATAGATTAAGACTCATTGTGGGCTTATCAATTTGAGCAAGTGTGTAAGGCAAACACTCTATGTAATGGGGTGGCAACGTGATGAACAAATCAATCATAGAATTAGGCCTATCATTTGTTTGCTCAGCATGTCCTATCACTATCCCCTGCACCTGGGGTTTCAGCCCTAGCTGCACACTTCTCCACGGTGCCCAATCGGTAAGTTCCTGACCTAGCCGAATCCTCCCATATTGCGTCTGTTCCAAAGGTTCAAGCGCTAACAACAGGTAAGAAAGAATTTGAAAATCCTAGTTTCAGCTATGGGTGTGGATCATGATGACTTTATTGGTGCAGTCAGTAACAAACAAAATTCATGTATCACACGGCTTATACTTCTTCAACCAGACCAGCCAAGTTGTGGATAATCTGATACAGCATCCATATATAGTAGAATGAAAAAACAGGTCCAATGGCAGATTTAAGCTGGAGTACAGAATACATAAAATCCTAAATGCTCGTCATTATGCAAAGACTCGTGTACTCATTCGGTGTTGACCACAAAAAATGTCACCCTACCTGTAGGGAAGAAACAAATGTCTGATACACAGATCTGGCTACGAATTGGCATAATTACTAGCAAGGCCCAACACTGTAAATGGATGATAGAGTTTCCTATTTGGTTATCTCTTTGAACGGTGGAAATCTAAACTTCCAATTTGTCAGAGCAAAGAAGGAAAGTACCACATTGCTGCTAGTTAGTTCAAGTTCATCAAATTTTAACACATATAAGCACATATCTACAAAAGTTAGAAACAGCGTGACCTTTACCTGGCAAACTGAGAATCCTTTTCAAACTCAAAGTCATAAGTGTAGCTAGCAAACAAATCACAGCAATTTATGTGCTGAACATGCATGTATTGAGGATCTGGAAAGAAATGACCATACTGTTGGACATGAATTAAACAATATCAGCTGAAGGAACATATAAAAAGGTTCACTAGGTAAATTTGCATATCTCTCAGAGTACTTACAGAATCAGCAATCTTGATCTCTGGAGATGTTCTCAACCGCAGTACACATCCAAAGGCATATGGACGCTTTAGCATTTTGTATCTGAAAAGTAAAAACGGTGGATAAATGCATGTTACTACTTCACAGCTATATTGTAATCAATGGCTCAAAGCATGTGAACAACATGTTGATCATATTTTCACATTCTGCACATATATTCGGCTATAGATTGTATTTACCATGTACCAGGCATCCAACTACGTCAAACCCAGTCTGCTCAATTTATAGTATGGACATTTGGGGTAGTGCACAACCAACAATCAGATAATTTATTAGACTATTTGGCATCAGGCAAGTCAACATGATCTAAATCTAAGGTTCAACAGTGAGTAGTAACAGAACCTGTTGCCCACAAAAGAATACTAGGAAGAAGCCTATTCAGATCTCACCGCCCCAGAAGGCCAGAATAAAGCCCCAAAGTTAGCCTTGGGTAACAAACCCCCTGGCACGGAGATTTAATAAACAGCCATCACACGTTGAAATCAAATTATAACAAACAAAATCACTAAATAGACCTGAATGTCCATAGATGTGATCCCAACATTATGGGGGTTCCAAGCACACCAATTTCTTGAGCTACACTAATGTACAAAGCATGAGCATATGTTATCCTATCAATCTGACTGACCTACAAAGAGGAAGCAAATAACATAAACAGACCAAATAGTGCTTGAGAACTGAACCACGTTAGGATATCTCCTAGTTGAGGAGATACAATTGGACTGCTGAATAAAAAGAGCACAGAGCCAGAGATGATGACTGAACTTACATATCTTGTGGAAGTGTTGATTCATCTGTATTTGAATACAGAAACAATGAGCCACCACTCTCAACACTCAGAACTTTTAGGGAAGTAAGATCAGTGTGTTCATTTGTAATCGCAAAAAGGTCCACACATGCACCTGCTTGAACAGCACTAGCAGCCTGTGATATGGCAATCAGGATACCTCCCAAAATATTCTCAGAATGCATTGATCAATATTTATGCGAACCTACCAGATTTTTGTAGAAACTTGTCTCTTCGGGCAGTAATGTATTATTTGAATCCACCACTTTACCAGTATTGTGGTCCCCATTGCTTCTTGCGTCCAGTTGGCCAGCCCCATAATTCGGAGGCCCAGATAAAAACGCAAATATTCTAGCTGTTTGAAAAATTACCAGGAAAATGCATAATATTAGAACGCAAGGCCATGTACTTTAAAGAGAATAAGTATGTTTTCTACTAATAAAGCCTTTAAAGAGAATATGTATATCTTCTACTAATGAAATAACAGAATAGTAGTGTAATCAATACAATAAGATGTCAAGTTCCCTGCAAAAAAAATTGCATACCAAGTTCAAAGGTAGTTCCATTTTCCACGCTTAGGTAGTTGACAAGAGCATCAATTGCTACCCCAAACCCACGGGTATGATGCAATGCGTGATCTTGAACTTGTGATACAGTAGTTGCCCTTTCCCATGAAGCTATTGGTTTAATTGTTTCTAGTGCTTCAGCAATGCGGTCTTTGAAAGTGCCAACCTGTTGAGATGTAATTAAAATAAGCGCATATAGGAGAAACCAATGCTCTAGGTATACAGGTTGAGTAAATGATTGAACTGAAAATTGAAGGGATTAAATTAAGAGGATAAAGTACATACAGGAGCCAAAAATGAACAAAATGGCATGACATCTTTAAGGTCCACGTGCAAGGTGCCGCCAGAATCAGGAGGGATAAAAACGTTTTTCACAATTGGTATTGGACCTTGAACATCATATAGTCCTATCTTGCTGCTAAACGTTAAAATCCCAAATAATGATCCTGGAGAAAGAGCTGCAAGGCATCAATAGATCAGTGTACACGTAGCTGTATCATGTATGTCCTTTCAATGACAGAGTTGTATAAATAGATTAGCTCCTAAAGCTTGTGAGTGGATCTCACCTTCAAGAGCTGCCAGAAGAGCACTTTTGACTAGCTCCAAAAACTCCTCAGAAGCTAAAAACAACATGAAGAAATAAATTATGAGAAGAAGACATAAACAAGTGAGCTCTAAATAAAACAAAACAGAAGGTCTCAAAACTCTACAGAGTTATTCTCATGAAAATCTGAAATATTTTGATCAGGACAACAGGCGCAAAAGGTGGAACCTATCTTAGCTAGACGAATTCAAGCTAAACCAGGATGGATTTGGATTGGCTTATCCATGCATCATATTAGTGGAAAACAAAATCTACCAACATAACAGGATCTTGGATTGGTAGAGCTGCTCACTATAATGCTGCAATTATTTTCCCTTTTACACTACTCCCTCCGTTCCTAAATATAAGTCTTTTTAGACATTTCAAATGGACTACAACATACGGATGTATGTAGACATATTTTAGAGTGTAGATTCACTCACATTGGTTTGTATGTAGTCACTTGTTGGAATCTCTAAAAAGACTTATATTTAGGAACGGAGGGAGTACAAAGGAAGCAATAACAAAAAAAAGGCGTCCAGGGGTGCCACAAACACCACACAGGAACCCCACGATCATATCGATCACTTACTGGACCAAACTAGGACTGGTTTATTCTCCATTCATATGTGGTACAATCTTATTCGGTGTTCATATTTTGCCATATTTAGCAAGCTTAAAACTGAACAGCAATCCATTTCCCTTGACAATCTATCACTCTGTTGTGTGGAGACGAAGGCGAGGGTACAACAGATAAGCTAGAACCATAAGGCAAAAAATCTTGAGATCATCACATCTTACAGGATAAGTCGATCGCTGCCACGTACACGGGCGTCGTCGCAGCCGCTGCCTCACCCTCCTCCCCTGGAAAAAAAAACACAAGCCCGTCATCTCACGACACCACATTGCACCAGATCAGAACTGCGGAAGACCTACCCGGGAGGAGGAGGTCGACAAAGGCGGAGCGCAACTCGGGCGGGTCGTGGCTGCCGTCGCGTGCGTAGCGCGCGGCGGCGTCGGCGGAGAGGTCGTTGTCCTCCGAGCAGATGGGGCACGTCCACGACCAGCGGTGCAGCGAGCAAAGGGTGCTGAAGTAGGCGAAGCAGGACGTGCAGCGAGGGATGAGGTCGCCCTCGTCGCCGGTGACCGGAGAGGAGCCGCGCTCGTCGGTGGAAGAGAAGGGCGTGACGGCGACGCCCCACGGTAGGCCCGAGGAGTCGAGGAGCGCGTTGTCGGAGGGGAAGTACGCGAGGCTCGGGCGCACCGCCATTGCTGCGCCGCGCGGTTTGGGATGTGGATCTGGTGGACTGGTGACGGAAGAGAGATCTGACGAGGGAGACGGAACCGCGGCTGCTCAAAGGTGTCTGTGTGTGCAGTGTGGGTTTGCGCTGAACTCTTCTGCTGCGGCAGACGATCAGGACCGTCAACTTGCTAGCGTACGTCTCGAAGGCTAGGTGAGCGTTGACTGTGCTGCTAGAGCTAGACCAGAGTCTACTCCTCTACTCTAGGCCATCTCCAACCCGTCCATCCAAATAAACATCTCAAAATATTCACACATACGTTTAATTCCTAGCCACACATTGCCACATTTTGACACACCTAATCTTAGGGTATGTTTGGTTCCTGTCACGGAGTGGAACGGTATGGGTCGGACCTGCACCGGAGCCTTGTTCCCGCGTTTGGTTCGTAGGTGGAATGGGAACCAAGTCGTTCCCACCAGGCGAATATTCGCCTAATATCCGGAACACGCTGAGACCTCCAAATTGAAGGAATCACGCGGAACTGGTCATCGCTCTTCGTCTTTCCTCTCACTGCCCCGAAAGCCTATCGCATCTCTCACTTCCTGACCTGCGCTGCCTCTAATCCTTTTCCTTGATCCGCGCCGCCGGCTTCTTCTCTCCCTCGATCCGTGCCGCCGGCTTCTCCTCTCCCTCGCCTCCTCCTCTCTGGACTGCGGCGACGGAAGAGGCGCGGCGGAGTGGCTGTCTTGAAGCTGAGCGACTGGCAAGAGGCTACTTCAGCGGCGGCAGGGACTAGGCGTTCGGGGGGCGCGGCGGCGATCTGATCCAGAGGCCAGTGATGGTCTGATATGCTAGTGAGAGGGCAATGATTTTGTATGGTGCGGCCACGGCTGGACCTGCCCGGGGCGGTAATAGGCAAAGATAAATGTGAAGGAGCAGGGAAGAGCAGAGGCGATCGAGGAGCAGGGAAGAACACTGATCAATTTTTGTAGCTCAGCGACAATTGATGTGTGTTGCTCGGCGAGGACCAGTCAGATCGCCAATGGCATTGTGGAGCTTCATTGTAGCATTATCATGTTCATATCTTTTTCTTTCTATTTTTTCTATATTCTTATTCTTCTTCGGACTGTCAATGTATGATCTTGTACATATTTTTTTGGTGCAAGAGGAGATAGTTGTTGATATCTTTGATGTCATATGTACATGTATTAATTTACAAGGGGTGAGAAAAACCAAATCCATTTCATTTCATTTCTCCAACCAAACATCAAGATGTCACCATTCCATTCCACACATTATCCTCAACCAAACACGCGAACGGAACCAACCCATTCTGATGGAATGGAACCATGACATTCTATTCCACTTTGTTCTTCAACCAAACACACCCTTAGGCAAGTTTGAGCAAGTTAGGTATGTGTTTGGTTCTAGCCACACTTGAGGCAAGGAATTTTTTAGGAAAAACTTTGTTTTTGCCACTCTAACTTTTGCCAAATTTGCTTATGCCACTCTAGAATTTCATCTCTCACTTTTGCCACTCCTAGCTTTCGATAATATATCACAAATGCCATTCTGTTAGGTCAATGGATGTTTTGACCAAACAGAGCAGAGAAAAGACCAGATTGCCCCCAATTAATTTGTTTTGCTTTTGCCACTCTCGTTTTATTCAACTATTGCTTTTGCCATTATATTAACGCCATGACCAGCAGCATACTAAAGAGGACATTTTGGTTGACATTTGAAAATCTAACCATCACACATAATTGCACAATATTTAGAGATCATGACCAACACCACCGTAAAATGAAAATTTCGGCATGACCTATTTGAAAATCTAACCATCACACATAGTTGCACAATATTTAGATGAGAAGTATGCACATTAATAAGATCATGACCAGTAGCATAGTAAAGAGGAAATTTTGGCATGACCTCTTTGGAAATTTAACCATCACACATAATTACAGGATATTTAGATGATAAGTGCAATAATAACTGTTGGGGAACGTAGTAATTTCAAAAAAAATCCTACGCACACGGCTAAGAGATCAAGAGATCAATTGTTGTGTCTTTGGGGTGCCCCCTGCCCCCGTATATAAAGGAGTGGAGGAGGGGGAGGGCCGGCCCTCTCTATGGCGCGCCCTAGGGGAGTCCTACTCCCATCGGGAGTAGGATTCCCCCTTTCCTAGTAGAACTAGGAACCCTTCCAAGTAGTAGGAGTAGGAAGGAAGGAAAGGGAAGGGAAAAGGAGAAGGAAGGAAGGGGGAGCCCCCCCTCCCTAGTCCAATTCGTACCAGCCCATGGGGAGGGGTGCGGCCACCCTTCGAGGCCTTTCTCTTCTTTCCCGTATGGCCCATTAAGGCCCAATACAAATTCCCGTAACTTCCCGGTACTTCCAAAAATACCCGAATCACTCGGAATCTTTTCGATGTCCGAATATAGTCGTCCAATATATCGATCTTTACTTCTCGACCATTTCGAGACTCCTCGTCATGTCCCCGATCTCATCCGGGACTCCGAACTCCTTCGGTACATCAAAACACATAAACTCATAATATAACCGTCATCGAACTTTAAGCGTGCGGACCCTACGTGTTCGAAAAATATGTAGACATGACTGAGACACGTCTCCGGTCAATAACCAATAGCGGAACCTGGATGCTCATATTGGATCCTACATATTCTACGAAGATCTGTATCGGTCAAACCGCATAACAACATACGTTGTTCCCTTTGTCATCGGTATGTTACTTGCCCGAGATTCGATCGTCGGTATCTCAATACCTAGTTCAATCTCGTTACCGGCAAGTCTCTTTACTCGTTCCATAACACCTCATCCCGCAACTAACCATTAGTTGCAATGCTTATAGTGATGTGCATTACCGAGTGGGCCCAGAGATACCTCTCCGACAATCGGAGTGACAAATCCTAATCTCGAAATACGCCAACCCAATAAGTACCTTCGGAGACACCTGTAGAGCACCTTTATAATCATCCCAGTTACGTTGTGACATTTGGTAGCACACAAAGTGTTCCTCCGTTAAACGGGAGTTGCATAATCTCATAGTCATAGGAACATGTATAAGTCATGAAGAAAGCAATAGCAACAAACTAAACGATCAAGTGCTATGCTAACGAAATGGGTCAAGTCAATCACATCATTCTCTAATGATGTGACCCCGTTTAATCAAATGACAACTCATGTCTATGGCTAGGAAACTTAACCATCTTTGATTCAATGAGCTAGTCAAGTAGAGGCATACTAGTGACATACTGTTTGTCTATGTATTCACACATGTATTATGTTTCCGGTTAATACAATTCTAGCATGAATAATAAACATTTATCATGATATAAGGAAATAGGTAATAACTTTATTATTGCCTCTAGGGCATATTTCCTTCAGTCTCCCACTTGCACTTGAGTCAATAATCTAGTTCACATCGCCATGTGATTTAACATCAGTAGTTCACATTACCATGAGATTAACACCCATAGTTCACATCGTCATGTGACCAACACCCAAAGGGTTTACTAGAGTCAATAATCTAGTTCACATCGCTATGTGATTAACACATAAAGAGTACTTAGGTGTGATCATGTTTTGCTTGTGAGAGAAGTTTAGTCAACGGGTCTGCCACATTCAGATCTGTAAGTATTTGGCAAATTTCTATGTCAACAATGCTCTGCACGGAGCTACTTTAGCTAATGGCTTCCACTTTCAATATGTATCCAGATTGAGATTTAGAGTCATCTAGATCAGTGTCAAAATTTGCATCGACGTAACCCTTTACGACGAACCTTTTTTGTCACCTCCATAATCGAGAAACATATCCTTATTCCACTAAGGATAATTTTGACCGTTGTCTAGTGATCTACTCCTAGATCACTATTGTACTCCCTTGCCAAAAACAGTGTAGGGTATATAATAGATTTGGTACACAGCATGGCATACTTTATAGAACCTATGGCCAAGGCATAGGGAATGACTTTCATTCTCTTTCTATCTTCTGCCGTGGTTGGGCTTTGTGTCTTTACTCAATTTCACACCTTGTAACACAGGCAAGAACTCTTTCTTTGACTGTTCCATTTTGAACTACTTCAAAATCTTGTCAAGGTATGTACTCATTGAAAAACTTATCAAGCGTCTTGATCTATCTCTATAGATCTTGATGCTCAATATGTAAGCAGCTTCACCAAGGTCTTTCTTTGAAAAAACTCCTTTCAAACATTCATTTATGCTTTGCAGAATAATTCTACATTATCTCCGATCAACAATATGTCATTCACATATACTTATCAGAAATGTTGTAGTGCTCCCACTCACTTTCTTGTAAATACAGGCTTCACCGCAAGTCTGTATAAAACTATATGCTTTGATCAACTTATCAAAGCGTATATTCCAACTCCGAGATGCTTGCACCAGTCCATAGATGGATCGCTGGAGCTTGCATATTTTGTTAGCACCTTTAGGATTGACAAAACCTTCTGGTTGTATCATATACAACTCTTCTTTACTAAATCCATTAAGGAATGTGGTTTTGTTTATCCATTTGCCAAATTTCATAAAATGTGGCAATTGCTAACATGATTCGGACAGACTTAAGCATAGATACGAGTGAGAAACTCTCGTCGTAGTCAACACCTTGAACTTGTCGAAAACCTTTTGCGACAATTCTAGCTTTGTAGATAGTAACACTACTACCAGTGTCTGTCTTCCTCTTGAAGATCCATTTAATCCCAATGGCTTGCCGATCTTTGGGCAAGTCAATCAAAGTCCATACTTTGTTCTTATACATGGATCTCATCTCAGATTTCATGGCCTCAAGCCATTTCGCGGAATCTGGGCTCATCATCGCTTCCTCATAGTTCGTAGGTTCGTCATGGTCAAGTAACATGACCTCCAGAATAGGATTACCGTACCACTCTGGTGCGGATCTCACTCTGGTTTACCTACGAGGTTCGGTATTAACTTGGTCTGAAGTTACATGATCATCATCATTAGCTTCCTCACTAATTGGTGTAGTAGTCATAGGAACAGATTTCTATGATGAACTACTTTCCAATAAAGGAGCAGGTACAGTTACCTCATCAAGTTCTACTTTCCTCCCACTCACTTCTTTCGAGAGAAACTCCTTCTTTAGAAAGGATCCATTCTCAGCATTGAATATCTTGCCTTCGGATCTGTGATAGAAGGTGTACCCAACATTTTCTTTTAGGTATCCTATGAAGACGCACTTCTCCGATTTGGGTTTGAGCTTATCAGGTTGAAACTTTTTCACATAAGCATTGCAACCTCAAACTTTAAGAAATGACAACTTAGGTTTCTTGCCAAACCATAGTTCATACGGTGTCGTCTCAACGGATTTAGATGGTGCCCTATTTAACGTGAATGCAGCTGTCTCTAATGCATAACCCCAAAACAATAGTGGTAGATCGATAAGAGACATCATAGATCGCACCATATCTAATAAAGTACAGTTATGACATTCGGACACACCATTACACTGTGGTGTTCCAGGTGGCGTGAGTAGTGAAACTATTTCACATTGTTTTAACTGAAGGCCAAACTCTTAACTCAAATATTTTACCTCTGCGATCATATCATAGAAACTTTTATTTTCTTGTTACGATGATTCTCCACTTCACTCTGAAATTCTTTGAACTTTTCAAATGTTTCAGACTTGTGTTTCATTAAGTAGATATACCCATATTTGCTCAAATCATCCGTGAAGGTCAGAAAATAATGATACTTGCCGTGAGCCTTAACACTCATTGGACCGCATACATCAGTATGTATTATTTCCAATAAGTCAGTTGCTCGCTCCATTGTTCCGGAGAACAGAGTATTAGTCATCTTGCCCATGAGGCATGGTTTGCAAGCATCAACTGATTCATAATCAAGTGATTCCAAAAACCCATCAGCATGGATTTTCTTCATGCGCTTTACACCAATATGACCTAAACGGCAGTGCCACAAATAAGTTGCACTATCATTATTAACTTTGCATCTTTTGGCTTCAATATTATGAATATGTGTATCACCACGATCGAGATCCAACAAACCATTTTCATTGGGTGTATGACCATAGAAGGTTTTATTCATGTAAACAGAACAACAATTATTCTCTAACTTACATGAATAACCGTATTGCAATAAACATGATCCAATCATATTTATGCTCAACGCAAACACCAAATGACACTTATTTAGGTTCAACACTAATCCCGAAAGTATAGGGAGTGTGCGATGATGATCATATCAATCTTGGAACCACTTCCAACACACGTCGTCACTTCACCCTTAACTAGTCTCTGTTCATTCTGCAACTCCCGTTTCGAGTTACTACTCTTAGCAACTGAACCAGTATCAAATACCGAGGGGTTGCTACGAACACTAGTAAAATACACAACAATAATCTGTATATCAAATATACCTTTGTTCACTTTGCCATCCTTCTTATCCTCCAAATACTTGGGGCAGTTCCGCTTACAGTGACCAGTCCCTTTGCAGTAGAAGCACTTAGTCTCAGGCTTAGGACCAGACTTAGGCTTCTTCACTTGAGCAGCAACTTGCTTGTCGTTCTTCTTGAAGTTCCCTTTCTTCCCTTTGCCCTTTTTGAAACTAGTGGTCTTTGTCAACCATCAACACTTGATGCTTTTCTTGATTTCCACCTTCGTCGATTTCAGCATCACGAAGAGCTTGGGAATTACTTTTGTCATCCCTTGCATATTATAGTTCATCACTAAGTTCCAGTAACTCGGTGATAGTGACTAGAGAACTTTGTCAATTACTCTCTTATCTGGAAGATTAACTCCCACTTGATTCAAGCAATTGTAGTACTAAGACAATCTGAGCACATGCTCACTGGTTGAGCTATTCTCCTCCATCTTGTAGGCAAAGTACTGTCAGAGGTCTCATACCTCTTGACACGGGCATGAGTATGAAATACCAATTTCAACTCTTGGAACATCTTATATGCTCCATGGCGTTCAAAACGTCTTTGAAGCCCCGATTCTAAGCCGTTAAGCATGGTGCACTAAACTATCAAATAGTCATCATATTGAGCTAGCCAAACGTTCATAACGTCTGCATCTGCTCCTGCAATAGGTCTGTCACCTAGCGGTGCATTAAGGACATAATTCTTCTGTGCAGCAATGAGGATCATCCTCAGATCACATATCCAATCCGCACCATTGCTACTAACATCTTTCAACTTAATTTTCTCTAGGAACATATCAAAAATAAAACAGGGGAGCTAAACGTGAGCTATTGATCTACAACATAGATATGCTAATACTACCAGGACTAAGTTCATGATAAATTAAAGTTCAATTAATCATATTACTTAAGAACTCCCACTTAGAAAGACATCCCTCTAATCTTCTAAGTGATCACGTGATCCAAATCAACTAAACCATAACCGATCATCACGTGAAATGGAGTAGTTTTCAATGGTGAATATCACTATGTTGATCATATCTACTATATGATTCACGCTCGACCTTACGGTCTCAGTGTTCCGAGGCCATATCTGCATATGCTAGGCTCATCAAGTTTAACCTGAGTATTCTGCGTGTGCAAAACTGGCTTGCACCCGTTGTAGATGGACGTAGAGCTTATCACATCTGATCATCACATGGTGTCTAGGCACGACGAACTTTGGCAACGGTGCATACTCAGGGAGAACACTTTTATCTTGAAATTTAGTGAGAGATCATCTTATAATGCTACCGTCAATTAAAGCAAGATAAGATGCATAAAAGATAAACATCACATGCAATCAAAATACGTGACAATATATGGCCATCATCATCTTGTGCCTTTGCTCTCCATCTCCAAAACATCGTCATGATTTCCATCGTCACCGGCATGACACCATGATCTCCATCATCTTGATCTATATCAATGTGTCGTCACATGGTCGTCTCGCCAACTATTGCTCTTGCAACTATTGCTATCGCATAGCGATAATTATAAAGCAATTATTTGGCGCTTGCATCTTATGCAATAAAGAGACAACCATAAGGCTTCTGCCAGTTGCCGATAACTTCAACAAAACATGATCATCTTATACAACAACTTATATCTCATCACGTCTTGACCATATCACTGTTGGGGAACATAGTAATTTCAAAAAAATTCCTACGCACACGCAAGATCATGGTGATGCATAGCAACGAGAGGGGAGAGTGTTGTCTACGTACCAACGCAGACCGACTGCGGAAGCGATCACACAACGTAGAGGAAGTAGTCGTACGTCTTCCCGATCCGACCGATCCAAGCACCGTTACTCCGGCACCTCCGAGTTCTTAGCACACGTTCAGCTCGATGACGATCCTCGGGCTTCGATCCAGCAAAGCGTCGAGGAAGAGTTCCGTCAGCACGACGGCGTGGTGACGATCTTGATGTACTACCGACGCAGGGCTTCGCCTAAGCACTACAACGGTATGATCGAGGTGGAATTTGGTGGCAGGGGGCACCGCACACGGCTAAGGAACGATCTCAAGGATCAACTTGTGTATCTAGAGGTGTCCCCTGCCCCCGTATATAAAGGATGAGAGGGGGAGGGCTGGCTGGCCAGGAGAGGAGGCGCAGGAGAGTCCTACTCCCACTGGGAGTAGGATTCGCCCTCCAATCCTAGTCCAACTAGGATTCCCAAGTGGGAAAGGGAGAGAGGGGGGCCGGCCACCTTCTCCTAGTCCTAATAGGACTAGAGAGAGGGGGGAGGCGCACAGCCCTATGCGGGCTGCCCTTTCAACTTTCCACTAAGGCCCATGTTGGCCCATTTGGCTCCCGGGGGGTTCCGGTAACCCTCCCGGTAATCCGGTAAAATCCCGATTTTACCCGGAACACTTCCGATGTCCAAACATAGGCTTCCAATATATCAATCTTTACGTCTCGACCATTTCGAGACTCCTCGTCATGTCCGTGATCACATCCGGGACTCCGAACAACCTTCGGTACATCAAAATACATAAACTCATAATAACTGTCATCGTAACGTTAAGCGTGCGGACCCTACGGTTCGAGAACAATGTAGACATGACCGAGACACGTCTCCGGTCAATAACCAATAGCGGGACCTGGATGCCCATATTGGCTCCTACATATTCTACGAAGATCTTTATCGGTCAGACCGCATAACAACATACGTTGTTCCCTTTGTCATCGGTATGTTAGTTGCCCGAGATTCGATCGTCGGTATCCAATACCTAGTTCAATCTCGTTACCGGCAAGTCTCTTTACTCGTTCCGTAATACATCATCCCGCAACTAACTCATTAGTTGCAATGCTTGCAAGGCTTTAAGTGATGTGCATTACCGAGAGGGCCCAGAGATACCTCTCCGACAATCGGAGTGACAAATCCTAATCTCGAAATATGCCAACCCAACATCTACCTTTGGAGCCACCTGTAGTACTCCTTTATAATCACCCAGTTACGTTGTGACGTTTGGTAGTACCCAAAGTGTTCCTCCGGTAAACGGGAGTTGCATAATCTCATAGTCATAGGAACATGTATAAGTCATGAAGAAAGCAATAGCAACATACTAAACGATCGGGTGCTAAGCTAATAGAATGGGTCATGTCAATCAGATCATTCAACTAATGATGTGACCTCGTTAATCAAATAACAACTCTTTGTTCATGGTTAGGAAACATAACCATCTTTGATTAACGAGCTAGTCAAGTAGAGGCATACTAGTGACACTCTGTTTGTCTATGTATTCACACATGTATTATGTTTCCGGTTAATACAATTCTAGCATGAATAATAAACATTTATCATGATATAAGGAAATAAATAATAACTTTATTATTGCCTCTAGGGCATATTTCCTTCAGTCTCCCACTTGCACTAGAGTCAATAATCTAGTTCACATCGCCATGTGATTTAGCAGCATTATTTCACATCACCATGTGATTAACACCCATAGTTCACATCGTCATGTGACCAACACTCAAAGGGTTTACTAGTGTCAGTAATCTAGTTCACATATCTATGTGATTAACACCCAAAGAGTACTAAGGTGTGATCATGTTTTGCTTGTGAGATAATTTTAGTCAACGGGTCTGTCACATTCAAATCCATAAGTATTTTGCAAAATTCTATGTCTATAATGCTCTGCACGGAGCTACTCTAGCTAATTGCTCCCACTTTCAATATGTATCTAGACCGAGACTTAGAGTCATCTAGATTAGTGTCAAAACTTGCATCGGTGTAACCCTTTACGACGAACCCTTTTTCAGTTCCATAATCGAGAAACATATCCTGATTCCACTAAGGATAATTTTGACTGCTGTCTAGTGATCTACTCCTAGATCACTATTGTACTCCCTTGCCAAACTCAGTGGTAGGGTATACAATAGATCTGGTACACAGCATGGCATACTTTATAGAACCTATGACCAAGGCATAGGGAATGACATTCATTCTCTTTCTATCTTCTGCCATGGTCGGGCTTTGAGTCTTACTCAATTTCACACCTTGTAACATAGGCAAGAAACTCTTTCTTTGATTGTTCCATTTTGAACTACTTCAAAATCTTGTCAAGGTATGTATTTATTGAAAAAAACTTATCAAGCGTCTTGATCTATCTCTATAGATCTTGAAGCTCAATATGTAAGCAGCTTCACCGAAGTCTTTCTTTGAAAAACTCCTTTCAAACACTCCTTTATGCTTTACAGAATAATTCTACATTATTTCCGATCAACAATATGTCATTCACATATACTTTATCAGAAATGCTGTAGTGCTCCCACTCACTTTCTTGTAAATACAGGCTTCACCGCAAGTCTGTATAAAACTATATGCTTTGATCAACTTATCAAAGCGTGTATTCCAACTCTGAGATGCTTGCACCAGTCCATAGATGAATCGCTGGAGCTTGCATATTTTGTTAGCACCTTTAGGATTGACAAAACCTACTGGTTGCATCATATACAACTCTTCTTTAAGAAATCCATTAAGGAATGCAGTTTTGTTTATCCATTTGCCAGATTTCATAAAATGCGGCAATTGCTAACATGATTCGGACAGACTTAAGTATAGATACGGGTGAGAAACTCTCATCGTAGTCAACACTTTGAACTTGTCGAAAACCTTTTGCGACAATTCTAGCTTTGTAGATAGTAACACTACTATCAGCGTCTGTCTTCCTCTTGAAGATCCATTTATTCTCAATTGCTTGCTGATCATCGGGCAAGTCAACCAAAGTCCAAACTTTGTTCTCATACATGGATCATATCTCAGATTTCATGGCCTCAAACCATTTCGCGGAATCTGAGCTCATCATCGCTTCCTCATAGTTCGCAATTTCGTCATGGTCTAGTAACATGACTTCCAGAACAGGATTACCGTACCACTCTGGTGCGGATCTCACTCTGGTTTACCTACGAGATTCGGTAGTAACTTGATCTGAAGTTACATGATCATCATCATTAGCTTCCTCACTAATTGGTGTAGGTGTCACAGAAACTGGTTTCTGTGATGTACTACTTTCCAATAAGGGAGAAGGTACAATTACCTTATCAAGTTTTCTACTTTCCTCCCACTCACTTCTTTCGAGAGAAACTCCTTCTCTGGAAAGGATCCATTCTCGGCAACGAATATCTTGCCTTCGGATCTGTGATAGAAGGTGTACCCAATAGTCTCCTTTTGGGTATCCTATGAAGACATATTTCTCCGATTTGGTTGTGAGCTTATCAGGATGAAACTTTTTCACATAAGCATCACAACCCCAAACTTTAAGAAACGACTACTTTGGTTTCTTGCTAAACCACAGTTCAGATTGTGTCGTCTCAACGGACTTAGATGGTGCCCCTTTTTTAACGTGAATGCAACCGTCTCTAATGCATAACCCCAAAACGATAGTGGTAGATCGGTAAGAGACATCATAGATCGCACTGTATTTAATAAAGTACGGTTATGACGTTCGGACACACCATTACACTATGGTGTTCCATGTGGCGTGAGTAGTGAAACTATTTCACATTGTTTTTAACTGAAGGCCAAACTCGTAACTCAAATACTCTTCTCTACGATCAGATCATAAAAACTTTATTTTCTTGTTACGATGATTTTTTTTTCACTTCACTCTGAAATTCTTTGAACTTTTCAAATGTTTCAGACTTTATGTTTCATCAAGTAGATATACTCATATCTGCTCAAATCATCTGTGAAGATCAGAAAATAATGATACCTGTCGCAAGCCTCAATATTCATCGGACCACATACATCAGTATGTATGATTTCCAAAAAATCTGTTGCTCGCTCCATCGTTCCGAAGAACAGAGTCTTAGTCATCTTGCCCATGAGGCATGGTTCGCAAGCATCAACTGATTCATAATCAAGTGATTCCAAAAGCCCATCAGCATGGAGTTTCTTCATGCGCTTTACACCAATATGACCTAAACGGCAGTGCTACAAATAAGTTGCACTATCATTATTAACTTTGCATCTTTTGGTTTCAATATTATGATTATGTGTATCACTACGATCGAGATCCAACGAACTATTTTCATTGGGTGTGTAACCATATAAGGTTTTATTCATATAAACAGAACAACAATTTATTCTCTTAAATGAATAGCTGTATTACAATAAACATGATCAAATCATATTCATGCTCAACGCAAACACCAAATAACACTTATTCAGGTTCAACACTAATCCCGAAAGTATAGGGAGTGTGCGTTGATGATCATATCAATCTTGGAACCACTTCCAACACACATCGTCACTTCACCCTTAACTAGTCTCTGTTCATTCTGCAACTCCCGTTTCGATTTACTAATCTTAGCAACTGAACTAGTATCAAATGCTGAGGGGTTGCTATAAACACTAGTAAAGTACACATTAATAACATGTATATCAAATATACTTTATGTTCACTTTGCCATCCTTCTTATCTGCCAATCACTTGGGGTAGTTCCGCTTCCAGTGACCAGTCCCTTTGCAATAGAAGCACTTAGTCTCAGGCTTAGGATCAGACTTGGGCTTCTTCACTTGAGCAGCAACTTGCTTGCTGTTCTTTTTGAAGTTCCCCTTCTTCCCTTTGCCCTTTTCTTGAAACTAGTGATCTTGTCAACCATCAACACTTGATGCTCTTTCTTGATTTCTACCTTCATTGATTTCATCATCATGAAAAGCTCGGGAGTCTTTTTCGTCATCCCTTGCATACTATAGTTCATCACGAAGTTCTACTAACTTGGTGATGGTGACTAGAGAATTCTGTCAATCACTATCTTATCTGGAAGATTAACTCCCACTTGATTCAAGCAATTGTAGTACCCAGACAATCTGAGCACATGCTCACTAGTTGAGCGATTCTCCTCCATCTTTTAGCTATAGAACTTTGTTGGAGACTTCATATCTCTCAACTCGGGTATTTGCTTGAAATATTAACTTCAACTCCTGGAACATCTCATATGGTCCATGACGTTCAAAACGTCTTTGAAGTCCCGATTCTAAGCCGTTAAGCATGGTGCACTAAACTATCAAGTAGTCATCATATTGAGCTAGCCAAACGTTCATAACGTCTGCATCTGCTCCTGCAATAGGTCCGTCACCTAGCGGTGCATCAAGGACATAATTCTTCTGTGCAGCAATGAGGATAAACCTTAGATCACGGATCCAATCCGCATCATTGCTACTAACATCTTTCAATATAATTTTCTCTAGGAACATATCAAAGTAAACACAGGGAAGCAACAACGCGAGCTATTGATCTACAACATGATTTACAAAATACTACCAGGACTAAGTTCATGATAAATTTAAGTTCAATTAATCATATTACTTAAGAACTCCCACTTAGATAGACATCCCTCTAATCCTCTAAGTGATCACGTGATCCAAATCAACTAAACCATGTCCGATCATCACGTGAGATGGAGTAGTTTCAATGGTGAACATCACTATGTTGATCATATCTACTATATGATTCACGCTCGACCTTTCGGTCTCCGTGTTCCGAGGCCATATCTGTATATGCTTGGCTCGTCAAGTATAACCTGAGTATTCCGCGTGTGCAACTGTTTTGCACCCGTTGTATTTGAACGTAGAGCCTATCACACCCGATCATCACGTGGTGTCTCAGCATGAAGAACTTTCACAACGGTGCATACTCAGGGAGAACACTTCTTGATAATTAGTGAGAGATCATCTTAAAATACTACCATCAAACTAAGCAAAATAAGATGTATAAAAGATAAACATCATATGCAATCAAAATATGTGACATGATATGGCCATCATCATCTTGCTTCTTTGATCTCCATCTCCAAAGTACTGTCATGATCTATATCGTTACTGGCATGACACCATGATCTCCATCATCTTGATCTATATCAATGTGTCGTCACGTGGTCGTCTCGCCAGCACTTGCTCTTGCAACTATTGCTATCGCATAGCGATAAAGTAAAGCAATTATTGGGTGCTTGCATCTTATGCAATAGACAGACAACCATAAGGCTTTTGCTAGTTACCGATAAGTTCAACAAAACATGATCATCTTATATAAAAACTTATAACTCATCACGTTTTGACCATATCACATCACAACATGCCCTGCAAAAACAAGTTAGACGTCCTCTACTTTGTTGTTGCAAATTTTACGTGGCTGCTACGGGCTTAAGCAAGAACCAATCTCACCTACGCATCAAAACCACAATGATAGTTTGTCAAATAGACTCCGTTTTAACCTTCGCAAGGACCGGGCGTAGCCATACTCGGTTCAACTAAAGTTGGAGAAACAGTCACCCGCAAGTCACCTATGTGCAAAGCACGTCGGGGAAACCGGTCTCGCGTAAGCGTACGCGTAATGTCGGTCCGGGCCGCTTCATCCAACAATACCGCCGAACCAAAGTATGACATGCTGGTAGGCAGTATGACTTATATCGCCCACAACTCACTTGTGTTCTACTCGTGCATATAACATCAAACCATAAAACCTAGGCTCTGATACCACTGTTGGGGAACGTAGTAATTTCAAAAAAATTCCTACGCACATGCAAGATCATGGTGATGCATAGCAACGAGAGGGGAGAGTGTTGTCTATGTACCAACGCAGACCGACTGCGGAAGCGATCACACAACGTAGAGGAAGTAGTCGTACGTCTTCCCCATCCGACCGATCCAAGCACCGTTACTCCGGCACCTCCGAGTTCTTAGCACACGTTCAGCTCGATGACGATCCTCGGGCTCCGATCCAGCAAAGCGTCGAGGAAGAGTTCCGTCAGCACGACGGCGTGGTGACGATCTTGATGTACTACCGACGCAGGGCTTCGCCTAAGCACTACAACGGTATGATCGAGGTGGAATTTGGTGGCAGGGGGCACCGCACACGGCTAAGGAACGATCTCAAGGATCAACTTGTGTATCTAGAGGTATCCCCTGCCCCCGTATATAAAGGATGAGAGGGGGAGGGCCGGCCGGCCAGGAGAGGAGGCGCAGGAGAGTCCTACTCCCACTGGGAGTAGGATTCCCCCTCCAATCCTAGTCCAACTAGGATTCCCAAGTGGGAAAGGGAGAGAGGGGGGTCGGCCACCTTCTCCTAGTCCTAATAGGACTAGAGAGAGGGGGAGGCGCACAGCCCTATGTGGGCTGCCCTTTCAACTTTCCACTAAGGCCCATGTTGGCCCATTTGGCTCCCGGGGGGTTCCGGTAACCCTCCCGGTAATCCGGTAAAATCCCGATTTTACCCGGAACACTTCCGATGTCCAAACATAGGCTTCCAATATATCAATCTTTACGTCTCGACCATTTCGAGACTCCTCGTCATGTCCGTGATCACATCCGGGACTCCGAACAACCTTCGGTACATCAAAATACATAAACTCATAATAACTGTCATCGTAACGTTAAGCGTGCGGACCCTACGGTTCGAGAACAATGTAGACATGACCGAGACACGTCTCCGGTCAATAACCAATAGCGGGACCTGGATGCCCATATTGGCTCCTACATATTCTACGAAGATCTTTATCGGTCAGACTGCATAACAACATACGTTGTTCCCTTTGTCATCGGTATGTTACTTGCCCGAGATTCGATCGTCGGTATCCAATACCTAGTTCAATCTCGTTACCGGCAAGTCTCTTTACTCGTTCCGTAATACATCATCCCGCAACTAACTCATTAGTTGCAATGCTTGCAAGGCTTTAAGTGATGTGCATTACCGAGAGGGCCCAGAGATACCTCTCCGACAATCGGAGTGACAAATCCTAATCTCGAAATACGCCAACCCAACATCTACCTTTGGAGCCACCTGTAGTACTCCTTTATAATCACCCAGTTACGTTGTGACGTTTGGTAGTACCCAAAGTGTTCCTCCGGTAAACGGGAGTTGCATAATCTCATAGTCATAGGAACATGTATAAGTCATGAAGAAAGCAATAGCAACATACTAAACGATCGGGTGCTAAGCTAATAGAATGGGTCATGTCAATCAGATCATTCAACTAATGATGTGACCTCATTAATCAAATAACAACTCTTTGTTCATGGTTAGGAAACATAACCATCTTTGATTAACGAGCTAGTCAAGTAGAGGCATACTAGTGACACTCTGTTTGTCTATGTATTCACACATGTATTATGTTTCCGGTTAATACAATTCTAGCATGAATAATAAACATTTATCATGATATAAGGAAATAAATAATAACTTTATTATTGCCTCTAGGGCATATTTCCTTCAATCACATCACAACATGCCCTGCAAAAACAAGTTAGACGTCTTCTACTTTGTTGTTGCAAGTTTTACATGGCTGCTACGGGCTGAGCAAGAACCGTTCTTACCTACGCATCAAAACCACAACAATAGTTTGTCAAGTTGGTGCTATTTTTGTTGGAAATATGCCCTAGAGGCAATAATAAAAGCATTATTATTATATTTCCTTGTTCATGATAATTGTCTTTATTCATGATATAATTGTGTTATCCGGAAATCGTAATACATGTGTGAATAACAGACACCAACATGTCCCTAGTAAGCCTCTAGTTGACTAGCTCGTTGATCAACAGATAGTCATGGTTTCCTGACTATGGACATTGGATGTCAATGATAACGAGATCACATCATTAGGAGAATGATGTGATGGACAAGACCCAAATCCTAAACATAGCATAAAGATCGTATAGTTCGTTTGCTAGAGTTTTTCCAATGTCAAGTATCTTTTCCTTACACCATGAGATCGTGTAACTCCCGGATACCGTAGGAGTGCTTCGGGTGTACCAAACGTCACAACGTAACTGGGTGACTATAAAGGTAGACTATGGGTATCTCCGAAAGTGTCTGTTGGGTTGACACGGATCAAGACTGGGATTTGTCACTCCGTATGACGGAGAGGTATCACTGGGCCCACTCGGTAATGCATCATCATAATGAGCTCAAAGTGACCAAGTGTATGGTCAAGGGATCATGCATTACGGTACGAGTAAAGTGACTTGCCAGTAACGAGATTGAACGAGGTATTGGGATACCGACGATCGAATCTCGGGCAAGTAACATATCGATTGACAAAGGGAATTGCATACGGGGTTGATTGAATCCTCGACATCATGGTTCATCCGATGAGATCATCGTGGAGCATGTGGGAGCCAACATGGGTATCCAGATCCCGCTGTTGGTTATTGACCGGAGAGTCGTCTCGGTCATGTCTACATGTCTCCCGAACCCGTAGGGTCTACACACTTAAGGTTCGATGACGCTAGGGTTGTGAAGATATGTATATGCAGTAACCCGAATGTTGTTTGGAGTCCCGGATGAGACCGCGGACGTCACGAGGAGTTCCGGAATGGTCCGGAGGTAAAGAATTATATATAGGAAGTGCTATTTCGGCCATCGAGACAAGTTTCGGGGTCACTGGTATTGTACCGGGACCACCGGAAGGGTCCCGGGGGTCCACCGGGTGGGGCCACCTATCCCGGAGGGCCCCATGGGCTGAAGTGGGAAGGGACCCGGCCCAAAGTGGGCTGGGGCGCCACTCCCCTAGGGCCCATGCGGCTAGGGTTGAGGGGAAACCCTAAAGGGGGCGCCCCCTTGCTTGGGGGGCAAGCCCCCACCCTAGGCCGTCGCCCCCCCTAGGAGATCCCATCTCCTAGGGCCGGCGCCCCCCCTAGGCACCCCTATATATAGTGGGGGAGAGGAGGGATTTCACAACACAGCCTTTGGTGCACCCCTCTCTCCCTGTTACGTCTCTCTCTCTCGTAGTATAGGCGAAGCCCTGCTACTGTGACGCCCTGCATCCACCACCACGCCATCGTGCTGCTGGATCATCATCAACCTCTCCTTCCCCCCTTGCTGGATCAAGAAGGAGGAGACGTCTCCCATCCCGTACGTGTGTTGAACGCGGAGGTGCCGTCCGTTCGGCGCTTGGTCATCGGTGATTTGGATCACGTCGTGTTCGACAACATCATCCCCGTTTTTTGAACGCTTCCGCTCGCGATCTACAAAGGTATGTAGATGCATCCGATGACTCGTTGCTAGATGAACTCATAGATGGATCTTGGTGAAACGAGTAGGAATTTTTTTTGTTTTCTGCAACGTTCCCCAACAGTTTTAACCTTCTCAAGGACCGGGCGTAGCCACACTCGGTTCAACTAAAGTTGGAGAAACTGACACCCGCCAGCCACCTGTGTGCAAAGCACGTCGGTAGAACCAGTCTCGCGTAAGCGTACGCGTAATGTCGGTCCGGGCCGCTTCATCCAACAATACCGCCGAACCAAAGTATGACATGCTGGTAAGCAGTATGACTTATATCACCCACAACTCACTTGTGTTCTACTCATGCATATGACTGTTGGGTTACGTAGTAATTTCAAAAATTTCCTACGCACACGCAAGATCATGGTGATGCATAGCAACGAGAGGGGAGGGTGTTGTCCACGTACCCTCGTAGACCGAAAGCGGAAGCGTTATATCAACGCAGTTGATGTAGTTGTACGTCTTCACGGTCCGACCGATCCAAGCACCGAAACTACGGCACCTCCGAGTTCTAGCACACGTTCAACTCGATGACGATCCCCGGACTCCGATCCAGCAAAGTGTCGGGGAAGAGTTCCGTCAGCACGACGGCGTGGTGACGATCTTGATGTTCTACCGTCGCAGGGCTTCGCCTAAGCACCGCTATAATATTATCGAGAATTATGGTGGAAGGGGGCACCGCACACGGCTAAGAAAACGATCACGAAGATCAACTTGTGTCTATGGGGTGCCCCCTGCCCCCGTATATAAAGGAGTGGAGGAGGGGAGGGCCGGCCCTCTCTATGGCGCGCCCTAGGGGAGTCCTACTCCCACCGGGAGTAGGATTCCCCCTTTCCTAGTCCAACTAGGAGTCCTTCCAAGTATTAGGAGTAGGAGACAAGGAAGGGGAAGAGGGAAGAGAAGGAAGGAGGGGGCGCAGCCCCTCCCCCTAGTCCAATTCGGACTAGGCCTTCGGGGGGCGCGCGGCCTGCCTCTCCCTCTCCCCTAAAGCCCAATAAGGCCCATATACTTCTTCTCCCGTATTCCCGTAACTCCCCGTTACTACGAAAAATACCCGAACCACTCGGAACCTTTCTGATGTCCGAATATAGTCGTCCAATATATCGATCTTTACGTCTCGACCATTTAGAGACTCCTCGTCATGTCCCAGATCTCATCCGGGACTCCAAACTCCTTCGGTACATCAAAACTCATAAACTCATAATATAACTATCATCGAAACCTTAAGCGTGCGGACCCTACGGGTTCGAGAACAATGTAGACATGACCGAGACACGTCTCCGGTCAATAACCAATAGCGGAACCTGGATGCTCATATTGGCTCCCACATATTCTACGAAGATCTTTATCGGTCAGACCGCATAACAACATACGTTGTTCCCTTTGTCATCGGTATGTTACCTGCCCGAGATTCGATCATCGGTATCTCAATACCTAGTTCAATCTCGTTACCGGCAAGTCTCTTTACTCGTTTTGTAATACATCATCTCGCAACTAACTCATTAGTTGCAATGCTTGCAAGGCTTATGTGATGTGCATTACCGAGAGGGCCCAGAGATACCTCTCCGACAATCGGAGTGACAAATCCTAATCTCGAAATACGCCAACCCAACATGTACCTTTGGAGACACCTGTAGAGCACCTTTATAATCACCCAGTTACGTTGTGACGTTTGGTAGCACACAAAGTGTTCCTCCGGCAAACGGGAGTTGCATAATCTCATAGTCATAGGAACATGTATAAGTCATGAAGAAAGCAATAGCAACATACTAAACGATCGGGTGCTAAGCTAATGGAATGGGTCATGTCAATCAGATCATTCACCTAATGATGTGATCATGTTAATCAAATAACAACTCTTTGTCCATGGTTAGGAAACATAACCATCTTTGATTAACGAGCTAGTCAAGTAGAGGCATACTAGTGACACTCTGTTTGTATATGTATTCACACATGTATTATGTTTCTGGTTAATACAATTCTAGCATGAATAATAAACATTTATCATGAAATAAGGAAATAAATAATAACTTTATTATTGCCTCTAGGGTATATTTCCTTCAATGACCCACTTGCACTAGAGTCAATAATCTAGATCACATCACCATGTGATTAACATCGATAGTTCACATCATCATGTGATTAACACCCATAGTTCACATCGCCATGTGACCAACACCCAAAGGGTTTACTAGATTCAGTAATCTAGTTCACATCGCTTATGTGATTAACACCCAAAGAGTACTAAGGTGTGATCATGTTTTGCTTGTGAGAGAAGTTTAGTCAACAGGTCTGCCACATTCAGATCCGTATGTATTTTGCAAATTTCTATGTCAACAATGCTCTGCACGGAGCTACTCTTAGCTAATTGCTCCCACTTTCAATATGTATCCAGATTGAGACTTAGAGTCATCTAGATCAGTGTCAAAATTTGCATCGACGTAACCCTTTACGACGAACCCTTTTTGTCACGTCCATAATTGAGAAATATATCCTTATTCCACTAAGGATAATTTTGACCGCTGTCCAGTGATCTACTCCTAGATCACTATTGTACTCCCTTGCCAAAATCAGTGTAGGGTATATACAATAGATCTGGTACACAGCATGGCATACTTTATAGAACCTATGGCCAAGGCATAGGGAATGACTTTCATTCTCTTTCTATCTTCTGTCGTGGTCGTGTTTTGAGTCTTACTCAATTTCACACCTTGTAACACAGGCAAGAACTCTTTCTTTGACTGTTCCATTTTGAACTACTTCAAAATCTTGTCAAGGTATGTACTCATTGAAAAAACTTATCAAGCGTTTTGATCTATCTCTATAGATCTTGATGCTCAATATGTAAGTAGCTTCACCGAGGTCTTTCTTTGAAAAACTCCTTTCAAATACTCCTTTATGCTTTGTAGAATAATTCTACATTATTTCCGATCAACAATATGTCATTCACATATACTTATCAGAAATGCTGTAGTGCTCTCACTCACTTTTTTGTAAATACAGGCTTCACCGCAAGTCTGTATAAAACTATATGCTTTGATCAACTTATCAAAGCATGTATTCCAACTCCGAGATGCTTGCACCAGTCCATAGATGAATCGCTGGAGCTTGCATATTTTGTTAGCACCTTTAAGATTGACAAAACCTTCTGGTTGCATCATATACAACTCTTCTTTAATAAATCCATTAAGGAATGCAGTTTTGTTTATCCATTTGCCAGATTTCATAAAATGCGGCAATTGCTAACATGATTCGGATAGACTTAAGCATAGATACGAGTGAGAAACTCTCATCGTAGTCAACACCTTTAAACTTGTCGAATTTTTTTTGCGACAATTCTAGCTTTGTAGATAGTAACACTACTATCAGCGTCCGTTTTCCTCTTGAAGATCCATTTATTTTCTATGGCTTGCCGATCATCGGGCAAGTCAACCAAGGTCTACACTTTGTTCTCATACATGGATCCCATCTCAGATTTCATGGCCTCAAGCCATTTTGCGGAATCTGGGCTCATTATCGCTTCCTCATAGTTCGCAAGTTCGTCATGGTCTAGTAACATGACTTCCAGAACAGGATTACCATACCACTCTGGTGCGGATCTCACTCTGGTTTACCTATGAGATTCGGTAGTAACTTGATCTGAAGTTACATGATCATCATCATTAGCTTCCTCACTAATTGGTGTAGTAGTCACAAGAACAGATTTTTGTGATGAACTACTTTCCAATAAGGGAGATGGTACAATTACCTTATCAAGTTTTCTACTTTCCTCCCACTCACTTCTTTTGAGAGAAACTCCTTCTCTAGAAAGTATCCATTCTCAGCAACGAATGTCTTGCCTTCGGATCTGTGATAGAAGGTGTACCCAACAGTCTCCTTTGGGTATCCTATGAAGACATATTTCTCCGATTTGGGTTTGAGCTTATCAGGATGAAACTTTTTCATATAAGCATCACAACCCCAAACTTTAAGAAATGACAACTTTGGTTTCTTGCCAAACCACAGTTCAGATTGTGTCGTCTCAACGGACTTAGATGGTTGCCCTTTTTAACATGAATGCAGCTGTCTTTAATGCATAACCTCAAAAACGATAGTGGTAAATCGGTAAGAAACATCATAGATTTGCACTATATCTAATAAAGTACGGCTATGACGTTCGGACACACCATTATGCTGTGGTGTTCCAGGTGGCACGAATTTGTGAAACTATTCCACATTGTTTTAATTGAAGACCAAACTCGTAACTCAAATATTTGTCTCCGTGATCAGATCATAGAAACCTTATTTTCTTGTCACGATGATTTTCCACTTCACTCTGAAAATCTTTGAACTTTTCAAATGTTTCAGACTTATGTTTCATCAAGTAGATATACCCGTATCTGCTCAAATCATCTGTGAAGGTCAGAATATAATGATACCCGCTGCAAGCCTTGATATTCATCGGACCACATACATCAGTATGTATGATTTCCAACAAATCTGTTGCTTGCTCCATTGTTCCGGAGAACGGCGTTTTAGTCATCTTACCCAAGAGACATGGTTCGCAAGCATCAAGTGATTCATAATCAAGTGATTCCAAAATCCCATCAGCATGGAGTTTCTTCATGTGCTTTACACCAATATGACCTAAACGGCAGTGCCACAAACAAGTTGCACTATCATTATTAACTTTGCATCTTTTGGCTTCAATATTATGAATATGTGTATCATTACAATCGAGATCAAACAAACCATTTTCGTTGGTGTGTATGACCATAGAAGGTTTTATTCATGTAAACAGAACAACAATTGTTCTCTAACTTAAATGAATAACCGTATTGCAATAAACATGATCAAATCATATTTATTCTCAACGCAAACACCAAATAACACTTATTTAGGTTCAACATTAATCGCGAAAGTATAGGGAGTGTGCGATGATGATCATATCAATCTTGGAACCACTTCCAATACACATCGTCACTTCACCCTTAGCTAGTCTCTGTTTATTCTGCAACTCCCGTTTCGAGTTACTAATCTTAGCAATTGAACTAGTACCAAATACTAAGGGGTTGCTATGAACACTAGTAAAGTACACATCAATAACATGTATATCAAATATACCTTTGTTTACTTTGCCATCCTTTCTTATCCACCAAATACTTGGGGTAGTTCCGCTTCCAGTGACCAATCCCTTTGCAGTAGAAGCACTTTGTCTCAGGCTTAGGACCAGACTTGGGTTTCTTCACTTGAGCAGCAACTTGCTTGCCGTTCTTCTTGAAGTTCCCCTTCTTCCTTTTGCCCTTTTCTTGAAACTAGTGGTCTTGTCTACCATCAACACTTGATGTTTTTCTTAATTTCTACCTTCGTCGATTTTAGCATCATGAAGAGCTTGGGAATCATTTCCGTTATCCCTTGCATACTATAGTTCATCACGAAGTTCTACTAACTTGGTGATGGTGACTAGAGAATTTTGTCAATCACTATCTTATCTGGAAGATTAACTCCCACTTGATTCAAGCGATTGTAGTACCCAGACAATCTGAGTACATGCTCACTGCTTGAGCGATTCTCCTCCATCTTGTAGCTATAGAACTTGTTGGAGACTTCATATATCTCAACTCGGGTATTTGCTTGAAATATTAACTTCAACTCCTGGAACATCTCATATGGTCCATGACGTTCAAAACATCTTTGAAGTCCCGATTCTAAGCCGTTAAGCATGGTGCACTAAACTATCAAGTAGTCATCATATTGAGCTAGCCAAATGTTCATAACGTCTGCATCTGCTCCTGCAATAGGTCTGTCACCTAGCGGTGCATCAAGGAATAATTTTTCTGTGCAGCAATGAGGATAAACCTCATATCACGGATCCAATCCGCATCATTGCTACTAACATCTTTCAACATAGTTTTTCTCTAGGAACATATCAAAACAAACATAGGGAAGCAACAACGCGAGCTATTGATCTACAACATAGATATGCTAATACTACCAGGACTAAGTTCATGATAAATTTAAGTTCAATTAATCATATTACTTAAGAACTCCCACTTAGATAGACATCCCTCTAATCATGTAAGTGATCACGTGATCCAAATCAACTAAACCATGTCTGATCATCACGTGAGATGTAGTAGTTTTCAATGGTGAACATCACTATGTTGATCATATCTACTATATGATTCACGCTCGACCTTTCGGTCTCCAGTGTTCCGAGGCCATATCTGCATATGCTAGGCTCGTCAAGTTTAACCTGAGTATTCCACGTATGAAAAACTGTCTTGCACCCGTTGTAGATGGACGTAGAGCTTATCACACCCGATCATCGCGTGGTGTCTGGGCACGACGAACTTTGGCAATGGTGCATACTCAGGGAGAACACTTTTATCTTGAAATTTAGTGAGAGATCATCTTATAAAGCTACCGTCGATATAAGAAAAATAAGATGTATACAAGATAAACATCACATGCAATCAAAATATGTGACATGATATGGCCATGATCATCTTGTGCCTTTGATCTCCATCTCCAAAGTACCGTCATGATCTCTATCGTCACCGGCATGACACCATGATCTCCATCATCTTGATCTATATCAATGTGTCGTCACGTGGACGTCTCGCCAACTATTGCTCTTGTAACTATTGCTATCGCATAGCGATAAAGTAAAGCAATTGTTTGGCGCTTGCATATTATGCAATAGAGAGACGACCATAAGGCGTTTGCCAGTTGCCGATAACTTCCACAAAACATGATCATCTCATACAACAACTTATATCTCATCACGTCTTGACCATATCACATCACAACATGCCCTGCAAAAACAAGTTAGACGTCCTCTACTTTGTTGTTGCAAGTTTTACGTGGCTGCTACTGGGCTTAGCAAGAACCGTTCTTACCTACGCATCAAAACCACAACGATAGTTTGTCAAGTTGGTGCTGTTTTAACCTTCGCAAGGACCGGGCGTAGCCACACTCGGTTCAACTAAAGTTGGAGAAACTGACACCCGCTAGTCACCTGTGTGCATAGCACGGCGGTAAAACCAGTCTCGCGTAAGCGTACGCGTAATGTCGGTCCAGGCCGCTTCATCCAACAATACCGCCGAACCAAAGTATGACATGCTGGTAAGCAGTATGACTTATATCGCCCACAACTCACTTGTGTTCTACTCGTGCATATAACATCAACGCATAAAACCTAGGCTCTGATACCACTATAGGGTTACGTAGTAATTTCAAAAATTTCCTACGCAAACGCAAGATCATGGTGATCCATAGCAACGAGAGGGGAGAGTGTTGTCCACGTATCCTCGTAGACCGAAAGCGGAAGCGTTATATCAACGCGGTTGATGTAGTCGTACGTCTTCACGGTCTGACCGATCCAAGCACCGAAACTACGGCACCTTCGAGTTTTAGCACACGTTCAGCTCGATGACGATCCCCGGACTCTGATCCAGCAAAGTGTCGGGGAAGAGTTCCATCAGCATGACGTCATGGTGACGATCTTGATGTTCTACCGTCGCAGGGCTTCGCCTAAGCACCGCTACAATATTATCGAGGATTATGGTGGAAGGGGGCACCGCACACGGCTAAGAAAACTATCACGAAGATCAACTTGTGTCTATGGGGTGCCCCCTGCCCCCGTATATAAAGGAGTGGAGGAGGGGAGGGCCGGCCCTCTCTATGGCGCGCCCTAGGGGAGTCCTACTCCCACCGGGAGTAGGATTCCCCCTTTCCTAGTCCAACTAGGAGTCCTTCCAAGTATTAGGAGTAGGAGACAAGGAAGGGGAAGAGGGAAGAGAAGGAAGGAGGGGGCGCAGCCCCTCCCCCTAGTCCAATTCGGACTAGGCCTTGGGGGGGGGGGCGGGGGCGGCCTGCCTCTCCCTCTCCCCTAAAGCCCAATAAGGGCCATATACTTCTTCTCCCGTATTCCCGTAACTCCCCGTTACTCCGAAAAATACCCGAATCACTCGGAACCTTTCCGATGTCCGAATATAGTCGTCCAATATATCGATCTTTACGTCTCGACCATTTCGAGACTCCTCGTCATGTCCCCGATCTCATCCGGGACTCCGAACTCCTTCGGTACATCAAAACTCATAAACTCATAATATAACTATCATCGAAACCTTAAGCGTGCGGACCCTACTGGTTCGAGAACAATGTAGACATGATCGAGACACGTCTCCGGTCAATAACCAATAGCGGAACCTGGATGCTCATATTGGCTCCCACATATTCTACAAAGATCTTTATCGGTCAGACCGCATAACAACATACGTTGTTCCCTTTGTCATCGGTATGTTACTTGCCCGAGATTCGATCGTCGGTATCTCAATATCTAGTTCAATCTCGTTACCGGCAAGTCTCTTTACTCGTTCCGTAATACATCATCTTGCAACTAACTCATTAGTTGCAATGCTTGCAAGGCTTATGTGATGTGCATTACCGAGAGGGCCCAGAGATACCTCTCCGACAATCGGAGTGACAAATCCTAATCTCGAAATATGCCAACCCAACATGTACCTTTGGAGACACCTGTAGAGCACCTTTATAATCACCCAGTTACGTTGTGACGTTTGGTAGCACACAAAGTGTTCCTCCGGCAAACGGGAGTTGCATAATCTCATAGTCATAGGAACATGTATAAGTCATGAAGAAAGCAATAGCAACATACTAAACGATCGGGTGCTAAGCTAATGGAATGGGTCATGTCAATCAGATCATTCACCTAATGATGTGATCCTGTTAATCAAATAACAACTCTTTGTCCATGGTTAGGAAACATAACCATCTTTGATTAACGAACTAGTCAAGTAGAGGCATACTAGTGACATACTGTTTGTATATGTATTCACACATGTATTATGTTTCCGGTTAATACAATTCTAGCGTGAATAATAAACATTTATCATGAAATAAGGAAATAAATAATAACTTTATTATTGCCTCTAGGGTATATTTCCTTCAATGACATCTACGCATAAAACCTAGGCTCGGATGCCACTGTTGGGGAACGTAGTAATTTCAAAAAAAAAATCCTACGCACACGCAAGATCATGGTGATGCATAGCAACGAGAGGGGAGAGTGTTGTCCACGTACTCTAGTAGACCGAAAGCGGAAGCATTAGCACAACGCGGTTGATGTAGTCGTACGTCTTCATGATCCGACCGATCAAGTACCGAACGCACGGCACCTCCGAGTTCTGCACACGTTCAACTCGATGACGTCCCTCGAACTCCGATCCAGCCGAGTGTTGAGGGAGAGTTTCGTCAGCATGACAGTGTGGTGATGATGATGATGTTCTACCGACGCAGGGCTTCGCCTAAGCACCGCTACGATATGATCGAGGTGGATTATGGTGGAGGGGGCACCGCACACGGCTAAGAGATCAAGAGATCAATTGTCATGTCTTTGGGGTGCCCCTGCCCCCGTATATAAAGGAGTGGAGGAGGGGGAGGGCCGGCCCTCTCTATGGCGCGCCCTAGGGGAGTCCTACTCCCATTGGAAGTAGGATTCCCCCTTTCCTAGTAGAACCAGGAACCCTTCCAAGTAGTAGGAGTTGGAGGGAAGGAAAGGGAAGGGAAAAGGAGAAGGAAGGAAGGGGGAGCCCCCCTCCCTAGTCCAATTCGTACCAGCCCATGGGGAGGGGCGCGGCCACCCTTTGAGGCCTTTCTCTTCTTTCCCGTATGGCCCATTAAGGCCCAATACGAATTCCCATAACTTCCCGGTACTCCCGAAAATACCCGAATCACTCGGAACCTTTCCGATGTTCGAATATAGTGGTCCACTATATCGATCTTTACGTCTCGACCATTTCGAGACTCCTCGTCATGTCCCCGATCTCATCCGAGACTTCGAACTCCTTCGGTACATCAAAACACATAAACTCATAATATAACCGTCATCGAACTTTAAGCGTGCGGACCCTACGGGTTCGAGAACTATGTAGACATGACCGAGACACGTCTCCGGTCAATAACCAATAGCGGAACCTGGATGCTCATATTGGCTCCTACATATTCTACGAATATCTTTATCGGTCAAACCGCATAACAACATACGTTGTTCCCTTTGTCATCGGTATGTTACTTGCCCGAGATTCGATCGTCGGTATCTCAATACCTAGTTCAATCTTGTTACCGGCAAGTCTCTTTACTTGTTCCGTAACACATCATCCCGCAACTAACTCATTAGTTGCAATGCTTGCAAGGCTTATAGTGATGTGCATTACCGAGTGGGCCCAGAGATACCTCTCCGACAATCGGAGTGACAAATCCTAATCTCGAAATACGCCAATCCAACAAGTACCTTCGGAGACACCTGTAGAGCACCTTTATAATCACCCAGTTACGTTGTGACGTTTGGTAGCACACAAAGTGTTCCTCCGGTAAACGGGGGTTGCATAATCTCATAGTCATAGGAACATGTATAAGTCATGAAGAAAGCAATAGCAACAAACTAAACGATCAAGTGCTATGCTAACGGAATGGATCAAGTCAATCACATCATTCTCTAATGATGTGACCCCATTTAATCAAATGACAACTCATGTCTATGGCTAGGAAACTTAACCATCTTTGATTCAACGAGCTAGTCAAGTAGAGGCATACTAGTGACATACTGTTTGTCTATGTATTCACACATGTATTATGTTTCCGGTTAATACAATTCTAGCATGAATAATAAACATTTATCATGATATAAGGAAATAGATAATAACTTTATTATTGCCTCTAGGGCATATTTCCTTCAATAACATCATGACCAACAGCATAGTAAAGAGGTTAAGGCATTCTAAATATCAACAAAATACTTCATAGAATCAAATCCATCATCTAATCTAAACAGCTGGTTCACATGCATATGGACCACCCCAAAAGCAGCTCCACACAAGTTGAGACATAGTACGGCCAAGTCTAGCAACATCATCACCTAAACAGCAAGGTTCACATATGCATAGTGCTCCACAAAATAAATGTAGTTGCGTATCATCCTAAACAGCAAGGTCCACAGCTTCTTTTTGCTTGTGCTCTTCGCCGAAGGGCATTTTTTGCTTCTTGTGTTCTTCGACGGAGGACATTTGCTTCTTGTGTTCTTTGCTGGGCTATCATGGGTAGCAGAAGTCTTCTTAGATGCTTCAAGAACTAGGCTAGACTTTGCCCTTTTACCACCTCTTCTCTTGTTTGTAGAACCATTTTTAGCACTGAGAATGAATGCAAATAAGTGTTGAGATGCATATTTAATAGGCAAAAATAGACTTCTATGCATTGGCTTGTTCGAAACAAAATTAGACGCACTAGAGTAGGCAAAATGCATATTTACAATAGACAAAATTAGACCATTATGAATTGTTGGAAGCAAAACAAAGAATATTAATCTTGTAGTGCCCATAGTCTCAGCATCTATGGCAATAGCTTCTGCGTCTTCGATGTCTACTGGCTCAACATTTTTCCTTTTCCTAGCAGATTTGAGATAGAGAAATTTAGTTAGACTATACATTCTTTGCATTTAAATTTCGAATGTACAATTCTTTGCTAGAAAGTACCTGTTTCTTGTCTTGCGTTCGGGATGAAGTTTTGGACATGTCTTCAACAAATGCCCAAGTTCTTTGCATTCTGGGCACTTGTGTCTTCTCTTTGATATGCTCTCAAAGGCTGACTTTATCCTTTGTGTCCTAGATCTACCAGCAGCTTTTTTCAGTACAGGAGGGTGCAATTTGAACCCAACATCGACCACTTGCCATTGTTTCTTATCGGTCATGGTGGGCACATTTTTTGCATATGCATTGCTAGATGATTTCACGGAGTAGTACTCATGCACATGGTCATCTATCTCTCGACCTCCTCTAATACTTGTGATAAATGCAATGGCATGTAGGCAAGGTTGTCCAGTTACTTGCCACCGCCTACATGAGCATTCCCACTTCTCCAAATCTACACAATGCTTCCAATTATTTCCATGGATCTTTATAGTGACCTACGCTTTGCAGTCATCACTTCTAGAGATCCCAACTAGCACAATCCCCCTTGATCTATTGTTCATCATGTTGCTGATCCTTGGCAGAATTTGTAGATGTCTGCGTACAAATTTCTCCGCTATTTTAGCTTTTATTTCAAATCTGACCATTAGCCATTCTCGCAATGCATCCAATAATTCAAGAACAGGGAAACCCTTCAATTTCTTAATCATGGAGTTGAATGACTCGGCTATGTTGTTCATCACATAGTCACATTTGCATGCCGTAGAGAACTTGCTTCTACTCCACAAATTAGAATGTCGCTCATCAAGGTATGCGATAGCTTCTGGATTGGCTTCCATAATTTTGTCCATATGGTGATTATGCTTGGCAAGAGAATACGTGTATGCTGCTGGCCATATATTTTCTTCAAAAACCTTTCCATGATATTTCTTTCTGAAGTTCATTATCATGTGTCTAAAGCATTCCCTATGTTCAACAGCTGGGAATACTGTATGCACTGTTGTTTCCAACCCTTTGCACACATCTGTGCATATGACTAAGCCATCCGGCATGCCAATAGCTGATTTGAGATTCTCCATGAACCAATCCCAATTTTCTTTAGTCTCTGAATCGAAGACAACATAAGCTACAGGATACAGCCAGCTGTGTCCATCAACACCACAAGCAACTGCGAGCTGTCCTTTCCATTTCCCATTCAAGGCAGTGGCATCAATGCTCAAGTAAGGCCTACATCCCGACAGAAATCCATCAATGCAAGCTCTAAAACACACAAATGCCCTTGTGAATTGTTACTGCCCTTCTACCTCTTTGTGATTTATCACTACAATACTTGTTGTGCACTTCCTAAGCACCTCAGCTTGCCAGTTATACAAGCACTCAAAGCTGTCCTCCCACTTCCCAAATATCTGGTCCAAGGCTATGCGTCTACCTACAAGCACTCTTTGATAATCGATATCGACATGGTATTTCTCGAACAACCTTTTCTTCAAAGCGATGCTAGTCATACTTGGGTCACCCTTCAACCAATCAGTCACCCTGGCCGCAATCCATTTTCTCTTAGCAACCTTTACTTTTCCATCTCTTTGTGTGCTAGGACATGTGTGCATCTTGGGTTCATTCTTCACCTGAACTGTTTTGTTGTCATATAAGATCGAACCATTCACCCTCCACTTGCATGGGTTTTTTCCTTCCGGTGGTTCATAGGAACAAGAAACCTCACCCTCTTTTGATCACTTTTATCAGTTTTGTAACTAAACTCATTGATAATGGCATGTGTAGTAAGTGCAACTCTGAACTCTTCAATTGAGGGAAATAATGTCCCTTTTGTCATAGGTGGATTATCCTTGTCATAACTTATTGCTGGAATATCATGCACTATGCCCCCATCACTATCCTCATCACTAACAACCCCTTCATCACTATCAGCTTCCTCATCATCACTATCCTCTTCCTGCTCACCACTATCTTCATCAACATCTTGGGGAACATCCTTGGTTGCCTTATGGTCAGCATATTTGGCTAGCTCGCCTCCATTTTCCTGCTCACCGCCATCAAGATACTGCTCCTCCTCGTCTATTCCTACATGGTCCTCTCCTTGATAGCCCTCTTCAGATCTTTGTTGCCCTGCCAAGTTCTCCTCAGGTATCTCATACTCATAATAAGAATTTTGAGTTAAATCTTCCAGTATGACCTTGGGTATTGATGGAGAACGTTGCAGAAAACAAAAATTTTCCTACTCGTTTCACCAAGATCATCTAGGAGTTCATCTAGCAACGAGTCACGAGATGCATCTACATACCTTTGTAGATCGCGTGCGGAAGCGTTCAACGAACGGGGATGATGTAGTCGTACACAACGTGATCCAAATCACCGATGACCAGCGCCGAACGGACGGCACCTCCGCGTTCAACACACGTACGGGACGGGAGACGTCTCCTCCTTCTTGATCCAGCAAGGGGGAAGGAGAGGTTGACGAAGATCCAACAGCACGACGGCGTGGTGGTGGATACAGGGCGTCGCAGTAGCAGGGCTTCGCCTATACTACGAGGAAGAGAGACGTAACGGGGAGAGAGGGAGGCGCCAGGGGCTGGTGTTTCAAGTCCCTCCTCTCCCCCACTATATATAGGGGTGCCATGGGGGGGCGCCGGCCCTAGTAGATGGAATCTACTAGGGGGGCGGCGGCCTAGGGTGGGGCTTGCTCCCCAAGGCAAGGGGGGCGCCCCCTCTAGGGTTTCCCCTTAGCCCTAGCCGCATGGGCCCCTTAGGGGCTGGCGCCCCAGCCCACTATGGGCTGGGTTCCCTCCTATTTCAGCCCATGGGGCCCTCCGGGATAGGTGGCCCCACCCGGTGGACCCCCGGGACCCTTCCGGTGGTCCCGGTACAATACCGGGTACCCCGAAACTTGTCCCGATGGCCGAAACTGCACATCCTATATATAATTCTTTACCTCCGGACCATTCCGGAACTCCTCGTGACGTCCTGGATCTCATCCGGGACCCCGAACAACATTCGGGTTACTGCATATACTTATCTTCACAACCCTAGCATCACCGAACCTTAAGTGTGTAGACCCTACGGGTTCGGGAGACAAGCAGACATGACCGAGACGACTCTCCGGTCAATAACCAACAGCGGGATCTGGATACCCATGTTGGCTCCCACATGCTCCACGATGATCTCATCGGATGAACCACGATGTCGAGGATTCAATCAACCCCGTATGCAATTCCCTTTGTCAATCGATATATTACTTGCCCGAGATTCGATCGTCGGTATCCCAATACCTCGTTCAATCTCGTTACCGGCAAGTCACTTTACTCGTACCGTAATGCATGATCCCGTGACCAGACACTTGGTCACTTTGAGCTCATTATGATGATGCATTACCGAGTGGGCCCAGTGATACCTCTCCGTCATACGGAGTGACAAATCCCAGTCTTGATCCGTGTCAACCCAACAGACACTTTCGGAGATACCCGTAGTATACCTTTATAGTCACCCAGTTACGTTGTGACGTTTGGCACACCCAAAGTACTCCTACGGTATCCGGGAGTTACATGGTCTCATGGTCTAAGGAAAAGATACTTGACATTGCAAAACTCTAGCAGACGAACTATACGATCTTTATGCTATGTTTATGATTGGGTCTTGTCCATCACATCATTCTCTTAATGATGTGATCTCGTTATCAATGACATTCAATGTCCATAGCCAGGAAACCATGACTATATGTTGATCAACGAGCCAGTCAACTAGAGGCTTACTAGGGACATGTTGGTGTCTGTTATTCACGCATGTATTACGATTTCCGGATAACACAATTATAGCATGAATAAAGACAATTACCATGAACAAGGAAATATAATAATAATGCTTTTATTATTGCCTCTAGGGCATATTTCCAACAGGTATGTCCTTTGCTGGAGGTTGGATTGGTTGAAGCAAACTAATAGCAAGCTCATCCTCCTCACCATTCTTGCAAAACTGGACAAGTATCTTAATAACCTTTTCTTCCTGATTCTCATCATACATGCTCACCACATCTTCATCATTGTGAATTAGCGCAAAATATTGGTTGCAAGTATTCCACTTTGAGAACACAACACCCTCATCATTTCCCCATGGATATTTACTCTGCATGAGCCCCACAAGTTGATCGTAACTAGTCAGCCTCTCTACATGAATGTCCCAGCTCCAAGAAGAGACAGTGCATTGCTCGCCCTTGTAATTCTTGTAAGAACGTGCCCCATATGTCACAATCAGCTTATAAGGTGTGTTTGACCTACATTGACATAAATCTGACATTAGTGAATGCATAGGTGATTTACTTAAATGATCTACTGATCTAGTGATTTACTTAAATGCTTCCAGAACATAGGTTATTTACAGACATGAAGAACACTATGCAATCAGCATTTGCGGACCAGAATAACAAACAAACAAGCAGTACCATCTCACAGACATGTGTATAGTGAAGAAATTATTGGATGCTACACATTATTGGATGCATTGCATGTGTGTTCACTGATGCATTCAAATTAGACATCCGACGGCGTGGCTCACAAACAGACAACCAGACTTGCAATCCCAACAAACTAGGAGTGGCATCTCACAAACCACCATCCAATATGCCTCATGAACAGAACACAAACGAACCAGCATGAGCATACAAGGAATTCTATTTCTAGCATAAAAAGATGTTTATTTCTAGCAGACCAGATGCTACACATCAATGTGAGGAGTTGAAAACTTGCCCATCAGGAAGAGGAACCAGCAGGTTCGAGGTCTTCTGTGCCGCCCCTGCCGCCATGGCCGACGGCGCGGCTCCCTCCATCCTGTGTGAGCTGTTGAATGTAGAGGAAGGGGGTCACTAGTGCGGACAGCGTCAAGGAGGGAGGCCGGTGTAGAGGATGGGTCTTCGCTGGTGCGGACAGCGTCGGGGAGGGAGGGCGAAGCAGAGGAACCAAGCCCGCTGCTGCGGACCACGTCAGGGAGGGAGGCTGGAGAAGAGCAACCAAGCCCGCTGCTGTGGACCGCGTCGGTGAGGGAGGCCGGAGATGGGCACCGCAGAGGGGAGGGCGGAGGTGCGCCATGGATCGGCAAGGTCGGAGCAGGGCGCCGTGGTGGGGGGACCTGAGAGTCGCGATCCATCAGCGAGGCCGGAGGACGGGAGGCCAGAGGGGACGTGGATGGCGGCGGCGGGCGGCGGAGTGTGGCCGCGGCGGCGGCGGGCAGGAGGATGCCGCGGCATGGATGCGGGCGCGGCTGGTGGATGCGGCCCGTGTGTGGTGTCGATGCGGCTAGTGGATGCGGCCTAGGTCATTCTTTTTTTAGGAAACAGGTGTGTGTGTGTGTGTGTGTGTGTGTGTGTGTGTGTTCTCTATTTGTGTCACTTACAAAGTGGCCCCACAAGTCAGTAGGGGCAGCCTGTGTCATTTTTACAAATACTGACAGCTCTTCTCCTGGTCAACTAGATAGAATAAACAGTCAACTAACGGATGTGTAACAGAATGGCATTTGTGATATATTATCGAAAGCTAGGAGTGGCAAAAGTGAGAGATGAAATCCTAGAGTGGCATAAGCAAAATTGGCAAAAGCTAGAGTGGCATAAACAAAGTTTTCCCAAATTTTTATGAGCAGTGAACCCCACATGTCATAGGCACAAAAAGTGTGACAAGATTCCTTAGGCAAACCAAAGTGTGGCTAACAATTTGAGCAACTCAAGTAAGACAAGCGTGGCAAGTGTGGCAAAAATCATGTGGCAACATATGGCAAAGATAGTCACAATCCAAACAGCCCCTGTTTACTCCCAAATTCACCTTCCTCCATTTGACATGCATATTAGATCAATAGTAAATTATATAAAGTGCACATATATGCAATCACAACCAAAAAACATCAGATGTTTATAAGTTTTATACATGCGACAAAATCCAAAAGTTGTCAGTCCGACTGTCTGTGCAGAAAATAAAAACTCATTGTTTGGCCTTCCAGATGATTCTTCATCGTGCGGTTGGCTCCTGCAAATCGACCGTCAAGCGCTTCAACATCCTAGCACAATAGGCTTGCACGATCTTCACGGCATTGTGATCCAAGCCCTACATCTTCATGGCCAACATCTTGGTGTAATTCAAAGTGGCCGCGAGCTCAACCTTCTTCTCTAGGAGCTTGATTATCTTCTCTTGCACCAGATGAGCTTGTCAAACCTCTCGGCCTTCTTTTTCTCCTTCACGACATTGTGCTTGACTCATGTCTCCTTCGTCAGGTCGCCTAACCTAGGCAACATGGGCGGCGACCCAAACCGCAACACCTTCGACCCCCGTTGCCTGCTCTTCCCCCTCGCCGCCGCCGGAGGCTGGCGCCAGGCAAAGCTTGTGCGTCGGTGGCGGCGGCGGGGCCCATTCTTGCGGCTAGACGGTAGAACGAGGTTCCTTGTGCAGATCTCGGGTAGCAACAGGCCGCAGAGCATTGGCGGCGGACATCAGATCTTCGAACGGTTGCAGGTGCGGCGTGCTCTACTTGGGTCAAAATACCCAGCGGCAACACACATCACATAATGGATCCAAGCTGGGCTGGTTTGCCCATCCAACATGTGATGATGCTATCTAGGTGACTGCAACATCCTTGGGCTATAGGTGGATTCGATCCAGCCACTAGCTCTCGGTTGTTTGGCCTGCCGTCTCGCACAAGGACGCACTCGGCCAGGTCCAGGACGCGTTGGCTCCTTTCCTCGATCCGATCTGGTGCCGACGTTGGTCGATCTCTCGACCCTGGATTGTGGTGCCACCGTATTGGATCGTGTGGTGACCACTCTGGGCGATGGTGGTGTCTTCACTGTGAATTGCAGTGGCCATTAAAAGGTCTCCGCGAGGGTTTTCTTCTCCAGATCTGGTGGTTGTCCTGACAGCGAGGTGCAATCTACGAACAACGGTTTGACACAGAGGGTATTGTTGTGCAGAGATGATGGTCACGCATCGCATGTAGCTATTGGGATCGAGAGAAAGCGGTGGTGACAACGCATGGTGACTTTGATGGTGGTGCTACTTGAGCACCCGGTCTCGAGCTTCGAGGTGAAAACCTAGGTACGGTTGGTTATACCTGGCAATGGCGATGTTTTTACGTCGTTACCTTATTGGAGGCATTGCTCGGACATGCCGAGACCGTTCTTCAGGGTGAAAACCTAGAATCTGTCCTTTGGTGGTTGGATCCCTTTATGAAGGCGTTGCTGTTGAAGAATCTTGTCGTCCTTGTGGTGTTATGAGATAGTTGGTGTGGATAAGGTCATTGTCGTAGCTTGTCGATCGCGGATTTGATCGCTTCGGGTTTTTTCCACACATAGGTAGAGCTTTGGCCTTGTATGACTTTGCTATTAGCCGACGTGTTTTTGCGTTGTGCGCGTTGGTATTGGTTGTGTGCATCATAATTATGCAGAGGCCGGGTGTGTACTCATTGTGTTTGCATTCTCTTGATGCTTCATATTGAGTCAATAAAATCCACCCTTTGTCGGAAAAAATATCTCCTTCGTCATGATGTCCTTGAACCTATCTGTAAACTTGGTCGTACTTTGTCATTGCACCTTCTTGCTTCTCCTTCTCCTCTCCTGCTTCCTCCCCCGGTTCCTAGCCATCCTTCTGGCCGGAGCAAGGCCTTTTGTTGGATCACCATCTTTACCTACACTGAACATGACGACATTCTTGATGGAGTTGGCCACGACATTGAGCTACTTAGGATGCGCATTCAACTTCAATAAAATAATCAATAATGCATGAAGAGGAAATGCTTCTTCTCTATATTTAAGAACTATGTGACCGCATAATCAGACAATAAAGAAAATGCATGGTCAACTAGCTGCATACCTGGCCCAATGACTAACACATAGAGCATATCCGACCAAATGACTAACACATATAGCGAAAAAAACTCAACCTCTTGGAATGTCGCGCCGCTTGGCCAACAGACTTTCAGTTATTTGTAATAGCCGCAATACTTGCTTTGTGGTTGTTTGAATGGTGTACCATCAATTAGTGAGTGACTTCGGGTTACTCGTTCACTACAATTCACAATAGACATGAGGGCAGAACTTCCGACGTATCTGGAATTGACAATTCATATCCTACCATAATTAGTTGGGTTCTGTCTTCTTCTATACGGAAAATTCAATATCCCTCTATTCCAAAATGTAATTTGACCAAGTTTAGTGAGAAAGTATCAACAAAAATAATACCAAATAAATATAACATAAATATATGTTTAATGATGCATCCATTGATATTTATTTAATATTATAAATGTTGATATTTTCTTCTATAAATGTAGTCAAAGTTTGACTTTTAAAATTTCTTATGTGCACTATATTTAGGAATAGAAGGACAGAAGGGCCATATTTATCTTTCCAGATTTATCCAAAGAAACCACCCTTTATGGAAAACATTTATCTAGAGAAAATGCAAGGAAGTGAGGCAAATATCTAGATTTTGACAACTAATTGGTCCATGAGGCCCAAAATCCTTTTAGTTTGGAATCGGTGTGTTGCTTTCAAGTCTACATGCGAATTTGTTTTTCCTTTTTGACTATTAGAGCAAACAATCGCCATATATGTGGAAAAGAAACCTACACACACGCCTCAATGATGTCCTGAACTACAACAATAGAATAGAGTATCACAGAGCCGCTTCAATGAAAAATAGACCTCTGACAACCAATATTGTCCATCGCTAATATTGGAGAGGAGACCTTTATTTGAGCTAGAGTCCCTCCCGCATGCTCTAGAGAAGAGGGAGCTACCACGACGCCCACCAACGCATCGTAGAGGTGAGAAGTCTGGATGGATTACTGTGCTAGGGAGACGAATGGATCAAGATAACACACCTCCCTAAGGCCCTCACCACCATAAGCATATTGTATAGGAGAGAGGGAAGAACTCTACCGGTGGAAGAAACAACCGAGGTGTAGAGAGGATGGAACCGCAACGACCTCTGTTGGAAAAGGCAACGCCTAGAAGGCGCTTAGGCACGCTTAGGCGTTAGGCATGATCAAACGCCTTGCTAGGCATAAACGAAACTCTAGGCACGACAAGCAATAAACTGTCCATTTAAGCGATAAATAATGTGATATTAACAAGTCAAATGGGCGAGATTTCAATGACAATAATTAGTAGTTTACCTACTTATATGCTCTAAATCCATATCGATACACGTATAGTATTTCAAAGATACTCCGATAGCCAAAATTATATTTACATCTAGGCTGCATCTAGGGTGCTAGAAGAAAGCCAACTGCCTTGCTTACGCCTAGCACTCTTTTCAACCTTGGCGACGATCATCTATATGGTTGCTCGCCTAGAACGCTGATTCTACTAGTAGCGTTGCCAAGTCGTGGTGTCCTTTGTCGCTCGAGTTCAAGCTTGGGAAAGGGAGACACGCTCGGTTCCATGGCGCTGATCCAGGTCGCTAGGAGGGGTTGTTCACTGTCATTGCCCTTCACCCCGCTTCGTCGGTGTAGCGATTAGGCTTAGGGCAAGAGTGGAAGAAGGGGACGGGGATAAGTAGAGGTCGCATTTGGGTTTCGTCACTTGGATGTTGAATCGACCACATACGAAAGACGCAGGGTCCAATAGGTCGGATTAATAGCAAATCAAGGATTTTGTCACGGAACTACGGAGATTAAGCGAAGATCAATGCTCAGAGACGATCATAAGTCTAGACTCGATCGTAAAAATGATGATGATCTAGAAGGGCTGGATTAGCGCACAATTTTAATGTCTCTAGTAAATAAAGAGCCATTCTTCTCATTAAACATCAACAACCATTCCTTCCTCAAGTTTATGGAAGCTCCATAATACTACGGGCCTGTTCAGCTCCGCTCAGTGCTCAAAACAAGGATCGACGAAATGGCTGCTCCGCAAAAATCTAGTAAATAAAGAGCCATTCTTCTCATTAAACATCAACAACCATTCCTTCCTCAAGTTCATGGAACCTTCGTAATACTACGGGCCTGTTCAGCTCCGCTCAGCGCTCAAAACAAGGATCGACGAAATGGCTGCTCCGCAAAAATGAACTGCGCGCTGCTCTTCTCCACCACTTCAGCTCCGTGGAGTTGGGAGCCGGAGTGTTCCCAAACGGGCCCTATCTCTGGATGCATACACCCAAACGGGGCGTTTAGTGATCAGATCCAAGACGTTATTTGGATGCCTTTTCCAAAAAAGAAACAGCGAAAATGCAATAGGCAGTGACCCTTCTGAAAGCAGCTTCAATAGGAAAGAATGAAAAGCAATTTAATTAGATACGAATCAATATGAACGGGTACGCATTACAGGTGTTTAATTAGCAGGTTGCAGAGCGCAACAAGAACATCGCAAAATCAGAGCCTCTGAGGCCCAAACACCATACGACGGGTAGACAAGCAAATCAACCCAATGTAACACCAAACAATCCAATCCACAGCTGCCGCCTCATCACGAGCAGATGGGGCACCGGACGAGGCCGTTCTCGTTGCACTCGCCGCACTGGACCGTCTCCTTCCGCTCGCCGTCGACGCGCACCTTGCGGCTGCCGTTGCAGTCCCTGCACATGACGAACCTCACGCCGGCGCACCCCGCGCACCAGACTCGCGCCCGCGGCAGCCCCTGGAGCAGCGCCTTGAGCTTCCCCTCCTCCTCCATCCTCGTCACCTCGGCCGCGCCGCCCACGTGCTTGCCCCGGACGAACACGGCGGGCACGCGCAGCTCCCGCCCGCCCAGCAGCAGCCGCAGCTCCTCCCGGTAGCCCGAGTCCATGGACACGTCCCGCTCGATGACCTTCACGTCGTGGGCCTCGATCACGGCGCGCACCGCGTTGCAGTCCTCGAACGTCTTGCGGATGCCGCGCAAGGTGGTGGTGTAGAGCACGACCGCGTCCGCGCCGCCGGGCGGGCACTTGCCCTCCGCCACGATCGCCGGAATCACCTTCGGCTGCTTGGGCTTCTCGGACCCAATCACCCGCTTGATGTGCGCGCCTTCCTCCGACAGCTCGCGCTCGATGGATGCGAGGAGCTCTGGGTCGAACAGCGGGCTCAGGCTCCGGCGCGAGGACGACATGCCTCCGGTCTCGGCCGCGTTGGGCTTCCGGGCGACCCGGGCGCTTCCCGGGGAGAATCTCTTGGACGCCCTGGACAGCTTGGAGTTGTCGATGGAGTTGTAGGGCCGGAGGACCCTGTCCTCGTCGGCGACGTCGCTGGGCTTGCTGTTCTCCTTCCCGGAGCAACGCTGCAGCGGGCTGTTCTCCTTCCCCGGCGTGTTCCTCCGCTTCGCCGACGACCTCTTGGGCGACGACAGGGCCATGGCGAGGACCCTGGCCGGGGACCAACGGCCGGGCTTGGCCGGCTTCTTGGCAGGCGAATCGGCGTCCTCCAGCCCGGCCATGATCTCCCACGCGTTGATCACCTCCATGCCGGACTCCGGCTTGGGCGCCGGAGCCGGCTTCTTGGCGTCCGGGACGACGAGGGGCGGCGGGCGCCTGGCGGACGCGCGCTTCCACTCCCGGCTTATCGGCTTCTCCTGCTCCTGCGGCAACGGCAGGTCCTTGGCTCCAGCCGTGGCGGTGGCGCAGTGCTTGGCCTGCAGGTCGAGGACGCCGTAGGTGGTGGAGGTGAGGGAGACGACGTGGTCCACGCGGCCGCGCACGGTGGCGCGCGCGGCGCCGGTGCGGCCTCCGGGCCCGGGCGGGAGGAGCTTGGACGAGATGCACCCCATGGGCGCGGCGGCGACGGCGAGGGCGACGGAGAAGCACTCCTCGCTGCTCTCTCTGACGGCGTTCTTTCCTCCTTTGGCTTTGTTGACCAGTGGGCGAGAGAGAATGCGGGCTGATGACTGGCTGGATCGAGGAGATTTTGTGGTGTTTGTATTGTGTAGTGGCGCAACGGTCGTCAAGTGCGTGTGTGCGGTTGCTGCGGATTTAGTTTTTCTTTTACTACTTTCCTCGTGTGGTGCGGTGCCTTCGCTCCATTCCAACGGTCGAATCGAATGGGGGAGACGGTTGGTGCCCGCGCCAGAGAAGAAGAGGGTCCGCAAACCGAAAAAAAGTGGCGCGGCCCGTGTATCTATCCGTTGAGTCGCGCAGTATTGGGTTGGGCTGGCCTCTCCTGCCTCACTGGGTTGGGTTCCCGTTTCATTCCATCTCGCGTGGGAGCCCATAAAGTCTGAGACTTTTCAGTTTTACTTCTTTTTAAAAAGTACATTTATTTCCTCGTTTCAGCCGCGTTCGTCTTTTGACCATTTGTACCAGTACCTTTTTCTTCCCGATGAGATAAACAATTTTACTTCTGGAGTACTGCTGCCATATAGGAGTAGTACACATTGCCTTTGTTTTTTTTCTCCGACCATTGAACAAATGATGAGACCCAAAGAAAGAGTGAAGTGAAACTGCATACAAAAGTCAAACACCGATTTGCACAATGATACTAGTACGTACTACTACTAGCTGTACACAAGAAATAGACGGGTCCATACACACTGCACGAGAGAAGATCAGAGCTTGGTTTTGTTTAGCACGGGCGCAAGCCGGGGAGTACTACGCTGGTTGCCGCCTGGGCAACCGTGAATGTACAGCTGTTCCCGTGCCTACCAAAGCACGCCGGACTGTGTACAACTGAAGATGTGTACACAACTGTTCCCGTGCTTCCCGTTCCTCGAGCACGCAAGAGATTCAAACCAAGCACCGCCCATCTCCATCCGGCCACCGCCGCGAAGCAATTTGCTTCACGTCTCCCAGACCCAGCACCGGCCGCGGCGGGGACAGAACTGGACCGTCCACCGTCGGCGACCCCGACACCGCGGGCTTCGATTCACTCGCCCCAGATTCACCTTCCCGACGGTTGTCCGAGTCAGAGCCGCATAGCAAGCCACGAAGCGCGGAGGCGACGCTCGCCCAGCACCCGCTCCGCTCCTGGACCTGCTCCTCCTCCCCGCGCGGCGCAGGCGCAGGCGCCGCCGCGCGGCTCTCGGACCGCACAGCCCCAAAGCACGACACCTTCGGGGACACGGGCTCCGTGCCCACGGCCTCGCTCGCGAACACCCTGGCCCCTGCGGCCGGCCGGCGCCAGCCGCGGCCGACCACGGGAGGGCGCCTCTGCTGCACGACCATCTTCCCGGTAGGCAGAACGCCCACCACGATTGCCTCCAACTCCAACCTCCTCGGCGCCCTCGACGCGCCCTTGTTACGCGTCGTCGTCTCTTCCGCCGCGGTCTTGGGGTTGGAGCTGCCCTTGGTCGACCCGTCCCGCTCCAGCGCCGCGCCGGTTGGCCCGGACCAGGCCCAGATAATCCGGCGCGACTGCTCGTGGGCGTTGGCGACGTCGACGTCGGAGGCGATGGTCTCGCAGGCGACCTTCGTCGGCCTTGACTCGCCGCCGCCGACGCAGAAGAGGGACTCCAGATCGAGCTGTGGCATCCTTGCCTCTTCTTGCCTGCTCCGTACTAGGCAACAGTTGTGAGTGATTGCTATCAGATGTGTATGGCTGGGAACTGGGACTCTGGAAGCCGGAGGTTTGGTATAAAAGGGAGGCGACAAAGGCGTGGAGATTTCGAAAGGTTGGCTCGGCTGAGGAGCGCCGCGACGATGGCGACTGCCGAGTGCCGAGTGCCGTTGCGAGGGTCGTTGAGTGAGGTGCGGGTTAGGCCATCTTCAGCCGTTGATCCTTCAGGGCGTCTAAAAAAGCCGTCTGGGGGTGAGGCGGCGTAAAAAAGTCTCTGGGACGAGTCGGTCCTCAGCCGTCGGCCACCAGGGCCGTCTCCAGACGCGTATTAAAAAAATAAAAAAAAGAACGTTCGACGAAGTTATGATAAAAACTAGTTAAGTTTCGGCCAAACATGGCAAATTTTGACGAAATTCGTCCAAACATTACATTAACTTAATCTAAAAAAAGAAAATGACTGAAGTCGTCGCCACCGTCGCCGCCATCGTCGTCGGCGGCCTTCTTCTCCTTGACGCGGGTGCCCCTGCTGGACCCCTGCCCGGCGTCGCCATGGCGAACAGGCGGCGGCGTGTCGTCGTCGTCGTCGCTGTCGCATAAGACGACGATCCCGCCTTCCTCGCGGCCGCGTCGGCGCTCCTCGAAGCGGCGTAGGGCGGCGCGCTGGCGCTCCTTCTCCTTCTCCCGGCGCACCTTCTCCATCGCAATGGAGTCCTGGCGCGCCCATTCGAGGGCCGCGTCATCGTCGTCGTCGAACTCCGCCTTCACCGGCGCCAGCCCCGGCTCCGTCTTTCGCTTGACGAAGCGCGGAGGAACCGACGAGGAGGAGGCGCGCCGGCCGCCCTCGTTGATGACGATGCCGGCGCTGCGAGTGCGCCGGCCGAGCGGCGTCTCCGCCGCGGGCTCGGCCTTGACGCCGAGCAGCGCCGGAGAGCCGGAGGAGTGTGAAGAAGAACGCGATGAGGAGGAAGAAGAGGAGGCGCCGAACCTCCTTGGCGCCCATGGCCCGACGCGTCGGTGCTGCGCCGGGGCGGCCACCCTCGCCGGGGGGTACGCCAACGGCGGGTCGTTGCCGCCCTCGAGGTATGTGAGCACGCCCTCGAGCGTGCGGCCGGGGACGCCCCACCAGAGGTGGCGCCCCTCGCTGTTCTGCCGGCCGCCGACCACTGGCGCGCCGTTGGTGGACGCCAAGCGCTGCTGCTGGCGGCGCTCGAAATACGCCGCCCAGGCCGCGTGGTTGTCGGCGGCGTACTCGGGGAGGGAGAGTTGGGCGTCGGTGAGGGACGCGCGCACGGTCTCGACCTCCTCGGCGAAATAGTTCGGCTTCGCCACGGCGTCGGGCAACGGGGGAATGGGCACTCCCCCGGCGCTGAGCCACCACCCCGTTGGCCCGGCGCGCATGTCCGGCGGCGCCGGAATGTTCGCCTGGAACAGGAGCCAGGACTCCTATTCGCGGAGCGAACGGCGACCGAAGCCGTTGGCCGCCGCCTTGTCTCCGAGGAAGCGTTCCACCATGGCGACGGCGGCGCTGGGCGGGCTCGGGAGAGGTAGAGGGAGGGGCTGGGCGGCGGCGCTCGAGAGAGGCGGGGAGAGGGAGGGGCTGGACGGCGGCGAGCGGCGGGGCTGGTGTGGGCACAGGCGAGTGGAGGCCACCGGCTTTTATAGCCGGGCCGCGCCCGTGTGTACGCGTGCGAGGAAGGGGAGGCGTCGGCGCGCCGTCCCGTGACGCGCCGCCCGTGAAGAATCAATGGCAAGGCTGACCGGCGGCAGCCTTGCCATTGATTTCCCGCGGGAACCGAGGCCGTTGGGGAAAGACGAGGCGCCGAGTCGCTGACGCGGCTGGCCCGCATCTTTTTTGTGCCAAAACAGTTCGCCTCGGCGTTTCCGGGCGCCCCCAGCGCGCCGGGTTCGGCCTGGGTCCGCCGACGCTGTTTTCGGTCCAGCCGACAAAAAACGGGCTCCTAAGGACACAACTGAACCGTTTTTTCGGCGCCGGCGCAAAAAAATCGGCTAGAAAAGCCTTTCTGAGAGCGCGGTTGGAGATGCCTTTACCGGGGAAGTTTTGGAGTTTGCTCCATGGAATGATGGCGTGTTTCAGCGCGCAGGTCAGCAGCTCTGCGGCAAGTGGATTTTCTCGTGTCCTCGAGCTGCCGAATGGAACCGCCAGGCGGGAGGTGTGACTGTGACGTACCGCCGGCTATGTGTTTCTTGGGTCACATCTGAATTGGTCTCTCTACTCAGTTTCTCGAGTGTTACTTGTAATTATCATATAAACTAAATTTGCATTAGTTTATCACTTGGGGCCATAGCTTAGTTGTTGAGCATTTGACTGCAGACAAGAGGCCTCCGGTTCGAACATGGATGGGTCCTACTCGTAAGAGACCCTCCAGGGCGCGCCTAGTGAGCTTATGGGCCCCTTGTAGACTCTGTTTGCCCTAAGTCCAACTCCATAGGTACCGTTTCGCGGAGAAAAAAAATCAGTGAAAAAAAATCATCCCACTTTATGATATCGAGTTGCCGTCACCTAATATTCACTATATTCTCAGACTGAAGTTGTTATGACTTTGCTATACTTAATGCTTATCACTGAGTCCGAGTAACATGATTTTAGGTTTGAACCCTTTATGTTTTCATTAATATATTTGGGTTTTTGATCCTATTTTCAAGTTATATCACCTATTATTGTTCTAGTCTGTTGACCCAAGGTGACAATAATTAGGACAGTCTTTGGGGATGACTGAAATTTGAGGAGTTCATGTCTTTACTATGTGCTAATACTTTGTTCCGGTTCTCTATTAAAAGGAGTGGCTTAATTATTCTTAGATTTCCATTAGGGCCTCGCTGTCACGGGAGAGTATGACAAAAGTTGTTATGCACGTTCTTATCATAATCACGTATGATTATATATGAAATACATGCCTACATACGACCGAAGAATTGGAGCCATTGTGTATCGCTCTAGATTGTGACTGTTATATGATGAATCTCATGCAACACAAATATCCATCGCTGGTCCAATGCCTACTCTTTTCTCATATTGGTTTTTCCTGAGTTAGTAAGTTACTTTCGTTGTTGCTGCTGTTACAATCATCACAAACTGCTATTATTATTGTTCCTGCTATCATTGCTAATGTTGCTACTACTATCAAAACTATTATGCTACTGTGCTACTAAACACTTTGATGCAGAAATATAATTTTCCAAGTGTGGTTGAATTGACAACTCAACTGCTAAGGCTCATAAATATTATTTGGCTCCCCTTGTGTTAAATCAATAAATTTGGGTGAAATACTACCTTCGAAGACTGTCGCGATCCTCTATACTTATGGATTATCAAGACCTTTTTCTGGCCCGTTGCCGGGGAGCATAGCTCTATTTATTGAGTTCACTTGGGATTTTACACTATGAAGAAAAAGATACATGAACCAAGACCGTGCCCTTTAAGACGAGAGGAGGTAAGGAACTGCAATCTACCTCTACACTTGATTCACCTTTTATTTTAAGTAGGTTTGCGACACCACCGCCTGCTATTCATTCTGATATGCCACAAGTAACCGATGATACTACTTTTGCTATAAATGAAACTTGTGATGATGCTAGTACTCTGCTTGATGAAACTGTTCCACTAGGTGAATTTCTTGATGTAACGACCCTGGTGTCAAGCTACAGTAACCTCATGCTAAAGATGCCTTGTCACCATGTTTTGCAAGCTTAAGTGCTACTTGATAAAACCAAATTCAAATTTAAATTACAAGATAAATTTTCATTTCTTCAAACTGTCAAATAAAAATGTTGTCATGTTGCAAATATTCACTAACTAATTATCATGAATAAACCAACATTATTGGACTCACCAGTTAATCCCTGGTAATTTATGAAGTGGTCCAACAACATCTTAATGAACCATTTAAATTCAAACATGATTTTAAAGTTTTCAAAATAACCCCAAACTTTTTATGGAAGTGTCCAAAATTACAATACAAATTATGAGCCAAGTTTCATATTTTACAAAATCCATTTGGGGGATTAACTTAACACAAAACAATACCTATTTAAAAAAAACAGAAAATAATCAAGAAATGGATGAAAGAAAAGAAAGAGATAGATAGATAGATAGATAGATAGATAGAGCGAGAGGCCCAAGAGGGGTTGGGAGGCCCAACCCACCTCCCTCGTCCCCATCCTCCTGCTACATGAGGTAGGGGAACCGTGGCACACATCCACGGCCATGGTGTGCGTGGCGGCCATCGGCGCCCCCTGGCCGCCTATTTGATGCATCACCGCGGCCTCCCCACGAACCCTAGCTTCTTCCCCTCCTCGCGCCACTACCCATTTCCCCACACATGTCTGTCACCTCTGCCTCACCGTTGTTGCATTGCTCCAGCAAGTCCCCGGCCATCTCGAGCTCGTGGTCGACCTCCTCCCGATGAGCCTCGTCTGTTCCCCACTGTTCCCCTTCTAATCCCTCACTTGCGCGGCTCCTCCCGCGCCCATCGCCGGCGCCTGTCGCCACGCTCGCCGCTGATGTGGCTTGAACTACGTTGGTATTTCCCCAAAGTGGAAGGGATGTTGCAGCACAACTATGGTAGGTATTTCCCTCAGTGATGAGACCAAGGTTATCAAACCAGTAGGAGAACCACGCAACACCACGTGAACGGCTCCTGCACACAAAGAACAAATACTTGCAACCTGATGTAAGAAAGGGGTTGTCAATCCCTCACGGGTAAAAAGATAGGTAAAATTATAGTAGATTGGATAAATAGATCTCGCGGGAACGCGAGGTAAAATAAATAACAATAAATTGTAGCAGGGTATTTTTGTGTTTTTGGATAAATAGATCTGAAAATAAAAGCAAATAAAAATAGATCTCGAAGGCAAATATAATAAAGAAGAGACCCGCGGGCCGTAGATTTCACTAGTGGCTTCTCTCGAGAAAAATAGCATATGGTGGGTAAACAAATTACTGTTGCGCAATTGATAGAACTTCAAATAATCATGACGATATCCAGGCAATGATCATTATATAGGCATCACGTCCAAGATTAGTAGACCAACTCCTGTCTGCATCTATTACTATTACTCCACACATCGACCGCTATCCAGCATTCATCTAGTGTATTAAGTTCATGGAGAAACAGAGTAATGCAATAAGAATGATGGCATGATGTAGACAAGATGTATTTATGTAGAAATAGACCCCATCTTGTTATCCTTAATAGCAACGATACATACGTGTCGGTTCCCCTTCTGTCACTAGGATCAAGCACAGTAAGATCGAACCCATCACAAAGCACTTCTTCCCATGGCAAGAAAAATCAATCTCGTTGGCCTAACTAAACCAAAGATTCGAAGAAATACGCGGCTATAAGTAATTATGCATACAAGAGATCAAAAGACTCAAATAACTTTCATGGATAAAAACATAGATCTGATCATAAACTAAAAGTTCATCGGATCCCAACAAGCACACCGTAAAAAGAGTTACATCGAATAGATCTCCAAAAGACTATTGTATTGAGAATCAAAAGAGAGAGAGGAAGCCAGCTTGCTACTAACTACGGACCCGTAGGTCTATAATGAACTGCTCACGCATCATAGGAGAGGCACCAATAAGGATGATGAACCCTCTGTGATGGTGTCTAGATTGGATCTGTGGTTTCTGAAACTTGCGGCGGCTGGAATTGATTTTCTTCGCCTCCTCTAGGGTTTCTAGAATATTGGGGTATTTATAGAGCAAAGAGGCGGTGCGGGAGGCTACCGAGGTGGGCATAACCCACCTAGGCGCGCCTTGGTGGGTTGTGCCCCCCTCGGGGCACCCCTCTGGTACTTCTTTGGCCCATCGTGTGTCTTCTAGCCCAGAAAAATTCTCTAAAAAGTTTCGCTGTGTTTGGACTCCGTTTGGTATTGATCTTTTGCGAAGTAAAAAACAAGCAAAAAACAGCAATTTGCACTAGGCACTACGTCAATAGGTTAGTTCCAAAAATGATATAAAGTTGATATAAAATGATTGTGAAACATCCAAGAATGATAATATAACAACATGAAACAATAAAAAATTATAGATACGTTGGAGACGTATCAGCCATGTCCGTGCAGCCGCACGAGCTCCCGCAACCGCGCCCTGGGGCAGCATTCGGCTGCGCGCGGCATTGCCTGGCCGCTTCCCGCCCATGCCGTCGTGCCTGCTGCCGCCGCTGCTCCGCTTGCCATGCCCCCCATGCGCGCTCCCCGTGCCGGCCACTGCGGACTGCTGCCACTGCTGCCCAAGTCTGCTATCACCGATGCACCCAGCCGTTCAGGCACGCCGGGCTACGCCCGACCGCAGCCGTCCATGCCCGCGCCGCAGCCGTCCATGCCCGCGCCGCCTCTAGCTGCCACACCCACATCCACTCGCGGCCACGCCCGCAGCCTCATCGCGCGCCCCGCGCCGCCTTCCCCTGGCCTTGCCCCGACTACAGTTCTCCACGCTCACCGTCTGTTGGGCATATAACTATCAGGTATAACCCGCCCGGGAGGGGCTAGGTCAACCACAATGGCAGTTCATCTAAATGAAGCCCAAATGTATACAAGATGACGGTTCACAGTTAGACTTGTAAAAGGCCCAAGCCCAGAGGCGGCTTAAGGCCCGTAAATATAAACAACCATGTATGTGTAGACTTGTAATATAAGGCATGTAAGATACGTCACCGAGCCGGACACGTTGTATGAGCTGGCCGGGACTCTGTAGGCCGCAAGGCGTCAACCCATGTATATAAGGGGACGACCCGACATCGGCTTATGGCAAGAAAACATCAAATTGAGAGCCAGGCAAAGCGTGTTTGCTCCCTGGTAATCGAAACCCTAGCAATACCACCTCAACTGGAGTAGGCCTTTACCTTCACCGCAAGGGGCCGAACCAGTATAAACTCTCCATGTCCTTTGTCCCGTTTAACCCCTTTAAGCTAAGCTCGTCGCAATGGCTCCACAACTAAGTCCTTCAATGAGGACATCTGCCGTGACACTTCCACGACAGTTGGCGCCCACCGTGGGGCTAGCGCATGGTGGTTTTGAGTTCTTAAAGGGCAGCTTCGAAATGCTCAAGGGATACGCTGTGGGCCAGATGACCAAGAGTCGTCGCGGCAAGCTCTACATCGATGATGCAGGTTGGGGCCCCGAGGCCGGCTGAATTGAGTACGGGTACCGGGTCCCCTTCGGCGGAATCCACATCTTCATTGGCAAGATCGGCGAGCAGGGCCCTGAGCCGGACATCTGCACCGACATCATCGAGACGGCTCAGCGTGCACGACCTACCCCAGCTCAGCCAGCCATAAGACATGTCTTCGTTGGGTTCACCCATGGGGATGAGTTGGAAGGCTCTGTCTCTGGCGGTGAGACGGAGATCTGCTCTAACGATGAGTCCACGGGCGAGACCAATTCAATGTATCAGCTACAAGATGGAAGGCTTGGGGGCTGTTCCGATGGCGACAGTATTCCGGACCCCCGTGAGCCGCCAAATAGGGTGGCGATCTTCATGGCTGGCACACAGCCGGTTCTTGGCTCGACAGCCGCCGCGGCTATAACTTCTAGTGCAGCTGCGGTCACGGCAGCTGGGGCTGGCAGTTCAGCTCGCCCGCCGGCTCAAGTCTTAACAGATCTACTGGATGCTCCGGCGACTCTGATGGAGGTTGAGGTAACCCCAGAAAACTAGGAGCAACAGACGGTAGAAGTGACTAAATTACGTGATGGAATAGCGCAAGCTAAGGCAGACTTAGCGGCAGAGAACGCTAGGATGGATGCAGAACAAGCCGTTTTGGACGCCCAAGCACAGCGGATTCAAGCAGATTCATATCGGCTTAGGGTAGATCAGAACGCCTCACACGAAGTCTCGAGGAGGAAGCACCAGAGTCGTTTGCCCTTGGTTTACGAGTCAAGGGACCTCTTCAACACCCCTGGAGCTGGGGCCAGTAACCCACCGGTGGTAGGCCGGATAGTTGAACCACCCGGCCAGCCGCATGTGAACAGCACTCCGCCTTAGCGTGTGATGACACCGTCGAGTCATTACTCCACCCCTCTGGACAACATGATCACTACAGCTACACGATTGGCGGCTCTGCCCGATGAGGGCGAAACCCCAGCAGCGGTTGAAACCCGAAGGGCCAGGGAGCTTCTTCAAACAGCTCTGGTCCAGTAGCAGGCTTACTCTTATAGCCGTGATCGGATTCATGAGACCCCTCGTCCAAGCGAGAGCTACAACAGGCACATTGACTCGCCAGCAGTCTCAAGTACTGAACAACGTCATAACCAACTTCATGGACATGACCTGGCACACAATGGAGCCAATGCACATGATTTGCTGGACCAGGCTAGAGCATGTCGGGAGGATGAGCTGGCGGCTCAACTAGCGGCTCATCAGCACCCGCCGGTTTACCCGACGGTTTCAATTGAGGCAAGTGTGACTTCCAAGGCTTTCTAGGTGTCGTGTCTAATGGCAGCTATACAAAATGAGCGTCTGCCCAAGGACTTCAAAGGTCCTCATAAGGTGCCTAATTACACAGCCGATCAACCCCCTGAGGCATGGGTGGAGAGTTATGAGATGGCCATGGAGATGCTGGATGTTAGTGAAGCTGCTTACGCCAAGTACTTCACCATGATGTTAGAAGGGACGACTTATACCTGGTTGAAGGGATTGCTGGCTAATTCCATCGGGTCATGGGCGGAGCTAAAGGCCTGGTTTATATAGAATTTCAAAGACACGTGCAAGCAGCCTATGTCGATTGTGGATTTGGTTTCTTGCGTTCAGGCTGAAGGCGACTCAACAACCAGCTGGGTGTGCCAAGTCTCAACTATCATACATTCTTTAGATAATATCAACGCTGTCTCGGCGGTTCCGATGTTGGAGAAAAAATGCCGATTCATTACACTCAAGCAGAAGCTTGGGCGGCTCAAGCGTCATTGCAACGACATGGGGGAGCTGATGGCGACTCTAGTTAAGTATGCCGACTCTGATAGTACCAAGGACCCCGATTCAGAGGATGAAAGGTCGGGAAAGGGAAAGAAGAGTAATGGCATGAAGGGACAACAATACAACTCTACCAGTCAGGATGGCAACGGTAAACACAAAGTTGATGACTTTGTGGCTAACACAGGTGCACGCAATGATAACCAGCGCCGTAGGGGACCACAGGGGCCGCCAGCTGCGAGGACAGGATTCGACCTTGAAGCAATGTTAAACCAGCCGTGTCCAAAACACGGAATGGATTGTAAGCCAGCTACTCATTCGTGGAAGGATTGCGGCATAATGAGAAGCTTTCGGGAATCCATCCAGCGCCACCATGGCCCAAATGGAGGATCACGGTCCGGGTCATGGAGGCGGCGGTTCAAGTTCTGGGTTTCAAGATCACGGTAACCAGGGTGGTTACAATCAGCAGAATAGTCAGGGGAATCAACAACAGCAGCAGTATGGTTATCAGAGCAATCCAAAACAATTGAATAGTGGGCAGTACCACGTCTTCACCACCAGTTTGTGTACACGGGATCAGAAGCTTTACAAGAGAGTTGTGAACGCCGTTGAGCCGGCGGTCCCACATTATCTACAATGGTCATAGCAGCCTATTGTATGGAGTCGAGAGGATCATCCACCCCGGGTCGATAATCCGGGTCATTTGGCTTTGGTAGTGGCGCCTCAAGTTGGGGGTTATAAGTTTACTAAGGTGCTCATGGATGGAGGTAACAACATCACCATTCTTTATTATGAGACCTTCCATCGCATGGGACTCACAGATAAGAATCTTAAGCCATCCAACACTGTCTTCCATGGTGTCGTGCCGGGTAAGTCAGCCTACCCAGTGGGGAGGATATCGTTAGAAGTTACCTTGGAGATGAGCATGATTCCAGGTATGAGACATTAAACTTCGAAGTGGTCAAAATCAAAAGCCCTTATCATGCTCTATTTGGACGGCCGGCTTATGCTAAGTTCATGGCGATGCCCTGTTATGTCTACTTGCATCTTAAAATGCCGGGTTATAAGGGCACCATCACAGTGCACGAGAGTCGCATGGTGGCCTTGGAATGTGAGGAAGGAGATGCGGCTTATGCTGAATCAGTTTGTGCAACGGAGAAGCTAAAATTTTACAAAGACAATGTTGACCCGGCGGACATGACGTCCTTGAAGAAACCAACCACTGAGCATGATCCTTCGTTAAAATTTAAATTGGTGGACGATACTGAGATGGTTGATTTCGTCCCTGGCGACTCATTTAAACAGTTCAGCATCAGCGCTAATCTAGATTCGAAATAGGAAAGCACACTCATCGAGTTCATCCATGAGAACCAGGACATCTTTGCATGGAAGCCTTCAGACATGCCGGGTGTACCGGGGGAACTCTTTAAGAACACTCTTAATATTGATCCAAAGTTTAAACCGGTCAAGCAATTTCTTCGCCGGTTTAACAAGGAGAGGCCCAAGGCCATTGGTGAGGAAGTGGCCCGGCTTTTGGCGGTCGGGTTTATCGTTAAAGTTTTTCATCCTGAGTGGTTGGCTAATCCAGTGCTAGTACTAAAAAAGAATGACACTTGGCGAATGTGTGTGGATTACACGGACTTAAATAAGGCTTGTCCGGCTGATCCATTCGCTCTCCCTCGTATTGATCAAATCATTGATGCTATGGCGAGTTGTGAGCGTTTGAGTTTTTTGGACACTTATTCTGGTTATCATCAGATCAAGATGGCAGTTAAGGACTAGGAGAAAACAGCTTTCATTACTCCATTTGGAGTCTTCTGCTATGTGTCTATGCCTTTTGGGCTCAAGAGCGCCCATGCGACTTATCAGCGATGTGTACAAAATTGCCTTCACAATCAGATTGGGCTCAATGTTCATGCTTATGTGGATGACATTGTGGTGAAGTTAAGAGAGAAAGAGACCTTGGTTGAGGATTTGAAAGAGACATTTGACAATCTCCGGGTCTACAAGATGATGCTTAACCCGACCAAATGTGTCTTTGGTGTGCCAGCAAGCAAGCTCTTGGGATTTCTGGTTTCTAACAAAGGCATTGAAGCTAATCCGGAGAAGATCAAAGTCATTACTTCATTGGCTAAGCCGGCGTGTGTTAATGATGTTCAACGTCTGGCGGGTCGTATTGCGGCTCTAAGCTGGTTCATAAGCCGGCTGGGGGAGAAGGCCATTCCTCTTTATCAGATGATGAAGAAGACAGATCACTTTGTTTGGAGTGATGCTGCTAATCAAGCGTTTGAGGATCTGAAGAAACAACTGGCTGAGCTGCCCGTGCTTGCTGCCCCTATTAATAAGGAGCCTTTGTTGTTATATGTGGCTGCTAATAGACGGGCCGTCAGTGTAGCCATTGTGGTGGAAAGGAAGGAGGCAGGCAAAGAATATCCGGTTCAACGGCTGGTTTATTATATCAATGAGGTGCTTATCGAGTCCAAACAGAGATATCCACATTGGCAGAAGCTTGTATATGGGGTTTTTATGGCAAGCCGGAAGCTTAAGCAATATTTTCAAGGTCATCCTATCAATGTGGTAAGTTCTGCTCCTTTAGGGGATATCATTCAAAACAGAGAAGCCACAAGCCGGGTTGCTAAATGGGCCATTGAGCTCGGTCCTCACGGTTTAAAGTATGTGCCACGCACGACCATTAAGTCCCAAGCACTTGTGGATTTCATCAATGACTAGACAGAGTTACATGCACCCGAGGAAAAGCCGGATAACACATATTGGACTATTCACTTTGATGGATCCAGATAGTTGGAGGGCTCGGGGGCTGGAGTCATCTTGACTTCCCCAGAGGTGACAAATTTTCTTATGTTCTCCGGTTAATGTTCCCCTGTACTAACAATGCATCTGAGTATGAGGCTTTACTCCATGGTCTTCGGATGGCTAAGGAGATGAACTTAATCCGGGTAAGGTGCTTCGGCGATTCAGATCTGGTGGCTCAGCAAGTTTCTGGTACTTGGGATTCTAAAGATCTGCTCATGGCGGCTTACCGCCGAGAGGTTGATGCCATTGCGGGTCATTTCAAGGGCTATCAAGTTGATCATATTGATCGCGGGAAGAATGAGGCAGCTGATGCTTTAAGACGGCTAGGGTCTCAGCATAAGCCGGTGCCACCTAACATGTTCCTAGACATTTTGCTTAATCCTTCTGTCAAATTGCCTACATAGGAGGACCTTGCTGTTCCTGACCCGGAAGCACAATTGGTGGCGGCTCTCCATGCTATTTCTGATTGGACGGTTTCATATTTGGCTTACATGACCCAGGGTGAGTTGCCAGAGGATGAGGTCTTGGCCAGACAGATAACCCGGCGGTCTAAGTCAATGACGATTGTCAATGGGGAGTTGCATCATCGCAGTGTTACAGGGGCGTTTCAACGTTGTGTCTCTTCTGAAGAAGGTTGTGAGATTTTATGAGAGATCCACGAAGGAGATTGTGGTCATCATGTCGGCTCTAAATCTCTGGTAGCCAAGGCTTTCCGTCATGGGCTCTATTTGTTGACAGCGCACACTGATGCTGAGGATTTGGTAAGCAGATGTGATGGCTGTCAGAAATTTGCATGATGAGCTCATGTGCCGGCTCAAGAATTAAGGATGATTCCAATTACTTGGCCATTTGCAACTTGGGGGCTTGATATGATTGGGCCTTTTAAGAGGTCCAAGTATAAGAAGACCCACCTCTTGGTGGCGGTGGATAAGTTTACTAAGTGGTTTGAAGCAGAGCCGGTCAGTAAATGTGACGCGACAACGGCGGTTCAATTCATGACGAAAGTGATCTTCCGGTTTTTCTTTCCACACAGCATTATCACAGATAATGGCATTAATCTTTCCAAAGGGGCTATGGAAGAATTTTGTCAACAAGAGCATATCCGGCTTGACGTTTCCTTTGTGGCTCACCCTCAATCCAATGGACAGGCAGAACGAGCAAATCAGGAGATTCTGTGAGGTATCAAGCCCCGGCTTATGGTTCCTTTGCCGAGAACGCCAGGTTGTTGGGTGGAGGAGTTACCCTCAGTATTATGGAGCATCAACACGACCCCTAACAGATCTACAGGTTACACACCTTTTTCATGGTTTATGGGGCAGAGGCGGTTCTCCCTAGTGACATCCGTCATGATTCACCCCGGGTGGCGGCTTATGTTGAGGCTGACAATGAAAAAGCGTGTCAAGATGCACTTGACTTATTGGATGAGGAGCATGATCTCGGAGCGGCTCGTTCGGCGATTTACCAGCAAGATCTATGGCGTTATCACAACCGCCATGTCAAAACCAGAACCTTTCAAGAGGGCGACTTAGTGCTCCGGCTCATCCAAGATCAGACAGATATGCACAAATTATCACCACCTTGGAAAGGACCTTTTGTGGTCAGCAAGAACTTACATAATGGGTCATACTACCTTATCGACGTTCGAGACAACAAGGACTCACGTACATCGAAGGAGGAGACCCGTCGGCCATGGAACATTGCTCATCTTCGGCCCTACTATACTTGAGCCTCTGGCTCTCATGATGTACATAGTTATCTGATGTATATATTATAAGCAGTATAATAAAGCCGGCATCCCTGACGATTTAGGGCCTTTGTCATTTCACTTTTTCAAAGCTGAGTCTTTATCATCATTTAAGAGGCTTGATGCCCACAATTTCAAGGACCAAAGAGAGTTGGATGCACAACACAGCTCAAACATAGGTCCCTGATGATCATTTGAGGGCTTCCTGCTCATCGAGCATAGCTGTCGGTACCCTCTTGATCGGCGCAATGCCAAAGTTCATGTGATCACTTGGGAGCTTCCTGCTCATCGAGCATAGCTGTCGGTACCCTCTTGATCGGCGCAAGGCCAAAAGTTTATATGGTCAATTGGGGGTTTCCTGTTCAAACATAGGTGTATTCACCAAAGAGAACATAGCTATCGGTACCCTTTTGATAGGCTCAACGCCACGCTTGTAAGTATGTCACTTGGGGCTTCCTGTTTAAACATAGGCATATTCGACCAAAGAGAATGATGTCTACTACACAACCTTCTTCTTGTAGACGTTGTTGGGCCTCCAAGTGCAGAGGTTTGTAGGATAGTAGCAAATTTCCCTCAAGTGGATGACCTAAGGTTTATCAATCCGTGGGAGGTGTAGGATGAAGATGGTCTCTCTCAAACAACCCTGCAACCAAATAACAAAGAGTCTCTTGTGTCCCCAACACACCCAATACAATGGTAAATTGTATAGGTGCACTAGTTTGGCGAAGAGATGGTGATACAAGTGCAATATGGATGGTAGATATAGGTCTTTCTAATCTAAAAATATAAAAACAGCAAGGTAACTAATGATAAGAGTGAGCACAAATGGTATTGCTATGCGTTGAAACAAGGCCTAGGGTTCATACTTTCACTAGTGCAAGTTCTCTCAACAATAATAACATAATTGGATCATATAACTATCTCTCAACATGCAACAAAGAGTCACTCCAAAGTCACTAATAGCGGAGAACAAACGAAGAGATTATGGTAGGGTAAGAAACCACCTCAAAGTTATCCTTTCTGATCGATCTACTCAAGAGTCCGTAGTAAAATAACACGAAGCTATTCTTTTTGTTCAATCTATCATAGAGTTCATACTAGAATAACACCTTAAGACACAAATCAACCAAAACCCTAATGTCACCTAGATACTCCAATGTCACCTCAAGTATCCGTGGGTATGATTATACCATATGCATCACACAATCTTAGATTCATCTATTCAACCAACACAAAGAACTTCAAAGAGTGCCCCAAGGTTTCTACCAGAGAGTCAAGACGGAAATGTTTGCCAACCCCTATGCATAAGTTCACGAGGCCACGGAACTCGCAAGTTGATCACCAAAACATACATCAAGTGGATCACATGATATCCCATTGTCACCACAGATAAGCATGTGCAAGACATACATCAAGTGTTCTCAAATCCTTAAAGACTCAATCTGATAAGATAACTTCAAAGGGAAAACTCAATCCATTACAAGAGAGTAGAGGGGGAGAAACGTCATAAGATCCAACTATAATAGCAAAGCTCGCGATACATCAAGATCGTACCACCTCAAGAACACGGGAGAGAGAGAGATCAAACACATAGCTACTGGTACATACCCTTAGCCCCGAGGGAGAACTACTCCCTCCTCATCATGGAGAGCGCCGGGAAGATGAAGATGGCCACCAGAGAGGGATCCCCCCTCCGGCAGGGTGCCGGAACGGGTCTAGATTGGTTTTCGGTGGCTACGGAGGCTTCTGGCGGCGGAACTCTCGATCTATCCTGCTCCCCGATGTTTTTAGGGTATATGGGCATATATAGGCGAAAGAAGTCGGTCCGGGGAGCCACGAGGGCCCCATGAGGCAGGGCGTGATACATCTCCAACGTATCTATAATTTTTGATTGTTCCATGATATATTATATCCTGTTTTGGACATTATTAGGCTTTATTATACACTTTTATATTATTTTTGGGACTAACCTATTAACCGGAGGCCCATCCCAGAATTGTTGTTTTTTTGCCTATTTCAGAGTTTCGCAGAAAAAGAATATCAAACGGAGTCCAAACGGAATGAAACCTTCGGGAACGTGATTTTCGGAACGAACATGATCCAGAGGACTTGGTCCCTACGTCAAGCAATCATCCAGGAAGGCACGAGGTAGGGGGCGCCTACCCCCCAGGCGCGCCCTCCACCCTCGTGGGGCCCATGTTGCTCCACCGACGTACTCCTTCCTCCTATATATACCTACGTACCCCCAAACTACGAGATACGGAGCCAAAACCCTAATTCCACTGTCGTAACTTTCTGTATCCACGAGATCCCATCTTGGGGCCTTTTCCGGAGCTTCGCCGGAGGGGGTATCGTTCACGGAGGGCTTATACATCAACTCCATAGCCTCTCCGATGAAGTGTGAGTAGTTTACTTCAGACCTACGGGTCCATAGTTATTAGCTAGATGGCTTCTTCTCTCTTTTTGGATCTCAATACAAAGTTCTTCCCCTCTCTTGTGGAGATCTATTCGATGTAATCTTCTTTTGCGGTGTGTTTGTTGAGACCGATGAATTGTGGGTTTATGATCAAGTTTATCTATGAACAATATTTGAATCTTCTCTGAATTCTTTTATGTATGATTGGTTATCTTTGCAAGTCTCTTCGAATTATCAGTTTGGTTTGGCCTACTAGATTGATCTTTCTTGCAATGGGAGAAGTGCTTAGCTTTGGGTTCAATCTTGCGGTGTCCTTTCCCAGTGATAGTAGGGTTAGCAAGGCACGCATTGCATTGTTGCCATCGAGGATAAAAAGATGGGGTTCATATCATATTGCATGAGTTTATCCCTCTACATCATGTCATCTTGCTTAAAGCGTTACTATGTTCTCTTGAACTTAATACTCTAGATGCATGCTGGAGAGCGGCCGATGTGTGGAGTAATAGTAGTAGATGCAGGCGGGAGTCGGTCTACTTGTTTCGGACGTGATGCCTATATACATGATCATACCTATATATTCTCATAACTATGCTCAATTCTGTCAATTGCTCAACAGTAATTTGTTCACCCACCGTAATACTTATGCTCTCGAGAGAAGCCTCTAGTGAAACCTATGGCCCTCGGGTCTATTTTCTATCATATTAATCTTCCAATACTTAGTTATTTCCTTTGCCATTTATTTTACTTGCATCTTTATTTCTCTTTATCATAAAAATACCAAAAATATTATCTTATTATATCTATCAGATCTCACTCTCGTAGGTGACCGTGAAGGGATTGACAGCCCCTTTATCACGTTGGTTGCAAGGAGTTTATTTGTTTGTGTAGGTGCGAGGGACTCGTGCGTGGCCTCCTACTGGATTGATACCTTGGTTCTCAAAAACTGAGGGAAATACTTACGATGCTCTGCTGCATCACCCTTTCCTCTTCAAGGGAAAACCAACGCAGTGCTCAAGAGGTAGCAAGAAGGATTTCTGGCGCCGTTGCCAGGGAGTCTACGCAAAAGTCAACATACCAAGTACCCATCACAAACCCTTATGTCCCGCATTACATTATTTGCCATTTGCCTCTCGTTTTCCTCTCCCCACTTCACCCCTGCCATTTTATTCGCCCTCTCTCTCTCTCCATCCTACCTCTCTTTCTCTATTCGCCTCTTTTTGCCTGTTTCTTGTTTGCTTGTGTGTTGGTTTGCTTGCTTGTCGTTATGGCTAGTCCCCTATCTTCTCCGTTGTCTCCCGAAAATGAAGTTCTTAATTTTAAGCAAAGGTAAGGAGAAAACCTAAAAGACGCTTGGTATAGAATTTGCAATGCTCAAAATAGATCTACCAGTAAGCAATCTACTTCTATTATTCTTTGCAATTTTTATGTAGGTGCTATTCCTTGGCACAGATATGTCCTTGATACCATTACCGGAGGGAACTTCTTGGGTAGCCACACTTTTGATTCCTATAATGCTATGATAGATTTGTTTGGCTCACTCCCTCTTTTGGTTAATGGAACTATGTTAACTTTGGAGCATGTAATGCAAAAACTTGAAATTATTGAAAATAAATTTTCTACCGTAGAGTTAATTAAAAATTTCGATAAAAATATCCACAACCAAATTACTCAATATGGATCTAAAGTAGGAGTCACTTTGAAAAATATTAAGGAGAAGGAACCCATAGTGAATGAAAGAATAAATCATGATTCCACTAGAATCGATAAACTTGAGGGTATCATTACCAACTTGGGAACCGCTTTTTCTTCCGTAAAGAATACCCCAAGTCCTCCTACTAAAATTTCCAAGCTTATGTATGTTCCTAAAAATAAGGTTGAATCCTCTAGCAAAGAAACTGCGGATCTCAAATCTATAAGTATTCATCCTAATCTTTTTACTATCATTAAGGAACCATTTGCTACTAATGATTTTTTTTGATTTTGTGCCTAGAAATTTTATTATTGATAAAAGGAAAGAAACTCCTAAAGGTGATAGATGTCTCATTAAAGAATTACCAACTAAAGATACCTAGATCTATCTTCGCTTATATGCCTAGCTAAGGGCGTTAAACGATAGCGCTTGTTGGGAGGCAACCCAATTTTATTTGTATTCCTTGCCTTTTGCTCCTGTTTAGTAATAAGTAATTTATCTAGCCTCTGTTTTCGTTGTGTTTTTTGTGTTTACTTAGTGTTTGTGCCAAGTAGAACCGTTGGGAAGACTTGGGGAAAGTCTTTTTAATCTTGCTGTAAAAAACAGAAACTTTAGCGCTCACGAGAACTGCTGCCATTTTTATTTGAAAAGTTCTATTTAGTTAATTCTTTTTGCAGATGATTAATAGATAAATTCATCACGTCCATAAATTTATTTTAGAATTTTTTGGGTTCCAGATCTTGCGTTATATACAGATTACTACAGACTGTTATGTTTTTGACAGATTCTGTTTTTCGTGTGTTGTTTGCTTATTTTGATGAATCTATGGCTAGTAAAATAGTTTATAAACCATAGAGAAGTTGTAATACAGTAGGTTTAACACAAATATAAATAAAGAATGAGTTCATTACAGTACCTTGAAGTGGTGTTTTGTTTTCTTTCGCTAACGAAGCTCACGAGATTTTCTACTTTAAGTTTTGTGTTGTGAAGTTTTCAAGTTTTGGGTAAAAGATTTCATGCATTATGGAAGAAGAAGTGGCAAGAGCCTAAGATTAGGGATACCCATGGCACCCCAAGATAATCTAAGGACACCTAAAAGACAAAGCTTGGGGATGCCCCGAAAGGCATCCCCTCTTTCGTCTACTTCTATCGGTAACTTTACTTGGAGCTATTTTTTTATTTACCACATGATATGTGTTTTGCTTGGAGCGTCTTGTATTATTTGAGTCTTTATTTGTTAATTTTCCACAATCATCATTGCTGCACACACCTTTTTTAGAGAGACACTCATGATTCGGAAATTGTTAGAATACTCTATGTGCTTCACTTATATCTTTTGAGTTATATAGTTTTTGCTCTAGTGCCTCACTTATATCTTTTAGAGCACGTTGGTAGAATTGTTTTATTGAAACCATTGTTCTCTCATGCTTCACTTAGATTATTTTGAGAGTCCTACAAAACATCATGGTAATTTTCTTTAATTATGTTAGGCATTCAAGATTAACAATAAAATTTTCTTATGAGTGTGTTGAATACTATGAGAAGTTTGAAACTTGATAATTGTTTTTGAGATATGGAGATGGTGATATTAGAGTCGTGCTAGTTGAGTAGTTGTGAATTTGAGAAATGCTTGTGTTGAAGTTTGTAATTCCCGCAGCATGCACGTATGGTGAACCGTTATGTTAAGAAGTCGGAGCATGATGTATTTATTGATTGTCCTCCTTATGAGTGGCGGTCGGGGACGAGCGATGGTATTTTCCTACCAATCTATCCCCCTAGGAGCATGCGCGTAGTACTTTGCTTCGATAACTAATAGATTTTTGCAATAAGTATGTGAGTTCTTTATGACTAATGTTGAGTCCATGGATTATGCACACTCTCACCCTTCCACCATTGCTAGCCTCTCTAATACCGCGCACCTTTCGCCGGTATCATACACCCACCATATACCTTCCTCAAAACAGCCACCATACCTACCTATCATGGCATTCCCATAGCCATTCCGAGATATATTGCCATGCAACTTTCCATCGTTCTGTTTATTATGACATGCTCCATCATTGTCATATTGCTTCGCATGATCATGTAGTTGACATTTTAGTTGTGGCAAAGCCACCGTTCATAATTCTTTCATATAAGTCACTCATGCATCATTGCTATCCCGGTATACCGCCGGAGGCATTCATATAGAGTCATACTTTGTTCTATTATCGAGTTGTAATTATTGAGTTGTAAACAAATAGAAGTGTGATGATCATCATTCATAGAGTATTGTCCCAATAAAAAAATAAAAAAGAGAGAAAGGCCAAAAAAAGAAGGCCCCCCCTAAAAGAGTAAATAAATAAAAAGGGGCAATACTACTATATTTTTCCCACACTTGTGCTTCAAAGTAGCACCATGATCTTCATGATAGAGAGTCTCCTATGTTATCACTTTCATATACTAGTGGGAATTTTTCATTATAGAACTTGGCTTGTATATTCCAACGATGGGCTTCCTCAAAATGCCCTAGGTCTTCGTGAGAAAGCAAGTTGGATGCACACCCACTTAGTTCTTTTTGTTGAGCTTTCATATACTTATAACTCTAGTGCATCCGTTGCATGGCAATCCCTACTCACTCACATTGATATCTATTAATGGGCATCTCCATAGCCCGTTGACACGCCTAGTTGATGTGAGACTATCTTCTCCCTTTTTGCCTTCTCCGCAACCACCATTCTATTCCACATAGTCCTATGTCCATGGGTCACGCTCATGTATTGCGTGAAGATTGAAAAATTTTGAGAACACCAAAAGTATGAAACAATTGCTTGGCTTGTCATCGGGGTTGTGCATGATTTGAATACTTTGTGTGGTGAAGATGGAGCATAGCCAGACTATATGATTTTGTAGGGATAACTTTCTTTGGCCATGTTATTTTGAAGAAACATAATTGCTTAGTTAGTATGCTCGAAGTATTATTATTTCTATGTCAATATTGAACTTTTGTCTTGAATCTTTTGGATCTAAATATTCATACCACAATTAAGAGAATTGCATTGAAATTATTCCAAGTAGCATTCCACATCAAAATTTTTGTTTTTATCATTTACCTACTCGAGGATGAGCAGGAATTAAGCTTGGGGATGCTTGATACGTCTCCAACGTATCTATAATTTTTGATTGTTCCATGCTATATTATATCCTGTTTTGGACATTATTGGGCTTTATTATACACTTTTATATTATTTTGGGACTAACCTATTAACCGGAGGCCCAGCCCAGAATTGCTGTTTTTGCCTATTTCAGAGTTTCACAGAAAAAGAATATCAAACGGAGTCCAAACGGAATGAAACCTTCGGGAACGTGATTTTCGGAACGAACAGGATCCAGAGGACTTGGACCCTACGTCAAGCAATCAACCAGGAAGGCCGGGCGCGCCCTCCATCCTCGTGGGGCCCATGTTGCTCCACCGATGTACTCCTTCCTCCTATATATACCTACGTACCCCCAAACTACCAGATACAGAGACAAAACCCTAATTCCACCGTTGTAACTTTTTGTATCCACGAGATCCCATCTTGGGGCCTTTTCCAGAGCTCCGCTGGAGGGGGTATCGATCATGAGGGCTTCTACATCAACACCATAGCCTCTCTGATGAAGTGTGAGTAGTTTACTTCGGACCTATGGGTCCATAGTTATTAGCTAGATGGCTTCTTCTCTCTTTTTGGATCTCAATACAAAGTTACCCCCCCTCTCTTGTGGAGATCTATTCGATGTAATCTTCTTTTGTGGTGTGTTTGTTGAGATCGATGAATTGTGGGTTTATGATCAAGTTTATCTATGAACAATATTTGAATCTTCTCTGAATCTTTTATGTATGATTGGTTATCTTTGCAAGTCTCTTCGAATTATCAGTTTGGTTTGGCCTACTAGATTGATCTTCCTTACAATGGGAGAAGTGCTTAGCTTTGGGTTCAATCTTGCGGTGTCCTTTCCAAGTGACAGTAGGGGCAGCAAGGCACGTATTGTATTGTTGCCATTGAGGATAACAAGATGGAGTTTATATCATATTGCATGAGTTTATCCCTCTACATCATGTCATCTTGCTTAAAGCGTTACTCTATTCTCTTGAACTTAATACTCTAGATGCATGCTGGATAGCGGTCGATGTGTGGAGTAATAGTAGTAGATGCAGGCAGGAGTCGGTCTACTTGTTTCGGACGTGATGCCTATATACATGATCATACCTAGATATTCCCATAACTATGCTCAATTCTGTTAATTGCTCAATAGTAATTTGTTCACCCACCGTAATACTTATGCTCTCGAGAGAAGCCTCTAGTGAAACCTATGGCCCTCGGGTCTATTTTCTATCATATTAATCTTCCAATACTTAGTTATTTCCTTTGCCATTTATTTTACTGGCATATTTATTTCTCTTTATCATAAAAATACCAAAAATATTATCTTATCATATGTATCAGATTTCACTCTCATAGGTGACCGTGAAGGGATTGGAAACCCCTTTATCGCGTTGGTTGCGAGGAGTTTATTTGTTTGTGTAGGTTCGAGGGACTCGTGCGTGGCCTCCTACTGGATTGATACCTTGGTTCTCAAAAACTAAGGGAAATACTTACGTTGCTCTGCTGCATCACCCTTTCCTCTTCAAGGGAAAACCAACGCAGTGCTCAAGAGGTAGCAGGGCGCGCCCAGGGGGTAGGGCGCCCCCCTCGTGGTGGCCTCGGGACTCTTCTGTCCCAGCTCCGGTACTCCATGGGCTTCTTCTGGTCCAAAAACGATCTCCGTGAAGTTTCAGGTCAATTGGACTCCATTTGGTTTTCCTTTTCTGCGATACTCAAAAACAACGAAAGAGCAGAAACTGGCACTGGGCTCTAGGTTAATAGGTTAGTCCCAAAAATCATATGAAATAGCATATAAATGCATATAAAACATCCAAGGTTGATAATATAATAGCATGGAACAATAAAAAAATTATAGATACATTGGAGACGTATCAAGCATCCCCAAGCTTAATTCCTGCTCGTCCTCGAGTAGGTAAATGATAAGAACAATTTTTTTGATGTGGAATGCTACCTAACATATTTATCCATGTAATTCTCTTCATTGTGGCAAGAATATTCAGATCCATAAGATTCAAGACAAAAGTTTAATATTGACATAAAAACAATAATACTTCAAGCATACTAACTAAGCAATCATGTCTTCTCAAAATAACATGGCCAAAGAAAGCTATCCCTACATAATCATATAGTCTGACTATGCTCCATCTTCACCACACAAACTATTTAAATCATGCACAACCCCGATGAGAAGCCAAGCAATTGTTTCATACTTTTGATGTTCTCAAACTTTTTCAATCTTCACGCAATACATGAGCGTGAGCCATGGATATATCACTATAGGTGGAATAGAATGGTGGTTGTGGAGAAGACAAAAAGGAGAAGATAGTCTCACATCAACTAGGCGTATCAATGGGCTATGGAGATGTCCATCAATAGATATCAATGTGAGTAAGTAGGGATTGCCATGCAACGGATGCACTAGAGCTATAAGTGTATGAAAGCTCAACAAAATAAACTAGTGGGTGTGCATCCAACTTGCTTGCTCACGAAGACCTAGGGCATTTTGGGAAAGCCCATCATTGGAATATACAAGCCAAGTTCTATAATGAAAGATTCCCACTAGTATATGAAAGTGACAACATAGGAGACTCTCTATCATGAAGGTCATGGTGCTACTTTGTAGCAAAGAGAGCCTTGGCTCAATGGTTGGGCATTGCGGTTGTGCAGCCTAACGACCCGAGTTTAATTCCTAGAATTGATAGGTGATGCACAGGGGTTTTCCCCCATTTACTGAGGATCAAGTTTGGTGTGTGGTGGGACCACTCATCAAAAAAATATCTTGATACTCATTTAAAAAATTCTGAGGACCATGTTTATCTTGGTACTCATACTAAAATGGCCGTATGCATCCCTAGTTGGTGCAGAGGCTGGGGAAGTGAAATTCTCCCCCATTACTAGCCAACATTGTGCTTGTACCTGTCACTGCGCGTGCCATTGCATATTAGAGAGAGAGAGAGAGAGTCGCGTCCCTCCCGAGCCGCCCCCGTGTGGGCGACCGGGAGGCCCCAGATCCCATCGTCGTCGAACCTCCCCCACTCCTCCTCCTCCTCCTCCCTCGCCGCCACCCAAGGGTGCGGCCAAGCAAAGCCTAGCCGTTGCCGGCGGCGGTGGGGACTCGGGCCCTCTCGCTCGGGTGGGGCTGGCGCGGGTCGGCGCCGTCGGGCCGGAGCATGGCGGCGGGCCGGTCGCCACGGCGGGTGGTGGCGGCGCCTCGGCGACGTCGATTCCTCACGGCAGGAGGCCTTGCGATCTGGTGCGTCGTGGCCGCCACGGACGGTGGCGGCGTATCCAGATCGGTTTGCAGCGGCGCGGCCGGATTGCTGGTCGGCTGTCAGCACGGTGGTGGGTGCGACTCGTCGGCAGCTGGGCAGATCCGTGGGATTCTATCCTTGTTGGCCCTTGACAGCATGGGCAACTACGGGGGAAACCCTAGATCTCCTTGGGATCGAGCAATGGTGGTGCTTTTGCGGCGTAGTCCTCTTTAGGGCATTGTTTTGGAGTTTGCTCCAGTTGAAGGGACCAGCGACGTCGGCGGTGCACGTCTGGTGGAGCAACTGCCGATGAAAATCGCGCGAACTACGGTCATGGCGGACGATGGCGGCGTCTTAGATGTCGTTCCCTTCTCGAGGCATCATCATTGCAGTCTGCGTCATCAGGCTCGGGATGCTCCGGGGGAAACCCTAGATCTGGGTCTTCCGAATCGGACGATGATTATCGCTTTCCCCCCTGGGGGCATCGTTTTGGAGTAAGTGCTGGCTGGGCGGATGGTGGAGCGGTACTTCATCTCACACATCGATGGCGGCGGATATCGGCGGCATGGCGCCGTGGAGACTCGGCGTCCGATGCACGGAGATGGACTCGCGCAGGAGGAGGTTGCTGTTTGGCGTCATGGTGACGTAGATGGCAGAGTGGCCAGACAACGTAGAAGCCTCAATATGATCTGAAGATGGACCAGTGGAAGATGGCGGCGATGACACACGAGTGCGTCTGACCGGATTGTGCCCCAGACCCGGTATGTGGCTCGGCTGGGGCTTCCGAATATGTTTTGGCTTCCGGCTTTTGATGTTAGGCTTAGGTGAGTGGTTTGGGTAGTGGCCCAGCTAGCACCCCTTCATCTTTTTGGATAGGAGTAGCGACATGTGTTGCCAAGATGGTGGATTCAGGCACATTGTTGTAATACTTTGTAAGGTTCTCGAGAATAATCAATAAAGTGGCCGTATGCATCTCCCAGATGTAGAGGCCGGGGGTCATCCTCCTTTTCTAAAAAAAACAAGTGTGGTAAAAGGATAGTAGCATTGCCCCTTCTCTCTTTTTCTCTCATTTTTTTTGTTTTTTTGGGCCTTCTCTTTTTTTGGCCTTTCTCTCTTTTTTCTCGTTTTTTCGTCCGGAGTCTCATCCTGACTTGTGGGGGAATCATAGTCTCCATCATCCTTTCCTCACTGGGACAATACTCTAATAATGATGATCATCACACTTTTATTTACTTACAACTCAAGAATTACAACTCGATACTTAGAACAAGATATGACTCTATGTGAATTCCTCCGGCGGTGTACCGGGATGTGCAATGACTCATGAGTGACATGTATGAAAGAATTATGAACGGTGGCTTTGCCACAAATACGATGTCAACTACATGATCATGCGAAGCAATATGACAATGATGAAGCGTGTCATAACAAATGGAACGGTGGAAAGTTGCATGGTAATATATCTCGGAATGGCTATGGAAATGCCATAATAGGTAGGTATGGTGGCTGTTTTGAGGAAGGTAGATGGTGGGTTTATGGTACCGACAAAAGTTGTGCGGTACTAGAGAGGCTAGCAATGGTGGAAGGGTGAGATTTCGTATAATCCATGGACTCAACATTAGTCATCAAGAACTCACATACTTATTGCAAAAATCTATTAGTTATCGAAACAAAGTAGTATGCGCATGCTCCTAGGGGGATAGATTGGTAGGAAAATACCATCGCTCGTCCCCGACCGCCACTCATAAGGAAGACAATCAATAAATAAATCATGCTCCGACTTCATCACATAACGGTTCACCATACGTGCATGCTACGGGAATCACAAACTTCAACACAAGTATTTCTCAAATTCACAACTACTCAACTAGCATGACTCTAATATCACCATCTCCATATCTCAAAACAATTATCAAGTATCAAACTTCTCATAGTATTCAATGCACTTCTATGAAAGTTTTTATATCATTCCTAAAAGCAAATTTCCATGTTGTTTAAGACTCTCAATATAATATAAGTGAAGCATGAGAGTTCATCTATTTCTATAAAATAAAACCCATCGTGCTCTAAAAAGATATAAGTGAAGCACTAGAGCAACAACAAACTACTCCGAAAGATATAAGTGAAGATCAATGAGTAGTCGAATAATTATGCAACTATGTGAAGACTCTCTAATATTTAAGGATTTCAGATCTTGGTATTTTATTCAAACAGAAAGCAAAACTAAGTAAAAGTGACATTCTAAGAATGGCAAACATCATGTGAAGAAGCAAAAAACTTAGGATCAACCGAAACTAACCGATAGTTGTTGAAGAAGAAAGGTGGGATGCCAACCGGGGCATCCCCAAGCTTAGACGCTTGAGACTTCTTGAAATATTATCTTGGGATGCCTTGGGCATCCACAAGCTTAAGCTTTTGTGTCTCCTTGATTCCTCTCATATCACGGTCTCCCTAAATCTCAAAAGCTTCATCCACACAAAACTCAACAAGGACTCATGAGATAAGTTAGCATAAACCAATGCAAAAACCTTATCATACTTTACTGTAGCAAATCACTAAAATTATTATTAAACATTGCATACTAAATGCCTCTACATATTTAATAGTCCTATCCTCAAATAGAATCATTATATAAGCAAACATATGCAAAGAATGCAAACATAACAGCAATCTGCCTTAACAGGACAGTCTGTAAAGAGTGCAGCAAGATCCATACTTCCCTACCTCCAAAAATTATGAAAGAAAATTCCCACTGTAGTAAATTTATCAGAGATTATTATGCAAAAGGTTTCAACATTTTATCACATTCTGATTTTTCTAGGGAATTTTTGCAACAGCGGTAAACTTTCTGTTTTCAAACAGCAACATGTGTACTTGTAAAATAGGCATAGTAAAGGTTATCAATGCAACTTTTATTGAAATAAAAGATGCAAAACATTGTTATAAATAACAGCAAGCAAATCCTAACAAAATAGATTGACGCTCCAAGCAAAACACATATCATGTGGTGAATAAAAATATAGCTCCAAGTAAAGTTACCGATGAACGAAGACGAAAGAGGGGATGCCTTCTGCGGCATCCCCAAGATTAGGCTCTTGCCACTCCTTATTCCATAGTCCATCAAATCTTTACCCAAAACTTGAAAACTTCACAACACAAAACTTAACAGAAAACTCATAAGCTCCGTTAGTATAAGAAAATAAATCACCACTTAGGTACTGTTGTGAACTCATTCTAAATTCATATTGGTGTAATATCTACTGTATTCCAAGTTCTCTATGGTTCATACCCTCCGATACTACTCACAGATTCATCAAAATAAGCAAACACCACATAGAAAACAGAATCTGTCAAAAACAGAACAAGCTGTAGTAATCTGTAGGTTCCGAATACTTCTGTAACTCCAAAACTCCTGAGAAATTAGGAAGTCCTAGGCAATTTTTTTATTAATCTACTGCAAGTGGAATTGGTATTTTATCGCTCTCTGGTAAAAAATGAAAATTATTCTCGTGAGCGCATACTTTCTGTTTTTTACAGCAAGATCAAATAACAATCACCCAAGAAGATCCTAAAGGATTTACTTGGCACAAACACCAATTAAAACATAAAAAACACAATCATAACAGAGGATAGATGATTAATTTATTTAAACAGGAACAAAAAGCAAGGAGCAAAAATAAAGTTGGGTTGCCTGCCAACAAGCGCTATCATTTAATGCCCCTATCTAGTCATGATGATTTCAATGATGCTCACATGAAGGATAAGAATTGAAACATAAAGAGAGCATCATGAATAATATGACTAGCACATTTAAGTCTAACCCACTTCCTATGCTTAGGGATTTTGTGAGCAAACAACTTGTGGGAACAAGAATCAACTAGCATAGGAAGGCAAAACAAGCATAACTTCAAAACTTTAAGCACATAGAGAGAAAACTTGATATTATTGCAATTCCTACAAGCATATGTTCCTCCCTCATAATAATTTTCAGTAGCATCATGAATGAATTCAACAATATAACCATCACATAGAGCATTCTTATCATGATCTACAAGCATAGAAAATTTACTACTCTCCACATAAGCAAATTCTTCCCATGAATAATAGTGGGAGCAGACTCAACAAAATAATTATCATGTGAGGCATAATCCAATTGAAAACTAAAATCATGATGACAAGTTTCATGGATATCATTATTCTTTATAGCATACAAGTCATCACAATAATCATCATAGGTAGCAATTTTGTTTTCATAATCAATTGGAACCTCTTCCGAAATAGTGGATTCATCACAAAATAAAGTCATGACCTCTCCAAATCCACTTTCATCAATATAATCATCATAAATAGGAGGCATGCTTTCATCATAATAAATTTGCTCATCAAAACTTGGGGGACAAAAAATATCATCTTCATCAAACATAGCATCCCCAAGCTTGTGGCTTTGCATATCATTAGCATCATGGATATTCAAGGAATTCATACTAACAACATTGCAATCATGCTCATCATTCAAATATTTAGTGCCAAACATTCTAATGCATTCTTCTTCTAACACTTCAGCACAATTTTCCTTTCCATCATACTCACGAAAGATATTAAAAAGATGAAGCGTATGAGGCAAACTCAATTCCATATTTTTTGTAGTTTTCTTTTATAAACTAAACTAGTGCTAAAACAAGAATCAAAAAGATTCGATTGCAAGATCTAAAGATATACCTTCAAGCACTAACCTCCCTGACAACGACGCCAGAAAAGAGCTTGATGTCTACTACACAACCTTCTTCTTGTAGACGTTGTTGGGCCTCCAAGTGCAGAGGTTTGTAGGACAGTAGCAAATTTCCCTCAAGTGGATGACCTAAGGTTTATCAATCCGTAAGAGGCATAGGATGAAGATGGTCTCTCTCAAGCAACCCTGCAATCAAATAACAAAGAGTCTCTTGTGTCCCCAACACACCCAATACAATGGTAAATTGTATAGGTGCACTAGTTCGGCGAAGAGATGGTGATACAAGTGGTATATGGATGGTAGATAAAGGTTTTTGTAATCTGAAAATATAAAAACAGCAAGGTAACTAATGATAAAAGTGAGCACAAACGGTATTGCTATGCATTGAAACAAGGCCTAGGGTTCATACTTTCACTAGTGCAAGTTCCCTCAACAATAATAACATAATTGGATCACATAACTATCCCTCAACATGCAACAAAGAGTCACTCCAAAGTCACTAATAGCGGAGAACAAACGAAGAGATTATGGTAGGGTACGAAACCACCTCAAAGTTATTCTTTCTAATCGATCTATTCAAGAGTCCGTAGTAAAATAACATGAAGCTATTCTTTCCGTTCAATCTATCCTAGAGTTCATACTAGAATAACACCTTAAGACACAAATCAATCAAAACCCTAATGTCACCTAGATACTCCAATGTCACCTCAAGTATCTGCGGGTATGATTATACGATATGCATCACACAATCTCAGATTCATCTATTCAAACCAACACAAAGAACTTCAAAGAGTGACCCAAAGTTTCTACTGGAGAGTCAAGACGAAAACGTGTGCCAACCCCTATGCATAAGTTCATGAGGTCATGGAACTCGCAAGTTGATCACCAAAACTTACATCAAGTGGATCACATGATATCCCATTGTCACCACAGATAAGCACGTGCAAGACATACATCAACTGTTCTCAAATCCTTAAAGACTCAATTCGATAAGATAACTTCAAAGGGAAAACTCAATCCATTACAAGAGAGTAGAGGGGGAGAAACATCATAAGATCGAACTATAATAGCAAAGCTCGATGCATCAAGATCGTACCACCTCAAGAACACGAGAGAGAGAGAGAGAGAGAGAGAGATCAAACACATAACTACTGGTACATACCCTCAGCCCCGAGGGAGAACTACTCCCTCCTTGTCATGGAGAGCGATGGGATGATGAATATGGCCACCGGAGAGGTCCGGCAGGGTGCCAGAACGGGTCTAGATTGGTTTTCAGTGGCTACGGAGGCTTCTGACGGTGGAACTCCTGATCTATTCTGATCCCCGATGTTTTTAGGGTATATGGACATATATAGGCGAAAGAAGTCGGTTCGGGGAGCCACGAGGGGCCCACGAGGTAGGGGGCGTGCCCCCCACCCTCGTGGTGACCTCGGGACTCTTGTGGCCCAGCTCCGGTACTCCGTGGGCTTCTTCTGGTCCAAAAATGATCTCCGTGAAGTTTCAGGTCAACTGGACTACGTTTGGTTTTCCTTTTCCGCGATACTCAAAAACAACAAAAAAAATAGAAACTGGCACTAGGCTCTAGGTTAATAGGTTAGTACCAAAAATCATATAAAATAGCATATAAATGCATATAAAACATCCAAGGTTGATAATATAGTAGCATGGAACAATAAAAAAATATAGATACGTTGGAGACGTATCAGAGAACATAGCGTTACTACCCTCTTGACCAGGTTTGTTCAAACATAGGCGTATTCGACCAAAGAGAACAAACTCTGACCGGGTCGTCCTACCTGTAACACCAGTTGCTTCAACTCCATCAGGTCATCCTGATTGACCCGCCGAACTCTTAACGATCGGTCTTTATAGTGTATTCGACCAAGATCTGAGCTTGATTAAGGTTCAAACGACGGCTTGTCATGCGAGAGTATGGTTTACAGAGTCAGATGGATACAGGCTTCATAAGCTGCCTTCCTTGAAACTTGGATAAATCGGCCGATGATACTGTTACTCTGGCCCCGCGTACTCCTCATAAGTCTTTAAGCAAGACCGGACTTATCTAGGGTTCAAATGTCGATTGGGCACACTGTGAGTCAGGATCACGACAGCACGGACAATCAAGTGGCTCCGGCTAGTTTCATTGAAGAAGACACTTTAATTTGATAGTCTACAAAAGCCTTGAATTTCTTTTGATTTCTTATTCGTATTTGAGTTTTTCGCTGCTTTCCAGTCTTTTATAAGTCGGGCCCAGCTGCCCTGTTTACGGCTCACATTGGAAGCACACTTTGGGTTTATACAACCCGTCGGGAGGACAGACTCTAAATCGCCAAAGCATAATGAATACCATGGTTGAAGTTATAGTTCTAACACCTCTAAATTGCACGGAGTTGATAAACAGACAGTTTAAGTATATATCACAGGTATGTTGTTTTCCTTAGCAGTTATCAGACCGACCCTGGTTATGGACTATTCGTCCCCAGCGGCTTTCATTGGGTATCATGACCCGCCCGGCGGTAAGTCGCCAGGGCCCTTGTGTTTTCTTTGTGTGCAAGATCATAATAATTCAAATCTGCAGAAGTCAAAGACTATCATATAAAGAGTGGTTTTTTAAACCGGTGGATCATCAGTGTTACGGAAAACAGAAAATGTGCATGATGGCATGACCAATTCAAGTTTTAACTACCCTATTACATAGCTCCATGAGCCAACATGAGGTCAAGTGTTTTGTCAAAGCTTAAGTCTTTAAACCGCCTGTCGTTTCACTCTTCTTGATCTTGCTGACGGGAGGCCTCTGGTTCATACCTTGCCGGTTCTTCTTCCTCCTCCGCCGTCTGGAAGTTTGGTTTGGACCAGTCAAAGCCATGCAAGGCGAAGAATTCAGCTTCGTCGTCAATCATGTTGCATGGGTCAATTTCAGGAGCAAAAGTGTGCTTATGAATTGGCGGAATTAAGTCCATCACTTTGTACGCAGGAGTATGCATCTTTTGATTCTCTGCATCATAAGCCGGCTGATACTTAGAGAGGTTGGTTTCTTCGGCAACAACTGTGGCATGAGGACGGATTGCTTTAACACAAGCCGTGAAATCCTGTTGATCAAAAGAAGTACCGTCCTCCTTCAGACTTGGATATCCACTGGCTACATCCCCCGGGTCTAACTCCGGCACCCAAGCTTTAGCACGGCTCAAGGCTGTCACAGCACCGGCTCTCGCACACGACCGTTTTATCTCTTGAATAGTGGTGGGCAAGATTGATAATTTCTTGGGCACGTCGGTTAACAGATTGGGTTCTTGATTAGCCGGAGAGATGGTAGCTGCTACCTCTTGAACATTGCGTTGGTTTTCCCTTGAAGAGGAAATGGTGATGCAGCAAAGTAGCGTAAGTATTTTCCTCAGTTTTTGAAAACCAATGTATCAATCCAGTAGGAGGCCACACGCAAGTCCCTCGTACCTACACAAACAAATAAGAACCTCGCAACCAACGCGATAAAGGGGTTGTCAATCCCTTCATGGTCACTTACGAGAGTGAGATCTGATAGATATGATAATGATAAGATAAATATTTTTGGTATTTTATGATATAGATTGAAAGTAAAAATTGCAAAGTAAAATAGATTGGAAACTTATATGATGGAGAATAGACCCGGGGGCCATAGGTTTCACCAGTGGCTTCTCTTAAGACACCATAAGTATTGCGGTGGGTGAACGAATTACTGTCGAGCAATTGATAGAATTGAGCATAGTTATGAGAATATCTAGGCATGATCATGAATATAGGCATCATGTCCGTGACAAGTAGACCGACTCCTGCCTGCATCTACTACTATTACTCCACACATCGACCGCTATCCAGCATGCATCTAGAGTATTAAGTTCATAAGAACAGAGTAACACATTAGGTAAGATGACATGATGTAGAGGGATAAACTCAAGCAATATGATATAAAGCCCATCTTTTTATCCTCGATGGCAACAATACAATACGTGTCGTTTCCCTTTCTGTCACTGGGATCGAGCACCGCAAGATTGAACCCAAAGCTAAGCACTTCTCCCATTGCAAGAAAGATCAATCTAGTAGGCCAAACCAAACAGATAATTCGAAGAGACTTGCAAAGATAACCACTCATGCATAAAAGAATTTAGAGAAGATTCAAATATTGTTCATAGATAGACTTGATCATAAACCCACAATTCATCGGATCTCGACAAACACACTGCAAAAAGAGTTACATCGAATAGATCTCCAAGAAGATCGAGGAGAACATTGTATTGAGATCCAAAGAGAGAGAAGAAGCCATCTAGCTACTAGCTATGGACCCGAAGGTCTGAAGTAAAACTCTCACACATCACCGGAGAGGCCATGGAGTTGATGTAGAGCCCCTCCGTGATCGGTGCCCCCTCCGGCGGAGCTTCGGAAAAGGCCCCAAGATGGGATCTCCTGGGTACATAAGGTTGCGGCGGTGGAAATAGGGTTTCGTGGTGCTCCTGGATGTTTTCGGGGTATATAAATATATATAGGAGGAAGAAGTAGGTCGGTGGAGCAACGAGGGGCCCATGACGGTAGAGGGCGCGCCCAGGGGGGTAGGCGCGCCCCCTGCCTCGTGGCCTCCTTGATTGTTTCTTGACGTCCACTCCAAGTCCCCTGGATCACGTTTGTTCCAAAAATAACTCTCCCAAAGGTTTCATTCCGTTTGATATTCCTTTTCTGCGAAACACTAAAATAGGCAAAAAACAACAATTTGCACTGGGCCTTGGGTTAATAGGTTAGTCCCAAAAATAATATAAAATTGTAAAATAGAGCCCATTAACATCCAAAATAGAATATATAATGGCATGGAACAATCAAAAATTATAGATACACTGGGGACGTATCAGCATCCCCAAGCTTAATTCCCGCTCGTCCTCGAGTAGGTAAATGATAAAAACAGAATTTTTGATGTGGAATGCTTTCTAGCATATTCTCAATGTAAATCTCTTTATTGTGGCATGAATATTCAGATCCGAAAGATTCAAGATAAAATTTTAATATTGACATAAAGATAGTAATACTTCAAGCATACTAACTAAGCAATCATGTCTTCTCAAAATGACATGGCCAAAGAAAGTTATCCCTACAAAATCATATAGTCTGGCTATGCTCTATCTTCACCACACAAAATATTTAAATCATGCACAACCCCGATGACAAGCCAAGCAATTGTTTCATACTTTTGATGTTCTCAAACTTTTTCAATCTTCACGCAATATATGAGCGTGAGCCATGGATATAGCACTATAGGTGGAATAGAATGGTGGTTGTGGAGAAGACAAAAAAGGAGAAGATAGTCTCACATCAACTAGGCGTATCAACGGGATATGGAGATGCCCATTAATAGATATCAATGTGAGTGAGTAGGGATTGCCATGCAACGGATGCACTAGATCTATAATTGTATGAAAGCTCAACAAAAGAAACTAAGTGGGTGTGCATCCAACTTGCTTGCTCATGAAGACCTAGGGCATTTTGAGGAAGCCCATCATTGGAATATACAAGCCAAGTTCTATAATGTGAAATTCCCACTAGTATGTGAAGGTCACAACATAGGAGACTCTCTATCATGAAGATCTTGGTGCTACTTTGAAGCACAAGTGTGGTAAAAGGATAGTAACATTGTCCCTTCTCTCTTTTTCTCTCATTTTTTTATTTGAGCCTTTTTTATGGCCTCTTTTTCTCTCCCTTTTATTCGTTCGGAGTCTCATCCCGACTTGTGGGGCAATCATAGTCTCCATCATCCTTTCCTCACTTGGGATAATGGTCTAATAATGATGATCATCAGACTTTATTTACTTACAAATCAATACTTAGAACAAAATATGACTCTATGTGAATGCCTCCGGCGGAGTACCGGGATATGCAATGAATCAAGAGTGACATGTATGAAAGAATTATGAATGGTGGCTTTGCCACAAATACGATGTCAACTACATGATCATGCAAAGCAATATGACAATGATAAAGCGTGTCATAATAATGGAACGGTGGAAAGTTGCATGGCAACATATCTCGGAATGGCTATGGAAATGCCATAATAGGTAGGTATGGTGGCTGTTTTGAGGAAGGTATATGGTGGGTGTGATACCGGCGAAAGGTGCACGGTATTAGAGAGGCTAGCAATGGTGGAAGGGTGAGAGTGCGTATAATCCATGGACTCAACATTAGTCATAAAGAACTCACATACTTATTGCAAAAATTTATTAGTTATCAAAACAAACTACTATGTGCATGCTCCTAGGGGGACAGATTGGTATGAAAAGACCATCGCTCGTCCCCGACCACCACTCATAAGGAAGACAATCAATAAATAAATCATGCTCCGACTTCATCACATAACGGTTCACCATACGTGCATGCTACGGGAATCACAAACTTTAACACAAGTATTTCTCAAATCCACAACTACTCAACTAGCATGACTCTAATATCACCATCTTCATATCTCAAAACAATTATCAAGTATCAAACTTTTCATAATATCCAATGCACTTTTTGTATGATAGTTTTTATTATACCGATCTTGGATGCATATTATATTAGGACTAAATTCACACCCAAAGCAAATTACCATGCTGTTCTAAAGGACTCCCAAAATAATATAAGTGAAGCATGATAGATCAATTACTTCTATAAAATAGAACCACCACCGTGCTCTAAAAAGATATAAGTGGAGCACTAGAGCAAAATTATCTAGCTCAAAAAATATAAGTGAAGCACATAGAGTATTCTAACAAATTCCAATTTATGTGTGTCTCTTCCAAAAGGTGTGTAAAGCAAGGATGATTGTGGTAAACTAAAAAGCAAATACTCAAATCATACAAGACGCTCCAAGCAAAACACATATCATGTGGTGAATAAAAATATAGCTCCAAGTAAAGTTACAGATGAACGAAGAGAAAAGAGGGGATGCCTTCCGGGGCATCCCCAAGCTTAGGCTTTTGGTTGTACTTGGATTTTACCTTGGGGTGTGGGAATCCCCAATCTTAGGCTCTTTCCACTCCTTGTTCCATAATCCATGAAATCCTTACCCAAAACTTGAAAACTTCACAACACAAACCTCAAATAGAAAATCTCATGAGCTCCGTTAGTAAAAGAAAACAAACTACCACTTCAAGGTACTGTAATGAACTCATTCTTTATTTATATTGGTGTTAAAACTACTGTATTCCAACTTCTCTATGATTCATGAACTCTATTACTAGCCATAGATTCATCAAAATAAGCAAACAGCACACGAAAAACAGAATCTGCCAAAAACAGAACAGTCTGTAGTAATCTGTAGGTTTAGACTACTTCTGGAACCCCAAAAATTCTAAAATAAATTGCTGGACGTGAGTAATTTATCTATTAATCATCTGAAAAAATAATTAACAACATAGCACTCTTCAATAAAAAATGGCAGCAACTCTCGTGAGCGCTAAAGTTTCTGTTTTTTACAGCAAGATCACAAAGACTTTCCCCAAGTCTTTCCAAAGGTTCTACTTGGCACAAACACTAATTAAAAGCATAAAACCACATATAAACAATCTATATATGAATTATTTATTACTAAACATAATCAAAAAGCAAGGAACAAAAATAAAATTGGGTTGCCTCCCAACAAGCGCTATCGTTTAACGGCCCTAGCTAGGCATAAAAGCAAGGATAGATCTAGGTATTGCCATCTTTGGTAGGCAATCCATAAGTGGCTCTCATAATAGATTCATAAGGTAATTTAATTTTATTTCTGGGAAAGTTTTCCATGCCTTTCCTTAACGGAAATTGGAATCTAATATTCCCTTCTTTCATATCAATAATTGCACCAATCGTTCTAAGGAAAGGTCTACCAAGAATAATAGGACATGAAGGATTGCAATCTATATCAAGGACAATGAAATATATGGGCACATAATTCCTATTTGCAACAATAAGAACATCATTAATTCTTCCCATAGGTTTCTTAATGGTGGAATCCGCAAGATGCAAGTTTAAAGAGCAATCATCAAATTCACAGAAGCCTAGCAAATCACACAAAGTTTTTGGAATCGTGGAAACACTAGCACCCAAATCACACAATGCAAAGCATTCATGATCTTTAATTTTAATTTTAATAGTAGCTTCCCACTCTTCATAAAGTTTTCTAGGGATAGAGACTTCCAATTCAAGTTTTTCTTCATAAGATTGCATCAAAGCATCAACGATGTGTTTGGTAAAAGCCTTATTTTGACTATAATCATGCAGAGAATTTAGCACGGATTGCAACAAGGAAATGCAATCTATTAAAGAGCAATTATCATAATTAAATTCCTTGAAATCCAAAATAGTGGGTTTATTGCTATCCAAAGTTTTGACCTCTCTAGTCCCATCATTATCAATATTCATATTGCAAAACAAAGATTTAATAGGAGACACATCAATAACTTTTAGATCTTCATCATTATTATCATGGAAACTAGAAGAACACGCTTTCACAAAGCAATCTTTTTTAGCACGCATCCTAGCAGTTCTTTCTTTGCACTCATCAATGGAAATTCTCATTGATTTTGGAGACTCATTGATATCATGCTTAGGTGGGATAGATCTAAGTTTCAAAGAATCAACATCAAGAGAAATCCTATCCACGTTCCAAGCCAACTCATCAATCTTAGACAATTTTTCTTCAATCAAAGCATTGAAACTCTTTTGAGAACTAATAATTTCTTTAATATTAGATTCAAAATTAGAGGGTACCTTATTATAATTTCCATAATAATTGTTCTAGGCATTACCATAATTATTAGAGGAATTGCTAGGAAACGGCCTAGGATTAAAATTACCTCTACACACGCTATTACCAAAATTGTTCCTACCAACAAAATTCACATCCATAGATTCATTATTATTCTCAATAAAAGTAGACAAAGGCACATCATTAGGATTAGAAGGAACACTCTTATTAGCAAACAATTTCATAAGTTCATCCATCTTTCCACTCAAAACATTAATTTCTTCTATTGCATGCACCTTTTTACTAGTAGATCTTTCAGTGTGCCATTGAGAATAATTAACCATAATATTATCTAGGAGTTTAGTAGCTTCTCCTAAAGTGATTTCCATAAAAGTGCCTCCCACAGCTGAGTCTAAAATATTTCTAGAAGCAAAATTCAATCCGGCATAAAATATTTGTATAATCATCCAAAGATTCAAACCATGAGTAGGGCAATTACGGATCATTAATTTCATCCTTTCCCAAGATTGTGCAACATGCTCATGATCTAGTTGTTTAAAGTTCATAATATCATTCTTAAGAGAGATGATATTAGCAGGAGGAAAATACTTAGAGATAAAAGCATCTTTGCACATATTCCATGAATCAATACTATTTTTAGGCAAAGATGAAAACCAAGATTTAGCACGATCTCTAAGCGAAAACGGAAATAGCTTCAGTTTAACAATATCATTGTCCACATCTTTCTTCTTTTGCATATCACATAAATCAACAAAGTTATTAAGATGGGTAGCGGCATCTTCACTAGGAAGGCCGACAAATTGATCTTTCATGACAAGATCCAGCAAAGCAGCATTAATTTCACAAGATTCGGCATTGGTAAGAGGAGCAATCGGAGTGCTAATAAAATCATTGTTGTTGGTATTGGCAAAGTCACACAATTTAGTATTATCTTGAGCCATCGTGATGAGCAAGCGATCCAACACACAAGCAAACAAGAAACGAGCAAAAAGAGACGAGATAGAAAAGAGAAGGGGAGTGGAGTGGAGAAAGAGAGCGAATAAAACGGCAAGGGTGAAGTGGGGGAGAGGAAAACGAGAGGCAAATGGCAAATAATGTAATGCGAGGGATAAGAGTTTGTGATGGGTACTTGGTATGTCTTGACTTGTGCGTAGAATCCCCGGCAACGGCGCCAAAAATCCTTCTTGCTACCTCTTGAGCACTGCGTTGGTTTTCCCTTGAAGAGGAAAGGGTGATGCAGCAAAGTAGCGTAAGTATTTCCCTCAGTTTTTGAGAACCAAGGTATCAATCTAGTAGGAGGCCACACGCAAGTCCCTCGTACCTACACAAACAAATAAGAACCTCGCAACCAACGTGATAAAGGGGTTGTCAATCCCTTCACGGTCACTTACAAGAGTGAGATCTGATAGGTATGATAATGATAAGATAAATATTTTTGGTATTTTTATGATATAGATTGAAAGTAAAAATTGCGAAGTAAATTGATTGGAAACTTATATGATGGAGAATAGACCCGGGGGCCATAGGTTTCACTAGTGGTTTCTCTCAAGATAACATAAGTATTACGGTGGGTGAACGAATTACTATCGAGCAATTGATAGAACTGAGCATAGTTATGAGAATATCTAGGCATGATCATGAATATAGGCATCACGTCCGTGACAAGTAGACCAACTCCTGCCTGCATCTACTACTATTACTCCACACATCGACCGCTATCCAGCATGCATCTAGAGTATTAAGTTCATAAGAACAGAGTAACGCCTTAAGTAATATGACATGATGTAGAGGGGTAAACTCATGCAATATGATATAAACCCCATCTTTTTATCCTCGATGGCAACAATACAATATGTGTCGTTTCCCTTTCTGTCACTGGGATCGAGCACCGCAAGATTGAACCCAAAGCTAAGCACTTCTCCCATTGCAAGAAAGATCAATCTAGTAGGCCAAACCAAACTGATAATTCGAAGAGACTTGCGAAGATAACCGGTTATGCATAAAAGAATTCAGAGAAGATTCAAATATTGTTCATAGATAGACTTGATCATAAACCCATAATTCATCGGATCTTGACAAACACACCGCAAAAAGAGTTACATCGAATAGATCTCCAAGAAGATCGAGGAGAACATTGTATTGAGATCCAAAGAGAGAGAAGAATCCATCTAGCTACTAGCTATGGACCCGAAGGTCTGAAGTAAACTACTCACACATCACCGGAGAGGCCATGGAGTTGATGTAGAGGCCCTCCGTGATCGATGCCCCCTCCGGCGGAGCTCCGGAAAAGGCCCCAAGATGGGATCTCTTGGGTACAGAAAGTTGCGGCGGTGGAAATAGGGTTTCGTGGTGCTCCTGGATGTTTTCGGGGTATATGAATATATATAGGAGGAAGAAGTAGGTCGGTGGAGCAACGAGGGGCCCATGAGGGCGGAGGGCGCGCCTAGGGGGGGGGTAGGCGCGCCCCCTGCCTCGTGGCCTCCTCGATTGTTTCTTGACATCCACTCCAAGTCCCTTGGATCACGTTTGTTCCAAAAATAACTCTCCCGAAGGTTTCATTCCGTTTGATATTCCTTTTCTGTGAAACACTGAAATAGGCAAAAAACAGCAATTTGCACTGGGCCTTGGGTTAATAGGTTAGTCCCAAAAATAATATAAAAGTGTAAAATAAAGCCCATTAACATCCAAAACAGAAAATATAATAACATGGAACAATAAAAAGTATAGATACATTGGAGACGTAGCAGTAGCCAATGTACGTTGAGCTCCACTATACAATTGCTCGATGAGAGTATAAACCGCCTTGACCTTCACAAGAGTGTCTTGAATAAGGTTGCTGATCCTGGGACCTGAGTAAGTCATAGATTGGTTAAAATGGCGGCTTACATTATGACGACAAGTACTTACTTTGGATGAATAACAAGGCGACTCACCGAAGATAGCTGAAACCATATGAGACACACGTTGTTTTAAACCGGTGAGTTCAGTGGTAGCCTCCTGAAGAGCCGCCTCTGCCTTCTCAGCATGCTGTATCAAGGCAGTCTTTTCTTCAACCCAAGCCTTTTTATCCGCAGTAAAACTGGTCTTTAATTTTTCCGACTCAGACACACTAAACTGGAATTTTGTTTCAGCTTTCTGGGTCTCAGTTTCCCGAGCCACCAGCCGGGTCTTGGCATTGTTCAATTAAGATTCCAATTCAGCGGTAGCAGCCTACATGCATCACAGATTTATCAAACATACTTCATGAAGGATTACAACAATATAAGTCCCAAGTGCTTTAAAAGCAACAACACTTGGCACTTGGGGGCTGATGTATATCAAAGCAATTTTTCAATGGAAATAGCTTTTATAATTAAAAGTCCCAAGCACTTTGCAAAGCAAGACTACTTGGCACTTGGGGGCTAATGCATATTGCTTGTATCTTCATAATGGGGAGCCGGGTGTGCTGTAAACAGTATCAGCCGACTCATGGGGGCTATGCAGTTAAGTTTTACTCTTTTACACAGTGATCAATAGGACCGGCTCGTTCATACTGATTAAACCGGCCCTTGGGGACTACGAATGCAAAATTATTCTATTTTCAGCATCCGGTTTAGTTTTAAACCGGACTTGGAGGGAGTCTAGGACAAAAGCTTATGATTCTTCTAAGTCTATAGATTATTCATTCTTATCATAATCAGAAGACTTGGTGGCTAGCAGGATATACATAACCTATGTAAGCCGGATGACATACCTCATACTTCTGGTGCATCTGTTTCACCATCTCAATTTCCAAGTCACGGCTGGAGTGTACTTGATTGAGATAACCAGACAATACTTCACTACTGCTCAATTGAGCATAGTGTGAGACATCAAATCTCACTTTCCGTCTCTCCATGACTTCTTGCTTGGCAGAATGTCTGGCTAAAACAGTTGGGTTCCCTGGTTCAGTAAAACCAGTGCCAGTGATTAGAATGTCATCAGCATAAGTTTCCGGCGGGTTAAGTGAGCTGGACGGTTCAGTAGTGGAAGGGTCAATGTTGGTTTGATCAACAGACAACTCAAGCATTTCAGATTGAGTGTTGGAAGCAGGATCTTCTGGTTGTTGTTCAGAGGCGTTTGGTGCAGAAGCTTGCTGGTCCGGTTCAGCAACTTTAGGGTCTTCGGCCGGTTTTGTCACCTTTGCCTTCTTGTTGGGCTTTGCTTGACCACTAAAAGAATTCGGACAAGTCAACATAACGACGAGGATATCAAAGTACAGGAGAAAAGGTAATTGTTCTTACCCAGGGGCAGTCTTGAAAGCTGGCAGCTGGGTCTGAGATGAAACGCCAGAGGAAGAATGAGAAATTTCCTGCAAGATTGAATCAAAGGAATTGAGTGACTGGCGAAAGAGACCCACCAGTAAATAAAAGAGTTAAGGTTAAAAAGAACCTTATTTTGGCATTTTCGAGGAGTGCTTGGTAAACCGGAGGATAATTCTTCACCTCCACTGGTCCGGGTCTGGCGGCGATTCTCGTGTTGCTGTCGTTTCAAAAGAAAATGAGGATCTAAATAAGCCAAGGGGTGTGAAAACCTTACTTTCCGGGTTACTCGCCGAAGTTTCTGTCTTGGTAAAGGGTCTGAGTCGGAGGAAATAATAGTTACCTCTTCTTCAACTGCTTGGCTGGCTCCTGTGTCATCTTGGTAATAGTCAGTGTCAATAATATGGTTGAAAAACAAGCCAAGAGAGGCAAGGGCTACCTCCGACTCAGAAGTGTCATCCAGCTTAAACATCTCAGAGGCGCTTGATTTCTTCTTAGGTTTCTTGCTGGTCTATCTGGTAGCTTTCGCGGCAGCCCTAGCCTTTTTGGCGGCTTCGTGATCATATTTTGCCTTCTAGAAGTCAGACTTAGCCTGCGGAAGAGTAACATACTTGAGCTCACATAATATTTGGACGAAGCGATAAAGTAAGGGAAATCAAGAGACTTACATCTGGCGGCGGGTTAAGCTTGCACAAAGGGTTCAGAACCACTTTGATGCAGTCTTCGAATTTACTATTTACAAGGGTTGTTGCCATTTCAACAATGCCCTCTTCACTCAAACGCATATAGCTATGGCGTAATGGATCGTCTGTTCCTCCGGTATAAGTACACATCAAGCCAGATCGGCGGCTTAAGGGTATTGAGGGAGTCCTGGATTAGGGGGTGTTCGGATAGCCGGACTATACCATCAGCCGGACTCCTGGACTATGAAGATACAAGATCGCAGACTCCGTCCCGTGTCCGGAAGGGACTTTCCTTGGCGTGGAAGGCAAGCTTGGCGATACGGATATGAAGATCTCCTACCATTGTAACCGACTCTATGTAATCCTAACCCTATCCGGTGTCTACATAAACCGGAGGGTTTTAGTCCGTAGGACAACATACACATCAACAATCATACCATAGGCTAGCTTCTAGGGTTTAGCCTCCTCGATCTCGTGGTAGACCTACTCTTGTACTACCCATATCATCAATATTAATCAAGCAGGACGTAGGGCTTTACCTCCATCGAGAGGGCCCGAACCTGGGTAAAACTTTGTGTCCCTTGCCTCCTGTTACCATCCAGCCTAGACGCACAGTTCAGGACCCCCTACCCGAGATCCGCTAGTTTTGACACCGACATTGGTGCTTTCATTGAGAGTTCCTCTGTGTCGTCGCCGTCAGGCTTGATGGCTCCTACGATCATCAATGGCGATGCAGTCCCGGGTGAGACCTTCCTCCCCGGACAGATCTTCATCTTCGGCGGCTTCGCACTGCGGGCCGATTCACTTGGCCATCTAGAGCAGATCGAAAGCTACGCCCCTGGCCGTCAGGTCAGATTTGGAAGCTTAAACTACACGGCTGATATCCGCGGGGACTTGATCTTCGACGAATTCGAGCCACTACCGAGCGCGCCGCACTGTCTCGATGAGCATGATCTAGCTCTGCCGTCGAACAGTGCCCTGGAGGCCGCACCCACATCGACTCCGATCCTTAATTCGGAGCCAACTGTGCGGATCGAGGATGGGCAGTTGGACGCCACCTCGGGGGCTATGATCCCAACGGCGATTGAGCCGAACACCAGCCCCACACTCCACGAAACTCGTGACTCCAAGGAGCCGAACTCCTCTCCGGACTCTGAACCCTCCGCGCGCCTGCCAATCGAATCCGATTGGGCGCCGATCATGGAGTTCACCGCCGCGGACATCTTTCAGCACTCGCCTTTCGGCGATATCCAGAAGTCACTGAAGTCTCTCTCTTTATCACGAGAGCCCTGGCCGGACTACGGTCAGCGAGATTGGGATGTGGACGATGAAGAAATTCAAAGCCCACCCACCACCCACTTCGTAGCCACTGTCGACGATCTAACTGACATGCTCGACTTCGACTCCGAAGACATCGACGGTATGGACGCCGATGAAGAACCAGCGCCTATTGGGCCCTGGAACGCCACCTCGTCATATGACGTATACATGGTGCACGCACCAAAAGATGACGACGAGGAGCGGAAGGATGCACCGAGGGCTTGTTCCCTCGAAAAGCAGTCAAAACGGCGACGCAAGCGCCGCTCCAAATCCCGCCTCGACAAAAATAGCGATCACACAAACCCAGCGCTGGAGCAGGGCGAACCGCTGCCGGACAACGGCAATCCGGATAATCAAACTGAACAAACAAATCCTATCAAGGATAACGGTCCGGACGACATAACACCGGACAGACACCCTGAGCAGCAGACTGCCCGTAAAAGGCCTACTGCCACCGCGAGGAGCCTGAAAAAGCAGAAGCAAAGGCTCAAGGCCGCGCAAGACACACTCCAATTCAGATGGAGTAAAATACTCAGCACTGCAGCAAGGTACGGCGACAATCGCCCCTCCAAGAGCTACCCAAAGCGGAAGCTGCTACCCGAATTCGATGAGGAGGCCTCAAAACCCCCCACAACTAAATATCAAAGCAGCCACCTGGTCAGATAGACGACCCCTCTACCAACACAGAGCGGCATACAACGCCACTCACAATACAATACGCGACCCAGGCGAGGGCTCGCACCCAAAGGACGGCGCAACCAGATCCATCTATGGACCACGCAAGCGCGCCCCAGCATACAATGCAACACAACAAACATCCGAACAAAGCGGTACACCCAGCTACAGGGGTGCCGCACACCCCCTATGTTTCACCGATGAGGTACTGGACCATGAATTTCTAGAGGGATTCAAGCCCGTAAACATAGAGGCATACGATGGAACAACAGACCCTGGGGTCTGGATTGAGGACTACATCCTCCATATCCATATGGCTCGAGGAGATGATCTCCACGCCATCAAGTATTTACCCCTCAAACTCAAAGGGCCAGCTCGTCACTGGCTCAAAGGCCTCCCCGAAAGCTCCATTGGAAGTTGGGAAGAGCTCGAAGACGCCTTTCGGGCAAATTTTCAAGGGACTTATGTCCGACCTCCGGATGCGGACGATTTGAGTCATATAACTCAACAACCTGGAGAGTTAGCCCAAAAGCTTTGGAACAAGTTTCTTACTAAAAAGAACCAGATTGTCGACTGTCCGGATGCCGAAGCCTTGGCAGCTTTTAAGCATAGCGTCCGTGACGAATGGCTTGCCAGACACCTCGGCCAAAATAAGCCGAGAACGATGGCCGCATTAACAAACCTCATGACCCGCTTTTGCGCGGGTGAGGACAGCTGGCTAGCCAGATGCAGCACCAGCGACCCCAGTACATCTGAAGTTAGAGATGGAAACGGGAAATCACGGCACAACAACAATAACAAACGCCGGATTAAAAAAGACAGCACGAAGGGCACGACAGTAAATGCTGGATTCAAAAACTCTCGGCTAGGTCAAAAGCCGCCCCCTAAAGGCACTAGGGATGAACTGTCCAGCCTCAATAAAATTCTGGACCAAGTATGCCAGATCTATAGTACCCCTGGTAAACCCGCTAATCATACCCACAGAGAATGTTCGGTCTTCAAGCAGTCTGGCAAGCTCAACGCCGTACACACGGGGGAGGATACACCAAGTGAAGACGAGGACGAGCCCCCCAAGCAAGACACGGGGGAACAAAAGAAATTTCCACCCGAAGTCAAAACAGTAAACGAGTTACACGTGATCAAGGGAAAACACAACGCGGCACTCACAGGAAAATACACCCAAGTGCCTGTCACCGCGGATTCCTGCCACTGGTCGTCTCAACCGACCACTTTTGACCATCGCGATTACTCAGCAAGTATCCGACACGCAGGATGGGCTGCCCTGGTATTAGACCCAGTAATTGGCGGATATCACTTCACACAAGTCTTGATGGACGGCAGCAGTAGCCTAAACCTAATATATCAGGATACAATCCGCGGGATGGGGTTAGACCCAACAAAAATTCGCCATAGCAATACTACCTTTAAAGGACTAACGCCAGGCCCAGGGGCTCGTTGTACGGGCTCCCTCTTACTATAAGTTATATTTGGCTCCCCCGATAACTTCCGTCGTGAGCATTTAACTTTCCACATCGCTCCATTTCAAAGTGGCTATCAAGCACTGCTCGGACGTGAAGCGTTCGCTCACTTTAATGCAATACCACACTACGCCTCCCTCACACTCAAGATGCTCGGTCCACATGGCGTCATTACAGTGTACGGAAATATCAAGCGATCTCTGCGCGCCGAAGAGAGTGAGGCTGCCTTGGCAGCCGCACATTAAAGGCGCCCGGACTAGCGAAAGCATCCAATAGGCCGTCAAGACCTCAGACGCAACCAATCGAGTCCAGCGCCGCTACTTATACCGAATAAATGGTTACACCCCTATTTGTCAATACAAGGGGCTCAACACGTGCAGATAAGTGGCAATTTCTTCTCATCTTGAATTATACATGGTTTCTTTAACAAACTATCTTTTTGCATGACAACTTTTTCACCTAAATTCCTCTCTTTTACAGACGATCATCGTGCTACACCTGTCCAGGATACGGCACAACAGAGACACATGCGCAGACGTGCAGCAGGGACCCGCTCCAAGGATTCTTTTTAGATTAAGACCCTGCGTAAACCTTTTTTACTGTCTCTTGTTGATACATATCCACCGTTGAGAAGGATGCTGGCGTCTTGGCATGTGGCCACGCCAGAACAATGCATGTACTTGGACACAAGGGGCTTCTTACAAAGGCCATTATTTAGGCCCGGTTTATACCACAAAGACCGAATACCTTAGGGAGTGTTCGGCGTCGCGAGTTTGGCCCTATATGCATCAGCTCCGAATCATTGTCTTTGGTCAAATGTTGGGTTTGCCCGGCTCCTGTGTTTTGGTGCCTTACGTTCCGCTTTACCGGCTAAGGTAGCACCAGGAGAACTACTGCCATTGTGCCCTGGTTCATCCGGACGAGCACCTCAGTAGAGAAAGCCGAAAACTGACTGTCATGATATAGCGTGAGACTGGTCAACCACTCGATGACCTGTGGGAATGTTAGGATTCCTCCGCGTTAACGAAGGGCCGTTTTTCCGGCCAGACATGTACGCACCCCGAGATCGGGAGAGTGCGGAGCCACCAGGGGCTATCTAGTAGCCCCAGTGTCAAACTCCTATGGCTAAGTGAAAGTGTTAAAGCATTATAGTTCGGTTGCCTCGCTCGCTCTGCCATCACCTCCTTAATAGGACCAAGACGTTGGGTTAAGTGCGAACGCGTGTTTTTGCGAGCACCTCCGCATTATATGCGTGGGGGTTGAAGCCGACGACCGCAATCTTTCAGGTTATACACATGTATACAAAAACGGTCGCCCAGGAGGCATCATATTCCTTTCAGGCAAAAGTATAAAAATAGCCTTATAAACATTTATAAAAGCATTTCACTTATAATGAGATTACATATCACTCAAACATAATATTTTTTGAGCACTGGGCCTCTACCAAATGGGCACCCTCAAGAACTTCTTCAAAGTAGTGCTCAGCAGCCTTTCGACCTATGGCCGAATCCCGCGCTGCAACATTGGTAGCATCCATCTCCGCCCAGTATGCCTTGACACGGGCAAAGGCCATCCGTGCACCCTCTATGCACGCCGACCTCTTCATCGCATCAATGCGCAGCACCACATCAAGTAACTGCTGCACCAAGCTGAAATAGTTGTTCGGTTTTGACCCTTCCGGCCATAACTGATCCACAACAGACCTCATGGAGAGTCCGGACAACCTATTTAGTTCGGCCCATTCGGCTAATTGGTCAGTCAATGAAGGCGGACGCTCGGGAGAATGGAATTGCCTCCAAATCAGCTGATCTACTTCACGGTCCGTCTAACCCTGGAAGTAATTGGCCGCATCGGCAGCGCTCACTGCCAAATCCATATACACATCCTCCGAACTCCACAACCGATCCAGAGGGGCATACCGTGGATCTCCGAACTTCCTCTGCAACATAAAGGATTTCCCAGCTACAATATCCCCGGCTTCCCGCAGCTCCTCCTTCTTTGCCCTCATAGTAGAGTGGAGGTCTTTTTCGCCGCAGCAGCCTTCTCAAGGTCCGATGCCTTCGCCTGGTTTTCCTTTTCAAGAACCCGGCAACGGTCGGCGGCGGCTTTTAATTCTCTGGCCATCTTGGCCATCTTGTCTCGGCTCTCGCCATGTGCGGCCTTCTCGGCTTGCAACTCTTCGGCCGCCTTCAAAGCAGCCGCATTACCCAACCTCGCTTGTTCCTTGGCTTGGGCAAGTTCTACCCGCAAGGCTTCAACAGTGGCAACTCCATCTGCAGTCACAACATATTAAAGATGCTGGCATCATACTGCTCTTCCTATTGTGGCGTTTACCAGATAATGGCACTTACCCTGTGCCTCGTCAAGCCTTTTGTTAACAAGCTCGATGTCGGCGTCTGCCGCATCCAACTGCCGTTCTAAATGGGCAAACTCGCTAGTCCGGCTAGCCACCGGAGCTTCCATCACCTGCACATAGAGGCAGTATGGTTATTACCTGGGAATATGATCCTCTGTTCGTCGTTGTTTCTGACGACAACCAGAGTCTCAGGGGCTACTATCTACACAGGGCACACCTAGTATGTGCAGGACTATCATACATTCTTTTACGTACCTCAAAGCCTGTCAGTAGACTCATAAAAGCTTCATGCAATCCGCTTTCGGTGGACGATATTCTCTCCATCACCATATTCATCAGCACACGGTGTTCATCTGAGATGGCCGTTCGCCCCACCAACTCCCTCAGAACATCCAATCGCACACTAGACGGTGTCGGACCCTTTTGTCTGCTCTCTTCGGGAGCTGGACACTAGGAGCTTCGGGGGTCAATGGAATTATCTTCTGGCCTCACCAGACTCGGAGAGGCCCTCCGCGACGACACTTCAGGGTCGCCCGCTTCCGGAGCGGAGGAGTCCGGAGGAGGCGTTTCGCTCTCCATCATCTCTGGAAGAAGATCCCCCGAAGAGAAGCTCATTTGAGAAGGGCTAAGGCCCGAACTGCAAAAATATATGCGGTGGTTATCTTCTCAGAAGAAAAAGATGGCATATCTGTACTATTAAAGTATTTCGGGTCACTTACGACTCGTGGGAGAATTTATCCCCCCGCGGAATTTGTGTGGCAACAGCGCCCCCCAAGGTAGGACCCTCTGTGGGAGACTTCTTCTCCTGTTTGGAAGTTTCGGCTTCCGAATCCCCGGGCGCAGTCCTTTTCCTCTTCTGGTCGTCTTCCTTCATGGAGACGCTCGCTCCCTCGGCTAGAATGGGCAGCGTTGAGGGCCCGCGTCCGCCCGCATTACCCTCCATAGTATCTTCCTTTAAGGACTCCAGGCAGGGTGCGGTCTGGAGCATCTTTTCCAATACCGGATTTTCCAAACCCTCAGGGAGGGGGGCCGAACACCGAATCGACTTCGCCTTTGTTAGCCAGTCCTGGTCAAAAAGCAAACTCTCAGAAATAACTTCATAGCAAAGAAGAGATAGTGTGTTCGGCCGGAAGATGCCTTACCTGTTCGGCAGCGCGGTTACTACTCAGGCCCACGTCCTCGGTGATTTCCGGACACTCCACCTGAGGTCCGAAGAATGACTTATACATCTCCCCGTGCGTCAGGCCGAGAAAATTTTGAATAACACGCGGTCCCTCGGGATTGAATTCCCATAGGCGAAGAGGCCGGTGTTTGCAAGGCTGGACTTGATGAACCAGCATAACTTGTATTACCGCAACCAAACTGAAATCTCCATTGAAGAGATCCCGAATGCGGCTTTGCAGTATAGGCACGTCTTTGGCTAGGCCCCAGCTCAGACCTCTACTGATCCATGACATCAGTTGTGGTGGAGGGCCCGAGCGAAAATAGGGGCAGCCGCCCACTTGGCACTTCTAGGAGCCGTGATGTAGAACCACTCCTGTTGCCACAATTCAGACACCTCTGGGATGGAACCTTTGGGCCACGGAGCTCCTGTCATCTTGCGTATTGAGGCACCTCCACACGCCGCATGTTGCCCCTCGACCATCTTCGGCTTCACTTCAAAGGTCTTGAGCCACAGGCCAAAGTGAGGGGTAACCCGAGGAAGGCCTCGCACATGACAATAAATGTCGTGATGTGAAGAAAGGAGTCCGGAGCTAGATCATGGAAGTCTAGCCCGTAATAAAACATCAAACCCCTGATGAAAGGATCCAGAGCAAGGCCTCGACCTCGGAGGAAGTGGGAGACGAACACGACGTTCTCGTTGGGTTCAGGGGTAGGGGCGGCCTGCCCTCGGGGAGGCAGCCGATGCAAAATCTCGGCGGTCAGATATCTGGCCTCCCTCAACTTTTTGATGTCTTCTTCCATGATGGAGGAAGGCACCCATCAGCCTTGAAGGCTAGATCCGGACATGACTGAAGGTTCGGAGCAACTGACCTGAACTTTGGGCGCTTGAGCTTGAGGTGGGGGAAGGATTCGATTGAGCACGGGAGGGAAAAATAAAAGCCTTGTCCCTTTATAAAGAGGGTGAATATCAAGCGTCCTCTTCGTGTCCGCTTGGACTTGCCTATAATCTAGGAGTCCTAGAAGCGGTTGGGTTATCCACGCCCGTGTTGATGAGAATCCCGGAATAAGGAGACACGATCTCTGCTTTAACAAGACGTGCCAAGGAAACCGCCTCGCATGACGCGCTGAGGTGGGATAATGAAACGACTCGGATAAAGGCTTGGCCGTGGTGTGACACACTACGGAATACGTCAGCAGATTAGATTGGTGTAAATATTATTCTCTATATGGCAATATGTGGAAACTTATTTTGCAGAGCCGGACACTATCTTTGTGTTCAAAATCTTCTATGAAGTACTTGGAGGAGGAACCCGCCTTGCAATGCCGAAGACAATATGCGCACCGGACTCGTCATCATTGAAGCCCGGTTTAGGGGCTACTGAGGGAGTCCTGGATTAGGGGGTGTTCGAATAGCCGGACTATACCATCAGCCGGACTCCTGGACTATGAAGACACAAGATTGAAGACTCCGTCCTGTGTCCGGAAGGGACTTTCCTTGGCGTGGAAGGCAAGGTTGGCGATACGGATATGAAGATCTCCTACCATTGTAACCGACTCTATGTAACCCTAACCCTATCCGGTGTATATATAAACCGGAGGGTTTTAGTCCGTAGGACAACATACACATCAACAATCATACCATAGGCTAGCTTCTAGGGTTTAGCCTCCTCGATCTCGTGGTAGATCTACTCTTGTACTACCCATATCATCAATATTAATCAAGCAGGACGTAGGGTTTTACCTCCATCGAGAGGGCCCGAACCTGGGTAAAACTCCGTGTCCCTTGCCTCCTGTTACCATCCTGCCTAGACGCACAGTTCGGGACCCCCCTACCCGAGATCCGCCGGGTTTGACACCGACAGGTATGATCCACCACGAGACCCAGCATCGGACCAAATCAACTCCGGTTAAACCATTTTGTAGCAGGGCTTGGACCTTTCTGATAGTAGGGGCGAGTTTCTTACGCTCAGTGGCGGTAAGTTTTTCAGGGAGTTGATGTTTCGGGTCAAGACGTTCAGCATGATAACCCGACAATGGATTTTCATCAGCCGACGAGATATCTTTACAATAGAACCATGTCTGATTCCAGTTCTTCGGGTGACTTGGTAGAGTTGCTTGAGGGAAGATGGCGTCTCTTCTACGTTGAATTGAAATTCCACCTAGTTCCAAGCTGGGCCTCACGGTGTCCTGGACTAGGGGGTACTCACCACGTCATCTCCCGATCTGTTAGATTGGGCCGAGGACCCCCTATGGCCATATACTCATGGGCCAGTTCGGACAACTGCCACATACAAGGAAGATTCCACAAGACTTGGCGATCAAGACAAGGACTCCTCCCCACCGGCGTATTCGGCTAGGACTCTTGTTATCCTAGGCCTCTGGTGCATTATATAAACCGAGGCCAGGCTAGTCGATAGATATATACAAACAATCATACCATAGGCTAGCTTCTAGGGTTTAGCCTCTCCGATCTCGTGGTAGATCAACTCTTGTAATACCCATATCATCAAGAATAAATCAAGCAGGACGTAGGGTTTTACCTCCATCAAGAGGGCCCGAACCTGGGTAAAACATCGTGTCCCCTGCCTCCTGTTACCATCCGCCTTAGACGCACAGTTCGGGACCCCGATATTGGTGCTTTCATTAAGAGTTCCGCTGTGTGTTCGGCAAAAGGTTGATGACTCGCGTGCAGATCAATTGTGACTCCGGCATCTTCGTCACCAGCTCGACCGGTCACCTTGGTTTGACCAAGGACTGCGCCCTACCTCCGATTGTCATGTTTGGATGAGGGCCTTTATAAAACATCAACTCCAATCTCTATCGAGATCATGGAGGAATCATCCAGGGAGCCCGGGGGCTCAACGTCAACATTGCTCTCGGGCGACCGTGCTGTTTTTCTGGATAGCAAACTTGTGTCCGCCGCCACCGCCTCCTCAAGTGTCTTTGTAATGATCGCTTTGGTGAATTGTGCGGAATTGAGTCTACAACAATCTTGGAAAATTTCGTCGAGTTTCGATGGAGGAATCTCTGGCAATCCATGATATACCGGAGCCCTGTCAAATCAGGACGGGAATCTGGATAAGTTTAGGGCGTGGTGTCCAGCTTCTAGCTCGGACATCCTTTGGAAGATCCAACCATTGATCGGCTGCGGAATTCCTATATCTACCACCTCTCAAAATTTCAGCTCGATCCGACCGTCCAAACTCCGGGAACCTTCCGATTAGTGCATCACTTTTCGGATCTGTTTTCTGCGCGAAAACGAATCCGACCCGAGTTCGTCTTTTTTATTAACGGGATTTCGAACACCCCTTTTGAAGGAAGTTTTGTATGGGGTATTGTGTTTTGTTCCCGAACACATCACACTAACTTTAAGATCTTTTGAACATGATATTCAACATTATGCTGGTGTCAAACCAGTCCGGCAATATTGCTCCACGGCTGCCGACCTCCGCTAGACACGTCGTCACTTTGTTGACCCGAGCTCAACTTCTTCAGATCATCATCTCGGCAAGCCGAACAAGAGTCCGGCATCGCGAAGGATAAATCATCACCAACATCACCGCCCCACGGATTACACGGAGCGGGCATACCGGCATCGCCGCACGGTCGCTTCATCAAGCCGGCATCGACCATGTCACGACCTGCATCGGCAGGGCCGCACTATTGCTTCTTCAAGCTGGTGTCCATCATGCCGAACTACTTCGACCCATCGGTTGACATCGAGGCTTCGACATCTCGGCTGGACCAGGGGCTTCGCCATCTCTTCATCAACCTACTCCGGACACTTCAGCGTCACTAGCCGACCAGCTCCGTCACGTTAGCTAGACCGAGGGCTTTGCCTCGGTGAGCCAACCTTTGCCAGCATTGCCATGCCGTCGTTTTATCGCCCATCAGGAAATGGGTGTGCGGATCGAGTCCCAATTTTGGGAATCACCTTCCTTCGGATTGTTACAACAAATAAACCATGTGCTATTAATCCCAGTATTTTTGTTGTTTGGGTTCATTTTTCCCTTGTTTGGGTTCATTTTTCCCAAGGAACTATTACTCTGGTTTGTCCATCATATGTACATAGGTCTATCAAATGGTGGCCGCATTAACGATAGTCGCATGGTGGTTCGGTCAGATTCCGTACATAGTCCGGCGAACGCCGCATCCGGAGCTCGGACCGACCTGTGAATTCAGGCTGTGCGACGCCTTTACCGCATCACACCGACGCCCTGCATCGACATTGACTTCGGCGCCAGGCCATATTTCTTTTATTACTCACTTGGCATAAATTATTTATTATGCAACGATTTTTTTTAATTATCATTATTACTTTTATCTCCGGTTTGCACTATTTTTTGTGCACAGGAAAATGATCAGGGGACTTCGGCGTCACTCTACCGGTCTGCATTGACCGTGCTGCATCACCACTTCGGCGTGTCGAGCTCTCCGCTCCGCCACCTCGGGACCGGCTTGGGGGATGGAACCTTGTCCCGCATCAAGCTCGGATCGCGTCATCAATACCGAACACATTAACTAGCTAAGTCGCTTTCATGCTCAAAGCTTTAATTTCTAACTTGTGTTCGGTTCGACCAAGCATTATACTTTTTTGGAAAAAGTTGCTTGTAAAAAATTTCCTTGTCCAAACTTTGTTTGTGACGCATATATTCAAATACCCAATTCATTTGGGGGCTGCATTCATGAAGCTTTTCCTCTTGCATATGATTATACTTGTAGAGCTTCGTTCCTTGTTCGTGTATTACGCCACAATATGCACCATATTGACTTAAGCGATTTGCAAGTTGGGTTGCCTTGCTCCTGTGTTTACCCCTACGTTCCCAATTGTTCGGCTAGGGAGTAAAGGGAGCACCTCTGCGATTGTCACGATCAGGTCATCCGAGCCGGACCTCAGACTGGGTGAAGCCGAAAGCTAGCGCTCTTATAGTTTTCAATGATGGTCGGCACACAACGGAACTCATGAGTACAAAAAATCTATTGCACAAGTCTCATAATAACAATGAGCATCGAAGAAAGGTATCAGTGGGGGTACTATTTTCTTCGAAGATGCTTCTTACACTTCGCAGTAATATAGCATAAGTTCCCTGAGCGCGCTTTGTCTGTTACAGCCTTATGGCCTGATTGCCTAGTTATTGGAAACACTGTCGATATTCTCGACAGATGGAGTACATAACACTTTTTGGTCCTTGACCGAAGAGGGAGAAGCCGACGGTCGGTTAAGACGCGTTTAAAGTTCGGTTGAACATAGATATGATATAAGTACTTTGGTACATGCAATCATTCTTTTACCCAAGTCACTTGGGGGCTCTTAAATTTATATGAGCCGTTTTATGATAAGTGTTCTTCTTCTTAGTCGTTGCAAAGTTTTATTATTATTATTATTATTATTATTATTATTATTATTATTATTATTATTATTATTATTATTATTATGTATCATTCCTTTTTTCGACACAAGTATGTGGTCACTAGCTGAGGAGCCTAATTTCTCTCTCGAAACCGCTAGAGTTGAGTTTGCTAAACTGGCCTAATGAGAAGTACTCCGCCTTCGGGATAGGAGGTTGAAGCCGTAGGCTGACCCGCTTAAAGTCTTGAGATAGAATGCGTCATGTTAAAGCACGGCAGAAGCACTTTTTTAAGTCCAATTTTCGGATTGGCACCGAACACTTGATCTAGTTCGGACATTAAACTTTTGAATAAGTTTTTTTGGCTTTTCGAGCCTATGGCACTTTTAAACTATTTGTGCTTTTCTAGCATTAGTCTCGCAGTGCAACGCCGGACACCTTTAGGGATTAGGCAAAAACATTCTCGGATATTGCTATATATGCATCGGTTTCGAATTGTGTCTTCGGTCAATAGTTGGGTTGCCCGGCTCCTGTGCTTTCCTCCTACGTTCCGCTTTGTTTGGCTAGGTGTGCAAAGGGAGAACCACTGCGATTGTGCTTCCAGCTCTCCTGGTCAAGCACCTCTGTGGAGAAAGCCGAAAACTGACTGTCATAATAGGCGTAAACTGGTCAGCGATCCGATGACTATGTTAAATGACGGTCCATTCATAACAATGGCCGAAGTGTTTACGGCTTGACCTCGACTGTCGCCGAACACTACCGGGGGCTATTAACTGGCCTCCCAAACTAAATCCTTGATATTTTGCTCTTACATTCGAGCTGAGGTTTCATGATCATGCTTAGCATGACAACCCAAAGAAAGGAACCGATAGCGGGATTATTTTCTTTGGAAGACATTTATTATGTTAAACAGTGATATAACATATCTCTCTGCGTACCTTTGTTTATAAAACCATATGGCCAGATTGCCTTGTTTGTCGTAAATCTTTGCCCTCATAAGGGCTTTATAAAGTAGGACAAACACTCCTCGGCTACTGGCCGAGGAGGTGGAAGCCGATGGTCGGTCAACAAAGTTTTGTACAATGCGGATACGAGCATTAATGATGTAAAGTACTTGGATACATAGAATCATTACAGATAATTTGTGATTTTACTCTGGATATCGATCCTTAATTCGGCCACCCGTGCCCGCATTAAGGCTCGGGGGCTACTGGGCTTCGGGCTTATTAGTTACAAATATTAAAGGGGCACATCGATCCCCTGATCTGGTGTTGCTACCCGACCAGTGTCTCGGGGGCTACTGCATTGCCTGTCCAATGCAGAAAATTTTATGTGCAATATAGTTTCCGAGGAGATTTTGATCCTCAGGTTGGTCGGCCGCACCCAACCTGAGTCTTGAGGACTGAGCACACCGCTTTTTGTGTCCCGAAGTATTCTGCCGAGCTAGGACTTGATCCTCAGACCGTTTTTTGCAAATCAACCTGAGTCTCAGTGGCTACAGGGATCAGCGGTCTTATGTCATCCTTCATGTGCATCTCGGGTTTTAGACCGATACCCACCTTGAGGGCTACTGGCTATATATCTCGGCAGAGAATAAATTGCACCAATCAAAAATATTGACAAAAATCAGCCCACATTCGGGGTGGTGCACCACCTCGGAAGCTGTCCGACATAAAGCTCGGGCGCTAGTGGCTGGCTCCATAGAGGGCATTTCCGGCATTAAGCTCGGCTAAACTCCTTCAAACTTCTTTGAACCAAGGTGATTTACGACACCTCAGATATAGTTCGGCGTTGGAGCTCGGATACATAGTCCGGCGTTGGAGCTCGGATACATAGTCCGGTGTTGGAGCTCGGATACATAGTCCGGCGTTGGAGCTTGGATACATTCCGGCGTTAGAGCTGGGAAGCGGTCCGGCGTTGGTGCTCGGCTGCAAAAGATACCTCGAATGTAGTCTAGCGTTGGAGCTCAAACGCAAGAGGACGCTGCCGCCCGGGAACAACTTCCAACCCGAGGTGTGGCATAAAAATAACAAGGCATTGATAAAGGCCGGAAACTTAAAGGGGCTCCCCGGATACCCGATGTGTAAACTCGTCGAATGCATTTCGGCGATCCTCAAGATCAAAGATGAGAAGATTTTTTGAACTAGTTTTCAGGACCGACGACCGAAGATGAAGAACGGTTCGGAAGAATCGAGGAGCGTCCCTAACTTGAAGACCGGTTCAGGGGGCTACTGACGGTGTCCTGGACTAGGGGGTACTCACCACGTCATCTCCCGATCTGTTAGATTGGGCCGAGGACCCCCTATGGCCGTATACTCATGGTCCAGTTCGGACAACTGCCGCATACAAGGAAGATTCCACAAGACTTGGCGATCAAGACAAGGACTCCTCCCCACCGGCGTATTCGGCTAGGAATCTTGTTATCCTAGGCCTCTGGTGCATTATATAAACCGAGGCCAGACTAGTCGATAGATATATACAAACAATCATACCATAGGCTAGCTTCTAGGGTTTAGCCTCTCTGATCTCGTCGTAGATCAACTCTTGTAATACCCATATCATCAAGAATAAATCAAGCGGGACGTAGGGTTTTACCTCCATCAAGAGGGCCTGAACCTGGGTAAAACATCATGTCCCCTGCCTCCTGTTACCATCCGCCTTAGACGCACAGTTCGGGACCCCCTACCCGAGATCCACCGGTTTTGACACCGACAGGGCCTGTTTGTGAACTCATTTTGCCGGTTGAGATAGAAGTATTCCCTGAAAAGCTCGACAGTAGGCTCTTCTTGAAGGTATACTTCACAGAAAACTTGAAAGTTACAGATGTTTGACACGGAGTTAGGTTCAATGTCTTGCGGATGGAGTTTGAAGAAGTGCAGAACATCTCGAAAGAACTTAGAGCCGAGCGGTAAGAAGCCCCGGTTCATATGATCAGTGAATACAATGACTTCACCGTCTTTCGGCAGAGGTCTCTCTTCGCCCGGGTCAGGAGCACGGTAATGCATGACACTCTTCCCTGGCAAATTTGCAACTTTGACAAAATCTTTTAAGGTACCCTCAGTAACGATGGAGGGAACCCAGTTACATGTAATGACTGTCTTTGGCGGCATTGTGAAAGAAAGACAACCTAAAGGAAGGGAATAATTTGTCGGTTCAAGTCAGTTGATGAAATCACAACTTAACAGTTGCAGTGTACATTCAGAATGGCGGCTTAAGCGAGGGCTAATGATATATGAAGTAATGATAAGCCGGTGAAGTAAGCCGCCATGAGTAAGATATTCAAGATCTAACAAGAGCAAAATTTGCTAAGTGTTGGGACAAACATGTTCCACAAGTTAAAGCTATAAATTCGGATCTACAGCTGTTCAGAAAAAGGAGATAAATTCTAAACCTATAGAGGCGGCAGCAGAAAAGTGGAGGTGCCCCAGAGGAGATCTGTCGTGATGAGGGTATGTTTTAATATCAAAAGCGGGTGCTAAAACTGCTGCCGCACATGAACTACATTATTTTTAGATCAAAACTACACGATCTAGCAAGGAGAAGGAGGAGCAGCGAGGAACTCCGAAACCCTAAAGAACGGATCCATGAAGAAGAAAAGAGAAGACTTACTGATGCTAGCTCACAGTGGAGGAGTGCCGCGATGTTTCTGGACCGTTCAGGGCGATGCAGCGGCCGGAGGTGACGAAGAGGATGGAGGTCGACGGTGGCGGAGCTCGTGCGGGCTGGTGCATCACGAGGAAGAAGAAGACGAGAAGGAGAATGAGAAAGGGGCGGTTTGGCCCTATTTATAAGGAAAAGAGTAACAGGAAGGCGCGAAAAATGAGGAGGCCAAAGGATGATTATACAACTAATTGAATGCCTCGATTTTCGGAAGGTCATTAAAGATAAAAGATCCATTAAAGATGACATCATGGCGGGTTTCCAAAATTTTTGGAGATGACGTCATGGTGGGTTACAATGTTTCACAGCAGAGGAAGAAGGATTTTTTCTAAGTGTTGAAGATTGACATGAACAAGTTCAAATCAACCTGGGGCCTAATGTTGGGGATATAACTATCAGGTATGAACCGCCCAGGAGAGGCCGGGTCAACCACAATGGCGGTTCATCTAAATGAAGCCCAAGAGTATACAAGATGGCGGTTCACAGTTAGGCTTGTAAAAGGCCCAAGCCCAGAGGCGGCTTTAGGCCCGTAAATATAAACCGCCATGTATGTGTAGACTTGTAATATAAGGCATGTAAGATACGTCACCGCGCCGGACACATTGTATGAGCCGTCCGGGACTCTATAGGCCGTAGGGCATCAACCCATGTATATAAGGGGACGACCCGACAGTGGCTTAGGTAAAGAAAACATCAAATCGAGATCCAGGCAAAGCGTGTTTGCTCCCTGGTAATCGAAACCCTAGCAATACCACCTCAACTGGAGTAGGCCTTTACCTTCACCGCAAGGGGCCGAACCAGTATAAACTCTCCGTGTCCTTTGTCCCGTTTAACCCCTTTAAGCTAACCTCGCGCAATGGCTCCACAACTAAGTCCTTCCATGAGGACATCTGCGGTGACACTTCCACGACACCGTCGGCAGCCGCTCCCCGCGCTTCCATCTCGCCATCGGCGCCCGGCGCTTCCTCCCTCGCACGCCAATGCCATCGATGTTGCAGGGCGTGGTGCCCCTGGGGTCACTGGCTAGTGGGTCCCGCTGACCCAGTTGACTGGTCAACTGGTCAGCATTGACCTGCTGACTCGGCATCCCGGACCCACTGTCAACCCCAGTGCACTGTTGGGTGCACTAGACCTAGTGCACCCAACATTTCTGCTACTGTTTATTTTTTCAAATTAAATTAAATCCTGTAAATGCAGAAAATGGTTAAAACTTCAAAATTTAATAGAAAATAAAGCGTAAGCCAGATGAAAATAATTTATATGTGAAAGTGATCAAAAAATATGATGAATCTGGATACGCCATCCACATACGTGTCCCCACAACAAACATTGAACCTTCCCCTCCAAGTCATCTGTCCAAAAATTGCCTGGAGCCGGGAAAATATTCCCGGATATTTTCTCGCTTCGTGTATAACACTTAGCACTACGTTAGATCACCCCTAGCATAGCGTATTGTCGTGTCATGCTTTGTGGTGCATTTGATTGCTCTATTATTTATTGTGTTCCCCCTATGATATTTCTTTTCCGGTAGACCCCGAGGCCGTTGTTGGTCCGTTGATCGACTACTTCACCGTCGAGGGCCCGTATTTGTCTGCAGAGCTTCTAGGCAAGCAAAACCCCTTTGATCATCCCTATATCACCTGTTCTTCTCTCTCATGCTTGCATTAGATTTTGCTACTGTATCTGATTGCTCCTAATCTGATGCATAGCCTGCTTTTGTAACCTCTTGATACATTACCTGTTGTCCTATATGCTTAGTATAGGCTGGATAGTGACCCATAAGTGACACCTCACCTTGTCCCTGTTGCCCTCGCTTTACTACTGGATGTTTCGGTCAACGTGATCGAGGTGTAGAGACCGACACATCACCGCACCCCCCTTAGCTGTATGACTCTTTGAGCTACTATTTAGTGCCGAGGGTGATACCTCCTACCTCACTCCTGATGATATCTCTGTAGCGTAGCTAGTCAGTTGTGAGTTACTGAGGGTGATTCCTCTTTCACCACCTTCGATGATGCCTCTGTAGTGCAACCCCTCAAGTGTGAACCTATCGAGGGTGATTCCTCCAAGTTCACATTGACGGTTACATCGAGTGGGAATCCATCGAGGGTAATTCCTTGGATTCCCCCTTGATGACACGAACACACTATTACCTTTACCTGTTGCCCCTTTTATTGTTACTGTGGGACTGAAGGGACAGGCGGTACCACCCCGGTAGAGGTGGACCTAAGTTCCCGATAGTCTCTTGCGAGTCCGGTTGACATTGAGGGTACCCACAAGATAATTAGGAGGCACAGCCGGGCAGGCAGACCATCCTAGAGAGGGATGGGCCTGACCCTTGCTGTAAGTCCTCGAGATGGGGCGACACGAGCACAGATCGTCACCGCGAGCTCCCAACACACTAATGGGTTTGATATGTGATCTGAGTAGGCCTCTCGCCTTTTCGCACTAACCACCACGCAGGTTAGCACTCGGCGTCGTACGATTCTCCCGAAAGCTCTATCAGATGTCCAGTTCAACATTGTGGGCCTGTCGGGCCAGTGCCATCCAGGATGAGGTGGTGTTCGTCCCGGCTTGTCCATAACGACCCGGAGTGCAACATGCGATGGGCCCAAGACCCCGGAGCACTTAGGATGTAGACCGGCGGGGACCTCCCTATGGAGCCTAGATGGTTCTACGACATGTCGATCAGCCGAGGCTGGGCATGACCAGGAAAAGTGTGTCTGACCAAAGTTAATCGAGCGTGTTGGGTAAGTTGGTGCACCCCTGTAGGTAAGTTATCTATTCGAATAGCCGTCTCCACGGTAATAGGATGCTCGAAGTTGTATCCCGATCTACTACAACTTGAACTGGATACTTGTGATACTTAATTGATATTATGGCTCCGGGATCGCTTCCTCGCATGGTACACGAGGAAGGATCTTTGGGCGTTGCTATTATATACTTGTTACTATATGTTATGTTACTCTACTTTTTACTGTTGCTGCAAGATGCTAGTCTTCGATAGGCTAGGCATTCGCCTATATTCTGGCAATTTTGAAGTATAGTCCACAGATACAATCCCTTCCCTTTGATACTAATGCGTAATTAGTATAGATCTAATGTAAGTCTTGCGAGTACTTTGGATGAGTACGCACGGTCGCTTTGCTACCTGATACGTCTTCGTCGTATCTACTTTTCCAAACACTTTTGCCCTTGTTTTGGACTCTAACTTGCATGATTTGAATGGAACTAACCCGGACTGACGCTATTTTCATCAGAATTGCCATGGTGTTATTTTTGTGCAGAAATAAAAGTTCTCGGAATGACCTGAAAATCAACGGAGATTATTTTTGGAATATATAAAAAATACTGGAAGAAAGATCCACGTCAGGAGGCCCACACCCTGTCCATGAGGGTGGGGGGCGTGCCCTAACCCCTGGGCGCGCCCCCTGCCTTGTGGCCCCCCTGACGCTCCACCGACCTCAACCTTGACTCCATATATTCACTTTCGAGGAGAGAAAAAATCAGAGAGAAGGATTCATCACATTTTACGATACGGAGCGGCCGCCAAGCCCTAAACTCTCTCGGGAGTGCTGATCTGGAGTCTGTTCGGGGCTCCGGAGAGGGGAATCTGTCGCCATCATCATCATCAACCATCCTCCATCACCAATTTCATGATGCTCACCGCCGTGCGTGAGTAATTCCATCGTAGGCTTGCTGGACGGTGATGGTTGGATGAGAATTATCATGTAATCGAGTTAGTTTTGTTAGGGTTTGATCCCTAGTGTCCACTATGTTCCGAGATTGATGTTGCTATAACTTTGCTATGCTTAATGCTTGTCACTAGGGCCCGAGTGCCATGATTTCAGATCAGAACCTATTATGTTTTCATCAATATATGAGAGTTCTTGATCCTATCTTGCAAGTCTATAGTCACCTACTATGTGTTATGATCCGGCAACCCCGAAGTGACAATAATCGGGACCACTCCCGGTGATGACCGTAGTTTGAGGAGTTCATGTATTCACTATGTGTTAATGCTTTGTTCCGGTACTCTATTAAAAGGATGCCTTAATATCCCTTAGTCTCCAATAGGACCCCGCTGCCACGGGAGGGTAAGACAAAAGATTTCATGCAAGTTCTTTCCATAAGCATGTATGACTATATTCGGAATACATGCCTACACTACGTTGATGAATTGGAGCTAGTTCCGTGTCACCCTATGTTATGACTGTTACATGATGAACCGCATCCGGCATAATTCTCCATCGCCAATCCATTGCCTACGTGCTTTCCATATATTGTTCTTCGCTTATTTACTTTTCTGTTGCTATTGTTATCATCACTATAAAACACCAAAAATGTTACTTTTGCTACTGTTACCTTTTACCACTGTTACCACTACTATCATATTACTTTGCTACTAAACACTTTGCTGCAGATATTAAGTTTTCAGGTGTGGTTGAATTGACAACTCAGCTGCTAATACTTGAGAATATTCTTTGGCTCCCCTTGTGTCGAATCAATAAATTTGGGTCGAATACTCTACCCTAGAAAACTGTTGCGATCCCCTATACTTGTGGGTTATCAAGACTATTTTCTGGCGCCGTTGCTGGGGAGCATAGCTCTGTTCTTTGAGTCACTTGGGATTTATATCTGCTTATGATTATGAAGAACTTGAAAGATCAAAGAACCTTGATTTTTCCCTCAACTACGAGTGGAGGTAAGGAACTGCCATCTAGCTCCGCACTTGATTCGCCTTCTGTTTTGAGTAAACTTGCGACACCTACACCTGCTATTCATTCTGATATGTCGCATGTTATTGATGATGCCACTTCTGCCTTGCATGATACTTATTATGAAACTACTTCTATGCTTGATAATACTGTGCCACTAGGTGAATTTCTTGATGAACAACTTGCTAGGGCTAGAGAGAATGAAATTATTGAAACTGATAATATTGATAAAAGTGATGATGAAGATTCTCCCCCTAGATATGAATTGCCTGTTGTTCCTGAGGGTTATGTTATTGATGAAGAAACGGCTTGAGATTTCTTAGCTTGCAATGATAGAAGTGATTTTAAGAAACTATTAGCTAAGTTGAAAGAAAAATCTCTGAATGCTAGAATGAAATATGATCCTGCTTATGCTACTTCACCTATCTTTATTACTGATAAGTATTATGATTTCTCTGTCAATCCTGAGTTAATTACTTTGGTTGAATCTGATCCTTTCTATGGCTATGCATCTGAAACTGTTGTGGCACATCTTACTAAATTAAATGATATATCCACCCTCTTTACACATGATGAGAAAACTCGCTACTATTATATCCTTAAATTATTTCCATTCTCATTAAAGGGTGATGCTAAGATATGGTTAAATTCTCTTGATCCTGGATGTGTGCGTAGTCCCCAGGATATGATTTACTACGTCTCTGCTAAATATTTCCACGCTCATAAGAAACAAGCTGCTTTAAGGGAAATATATAATTTTGTGCAAATTGAAGAAGAGAGTCTCCCACAAGCTTGGGGAGGATTCTCCAATTACTTAATGCTTTGTGTGATCATCCTCTCAAGAAAAATGAAATACTTGATATCTTTTATAATGGACTAACCGATGCTTCCAGAGATTACCTGGATAGTTGTGCTTGTTGTGTTTTCAAGGAAAGAACTATTGATCAAGCTAAATTGCTATTGAATAATATGTTGACTAATGAAAATAATTGGACACTTCCTGAACCAACTCCTAAGCCAACTCTGAAGAAAAAGGGGTATTCTATTTCTCAGTCCTGAAGATATGCAAGAGGCAAAGAAATTTATGAAAGAAAAAGGTATAAAAGCTGAAGATGTTAAGAATTTACCACCTATTGAAGAAATACATGGCCTTAATTTGCCGCCTGTTGAAGAAATACATGGTCTCGATAACCTGACACAGGTAGTAAAGGTAAATTATCTCTATAGATTTGATGAAGGTGATATTCCTCGTAATAAGTCTGCTAGCCAATGCTTAGATGAGTTTGATAATTTTATTGTTAAACAGGAAAACTTCAATGCTTATGTTGGTAGAGAATTGAAACATAATGCTTATATGACTGAACACTTGAGTGATTATATGGCTAGTGCTAAAGGTGAACTTAAACTTATTAGAGTTGCAACCAGAGGAGGTAAAGTGACTCAGGAACCTTTGTATCCTGAGGGCCATCCTAAGAGAATTGATCAAGATTCTCAAAGAACTACTATAGATGCACCGAGTCATTCTAAGAGGAAGAGAAAGAAAAACGATAGGACTTTGCATGCTTCTAGTAAACCTGTTATTGACACACCTGAGAATCCCAATGATATTTCTATTTCTGATGCTGAAACACAATCTGGTAACGAACATGAACCTAGTGATAATGTTAATAATGATGTTCATGTTGATGCTCAACCTAGCAATGATAATGATGTAGAGATTGAACCTGCTGTTGATCTTGATAACCCACAATCAAAGAATCAATGTTATGATAAGATAGACTTTGTTGCTAGGAAGCACGGTAAAGAAAGAGAACCATGGGTTCAGAAACCCATGCCTTTTCCTCCTAAACCATCCAAGAAAAAGGATGATGAGGATTTTGAGCGGTTTGCTAAAATGATTAGACCTATCTTTTTGCGTATGCGTTTGACTGATATGCTTAAAATGAATCCTTATGCTAGGTATATGAAAGATATAGTTACTAATAAAAGAAAGATACCGGAAGCTGAAATTTTCACCATGCTTGCTAATTATACTTTTAAGGGCGGAATACCAAAGAAACTTGGAGATCCAGGAGTACCAACTATACCATGCTCCATTAAAAGAAACTATGTTAAAATTGCTTTATGTGATCTTGGAGCCGGTGTTAGTGTTATGCCTCTCTCTTTATATCGTAGACTTGATTCAAATAAATTGACACCTGCTGAAATATCTTTGCAAATGGCTGACAAATCAACTGCTATACCTGTCGGTATTTGTGAGGATGTGCCTGTTGTGGTTGCAAACATTACTATTTTAACACACTTTGTTATTCTTGATATTCCCGAGGACGATAGTATGTCTATTATTCTTGGAAGACCCTTTTTGAATACCACAGGGGCTCTTATTGATTGCACCAAAGGCAATGCCACTTTTCATGTTAATGGTAATGAGCATACAGTACACTTTCCGAAGAAACAACCTCAAGTCCACAGTATCAATTCCATTGGAAAAATTTCAACACTTACTATTGGAGGTTTTGAATTTTCTCTTCCTACTGTCAAGAAGAAATATGATATTCTTATTGTTGGGGATGTGCATATCCCAGTTGAGGTAACCTAGTGTTATTCAAAATTTCTCCGGCTCCATGTTATTCGGAATGAGTTTGTTAACAAGACTTGATCAACCTTGTTAGTGGATTCCTTTTGATGAGCATGAGATGGATGAAGTTAGAAAACACAACTCTCTGTGCCCTCTTTTTACTTTCTGTTATTTATATTAAATAAAGCGAAAATACTATTTTTTTCTGTCAGTTTTCTGGATTATCCATCAATGAAAAATACCTCGAAAATAAAAGTTCTCCAAATGCCCTGAAATTTAAATATGATTTTTTCTAGAATATTTGAGAATATCTGACACTGAGAACACACCAGGGGGAGCAAGCACCTGGCCACGAGGGTCCTGGGCGCGCCCCCTGCCTAGTGGGCCCATGGTGGCTCCCCTCCACTTATTCCAGCTACCAGACACTCCTTCCTCCCAAAAAAATCACCAACCAGCTCAAACCCGAGTTCTTGCTTATCTTGCTGCCATTTTCGATCTCCTTGCTCAAAGCTCCATTCACAAAACTGCTTTGGGGGGATTGTTCTTTGGTATGTGACTCCTCCAATGGTCTAATTAGTTTTTGTTCTAGTGCTTTATTCATTGCAAATTTTTGCTGCTTAGGTGACCCTGTTCTTGAGCTTGCATGTCAAATTTATATGGTCAAAATTAGTTTTAATGCATGATATATCCTCTAGGCACTTGTAGGAGTAGTTGCTATCAATATTGTTGAGTTTGGTTCACTTTTATTTTGAGTTACTAAAAATTTCAGAAATTTCCCAGATGAAGAAATATGTTTAGGAAAATGTACCAAGGTGGTTCTTCAAGGAAGCAAGGACCCAGGCCCGCAATACGCGATGCGGACGAGGAACCACCAAGAGAATCTCAAGTGCGGCCTTGTGAATGGCCGTCAGATGATTTCATGGTCCGAGCAGGAATTAAGGAGGAATTTTATGCATATGTGCGTAATGCTGAACTTGAGGGCCTCATGCTAGATAAGTGCCCTCAATACTATCACCTAACCGATTCCTTTGTGAGAAGGTTCAAATTTTCATCTTCACGTAATTCTCACACTGTCCTATTTGATCTTTATGATAAATCTTATACCATGTACTTAGAAGATTTTAACACTGCTTGTAAACTTCCATAGTGAGGTAATGTTAGTGAACCTCGCAAATCTGAATATAGAGACTTTCTTTCTAGTATAACTGTGGGGGAATCTAGGGAAATCACGCAAGCTACCATAAGGAGCATTCATTTTCCTGCTATACATTATTTCGCTCTCTTCATAGGTAGGTGCATAAATGGTAAGGATGAAGCATGTCACATGTGTGTCCCTGATCTTAGTGTTCTCAAGAGCATTGTATTAGGAGATAGACAATACAACTTGGGGGCCACTGTTGCACGTAGGTTGCATAATAATCATATTCATGGAGATTTTTTTGGAGGAATTTATGCAACTCGTATGGCTAATTTTCTTGAGATACCCATACGTGGATATGATATTGAGTTGCCTCCTTCTTATCTAGATTAAGATGCTATGGTTCGTCATCAGTTTGTTGAGAGGAACGATCAATTCCTCCAGTACCGACTACAGACGACGAACCTATCATGTCGCTCTCCCTGCTCCTACTTTCTTTGACTTTCAGGCAAAGGGGAGATATGTTATAACCAGGGAGGAGGCGACCGAGTACGAGAGGAGAGCGGAGACAGCTCGCCTCCAAGCTGCAGCTCATCAGGCAATTGCCATTGCATCTCAATATGACCCCAACTATTACTTTGGATGTCCGCCAGGCCAGCCGTAGCCATAGACCAACTTAGGCCAAAAGCCTAAGCTTGGGGGAGTACGTATTTCTCACCGACATTACATTCTTGTTCACGCACTCATGCTAGTTGTCGGTGCTCATACTTTTTCATTGTAATATCCATGCTAGGTTATTTCTCTTTTTATGCTTTCTTCTTGTGTGTTTGATAAACCTTAAGAAAAACAAAACAAAATTAGTTGTAGCTTTTAGTTAGTTTACTTTCCATGCTAGTAGTAGTAGTAATTAAAAAGAAAATCCAAAAATATTTCTCCTTCTTCTTTTGCTTGTTGGGAGCTTTCCCTTGTAAATAGTTTTATTTCTTTTCTTGTTCTTTGGGGGTCGAGAGGAGAAGACCATAATGAAAATGTTGAGTGGCTCTTACATGCATTATTGTTGATCTAACAAAGAGCCCATATTACCTTGTCTTCTCTCCTGAATTGAGTGCTTGTAGATTCCAGCTTAGTCCAATGCACGTGCACTATTATTATTATCCACACTATTCGGTCGTGCAAGTGAAAGGCAATAATGATGATTATATGATGAACTTACTGAGATGAGGAAAGTTGGTATGAACTCGACCTCTCTTGTTTTTGTAAATATGATTAGTTCATCATTCCTGATTCAGCCTATTATGGAAGAAACATGTTTGCAATGAGAGTTAGAGATTATAGTTGCTTATTCCATGCTTAATTAGCTAGGAGCTTATAATGGTTTACCTTGCGTGCCAACATGCTATTAAAATGGTTGTAATGTGGTATGATAGGGTGGTATCCTCTTTTGAAAGATTCGAGTGGCTTGACTTGGCACATGTTCACGCATGTAGTTGAAACAAAATCAACATAGCTCTACGATATTTATGTTCATGGTGCATTATATCCTACTCATGCTTGCATTCGGTGTTGATTTATTTTAATGCATGCTCATGACTGTTGTCGCTCTCTATCTGGTCGCTTCCCAGTATTTTCTAGACTTCACTTGTACTAAGCGGGAATACTGCTTGTGCATCCAATTCCATAAACCCCAAAGTTGTTCCATATGAGTCCACCATACCTACCTATATACGGTATCTACCTGCCGTTCCAAGTAATTTGTATGTGCCAAACTCTAAACCTTCAAATAAACATACTGTTTTGTATGCTCGAATAGCTCATGTATCAACTAGGGCTGTCTATATCTTCCATGCTAGGTGGGTTATTCTCAAGAGGAGTGGACTCCACTCCTCACTCACGAGAAAATGGCTGGTCATGGGGATGCCCAGTCCCATACTTTATGCAAATCAAATCAAAATAACTACAAACAAAACTCCCCCGGGACTCTTGTTAGTTGGAGACACTCGTTGTTTCGAGCAAGCCATGGATTGATGCTTGTTGGTGGAGGGGGAGTATAAACTTTACCATTCTATTTGGGAACCGCCTATAATGTGTGTAGCATGGAAGATATCGAGATCTCTCGGTTTTTATGTTGACAATGAAAGTATACCGCTCAAAATATTATTCATATCTATTTCAAAACCAAGCTCTGGCACCTCTACAAATCCCCGCTTCCCTCTGCGAAGGGCCTATCTATTTACTTTTATGTTGAGTCATCATCCTCTTATTAAAAAGCACCAGTTGGAGAGCACCACTGTCATTTGCATCAATTACTGTTAGTTTACATTGAGTGTGACTTGACTGGATCTCTTTTACCATGAATTACAATGTCTAGTCAGTGCTTGATCTTTAAAGGTGCTCTGCATTTATGTTTTGCGGTCTCAGAAAGGGCTAGCGAGATACCATCTTGCTATATCATATTATGATTATTTTTAGAAAGTGTTGTCATCTGAGATTTATTATTATTGCTCGCTAGTTGATTATGCCATTGATATGAGTAAACATGATACCTAAGTGTTATTGTCAATATGGTTAGTTCATAATCTTTCCTGAAAACTTGAATGCTGGCTTTATATATTTATGACAACAAGAGCAAACAGAGTTTCTAAAAGTTTTTCTTTATCACTTTCAGTTTATCAACTGAATTGCTTGAGGACAAGCAAAGGTTGAAGCTTCGGCGAGTTGATACATCTCCGTCGTATCTACTTTTCCAAACACTTTTGCCCTTGTTTTGGACTCTAACTTGCATGATTTGAATGGAACTAACCCGGACTGACGCTGTTTTCAGCAGAATTGCCATGGTGTTATTTTTGTGCAGAAATAAAAGTTCTTGGAATGACCTGGAAATCAATCGAGATTATTTTTGCAATATATACAAAATACTGGAAGAAAGATCCACGTCAGGGGCCCACACCCTGTCCACGAGGGAGGGGGCGCGCCCTACCCCCTGGGCGCGCCCCCTGCCTCGTGGGCCCCCTGATGCTCCACCGACCTCAACATTGACTCCATATATTCACTTTCGGGGAGAAAAAAAATCACAGAGAAGGATTCATCGCGTTTTACGATACGGAGCCGCCGCCAAGCCCTAAACTCTCTCGGGAGGGCTGATTTGGAGTCCGTTCGGGGCTCCGGAGAGAGGAATCCGTCGCCATCATCATCATCAACCATCCTCGATCACCAATTTCATGATGCTCACCGCCGTGCATGAGTAATTCCATTGTAGGCTTGCTGGATGGTGATGGGTTGGATGAGATTTATCATGTAATTGAGTTAGTTTTGTTAGGGTTTGATCCCTAGTATCAACTATGTTCTGAGATTCATGTTGCTATGAATTTGATATGCTTAATGCTTGTCACTAGGGCCCGAGTGCCATGATTTCAGATCTGAACCTATTATGTTTTCATCAATATATGAGAGTTCTTGATCCTATCTTGCAAGTCTATAGTCACCTACTATGTGTTATGATCCGTCAACCTCGAAGTGACAATAATCGGGACCACTCCCGGTGATGACCGTAGTTTGAGGAGTTCATGTATTCACTATGTGTTAATGCTTTGGTCTGGTACACTATTAAAAGGAGGCCTTAATATCTCTTAGTTTCCAATAGGACCCCGCTGCCATGGGAGGGTAGGACAAAAGATGTCATGCATGTTCTTTCCATAAGCATGTATGACTATATTCGGAATACATGCCTACATTACATTGATGAATTGGAGCTCGTTCTGTGTCACCCTATGTTATGACTGTTACATGATGAACTGCATCCGGCATAATTCTCCATCACCGATCCATTGCCTACAAGCTTTCCATATATTGTTCTTCACTTATTTACTTTTCTGTTGCCATTGTTATCATCACTATAAAACACCAAAAATATTACTTTTGCTACTGTTACCTTTTACCACCGTTACCACTACTATCATATTACTTTGCTACTAAACACTTTGCTGCATATATTAAGTTTCCAGGTGTGGTTGAATTGACAACTCAGCTGCTAATACTTTAGAATATTCTTTGGCTCCCCTTGTGTCGAATCAATAAATTTGGGTTGAATACTCTACCCTCGAAAACTGTTGTGATCCCCTATACTTGTGGGTTATCACTACCCCTTTTCCCCCATACCCGATTGCTGTGATCAAATGATGGAGCCCCGAGTCAGCTAACCCCGTAGATGACTAGTACTTCACCGATGGAGCTTACTACTATGTGAAGACCGAAGACTAGGAGTAGTTCGGAGGCTGTGAGGCAGGAGGCCTATGCCTTTTCGATCTAGTTGTCACTATTTTGCTCAGCCTTCTTAAGGCAAACCTGTTTATCTTATGTCTGTACTCAGATATTGGATACGCTAAGAGGGAAGGGGAGTTGGAGGAGGACTCCCCTCCTAGGCCGACATGCTAAGGGGGGAGACCCCCTCCCCAAGTTGGCCTCCCCCTCCCACACCTATATAGATATGACAGGGGGTGCCCCAAGAAACACACAAGTCGCTTCGTTCCGAGCGCCCCTCTCTCTAGTTCGTCCAGTTATTCGATCTAGTTTTATTTATCTCTAGTCCTCATAATAGAGAAGCACTTTGTGGTTTTCTTCCTCCCTCCTCTACTTCTTCCGTGATGTTAAGCTCTGGACGATGAAGCTCTCCTGGATCATGAAATCCGTACACGTGCAATTCACAGAGAGGTCGTGCTTTCGGTCTCTTGTTCGAGGGATCATCGTGGACTGATACGTCTCCGTCGTATCTACTTTTCCAAACAGTTTTGCCCTTGTATTGGACTCTAACTTGCATGATTTGGATGGAACTAACCCGGACTAACGCTGTTTTCAGTAGAATTGCCATGATGTTATTTTTGTGCAGAAATAAAAGTTCTCGGAATGACCTGAAAATCAACAGAGAATTATTTTGGAATATATAAAAAATACTGGAAGGAAGATCCATGTCAGGGGGGCCTCCACCTGTCCACGAGGGTGGGGGCGCCCTACCCCCCTGGGCGCGCCCACTGCCTCGTGGGCCCCCTGAAGCTCCACCGACCTCAACCCTGACTCCATATATTCACTTTCGGGGAGAAAAAACCCAGAGAGAAGGATTCATCGCGTTTTATGATATGGAGCAACCGCCAAGCCCTAAACTCTCTCGGGAGGGCTGATCTGGAGTCCGTTCGGGGCTCCGGAGAGGGAAATCCGTCGCCATCGTCATCATCAACCTTCCTCCATCACCAATTTCATGATGCTCACCCCCGTGCGTGAGTAATTCCATCGTAGGCTTGCTGGATGGTGATGGGTTGGATGAGATTTATCATGTAATCGAGTTAGTTTTGTTAGGGTTTGATCCCTAGTATCGACTATGTTGTGAGATTGATGTTGCTATGACTTTGCTATGCTTAATGCTTGTCACTAGGGCCCGAGTGCCATGATTTCAGATCTGAACTTATTATGTTTTCATCAATATATGAGAGTTCTTGATCCTGTCTTGCAAGTCTATAGTCACCTACTATGTGTTATGATCCGGCAACCCCGAAGTGACAATAATCGGGACCACTCTCGGTGACGACCATAGTTTGAGGAGTTCATGTATTCACTATGTGTTAATGCTTTGGTCCGGTACTCTATTAAAAGGAGGCCTTAATATCCCTTAGTTTCCAATAGGACCCTGGTGCCATGGGAGGGTAGGACAAAAGATGCCATGCAAGTTCTTTTCCATAAGCACGTATGACTATATTCGGAATACATGCCTACATTACATTGATGAATTGGAGCTAGTTCTGTGTCACCCTATGTTATGACTGTTACATGATGAACCGCATCCGGCATAATTCTCTATCACCGATCCATTGCTTACGAGCTTTCCATATATTGTTCTTCGCTTATTTACTTTTCCTTTGCTATTGTTATCATCACTATGAAACACCAAAAATATTACTTTTGCTACCATTACCTTTTACCACCGTTACCACTACTATCATATTACTTTGCTACTAAATACTTTGTTGCAGATATTCAGTTATCCAGGTGTGGTTCGATTGACAACTCAGCTGCTAATACTTGAGAATATTCTTTGGCTCCCCTTGTGTCGAATTAATAAATTTGGGTTGAATACTCTACCCTCGAAAACTGTTGCAATCCCCTATACTTGTGGGTTATCAAGACTATTTTCTGGCGCCGTTGCCGGGGAGCATAGCTCTATTCTTTGAGTCACTTGGGGTTTATATCTGCTTATCATTATGAAGAACTTGAAAGATCCAAGAACCAAGATTTATCCGTCAACTACGAGGGGAGGTAAGGAACTGCCATCTAGCTCCGCACTTGATTCATCTTCTGTTTTGAGTAAGCTTGCGACACCTAAACCTGCTTCTGCTGTTAATTTTGATATGTCGCATGTTATTGATGATGCCACTTCTGCTATGCATGGGACTTATGATGAAACTACTTCTATGCTTGATACTACTGTGCCACTTGGTGAATTTCTTGATGAACAACTTGCTAGGGCTAGAGAGAATGAAATTATTGAAACTGATAATATCGATGAAAGTGATGATGAAGATTCTCCCCCTAGATATGAATTACTTGTTGTGACAAAGGGCTATGTTATGGATGAATAAACTATTAGATATTTTCTTGCTTGCAATGATAGGAGTGATCTTAAGAAATTATTAGCTAAGATGAAACAAAAAACTTTGAATGCTAGAATGAAATATGATCCTGCTTGTGCTACTTCACCTATCTTTGTTACTGATAAGGATTATGAATTCTCTGTCGACCCTGATACAATTACTTTGGTTGAATCTAATCCTTTCTATGGCTATGAATCTGAAACTGTTGTGGCACATATTATTAAATTAAATGATATAGCCACCCTGTTCACTAATGATGAGAAAACTCACTATTATTATATCTTTAAATTATTTCCATTCTCATTAAAGGGTGATGCTAAGATATGGTTTAATTCTTTTGATCCTAGTTGTGTGCGTAGTCCCCAGGATATGATTTATTACTTCTTTGCTAAACATTTCCCCCCTCATAAGAAACAAGCTGCTTTAAGGGAAATATATAATTTTGTGCAAATTGAAGAAGAGAGTCTCCCACAAGCTTGGGGGAGGCTTCTCCAATTACTTAGTGCTTTGCTTGATCATCCTCTCAAGAAAAATGAAATACTTGTTATCTTTTATAATGGACTAACCAATGCTTCTAGAGACCACCTGGATAGTTGTGCAGGTTGCGTTTTCAGGGAAAGAACACCAAATGAAGCTGAAATTTTATTTTATAATATGTTGACTAATGAAAATAATTGGACACTTCCTGATCCAATCCTTGATCCAATTCCTAAGCCAACTCTAAAGAAAAGGGGTGTTCTATTTCTCATTCCTGAAGAATGCAAGAGGCAAAGAAGTCTATGAAAGAAAAAGGTATTAAAGCTGAAGATGTTAAGAATTTACCTCCTATTGAAGAAATACATGGTCTTAATTTACCGCCTGTTGAAGAAATACATGGTCTTGATAATCCGACACATCTAGTAAAGGTACATTCTCTCTATAGATATGATAAAGCTGAAATTCCTCCTACTAAGTTTCCTAGCCAATGCTTAGAAGAGTTTGATAACTTTATGGTTAAGAAGAAGATTTTAATGCTTATGTTGGTAGACAATTGAAACATAATGCTTATATGACTGAACAGTTGACTGATTATATGGATAATTTTAAAGGTGAACTAAAACTTATTAGTAAACATGCTTCTATGGTTACCACTCAAGTAGAACAAGTACTTAAAGCTCAGAATGATTTGCTCAATGAATTAAATAATAAGAATAATGACTTTGCTGTTAGAGTTATGACTAGAGGTGGTAAAATGACTCAGGAAACTTTGTATCCTGAGGGCCATCCTAAGAGAATTGAGCAAGATTCTCAGAGAAATAATATTGATGCACCTAGTCCTTCTAAGCGGAAGAAAAAGAAAAATGATAGGACTTTGCATGCTTCTACTGAACCTGTTATTGACATACATGAGAATCCCAATGATATCTCTATTTCTGATGCTGAAACCCAATCTGGTAATGAACATGAACCTAGTGATAATGTTAATGATGATGTTCATGCTGATGCTCAACTTAGCAATGATAGTGATGTAGAAACTGAACCTGATGTTGATCTTGATAACCCACAATCAAAGAATCAACGTTGTGATAAGAGAGACTTTGTTGCTAGGAAGCACGGTAAAGAAAGAGAACCATGGGTTCAGAAACCCATGCCTTTTCCTCCTAAACCATCCAAGAAAAAGGATGATGAGGATTTTGAGCGCTTTGCTGAAATGATTAGACCTATCTTCTTCCGTATGCGTTTGACTGATATGCTTAAAATGAATCCTTATGCTAAGTACATGAAAGCTATTGTTACTAATAAAACAAAGATACCGGAAGCTGAAATTTCCACCATGCTTGCTAATTATACTTTTAAGGGTGGAATACCTATGAAACTAGGAGATCCCGGAGTACCAACTATACCATGCTCCATTAAAGGAAACTATGTTAAAACTGCTTTATGTGATCTTGGAGCCGGTGTTAGTGTTATGCCTCTCTCTTTATATCGTAGACTTGATTTGAATAAGTTGACACCTACTGAAATATCCTTGCAAATGGCTGATAAATCAATTGCTATACCTGTTGGTATTTGTGAGGATGTGCCTGTCGTGGTTGCAAACGTTACTATTTTAACGGACTTTGTTATTCTTGATATTCTCAAGGACGATAGTATGTCTACTGTTCTTGGAAGACCCTTTTTGAATACTGCAGGGGCTGTTATTGATTGCACCAAAGGCAATGTCACTTTTCATGTTAATGGTAATGAGCATACCGTACACTTTCCGAGGAAACAACCTCAAGTCCACAGTATCAATTCTATTGGGAAATTTCAACAATTGCTATTGGAGGTTTTGAATTTCCTCTTCCTATTGTCAAGAAGAAATATGATATCCTTATTGTTGGGGACATGCATATCCCCGTTGAGGTAACCTAGTGTTATTCGAAAATTCTCCGGTTCCATGTTATTCGGAATGAGTTTGTTAACAAGACCTGATCAACCTTGTTAGTGGATTCCTTTTGATGAGCATGAGATGGATGAATTTAGAAAACACAACACTCTGTACCCTCTTTTTACTTTCTGTTATTTATATTAAATAAAGCAAAACTAGTAATTTCTGTCTATTTTTTGAATTATCCAAGCAATAAAAATACCCTGAAAATAAAAGTTCTCCAAATGCCCTGAAATTTAAATATGATTTTTTCTGGAGTATTTGAGAATATGTGGCACTGAAAACACAGCAGGGGAGCAAGCACCTGGCCACGAGGGTGGAGGGCGCGCCCTACCCCCTGGGCGCGCCCCCTGCCTCGTGGGCCCATGGTGGCTCCCCTCCACTTATTCTAGCTACCGCACACTCCTTCCTCCCACAAAAATCACCAACCAACTCAAACCCGAGTCCAAGCTCATTTTGCTGCCATTTTCGATCTCCTTGCTCAAAGCTCCATTCAAAAAACTGCTTTAGGGGATTGTTTCTTGGTATGTGACTCTCCAATGGTCCAATTAGTTTTTGTTCTAGTGCTTTATTCATTGCATAAGTTGGCTGCTTAGGTGACCCTGTTCTTGAGCTTGCATGTCAAATTTATATGTTCAAAAGTAGTTTTGATGCATGATATTGCCTCTAGGAACTTGTAGGAGTAGTTTCTATCAATTTTGTTGAGTTTGGTTCAATTCTATTTTGAAGTTACTAAAATTTCAGAAATTTTTCAGAGGAAGAAATATGTTTAGGAAAATGTACCAAGGTGGTCCTTCAAGGAAGCAAGGACCCAGGCTCGCAATACGCGATGCCGATGATGAACCACCGAGGGAAGCTCAAGTGCGGGCTTGTGAATGGCCTTCAAAGGACTTTATGGATCGAGCAGGAATCAAGGAAGAATTTAACGCATATGTGCGTAATGCTGATCTTGAGAGCTTCGGGGCAGATAAGTGCCGCCAGTACCACTATCTCACTGATTCCTTTGTGAGAAGGTTTGAATTTTCATCATCACGCAATTCTCAAACTGTCATGTTTGATCTTTATGAAAATTCTTATACTATGGATGTAAGTGCATCTAGTGCCACCCCTAGTTGGTTTTGGAGTATTGACGACAAACCTAGTTGAGGGACTAATGTGTTTGTGAGAATTGCAGGATAACACAGGTAGAAGTCCCTCATTGATTCAGTTTTCCTACCAAAGATGACCCCTAAAAATGTATGAAGACATTGAAGTCAGAGGTGGTATGTGAAGACATTCACATTGAAGACTATGATAAGAGAAGACATCGCGTGAAGACTATGGAGCGCGAACACTTAGCAGTTTCGTCGTTCTGTGTTTTTCTTTGTTGAGTCATAGGAACCACCGTACTGTTAAGTGGGGTCCAAGAGAACCAGTTAGAATGACTGAAGAGATGCTTAACCAAAATCCTATGTCTTCGAGTGAAGACTATGAGAGCAAATCTTGTCCAGAGTTGGATAAGTCAGCTTTGCTTGTAGTCCAAGTAAAGTTGCCGTGTGTGTTTGAAATCTGACCGTTGGAACACGTGTCAGTTCCTTAGTGACCAAGGGTCATTTTGGACAAACCAGGGCGGGTTGCCCAATGGCTATAAATAGCCCACCCCCTACAACCATAAACGGTTGGCTGCTCAGAGTTAGTGTACGGCTTTTGTCGTTTGAGAGCAACCCACCTCGAAGCCTTTGAGAGAGAATTCCTTGCGAGGATAAAGCCCTAACCACCCAGAGCCAAAGAGTGTTAGGCATCACTGAAGTCTTCCTGTCTGTGTGATCTGAAGACTTATTACACTTGAGGACTGTGAATCCTCCAGCCGGTTAGGCGTCGCGTTCTGAGTATCCAAGAGTCATTGTGGATCGCCGGTGAACAAAGTCTGTGAAGGTTTGGAAGTCTACCTTGAAGACTTACCAGAGTGATTGGGCGAGGTCTGTGTGACCTTAGCTCAAGGGGAATACGGTGAGGACTGAGTGTCCTGAGCTGCGTGTTCAGGACTGGGTGTCCGGGACTATGTGTCCTCAGGTTTAAATACCTAGCCGCCCTAACCAGACGTACAACTGTCACCGCAGTTGGAACTGGTCTACCAAACCTTTGTCTTCACCAAGCTCACTGGTTCTATCCTTCCCATCTCTTTATTTACAGTTGGTCCTTGTGAAGTCATTGCCTATTTGCAATGTCCATTTGTTTTCACTGTGTGACTGTTTATTCAGATTGGTTTCATATTATCTTCCATCCTGATCCGTACTGCCTAGCTGCTGTTAGTCTTTGTGCTTTCACTTCATTGAATACTTGACTATGGCTTGTCTAGGGTAGTCTACCTTCCGCTGCATGGTTATAGTTTCATTTCTATCGTTTGTCTTCAAAACTCCCATGTTTTGAAGACTTTCATAAAAATCGCCTATTCACCCCCCTCTAGTCGATATAACGCACTTTCAATTGGTATCAGAGCAAGGTACTCTCTTGTTCTGTGTGATTTGGTTTAACCACCTGGAGTTTTAGCTATGTCGACTGCAGGGATAATTAAAGTCTCCGCTGCATGCCCCGTCTTTGATGGAACTGAATATCCCTACTGGAAGAATAAGATGCGCATGCATCTTGAAGCCATTGATGTCGACCTATGGCATGTCATCAAGAATGGCGTTCCCAAGGCTGGTGAAGGTGTCACCGCTGCTGATGTCAAGAAGTTTGTTCAACTGGACTCCACTGCCAAGAACATCATATGTGGTCATCTGACCAAAGGACAGTATGGCCGCGTGAGTGCTTTGGAAACATCTAAGCTAGTCTGGGACTGGCTCTCCAAGGTCAATGAAGGCGTCTCAACCCAGAGAGATCAGAGAATCAGTGTTCTTCGCAACCTCTTCAACCGCTTCAAGAGAAATGACAATGACAATGTCCAGCTCACGTTTGATCGACTCACTGACATCACAAATGAGCTTCAAGCTCTCGGCGCCACTGAGATCACCAAGCATGAAGTCGTCAAGACACTCCTGAGATCACTTGACAGCTTGTTTGACACCCTAGCCCTGATGATTCAAGAACGTCCTGACTTCAAGACACTCGATCCGTCTGACATACTTGAGAGGCTCAACACACACGAGTTTCAGCTTTCTGAGAAAAGAGACATCTATGGTCCAACTATGGGCGAACTCGTGCCTCGAAGGCAAAAACTGTCTCCTCATCTGAAGAAGAATCTGACAGCAGTTCTGATGATCCTGAAGACATTGGAAAGGAGCTTGCTATGCTTGTGAAGAAGTTCCAAAAATTTACCAAGAAGAAAGGCTTCAGAAAGTCTTCACGATCAAGCTCAAGGAATGATGAAGCTTCTGCTCATGACTACAAGAAGAGAACATTCCACAAGTGCAAGAAACCTGGCCACTACATCTCTGAGTGTCCGCAGTGGGATAATGAGAACAACAAGAAGAAGAAGAGCAAGGAGTATGACTCTGACGACAAGAAGAAGAAGAAGAAATACTCAAAGTCTTCTTCCAAGTCTTCCTCAAAGTCTTCATCACACAAGAAGAGCTCATCTGGCAAGGCACGTGCATTTGTTGGCAAGGAAATGGATTCAGAGGAGGAGTTCGCTTCTGAGGAGGCGGAGGTGGAGTCTAAGGAGGAGTCCGATTCTGGCGTTGCGAGTCTGGCTACAACATACGTTGCCAAGTCCATCTTCAACACTGAAGACAATGACTTCATCACCGACACCGATGCAAATGAAAAGGACTACTCCGCTCCTACCTACTGCTTTATGGCACGCGGTGCCAAGGTAAACACATGCACTACTCACTATCAAACATCTAGTGAAGATGACTCTGATTGTGGTTCCAAACCCAGCTACAAAACACTTGCTAAAATTGCAACTGAACAACAGAAAGCTATGGAACAAATTCAAAAACTGTTAGACAAAAGCGATGATCTGTTAGACGCTGAAATGACTCGATCTCAGTCCTTAATTGAAGACATAAAAAATCTTCACGTTAAGTATGAGGAACTTGAAAGTCGTCATGAAACGCTCTCAACAACTCATGAAAAGCTTTCCTATGATTATCTTCAAAGGAAGCAAGATCTTGAGAAATTGAGAGTGGCTCATGAAGATCTTCAAAAGGAAAACGAGTCACTTCGCGCCGAATAGATCAGTTCAGCTCAGGAAGGATTTGAACCACCATGTCTTAAATGCATCGAGCGTGACAATGCTACTTCTGTTGCTGGGTGTTCTACTGCTGCTACTATTGCAATATCTTCAACTGTTGATGTGGTAACTAACCCCTCTGCTGAGGATACCACTGCTATTGCTGATGAGAATGCTAGGTTGAAGACATTGCTTGAAATAGGGATGTACAAAAGTCTCAAAGGGCATCAGACACTATGTGATGTCCTCAAAAGGTAGATCCTGAACCGAAACCCTAGGAAAGAGGGTGTTGGGTTCGAAAGGAAAATGAATGTTGATGGCTCTTACTGGAAACCTGAGCAGTACCCCAAAACCACATGGGTTGCTGCAAAGGAACCTTCAGCGGATCCATCCACCCTATCTGGCTTCACTTGTGCTAATCCCATTGTTATTGATGAATCCTTTGATGCAAACTATAAACTGTTTAAGAATCAGAATGGTGAAGTGTTTGCCAGGTATATTGGTAGTAACTGCAGGAATGGGCCGCCTATGAAGAAAGTCTGGGTGCCGAAAAGGTGTTTGGAGAATCTTCCTGTGAATGTCGTCATGACACCACAAGTGAAGAAGACAAACCCAAGACCACAGGCTTCATATGGTCCAAAGGCTTCATACAGACAGAGGACTCACCTGAGTCGCACTAACGCAAATATTTTGCAGGGAAACCTTACTCAGGCTTATGAATATGAGCGCGTTTCATCAAACCGCCATGTTCATAAGACCAAAAACTATTCTGCTTATCCTTATGAGTACTATTGTCCACTTGCAAGACTTTTTGCTAGGGCTCCAAAGCCAAAGTTCTCAGATGCTACACTTAGACTCATTGCTTCGAAGCCACCCTTGAAGATGTGGGTGGCTAAGAAAGCTTAACTCTCTTTTGCAGGGAAAGGTCTCCAGCCGAAAACCAAAATTGTCGAAAGCTATTGCTGGGGACCTTAAACATCTTGTAGGGTGCAAGATCAAATGCCCAAATGGTCTTATTATGTATTTTGTTCCTGAGTCGCTTGCCACTTGCCCTACCAGTCCTAACCTCGATCTAAGCTTTCATAATCCACTTGCTCGTCAAATGGTTATGCTTCACAATTCTCTTCGTGAAGCCTATCCACCTAACTGCACTGTAGGGTACGACACCAACTGCTTCAGAATGGATTACTGATAGTGGGTGTACTAATCACATGACTGGCAAGCGAAGCCTTCTTATGGACTCAACCTTATGTCCATTTGACAAAAGTCACATCACATTTGCTGACACTGGTAAAAGCAAGGTATTGGGTCTAGGTAGAGTTGCAATCTCAAAGGATCAACACATGGATAAAGTCATGCTTGTTGAATCCCTTGGTTTCAACTTAATGTCTGTCTCCATGCTTTGCGATTTAAACATGATTATAATGTTTGGAAAATATCGTTGGCTTGTTCTAATGGAATCTGACAAGTCTCTAGTGTTTGAAGGGTATCAGAAAGATGATTTGTACGTGGTAGATTTCTCAGCAGGACCACAACTTGCCGTATGTCTTCTAGCAAAAGCTTCTGATTGCTGTCTCTGGCATCGGAGGCTAGGGCATGCTGGCATGAGGAACTTGCACAGTCTTGCAAGAAAGAAGCATGTCATAGGCATCGAGGGTGTCAAGTTCAAGAAGGATCACTTATGCGGTGCCTGTGAAGCAGGAAAGATAACGAGGGCCAAGCATCCCTCGAAGACAATCATGACAATGACTCAACCCTTCGAACTGCTCCACATGGACATTTTTGGTCCCACTCATTACTCAACTCTTACTACTACTGCTTGTCTCTATGGCTTTGTCATTGTTGATGATTATTCAAGATATACTTGGGTGCATATAATCCTCTACAAGACTGAAGTGCAGGATGTCTTCAGACGCTTCGCCAATCGAGCCATGAACAACTATGGCGTCAAGATCAAGCACATCAAAAGTGACAATGGCACTGAATTCAAGAACACTGGTCTAGACACTTATCTTGATACTTTGGGCATTACACATGAATTCTCAGCTCCGTACACACCGCAGCAGAATGGCATCGTGGAACGCAAGAACAGAACACTCATTGAGATGGCCCGGACAATGCTTGATGAATACAAGACTCCAAGAAAGTTCTGCCCTGAAGCCATTAATACTACATGCCATATCATCAACCGTGTGTATCTTCACAAACTTCTCAACAAGACATCCTATGAGCTCCTTACTGGCAAGAAGCCAAATGTCAGTTACTTCAGAGTATTTGGTGCCAGGTGCTGGATCAAGGATCCACATCACACTTCAAAATTTGCACCAAAAGCACATGAAGGTTTTATGCTTGGATATGGAAAGGATTCGCACTCCTACAGAGTCTTCAACCTTTTTCACTATAAAGTGGTTGAAACAGTGGATGTGCGGTTCGATGAGACTAACGGCTCACAAAGAGAGCACCTGCCAAACGTGCTAGATGAAGTTCCATCCAGTGAATCAATCAAACTTATGGGAACTGGAGAAATCATACCATCTGAATCTCAGCCTGAAGAGGAACTTATCATCACTGCACCTGATCAAACTGAAGACAATGCTCAGCCTGAAGACAATCCTTCTAACGATGACAATGATCAGCAAGAGCAAAATCTTCGTCCTGTACATCCTCGTGTTGCAAATGAAGTACAGATTGAGAGAATAATTGATAGCATCAATGCACCAGGTCCACTCACTCGTTCGAGGGCAACACAGCTAGCAAATTTCTGTGGGCACTTCGCATTCGTCTCAATATCTGAACCCAAGAAAGTTGAAGAAGCCTTCATGGAACCTGAATGGATTCAAGCTATGCAAGAAGAGCTTCAACAGTTTGAGCTGAATAATGTATGGGAACTGGTTAAGCGTCCTGATCCTCGCAAACACAATATAATAGGCACTAAATGGATATATCGCAACAAGCAAGATGAGCATGGTTAAGTTGTCAGAAACAAAGCTTGTCTCGTTGCTCAAGGGTACACTCAAGTTGAAGGGATTGACTTCGATGAAACCTTTGCTCCTGTGGCTAGACTTGAAGCCATACGCATACTGCTGGCCTATGCAAATCATCATAACATTCTTCTGTATCAAATGGATGTGAAGAGTGCTTTTCTCAATGGCAAGATTGAAGAAGAAGTGTATGTTGCACAACCGCCTGGCTTTGAAGATCCAAAACATCCTGACATGGTGTACAAGCTCAACAAGGCACTGTATGGCCTCAAACAAGCCCCTCGGGCTTGGTATGACACACTCAAAGACTTCCTGATGAGCAAAGGCTTCAAACCTGGTTCCCTCGACCCCACTCTCTTCACGAAGGCATATGATGGTGAACTGTTTGTGTGCTAAATATATGTGGATGACATTATCTTCGGCTGCACCAATCAGAAATACAGTGAAGAGTTTGGATATATGATGCAAGAGCAATATCAGATGTCCATGATGGGTGAGCTGAAGTTCTTCCTTGGTCTTCAAATACGTCAGCAACGCAATGGCATCTTCATATCTCAAGAGAAGTACCTCAAAGATTGCCTGAAGAAATTTGGGATGCAAGACTGCAAAGGCTTCACGACACCAATGCCAACCAAACATCATTTGGGTCCCGACGACAATGGTAAAGAGTTCGATCAAAAGGTATACCGCTCCATGATTGGTTCTTTACTTTATCTATGTGCATCTAGGCCAGATATTATGCTTAGTGTTTGCATGTGTGCTCGATTCCAAGCGGCACCAAAGGAATCGCATCACTTAGCTATGAAGCGAATTCTTCGATATTTGGCTTACACCCCAACATTAGGATTATGGTATCCAAAGGGCTCAGAGTTTCATCTGGTTGGATTCTCGGATGCTGATTATGCTGGTGGCAAGGTGGATCGCAAGTCTACATCAGGCACATGTCATTTTCTGGGACGATCACTTGTATGTTGGTCTTCAAAGAAGTAGAACTGTGTATCTCTCTCCACTGCTGAATCTGAATACATTGCTGATGGATCTTGCTGCGCTCAGCTTCTATAGATGAAGCAAACACTCAAAGACTATGTCATTCATCTGAAGCAAGTGCCACTCTACTGCGACAACGAAAGCGCCATCAAGATTGCCAACAACCCAGTTCAGCACTCGAAGACAAAGCACATTGAAATCCGTCATCACTTTCTCAGAGATCATGTTGTGAAGGAAGATATTGATATCATACCCGTCAACACTGAAGAGCAATTGGCAGATATCTTCACCAAGCCCTTGGATGAGAAGAGGTTTTGCAAGTTACGGTGTGAGCTAAATATCTTGGAATCCTCAAATGTCCTGTGATCAGGCACACATCCTAACACTTATGTATATTGATGACTTAGATGTGCAACACACGAAGTAAAGTATATCTTCAATCAATCAAGACTTACATTCTAAGTGTGAATACATTAATGTGGAATTTGACTTCGGAGCGCCACGATAATTGTGCGCCGTGTCTGGGTCTAATACTTCCTATACGGTGGGTAACGCCACCACCAAAATTTTCTGTTTGAAGTGTTTCACTCATGGCATTACGTTTGGTATGTCTTCACATTTGGTTTGGCTTCAATCTCAACTTGTCTTTATGATTATCTTCAGTATGTTGATTTGATTGTCTTTCTAATATATATATATATATATATATATATATATATATACACTAGTGTTCTGTCCTCTACAGCATTCACTTATAGCTATGTCTTCTTGTTGAATCTTTTGAACTAAGTGAATGTGATCGGACCCTAACCTCTCTATGCTTTCTATCTCAAACTCTATCTCTCCAAATCATATGCATTCTATTGAAACTGTCGAATATCTTCTCTGCGTCCTTGTCAGCAGAAGATACAGAGACAAACATTAAGTCTGTTCTCTATGCTAAATCCTTTCACCTGAAACCCGGAGAAGTGGGAACGACCACCCGACAATCCAGGCGTGCGTGGGAACGTGGAACAACCTCTAATATGTTGCATGATAGCCACGTGCCCTTCAGATGTGAATCTCCAGGGGCACCTGTGTAATAACCCTGTGCCGTCCCTGTCCCTATAAATACATGCCTCACCACAGTAATTATCCTTTCTTCCACTCTCGCACAAACCCTAGCGCCACCGCTAGCCCTCGACGACGCCAGCGACGAAGCGCTTAGCTGCCGCGACCTCACCGATGCCGTCTTCACACCGGCTGCGGACATCGTCTTCTCCGCCGTCGCCGTAAGTGTCCTTCGTCGCCAAGTTAGGGCACGGACGATCGAACTGCTCGGCCTCCTCTCCCACTCCGTTTAGCAGTTCTTCGCGTGGTAAATAAAACTTCCTTTTTACGGCCCCTTTGATCCTATAGATTCATCACTTTCTACCACAAGCAGTTTTTTGTTCACACAAGTTGGATCTGTTTCATACTGCATCTCATAATATGCCTAGTATGTTCACTTATGCTTCACAAAGTAGTTAGATTCCTCACTTGTACTTATTCATGGATTCGTACAAATCTGGAACCAACTCTCTATCTATGAGTGAATGTCTTCGCACTATGAGGTCAATGTCTTCTAAACTGATTTATCTTCAAAATCTTCTGAGAATGCATATGACCTCTTCCCCTTCCCTCGCACCTTAATGCTGTCAGAGGTACATGTCCGTGGGAGAATCCCTTGGTTCTCATAGTCTGCATTCGTTTGCAGAATTCTTACAGCATCACATTAACTCTCCCTAAGCCAGTTCCTGTTTGACCAGAAAGCGAAAGCCTTTGAAGCCTTTAAACGTGTTGAAGCCCTTCAGTTTAAGCTTCATGACACCAGAGAAACCTACAAGAAAAGGTGGCAGACAGCATCGTGGCAACACCTCAAGAGATTTGCCTCCTGACCACTATGAGCTGTACAAGACAGATCCAGAGGAGGATTACAATCAGTGAAAAACTCGAATCCAATGGATCCGAAGATATTGGGTAGAACAGTGGTTCAAGTACAGGTTCGTGACCCAGGAGTATGCTGAGAAGAATGCCATCAAACGACCATGGGGAGACATTCTATATAGAAATCTTCAACCCAAGTCCAGAGCTGAAGCCATTGAACAAGGCTTCTATCCTTGCATGGTCCATGGACCGCAGCCTGCGGATGCAGACCCATCTTCATTACTGTGGTGCCGCGATGATAATCTGTTCAAGCGCAACCTCCAGTTTGCCAGGAACTCGGCCAAAGATAACAAGAAGTCATGAGGCTTAGACTTCATTCCAGGCCCCTCTGCTCCTCGTGCTGATGGCACACGCGAAGCTGAACCCAATCTTGTTGGGCCCTTATACAACCTGGAAGGTCTCATCACTCATATCATCGTTCAAGGGACAGCCGTGGATGAGCCTGCAGATGACGCTGAATCCGATGAAGCGCCTGCACCGCCGAAGCCAAAGAAACTGAAGAAGCCTAAAGCTTCAAAGCCTGCTCCTGCACCAAAGGTCTTACAGGCGAAGCCTCTGGCCACTGCACCTCCTAAACACAGTGTGCAGTCTGAAGATTTGTCACGCATCTCCAAGCCCTCGAGAGTGTAGATGCCCTTGCAACCCACCAGCCAAGAACTGACTGCTGCTGCTATTCTGCGCAATGACACCATTGATCTGTCCAACGATGAAGATCTTGCAGCTGACGCTCTTGAGCAACTGATTAAGAGCAAGGAAGAAGCAGAAATTTTCAATGATTTGCCTCTCTTTGACGTGGCAATCATCCACAACTTCATTGATGAGTGGTTTGACACGCCCAACCTCAGCTTTGAAGATCTGCAACTTCTAATTGGCCTCAGTGTCGCCTTCACTGGCGCCATTGCTTCTGAGCTAGCTCTAGCTCAGCGCATCGTTGAACTGAAGCAAAAGATCGACTATGAGAAAGCTCAGTTCAAGAAGCACATGGCCAAGCTCAGCGTGCAAGATGTGAAAAACTTCAAGATTATGCTGCACGAGCTCAAGGAAGCCTTTCTCAAGAAACGTGAAGAAGCTAAAGGGTCTTATGAGCGCATGAAGAGTCTGGCTGACAAGTGCGTGCAAGTCTACAATGAAGCTGAGAAGCGCAAGGCTCTTGGTCGTCCTGGCATCGACCCAAGAATGGCTGCAAAGAAGAAGAAGCCATCAACAGACCAATCTGCACCTTCAAGGCGGGAAGAGCCACGCATAGTCTTTCCAAGCAGCATGACTGGCTCGAAGCCAAAGGTCCGGTCAACCGCTTCAGAACTGAAGAAGACGAGGACTGCCGAGGCTGAAGCCAGAAAGAGGAAAAATCCTGATGCTTCTGATGTCGCTCCCTCCAAGAAGAAGCGCAGCACCAAGAAAGATTGGACTGCTCCCACAGAGCCCCTTGTTGTAGAACCCATCTCTGTTGCTCGCCCTAATTCCTTGCATCAAGAACGACAGATAGTAGTTCATGAGCCTGCTTCCACAGAGGCTCCTGAAGCTGAAGACATTCCAGCAGTTGACCCCACCGCTGCTGAAGACATTGGTCATCCTGACAATGTTGAAGATGATGAAGTCCTTTCTCAAATCGAGCACCAACTGGTATCATCGCCTGTGCTCACGCACGGCGAACTCATCAGCATTGGTCGTCCTCTGACGCCAACTGCTCAGGATGCATCGTGGGCTGATCACCCATAGAGACAAGACACTCCAAGCTCTCGCCAACCGCAAGCCACACCACCTGTGCAAGACGAAGAAGATGACTTTGAGGCCTAGCCAACTCCATCTCCACAGGCGTCACCAGCGCTACGTAGCCTTCGCAAAGGACCAAGGCCTCAAATCCCTCTTTTGAGCGTTCCAGAAGGAGAAGGGCACCACCAATCTGTTGCACGTCAAGTGTTTCCAGATGCCACTCCTACTGTGACTGTCTCTGAATCCGAAGCCAAAATGGCTGAAGATGTTCCGGCTGCATCAGTCGATGAAGAAGAAGCCCCAAGAGTTGCTACACTCCCGTCTCACCAAGATGTTGTTCTCGAGGAGAATGTGACCGACCCTCCAGCTTCCGAAGTGGAGGTTGAGAATCCTGAGGCTGCCACCACTAACACCACTGAAGCCAATGACGTGGTCATGGCTGAAGACACTGTGGAGCCTGCACCTAACACTATGCCAGAGGCCAATGAAGCCAATGATGCACCTGCAATAGATGTGCAGCCTGACGCCACTGTTGATGCCACTGCTCCTATTCCGCCACCAAGGCTACACACTATCGAGCATGCATTCAACTATGGCCAACTTATCACTGTCAAATGGCCTTTTCTGACTCCTCCGCCTGCTGCTGGTCCTCAGTTTGACTATCACGTTGAGCACAGGCCTCAGGTTCAGAAGCCAATGCCAAGGTTGCCCAGGTTTCCAGGCACTGCATCTGCACCCGGATCTTTCAATATCAATGGCTTCAAAGCACACAACACCTTCTTCAATAGCGCCAAGAACCCCTACTCAAAGGCAAGAATATCTTCTGATCGGTTCTGGAGCTATCAGCAGCGCAGTTATTACTCATGCATTCTATACAATCAAGGTCGCATTTTCCCACATATGCGTCTTGACACACTGAAGCCATAACTGGTCTACCTTGTTTGGAAGAAGCTCTGGATTGCTTTAGAGAGTCTGGATTGTTGCCGTTCATCACTGACAAGAAGCAATGGAACGAAGAATTACTGCTCCAATTCTATGCCACTCTTCATATTCGTGGCTACAACAGAGATCCGAAGACTTGGGTCCTTGAGTGGATGACAGGCAATGTTCATCACGAAGCCAAAGCCTTTGATATCATTGAGCTCACTGGTCTGCCCACTCCAGGAGATCTTTATGAACCTAGTTGTCAGCTTCACAGTGCAGCTATGGAGAGCATTTTTCACAAGCCTGAACCAAACATGAGTCAAATGCTTAGCATGATGAAGTCTTTGCCTCCAGATGCTGCATATCCTAAGGATTTCTTTGTTGAAGACCTTGAGTATCTGCCACGCACTATCTATCACATTCTAAGGCGAACTCTCTGGCCCATCAAAGGACATTCTCCACATGCAAAGCTGGAAGGTGCAATGAAGACTTTGGTCTTCCATATTCTTCACGGCAAATGCTTCAATGCACAAGACTTCTTCATCCGCTAACTTGCTGCATCAGGATCTGATCTCTTTGGCTTGAAGTTTTACGCTCCATGGATGATGCGGCTGATCAAACTACACTCAGCTGTCACCTATCAGCCCTTTGCTCGTAATCATTGGGTCTTTATGCCTGACGTCGATATGTCAGTTGAAGCCATCTATCCAGAGCCTGCCAAGGAGCCCCTTAGTCTTCAGAATGCTGATAAGCAAAGTTTCTCTCAACACATTGAAGGCGACCCAACAGTGACTCGTGTTTATCCTCTGGCTGGTACTACCCGTGCACCTCATCGTGCCCTCACTGAAGCCACTGAAAGCACCATTGCACAACGGCCCAAGAAGCGATCCCGTGTTCTCAATGACCGAGAGCTTCTGGTTTCCCTTCATCAGAAATAGGATAAGCATCATGACTGGCTGAAGCGCCAAATGAAAAGCCTCTTGGTGGACGTAAATAGGATTCGCAACCTTGCCACCAAGAATGCCTTTGTCGCCCATGAAACTTGTTGGCGTACATGGAAAGGGCTGACGCTTATGTGTTCTGAAGATGATCTTCAAGAGGATGGTTTCTCTGAATGCTTCAAGTTTGACTCAACACCTCCAAGAAGGACCTTGTTGCGGCGTACTCCGTCTCTTGAAGACTCTGAGTTCTCCTCCTCTGCTGCAACAATGAATGCACGTGTCATCGATGATGAAGACGATGCTACTTCACCACCTTCAGCGTGAATCACCACTGCACCGAGTTCGTCTGCACCACCAACCAACTCTAACGACCCTGCTGCTTCACCAACTCCTCACAGGGACGAGTAGGTGCTCTATGTCTTCAAACCTTTTTGGTCTTACTGACAAAAGGGGGAGAAGCATATGAGTTTGATAGTCTTCAAGCGGGTTCATATGGGCGGTAGTTTTATATTTTGCCTAGTGTTTACAACTCCCGCGTCTTGATACATTTGGTTCTTTGGGTTGTAACACTCAAACTCGATGGTCGTCTTCTACTTATTTGCTATTTTGTGATGCGATGATAAATTCCGCATGTGCGACGATAAATTCCGCACTTAGATCATTTTCCAGATGTTCATTTTTCATTATGCATATCATCATCTTCATCACGTCATATCTTGCATAATGAATTGTCATCATAAGTTGAAGAGGATATCCACAAGTACAACCTGCCATGTGCATTTGCATTCCAAAAGCAAATTACTTATATGCACATCTTCAGGGGGAGCTCCTGCAACTTATGAAGACAATCCCCTATCCTTTACAATTTCACATATTATATTCCCCGTTGAAAACTTCAACTAGTTTGTCATCAATCACCAAAAAGGGGGAGATTGTAAGTGCATCTAGTGCCACCCCTAGTTGGTTTTGGAGTATTGACGACAAACCTAGTTGAGGGACTAATGTGTTTGTGAGAATTGCAGTATAACACAGGTAGAAGTCCCTCATTGATTCGGTTTTCCTATCAGACATGACCCCTAAAAATGTATGAAGACATTGAAGTCGGAGGTGGTATGTGAAGACATTCACATTGAAGACTATGATAAGAGAAGACATCGCGCAAAGACTATGGAGCGCGAAGAGTTAGCAGTTTCGTCGTTCTGTGTTTTTCTTTGTTGAGTCATAGGAACCACCGTACTGTTAAGTGGGGTCCAAGAGAACCAGTCAGAATGACTAAAGTGATGCTTAACCAAAATCCTATGTCTTCGAGTGAAGACTATGAGAGCAAATCTTGTCCAGAGTTGGATAAGTCAGCTTTGCTTGTAGTCCAAGTAAAGTTTCCGTGTGTGTTTGAAATCTGACCGTTGGAACACGTGTCAGTTCCTTAGTGACCAAGGGTCATTTCGGACAAACTAGGTCGGGTTGCCCAGTGGATATAAATAGCCCACCCCCTACAACCATAAACGGTTGGCTGCTCAGAGTTAGTGTACGGCTTTTGTCGTTTGAGAGCAACCCACCTCGAAGCCTTTGAGAGAGAATTCCTTGCGAGGATAAAGCCCTAACCACCCAGAGCCAAAGAGTGTTAGGCATCACTGAAGTCTTCCTGTCTGTGTGATCTGAAGACTTATTACACTTGAGGACTGTGAATCCTCCAGCCAGTTAGGCGTCGTGTTCTGAGCATCCAAGAGTCATTGTGGGTCGCCGGTGAACGAAGTCTGTGAAGGTTTGGAAGTCTACCTTGAAGACTTACCAGAGTGATTGGGCGAGGTCTGTGTGACCTTAGCTCAAGGGGAATACGGTGAGGACTGAGTGTCCTGAGCTGCGTGTTCAGGACTGGGTGTCCAGGACTGTGTGTCCTCAGGTTTAAATACCTAGCCGCCCTAACCAGACGTACAACTGTCACTGCAGTTGGAACTGGTCTACCAAACCTTTGTCTTCACCAAGCTCACTGGTTCCATCCTTCCCATCTCTTTATTTACAGTTGGTCCTTGTGAAGTCATTGCCTATTTGCATTGTACATTTGTCTTCACTGTGTGACTGTTTGTTTAGATTGGTTTCATATTATCTTCCATCCTGATCCGTACTGCCTAGCTGCTGTTAGTCTTTGTGCTTTCACTTCATTGAATACTTGACTATGGCTTGTCTAGGGTAGTCTACCTTCCGCTGGATGGTTATAGGTTCATTTCTATCGTTTGTCTTCAAAACTCCCATGTTTTGAAGACTTTCATAAAAATCGCCTATTCACCCCCCTCTAGTCGATATAACGCATTTTCAATGGACTTAGAGGATTTTAACACTGCTTGCAAACTTCCACAATGGGGTAGTCCTAATGAACCTCGCAAATCTGAATTTAGAGATTTTCTTGCTAGTATAACTGTGGGGGAATGTAGAGACATAACACAAGCTATCATAGGGAGCATTCATTTTCCTGCTATACATTATTTTGCTCTCTTCATAGGTAGGTGCATAAATGGTAAGGATGAAGCATGTCACATGTGTGTCCCTGACCTCAATGTTCTCAGGAGTGCTGTATTAGGAGATAAACATTATAATTTGGGAGCCATTGTTGCACGTAGGTTGCATAATAATAGATTTAATGGAGATTTCTTCGGTGGAATTTATGCAACCCGTCTAGCTAATTTTCTTGATATACCCATACGTGGGTATGATATTGAGTTGCCTCCTGTTTATTTAGATTATGAGGCTATGGTTCGCCATCAGTTTGTTGAGAGGACCGATCAGTTTCTCCAGTGCTGACTAATCTTTGACAGACGATGCACCTATCATGTCGCTCTCCCTGCTCCTACTTTCTTTGACTTTCAGGCAAAAGGGAGACATGTCATAAACAGGGAAGAGGCGAAGGAGTATGAGAGGAGGAATGAGACAGCTCGCCTCCATGCTAAGGCCCAAGATGCAATAGCTGCTGCATCTCAGTACGACCCCAGCTACAACTTTGGATATCCTCCAGGTCAGCCGTGGCCATAGACCAACTTAGGCCAAAAGCCTAAGCTTGGGGGAGTACGTATCTCTCACCGACATTACATTCCTATTCACACACTCGTGCTAGGTGTTGGTGCTCATACTTATTCATTGTATTATCCATGCTAGTTTATTTTCCTTTTTATGCTTTCTTCTTGTGTGTTTAATAAACCTTTAGAAAAACAAAAAAAATAGTTGTAGCTTTTAGTTAGTTTACTTTTCATGCTTTGGTGGTAGTAATTAAAAAGAAAACCTAAAAAGATTTCCTGTTCTTCTTTTGCTTGTTGGGAGCTTTCCCGTGTAAATAGTTTTGTTTCCTTTCTTTGGGGGTCAAGAGGATAAGATCATAATGAAAATGTAGAGTGGCTCTCATATGCATTATTGTTGATCTAACAAAGAGCCCATATTACCTTGTCTTCTCTCTTGAATTGAATGCTTGCAGATTCCAGCTTAGTACAATACACGTGCACTATTATTATTATCCAGACTATTCGGTTGTGCAAGTGAAAGGCAATAATGATGATTATATGATGAACTTATTGAGATAAGAAAAGCTGGTATGAACTCGACCTCTCTTGTTTTTGTAAATATGATTAGTTCAGCGTTCCTGATTCAGCCTATTATGAATAAACATGTTTGCAATGACAATTAGAGATTATAGTTTCTTATGCCATGCTTAATTAGCTAGGAGCTTATAATGGTTTACCTTGCATGCCAACATGCTATTAAAATGGTTGTGATGTGGTATGATAGGGTGGTATCCTCTTTTGAATGATTCGAGTGGCTTGACTTGGCACATGTTCACACATGTAGTTCAAACAAAATCAACATAGCCTCTACGATATTTATGTTCATGGTGCATTATATCCTACTCATGCTTGCATTCGGTGTTGATTAATTTTAATGCATGTTCATGACTGTTGTCGCTCTCTAGCTGGTCGCTTCCCAGTCTTTTGCTAGCCTTCACTTGTACTAAGCGGGAATACTGCTTGTGCATCCAATTCTATAAACCCCAAAGTTGTTCCATATGAGTCCACCATACCTACCTATATACAGTATCTACCTGCCATCCCAAGTAAATTTATATGTGCCAAACTCTAAACCTTCAAATAAACATTCTGTTTTGTATGCTCGAATAGCTCATGTATCAACTAGGGTTGTCCGTATCTTCCATGTTAGGCGGGTTATTCTAAAGAGGAGTGGACTCCGCTCCTCACTCATGAGAAAATGGCTGGTCACCGGGTTGCCCAGTCTCATGCTTTATGCAAATCAAATCAAAATAATTGCAAACAAAACTCCCCTGGGACTGTTGTTAGTTGGAGGCAGTCGTTGTTTCAAGCAAGCCATGGATTGATGCTTGTTGGTGGAGGGGGAGTATAAACTTTACCATTCTGTTTAGGAACCGCCTATAATGTGTGTAGCATGGAAGATATCACCATCTCTCGGTTGTCATGTCGACAATGAAAGTATACCGCTCAAAATATTATTCATATCTATTTCAAAACTGAGCTCTGGCACCTCTACAAGTACCTGCTTCCCTCTGCGAAGGGCCTATCAATTTACTTTTATTCTGAGTCATCATCCTCTTATTAAAAAGCACCAGTTGGAGAGCACCACTGTCATTTTCATTCATTACTATTAGTTTTCATTGAGTATGACTTGATTGCGTCTCTTTTACCATGAATTACAATCTCTAGTCAGTCCTTGATCTTTAAAGGTGCTCTGCATTTATGTTTTGCGGTCTCAGAAAGGGCTAGCGAGATACCATCCTGTTATATCATATTATGATTGTTTTGAGAAAGTGTTGTCATCTGAGATTTATTATTATTGCTCGCTAGTTGATTATGTCATTGATATGAGTAAACATGAGACCTAAGTGTTATTGTCAATATGGTTAGTTCATAATCTTTGCTGAAAACCTGAATGCTGGCTTTATATATTTATGACAACAAGAGCAAACAGAGTTTGTAAAAGTTTTTCTTTATCACTTTCAGTTTATCAACTAAATTGCTTGAGGACAAGCAAAGGTTGAAGCTTGGGAGAGTTGATACATCTCCATCGTATCTACTTTTCCAAACACTTTTGCCCTTGTTTTGGACTCTAACTTGCATGATTTGAATGGAACTAACCCAGACTGACGATGTTTTCAGCAGAATTGCCATGGTGTTATTTTTGTGCAGAAATAAAAGTTCTCGGAATTACCTGAAAATCAACAGAGAATTATTTTGGAATATATAAAAAATACTTGAAGGAAGATCCAGGTTAGGGGGCGTCCTCCTGTCCACGAGGGTGGGGGCGCGCCCTACCCCCCTGGGCACGCCTCCCTGCCTCATGGGCCCCCTGATGCTCCACCGACCTCAACCCTGACTCCATATATTCACTTTCGGGGAGAAAAAAACCAAAGAGAAGGATTCATCGCGTTTTACGATATGGAGCCGCCGCCAAGCCCTAAACTCTCTCGGGAGGACTGATCTGGATTCCGTTCGGGGCTCCAGAGAGGGGAATCCGTCGCCATCGTCATCATCAACCTTCCTCCATCACCAATTTCATGATGCTCACCCCCGTGCGTGAGTAATTCCATCGTAGGCTTGCTGGACGGTGATGGGTTGGATGAGATTTATCATGTAATCGAGTTAGTTTTGTTAGGGTTTGATCCCTAGTATCCACTATGTTCTGAGATTGATGTTGCTATGACTTTGCTATGCTTAATGCTTGTTAGTAGAGCCCGAGTGCCATGATTTCAGATATTAACTTATTATGTTTTCATCAATATATGGGAGTTCTTGATCCTATCTTGCAAGTCTATAGTCACCTACTATATGTTATGATCCGGCAACCCCGAAGTGACAATAATCGGGTCCACTCCCGGTGATGACCGTAGTTTGAGGAGTTCATGTATTCACTATGTGTTAATGCTTTGGTCCGGTGCTCTATTAAAAGGAGGCCTTAATATCCCTTAGTTTCCAATAGGACCCCGGTGCCACGGGAGGGTAGGACAAAAGATGTCATGCAAGTTCTTTTCCATAAGCACGTATGACTATATTCAGAATACATGCCTACATTACATTGATGAATTGGAGCTAGTTCTGTGTCACCCTATGTTATGACAGTTACATGATGAACCACACCCGGCATAATTCTCTATCACCGATCCATTGCCTACGAGCTTTCCATATATTGTTCTTCGCTTATTTACTTTTCCTTTGCTATTGTTATCATCACTATAAACACCAAAAATATTACTTTTGCTACCATTACCTTTTACCACTGTTACGACTACTATCATATTACTTTGCTACTAAATACTTTGCTGCAGATATTAAGTTATCCAGGTGTGGTTGAATTGACAACTTAGCTGCTAATACTTGTGAATATTTTTTTTGACCAGAAACAGTAGGAGTACCTCCCACTGTGTTATATATTAATATAGGTTAGTGAAACTGTACATTGTAGTTACAATCCATCCTCCTTTGGTGGATGGGAAGCAGGTGCTAATTTTATAGAGATGTAAGTATTATTGAAATGTGTTGTTTTTGTTCCTCTCTAACCCTATGGGTGAACAGTGAAAAATCAGCCTTAAGTCTACTTAACCAAGCAGTTTTGGATGGTAGGATCTTTCTAAAGTGCTTGTTGTTGCGCTCCTTTCATATACTCCAGGCCGCCAACAAAAATAGTTCCATAAAGAGCGGTCTATCCCAGTCTTGTTTTGCTTTGGAAATGTTGTTCAGTCTTATACTTCCTTGAGGCCAGGAGAGGCCAAGATGGGACCAGCAGTCAGAGCTGAAGTGGCACTCAAAGAAGAGATGTTCCAGCGTCTCCTCAATTGGTAAACCACAAAGAATGCAGTCATGATTGTCTCCAATGTTGTAGTGCCTTCGCTTCAGCATATTCCTGGTGTTGAGGCGGTCAGAAAGTAGCAGCCACCCGAATACTTTTATTTTCATGGTTGACTTAGATTTCCAAATCCATCCAAAAGATTCATGTGCTTGAATTTCTTTGAAGTAGAATGTGTAGTATTGTTTTGCAGAGAAGAGATTGGTGTTCCAGACATATGTCCACTTGTCAATCTCATTGGAAAGTTGAACCTCCGAAAATTCCATCTGAAGCTGTCTCAATTCTGCATGTGCTTGTGGTGAGAGCGGTAGATGAAACGCCTCGTGTAGGGTGGTGATGCCCAAGAATTGTTGGACGGACAGATCCTCATTTTTGGCATATGAGAGTGCTCGAGGATACGAGTCAGCAAGGATGTCCTCTCTCCACATGTCCTTCCAAAAGAGGACGTTTTCACCATTCCCCACAGTCACCTTAGAGATACCCCGATAAGTTGGTATTAGCTTGATCACATCTCTCCACCAAAACGATCCGCATGGGTCGGACGCATGCGGGATTTGGTCGATGTAGTAAGTGCCCCAAATCAGTTGCACCCACGGTGTATCCCATTTATTGTAGAACTTGTGAAGGTATTTAAGCAGTAGGGAATCGCCTTGAACACGCAGAGTCAATACTCCCAAACCACCACTTGTCTTGGGCCGACACACCATTTCCCAGGAAGCAAGGGAGTTAATTTTGTCGCCATTGTCCGTTTTTTTGATCCACAAGCATTTCCTTCTTATTTTGTCCAGTAACTCAATGATCTTTGTTGGCAGTCTCGGAGTACAGATGGCAAATATAATGAGCGATGTAATGACCGAGTTAAGAAGTGAAAGTTTGCCGCTATAAGAAACCATGTTGAGGGTGGCAGACAACCGTCGCTCAAGTGAGTAGACAAGGGGCATAAGCTCTTGGACAGAAGGTCTAGTAGTGCCAAGTGGCAGCCCAAGATAGGTGAATGGCATTTTCCCCATGACACATCCGAAGATGTTGGCAATCTCCTGACTTTTTTCGGTGCCACAATTGATTGGAATAATCTGAGCTTGTTGCATGCATGCTGGAATGACCAATATAGTGTCATCGGCGTACTGGATCACAGGATACTCTTTTTGGTTTGTTGAATGAAAAGGTAGGCTTATAAGATTGCGCTGGAAAGCATCATTGATGGCTGCTTGAAGAAGATCGTCCGCGAGGACAAAAAGTAGTGGCGAGAGGGGGTCGCCCTGCCGTACCCCACATTGACAAAGAAATTGCCGACCAGGTGTATCATTTAATAGCACTGATGATTTACCTGAGGAGAATATGCAGCGAATCCAGCTTATCCATTTATCATTAAATCCCATACTTTTCATAATGTCAATCATGGCCTCGTGCTCAATCGTATCAAATGCTTTTGCAAAGTCTAGTTTCAGGAGCATAATTTCCTGCTTGGATTGTTGACATTGATATATGTATTCGTATGCCCACGCAAGGCAATCTTGAATAGTTCTTCCCTTGAGAAATCCGTACTGGTTACGGTGCACGATCTTGAGTATGACTTTTTGTAAGCGATTGGCCAGGATCTTTGTTATAACCTTAAGACAACAGTTCAAGAGCGTAATTGGTCTATAATCATTGATCGTTTCGGGAGAGCTGATCTTTGGGATGAGTGTGATGTATCCATCATTAATGCTCTCAAGTGAAAGATTGCCCTCGTGAAATTGATGGCAGAGCTTGTAAAAGTCTTCCTTAATAATTGGCCAACATTTCTTGAGAAACACACTCGTGAAACCATCCGGGCCAGGTGCTCTATCTGCGGGCATCTCCCTAATGACATTGTCAATCTCTGCGTGTGAAAAGGGGACAATGAGAATGTCCAGATCATGGCACTTCTTGATGATTCTGTGTAGATCAAATTTCATGTCATGTCCAGAAGAAGAACCCATTCTTTGGCTCCCCTTGTGTCGAATCAATAAATTTGGGTTGAATACTCTACCCTCGAAAACTGTTGCGATCCCCTATACTTGTGGGTTATCATGGACAATTCATGGGACTTCAAGAACAATCTATGCCAACTATTCTTTCGCTGAAGCTTGAAGTTGATAACTGAAAGATCGTGGATGTCGCCTAGAGGGGGGTGAATAGGCGCTTTAAAATAATTAGGGTTTAGGCTTGAACAAATGCGGAATAAACCTAGCGGTTAATTTGTCAAGCACAAAACCTACAACAACTAGGCTCACCTATGTGCACCAACAACTTAAGCTAAGCAAGATAAAATACTAAGTGATAGCAAGATATATGACAAGAAACAATATGGCTATCACAAAATAAAGTGCATAAGTAAAGAGCTCGGGTAAGAGATAACCGAGGCACACGGAGACGATGATGTATCCCAAAGTTCATACCCTTCCGGATGTTAATCTCCATTTGGAGCGGTGTCGAGGCACAATGCTCCCCAAGAAGCCACTAGGGACACCGTAATCTCCTCACGCCCTCGCATAATGCAAGATGGCGTGATTCCACTAAGGGACCCTTGAGGGCGGTCACCGAACCCGTACAAATGGCAACCCTTGGGGGCTGTCATCGAACTTGTACACTTTGGCAACCCTTGGGGACGGTCACCGAAACCTGTCAAAATGCTCGGGGTGATCTCCACAACCTTATTGGAGACCCCTACGCTTGCTCAGAGTTTTACATCACAATGATTGAGCTCTGAAAGCCACCAACCGTCTAGATCACCAAGGCACCCAAGAGGAATAAGCTCAAGGGTACCAAGCACCCAAGAGTAATAAGCTTCTCTACTTGTAACTTCCACGTATGACCATGGAGAAGTCAAACCGATGCACCAAATGCAATGGCAAGGGCACCCGAAGTGCCCAAGTCCTTCTCTCCCAAATCCCACCAAAGCAACTAATGCCAGGGAGAAAAATGAGAGGAAGAACGAAGAAGAGACCGTGAAGAACTCCAAGATCAAGATCCTAGGGTTTTCCCTCACATAGAGGAGAAAGTGATTGGCGGAAATGTGGATCTAGATCTCCTCTCTCTTCCCCCCCCCCCCAACACTAGCAAGAATCCATGGAGGGATTGAGAGATAGCTGCTACCTCTTGAGCATGCTTTGGTTTTCCCTTGAAGAGGAAAGGATGATGCAGCAAAGTAGCGTAAGTATTTCCATCAATTTTTGAGAACCGAGGTATCAATCCAGTAGGAGACTTCTCTCAAGATAGCAAATATTACGGTGGGTGAACAAATTATTGTCGAGCAATTGATAAAAAAGCGCATAGTTATGAGAATATCTAGGCATGATCATAAACATAGGCATCACGTCCGTGACAAGTAGACCAAAACGATTCTGCATCTACTACTATTAACCCACACATCGACCGCTATCCAGCATGCATCTAGAGTATTAAGTACATAAGAGCAGAGTAACGCATTAGGCAACATGACATGATGTAGAGGGATAAACTCAAGCAATATGATATAAACCCCATCTTTTTACCCTCGATGGCAACAATACAATACGTGCCTTGCTGCCCCTCCTGTCACTGGGAAAGGACACCACAAGATTGAACCCAAAGCTAAGCACTTCTCCCATTACAAGAAAGATCAATCTAGTAGGCCAAACCAAACTGATAATTCAAAGAGACTTGCAAAGATATTAAATCATGCATATAAGAATTCAGAGAAGAATCAAATGTTGTTCATAGATAATCTAGATCATAAATCCACAATTCATCGGATCTCGACAAACACACCACAAAAAGAATTACATCGAATAGATCTCCAAGAAGATCGAGGAGAACTTTGTATTGAGATCTAAAGAGAGAGAATAAGACATCTAGCTAATAACTATGGACCAGAAGGTCTGTGGTAAACTACTCACACATCATCGGAGAGGCTATGGTGTTGATGTAGAAGCCCTCCGTGATCGAATCCCCCTCTGGCGGAGCGCCGAAAAAGACCCCAAGATGGGATCTCACGGGTACAGAAGGTTGTGGCGGTGGAAAAGGTGTTTCGTGGCTCTCCCCGATGGTTTCAGGGTATAAGAGTATATATAGGCGAAAGAAGTAGGTCGGTGGAGCTGCAAGGGTCCCACGAGGGTGGGGGGCGCACCTGCCCCCCTGGGCGCACCCTCCTGCCTTGTGGCTTCCTCGCCGCTTCCTTGAAGTCGACTCCAAGTCTCCTGGATTGCATCTGTTCCAAAAAAGATCCTTGCGAAGGTTTCGTTCCATTTGGATTCCGTTTGATATTCCTTTTCTGTAAAACACCGAAATAGGCAAAAAACGGCAATTTGCACTGCGCCTTCGGTTAATAGGTTAGTCCCAAAAATAATATAAAAGTTCATAGTAAATCCCATTAAACATCCAAAACAGATAATATAATAGCATGGAACAATAAAACATTATAGATATGTTTGAGACGTATCAAGCATCCCCAAGCTTAATTCCTGCTCGTCCTCGAGTAGGTAAATGATAAAAACAGAATTTTTGATGTGGAATGCTACCTAACATAATTTTCAATGTAATTTTCTTTATTGTGGCATGAATGTTCAGATCCGAAAGATTCAAGACAAAAGTTTAATATTGACATAAAAATAATAATACTTCAAGCATACTAACTAAGCAATTATGTCTTCTCGAAATAACATGGCCAAAGAAAGCTTATCCCTACAAAATCATATAGTTTGGCTATGCTTCTTTTTCGTCACACAAAAATGCTCTCATCATGCACAACCCCGATGACAAGCCAAGCAATTGTTTCATACTTTAGTAATCTCAAACTTTTTTCAACTTTCACGGAATACATGAGCGTGAGCCATGGACATAGCACTATGGGTGGATTATAATATAATGATGGGGGTTATGTGGAGAAGGCAAAAAAAGAAAGTCTAACATTGACGTGGCTAATCAACGGGCTATGGAGATGCCCATCAATTGATGTCAATGCGAGGAGTAGGGATTGCCATGCAACGGATGCACTAGAGCTTTAAATGTATGAATGCTCAACAAAAGAAACTAAGTGTGTGTGCATCCAACTTGCTTGCTCACGAAGACCTAGGGCATTTGAGTAAGCCCATTGTTGGAATATACAAGCCAAGTTCTATAATGAAAAATTCCCACTAGTATATGAAAGTGACAATATAGGAGACTCTCTATCATGAAGATCATGGTGCTACTTTGAAGCAAAAGTGTGGAAAAAGGATAGTAGCATTGTCCCTTTTATTTTCCTTTTTTGGCCTTTTTTCGTTTGGCCTTCCCCCTTTTTCTTATTTTTGGGACAACGCTCTATTAATGATGATCATCACACTTCTATTTATTTACAACTCAAAGATTACAACTCGATACTAGAACAAAGTATGACTCTATATGAATGCCTCCGGCGGTGTACCGGGATGGGCAATGAATCAAGAGTAACATGTATGAAATTATGCATGGTGGCTTTGCCACAAATACGATGTCAACTGCATGATCATGCAAGGCAATATGACAATGATGAAGCGTGTTATAATAAACGCAATGGTGGAAAGTTGCATGGCAATATATCTCGGAATGGCTATGGAAATGCCATAATAGGTAGGTATGGTGGCTATTTTGAGGAAGATATAAGGAGGTTTATGTGTGATAGAGCGTATCATATCACGGGGGTTTGATGCACCGGCAAAGTTTGCACCAACTCTCAAGGTGAGAAAGGGCAATGCACGGTACCGAAGAGGCTAGCAATGATGGGAAGGTGAGAGTGTGTATAATCCATGGACTCAACATTAGTCATAAAGAACTCACATAATTATTGCAAAAATCTACAAGTCATCAAAAACCAAGCATTAAGCGCATGCTCCTAGGGGGGTAGATTGGTAGGAAAAGACCATCGCTCGTCCCCAACCGCCACTCATAAGGAGGACAATCAAAAAACACCTCATGCTTCAAATTTGCCACACAACGTTTACCATACGTGCATGCTACGGGACTTGCAAACTCTAACACAAGTATTTATCAAATTCACAACTACTCAACTAGCATGACTCTAATATTAGCATCTTCACATATCAAAACAATCATCAAGTATCAAACTTCTCATAGTATTCAATGCACTCTATATGAAAGTTTTTATTATACCCATCTTGGATGCCTATCATATTAAGACTAAATTTATAGCCAAAGAAAATTACCATGCTGTTATAAAGGACTATCAAAATAATATAAGTGAAGCATGAGAGATCAATAATTTCTATAAGATAAAACCACCACCGTGCTCTAAAAGATATAAGTGAAGCACTAGAGCACAATTATCTAGCTCAAAAGATATAAGTGAAGCACAAAGAGTATTCTAAAAAATTCCGATTCAAGTGTGTCTCTCCAAAAGGTGTTTACATCAAGGATGATTGTGGTAAACTAAAAATCAAAGACTCAGATCATACAAGACGCTCCAAGCAAAACACATATCATGTGATGAATAAAAATATAGTCTCAAGTAAAGTTACCGATGTACGAAGACGAAAGAGGGTATGCCTTCCGGGGCATCCCCAAGCTTAGGCTTTTGGTTATCCTTGAATTTTACCTTGGGGTGCCTTGGGCATCCCCAAGCTTAGTCTCTTGCCACTCCTTATTCCAAAATCCATCAAATCTTCACCCAAAAACTTGAAAACATCACAACACAAAACTCAACAGAAAATCTCATGAGCTCCGTTAGTATAAGAAAACAAATCACCACTTTAAAGTACTGTAATGAACTCATTATTTATTTATATTGGTGTTAAACCTACTGTATTCCAACTTCTCTATAGTTCATACCCCCCGATACTAGCCATAGATTCATCAAAATAAGCAATCAACACACGAAAAACAGAATTTGTCAAAAACAGAACAGTCTGTTGTAATCTGTAGGTTTCGAATACTTCTGTAACTTCAAAACCTGATAATTTAGGATGTCCTGAATAATTTGTATATTGATCTACTGCAGTTGGAATTGGTATTTTATCGCCCTCTGGTAAAAATGAAAATTATTCTCATGAGCGCATACTTACTTTTTTTCAGCAAGATCAAACAACAATCATCCAAGAAGATCCTAAAGGCTTTACTTGGCACAAACACTAATTAAAACACAAAAAACACAATAATAGCAATAGCATGATGAATTATTTATTTCTAAACAGGAACAAAAAGCAAGGAACAAAAATAAAATTGGGTTGCCTCCCAACAAGCGCTATCGTTTAACGCCCCTAGCTAGGCATCTATAATTTTAATGATGCTCACATGAAAGACAAGAATTGAAGCACAAAGAAAGCATCATGAAACACGTGACAAACACATCTAATTCTAACATACTTCCTATGCATAGGCATCCCATAGGCAAACAAATTATCATAGCAAGCAAAAACTAGCATATGCAAGAAAGTGGAAAGAAACAATAGCAATCTCAACATAACGAGAGGTAATTTTGTAACATCAAAATTTCTACGACCATATTTTCCTCTCTCATAATAATTACATGTGGGAACATAAGAAAATTCAACAAAATAGCTATCACATAAAATATTTTCAACACGATCCACATTCATGCGAAGTTGACACTCTTCCAAAATAGTAGGATTAACATTAACTAAAGTCATGACCTCTCCAAACTCACTTTTATTAAAAACTTCATAAGATTGAACATTCTCCAAATATGTGAGATCTAAAGTTGACACTCTTCCAAACCCACTTTCAATATTATTGCAAACATTATTATCAATCTCATATTCATCACGGGGCATAAATAAATTTTCAAGATCATAAGAAGAATCACCCCAATCATGATCATTGCAACAAATAGTAGTCATAGCAAAACTAGCATCCCCAAGCTTGACGTTTTGCATATCATTAACACAATTGTCATTAAGAGAATTTATAATAACATCATTACAATCATGCTTTTCATCGAAGGAACTATCAAGTATGGGTGCAATAGCAACGATCTCATGTTTAACATAAGGAACTATAGCAAACTCATCCTCATAAATATTGGCATCATGGCCACAAGAATAGCAAGCATCATGTTCATCAAGGGATATTTCAATCAAATCATCAGGATCATAATTATCTATAGATTCATGCATATCATTATTTTCTTCCCAAGCAACGATCATTCTTTCAATAAATTCTTTGACATAGACATTATGAGCATAGTTTTCATAGCAATATTTAAGTATGTCAAAATTTTCAGATTCGTAGAGAGTAATATCATACTTTTCAATCAAGGAAGCAACTTCATAAGCACCCTTATAAGCAACAAATTCTTCAATTTGTTCGATATCGTAGTAACTATAAACACCCTTTGCATAAGCAGATAAGATTTCATTATCATTAAACTCACATAGGTAGGGGAGGTGTTTTTTAGGTTTCTTAGAGCAATAAGTAAAATCATAAATTTCACAAAGATTCCAAGCATAACACAATAATCTGTTTATTTGATCCCATAAGAGTCTCCCTTTCTCAGACAAACGGTGACGCACAAAATGAGCATGCTCATCTAAAGATTTCCCATCAACTAGGCTAGTTGGGGTTTCAGCACGAGCGCATAAGGATCGAAGATGATCCAAGTAGAACACTTTAAGTGGATCCATGTCAATAGATTTTTAGCAAGCAAAATACAAGCAAATAGAAGGCACATGGAAACACAAACAAAGATACATATGGGAAGAAGATGAAGAAAAGGCAAAGGTGAAGTGGGGGAGAGGAAAATGGCAAATAATGTAATGCGAGGGATAAGAGTTTGTGATGGGTACTTGGTATGTCTTGACTTGTGCGTAGATCCCCCGGGAAACGGCGCCAGAAATCCTTCTTGCTACCTCTTGAGCATGCATTGGTTTTCCCTTGAAGAGGAAAGGGTGATGTAGCAAAGTAGCGTAAGTATTTCCCTCAGGTTTTGAGAACCAAGGTATCAATCTAGTAGGAGACTACACGCAAGTCGCCTAGTACCTGCACAAACAATCAAGAACCTTGCAACCAACGCGATAAAGGGGTTGTCAATCCCTTCACGGCCACTTGCAAAAGTGAGATCTGATATAGATAATAAGGTAAATATTTTTGGTATTTTTTTGTATAGATTGGAAAGTAAAGATTGCAAAGTAAACTGCGACAGAGATAGCTAGTTGACGGGAGACTAATATGATGTAAAATAGTCCCGGGGGCCATAGGTTTCACTAGTGGCTTCTCTCAAGATAGCAAATATTACGGTGGGTGAACAAATTACTGTCGAGCAATTGATAGAAAAGCACATAGTTATGAGAATATCTAGGCATGATCATAAACATAGGCATCACGTCCGTGACAAGTAGATCGAAACGATTCTGCATCTACTACTATTACTCCACACATCAATTGCTATCCAGCATGCATCTAGAGTATTAAGTTCATAAGAACAGAGTAATGCATTAGGCAAGATGACATGATGTAGAGGGATAAACTCAAGCAATATGATATAAACCCCATCTTTTTACCCTCGATGGCAACAATACAATACGTGTCTTGCTGCCCCTACTGTCACTGGGAAAGGACACCGCAAGATTGGACCCAAAGCTAAGCACTTCTCCCATTGCAAGAAAGATCAATCTAGTAGGCCAAACCAAACTGATAATTCGAAGAGACTTGCAAAGATATTAAATCATGCATATAAGAATTCAGAGAAGAATCAAATGTTGTTAATAGATAATCTTGATCATAAATCCACAATTCATCGGATCTCAACAAACACACCGCAAAAAGAATTACATCGAATAGATCTCCAAGAAGATCGAGGAGAACTTTGTATTGAGATCCAAGGAGAGAGAAGAAGCCATCTAGCTAATAAATATGGACCCGAAGGTCTGTGGTAAACTACTCACACATCGTTGGAGAGGCTATGGTGTTGATGTAGAAGCCCTCCATGATCGAATCCCCCTCCGGCGGAGCGCCGGAAAAGGCCCCAAGATGGGATCTCATGGGTACAGAAGGTTGCGGTGGTGGAAAAGGTGTTTCGTGGCTCTACCCGATGGTTTCAGGGTATAAGAGTATATATAGGCGAAAGAAGTAGGTTGGTGGAGCTGCATGGGGCCCACGAGGGTGGGGGGCACGCCCTCCTGCCTCGTGGCTTCCTCGCTGCTTCCTTGACGTCCACTCCAAGTCTCCTGGATTGCATCTGTTCCAAAAAAGATCCTCACGAAGGTTTTGTTCCGTTTGATATTCCTTTTTGCGAAACACCAAAATAGGCAAAAAAATCAACAATTTGCACTGGGCCTTCGGTTAATAGGTTAGTCCCAAAAATAATATAAAAGTGAATAGTAAAGCCCATTAAGCATCCAAAACAGATAATATAATAGCATGGAACAATAAAAAATTATAGATATGTTGGATACGTATCAATAGCAAGCTCGAAAAAGGTCAACAATGGGGGAAGAACACGAGCTAAAGAGATAAGGTTCAATGGGGAAGAAGACCCCCTTTTATAGGCACCCCTGAATCCAACTGATATGCACTCAGGTCATGCACAAGCAGTACTACCGCTCAGAGGAGTGGTACTACCGCTTAGCAAGGTCAAAACAGCCCAACGAGAAAGAAAAACATGAGTTGTAGTTCTTCCAGAGAGGTAGTACCGCTCGGGGGAGAGGTAGTACCGCTTATAAGAGGTACTACCGCTCTACTACCACGAAACCCGACATGAAAAATTGCATCCCCAAAAACAGTGGTACTACGCGCGGCACAGGGCCGTGGTACTGCCTCTTACAAGTGGTACTACCGATCGAGAGAGCAGTACTGCCGCTTGAGGCTTTTAGGAACACATTAGAGAAAACGGAGGATGCAATAAAGCCTGAACTGCCACAACTTCTACAAATGAGCTCTGATTTGAGCAAACTCAAGCTTGTTGGATAGATGACGACAAGTAGCATCCAAACAGCGGTTGTATATAGTAAGAAGAGGCAGTGGAGGTATGCCTAAGATATAGAGGAGTGAAACCTCCAACAAAGTTGAACCGACATAACCTCCAACATCGAAAACATCATAGAAGATGCATGTGAACTCCGTTTTCAATGAACTCGAGGTTGTTAAGAAGATGACAAAATGCTCCAAATGTCACAAGGAGAAAAACCAAACGAGAACCAATAAATATGATGCAAGGATGCAATGGTTTGAGCTCTGTACGAACGATACGATCAAGCTACTCACTTGAGAGCCCCCCTTGACAGTACGGTAATTGATCCTATAACCTGGCCTCCCAACTACCACCATGAGGCCGGTAAAATAGAAAACCTATCAAGGGCACACCTTTGCCTTGCACATAGTCCACTTGAGCTAGATGATGACAATCTTGACTTCCTCAAGTTGGAGCACCTTTCTTGATTGCATTGGCTTGGTGAAGACTAGTTGACTGCTCCCCCATAATCCACTATGGGCACTACAAAAAAAAGACACATCCGTGACATTTTGGGCCGAACAAATTTTTTTCTGTCATACTTATGACACTTCTATGACAATAATTGTGACAAAACATGGCATCATCATAGATGTGGTGGGGTCCTACTTCTATGACAAAAAATCATGACAGAAAATGGGCTTTTCGTCTGGGCGGGCCGGAGACGTAGCTGCACGACATTCTTTGGGCCGTCCATGATAAAAAAACCGTGGTACAAGCGAGGGCGAGGAAAATACCAGGGTGTTCCCGGTTACAGTGGGTGGTCGGGGCCGAGCGATGCGCGTTTCTCTCGTACACGCACGCGCGTGGGTGCGAGGCATTGGGCTCTAACTGAACCCGAGCGAGGCGTTGGACTCTAACTGAACCCAAGCGATTGCACTGCAGGCTACGCATTACTGAACCCGAGCGATCAATCGATGGCTGTTAACTGAACCCGATCGAGCGATTCCTTCGCAACTGCTGCTAACTGAAGCCGATCGATGCTGCCTCTCGATGAACAGTGAGCGTTGCTGGGGGGGTTGGATGAATAGTTCCCGATGGGGGTGGATGAACAGGACCCCGTGGGGTTGCCTCTGGATGAACAGGACCCCGATCGATCGAGCCGGTTGGGGCTGGATGAACAGGACCCCATGGAGGGCAGGATGAACAGGACCACCCGGTGGAGGGTAGGATGAACAGTAGATGGTGGAGGGCTGGATGAACAGTAGCTCGTGGAGGGGTGGTTGAACAGGAGCCCGTGGAGAGGGCTGGTTGAACAGTAGCCGGTGGAGTAGCGCGCGATGGAGGCTGGATGAACATGAGCCCGTGGATGAACAGGCGCAGGTGGAGGCTGGAGGAGGTCGATGGTGGATGAACAGTAGCCCGTGGTGGCTAGAGGGGGTCTACGGTGGAGATGAACAGTATCCCGTGGAGTCCCATTTTGCGGTACTCCACACCCCTCCCAATGAACAGGACCCCCCGTTTCGACCGTAGTGCTCCAACACAAGTCTGTTTCCTCCATTTTGCGGTACGCCACACCCCTCCCGATCAACAGGGCCCCCGTTTCGACCGTAGGAGGTCAGTTTCCTCCGTTTTGCGGTACGCCAAACCCCTCCAAATGAACAGGATCCTGTTTCGAACATGGCCGATCGAACACAAGGCCGTTTCCTTCGTTTTGCGGTACGTCGGGCCTCATTTCCATCGGCTGTTCCATCCAAGCCCTTCCGATGAACACGACGACGCATTCTTCCGACCCAGCCGTTTGGCTCCCCATGAACACGACAACGACGCTGTTTCTCCGTTCTGACCCAGCTATGTACACGAGCCCTGGCCCTACGTAGGCGCGAGTAGGCATTCGAGACCCCGCCCGTATGTACATACGTGGCCGTATTTACTTTCTTGCACCCTGGCCTCTGTACGTACATGTACATGCTACGTGCGCACCTCTACATCGACCAGTATGTACGTACACGTTTGCGACCAGAATGACAATGCTACGTACGCTTCGACCAGGTGGGTCCCGACTGTCAGGCACTTCCTTGCGTGCGAAGATGTAGCTGGTGGGTCCCATCAGTCAGGGGGGCGAATCATTTTTTTTGCTTGGACGCACTTCCTTGCGTGCGAAGATGTAGCTGGTGCGTCCCAACAGTCAGGGGGAAATGTTTTTTCACGAAATACGGTGGGCCATCAGGTGGGTCCCCGCTGTCAGGTGGAGGAATAATTATTTTGCGCGTAATAAGGAGGCACTTCCTTGCTGCGGCCGTGGACCCAACTGTCAGCCTCTTCACGTACAATCCACGTCCGATGAAAGCCGTTCCTTGACCACGTTGACCATGTCGCGCCGAGAGCACCAGGGCGGTGGACGACGGCGAGGTCTAGGAAGGGGATGACGCGGAGCCAGGGAAGACGTGGTAGTGGAAGCCCGCGCGGAGAGGAGTATGAGGGTTCACTAGTTCGGCTGCGGAGTGAGGTTGTCGGCGCCGCAGGGCCTGGACAACAGTGGGAATAGTAGGGGGCGGTGAGGCCTCCACGGCAGCACAGCCGGCCATGGGAAGCAGGAGCATGCGGCACGACCGGCGCTGCTTTGGGCGGCTGGAGCAAGAAGACCAGAGGTTGAAGAAGCACTACGGCCGTCGGATGGACATCGTACGGTCATTTGAGCTAAACCCGTGCATATTGACTAAGTTGACAAAGCCCTCCGTCCCTGTGAACTTAGTAGGCCCACAAGTTAGCCTCCCACTATACTGGGTCCCAACTAGCAAGGGGAGTATTCATTTTTTTTGTGCGTAATAAGGAGGCACTTCCTTGTGTGCGAAGATATAGCTGGTGGGTCCGAGCTGTCAACGGCGGTAACATTTTTTTTGTGAAATACAGAAGCCCTTTTGGTGGGTCCTAGATGTCAGGTGGAGGAATCATTATTTTGCATGTAATAAGGAGGCATTTCCTTGCGTGCGGCCATGACCCGGCTGTCAGCCTCTCCACGTACAGTCCTCTTTAGATGCATGTCGGTTGTTGACCACGTTGACCAGGCCGTGCCGAGAGCACCAGGGCGGTGGACGACAGCGAGGCCTAGGAAGGGAATGACACGGAGCTAAGGAAGACTTGGCAGTTGTTTCCCACGCGGAGGGGAGTACGACTATACGAGGGTTTACTGGTTCATCTGCCGTCGCCGGAGAATAACAGCAGGTGTGGGTGAGTAGAGGGATGGCTAGGATAGCGATGGGAGTACGGTGGGGCGGTGAGGCCTGCGCGGCAGCACAGCCGGCCACGGGGAGGAGAGAGTAGGCAGTCCCGCCGACGCTTGTTTGAGCGGCTGGAGCAGGAAGAGCAGAGATTGAAGAAGCACGACGGTCGTTGGATGGACATCCAACAGTCACTACTTGTGCATCAACCTTTTTTTAGGAAAGCCTCAAATCGGTAAAAAACATCATATAACCCATCTGCCATTATTTCTAACAATTTATAGCCCATTTGTTAATTCTTAAGGTTTTTTGGAGCCCATATTCTTTTTGTTAGCATTACAGCCCATATTGTGGCCACGGTTAAAAAATTATACGAAATTTTGCATATTTCGGTGCGGTCCAAACTGTTTTAATCCCGAAATTTTGAGTCACGTTCAAACTAATTTTAAAAATAAATATATATCAATATAAAATTCAACAAATTGTCCACGCATAAAAATCAATGCAATTTAAAATCTCGAAATGAAAAAAAGAAATTTGAAACTTATTGTCGGTTTGATGTGTTTTAAAAATGTACAGCCCATTTCTCATTACTGATAGGCCATTTTCTCAGCCAGCCGAATGAAAGCTCTCCTCATCTTGAAACATTTGTAGCCCAACAGGACTGACAAAGCGACTTACTTGGCAAATCACAAAAAAAATTGGGCTGTGGCCATGGACCCAGCTGTCAGCCTCTCCACGTACAGTACTCTTCCGATGGAAGTCGGTCGTTGACCACATTGACCACACCTCACCGAGAGCACCAAGGCTATGGACGACGGTGAGGCCTAGAAAGGGGACGACGCGGAGCCGGGGAAGACACGGCAGTGGATGCCCACGCGGAGAGGAGTACGAGGGTTCACTGGTTCGGCTGCGGTGTGAGCCTGCCGTCGCCACAGGGCCTGGCTAGCGGTGGGAGTAGTAGAGGGCGATGAGGCCTCAACGGCAGCACAGCCGGCCAGTGGAGGCAGGAGCTGGCGGTCTCGCCGGCGCTGGTTTGGGCAGCTGGTGCAAGAAGAGCAGCGATTGAAGAAGCAGCAGGACCGTTCGATTCAAATTCAACGGTTACTGCTGCTAGAATCGTTTGTTGACTAAGTTGGCAAGCCCTGCGTACGCATCAACTTAGTAGGCCCATAGGCCAGCCTCCCAACCGGTGCGCCCCAGATGTCAGTGGGAGGAATCATTTTTTCGCGTAATAAGGAGGCAGTTAATTGCATGCGGCCAGGCCAGCGGAGGGAGTAGGGTGGGCCGGGGAAGCCCGCGCGGCATCACAGCGGGCCACAAGAGGAGGGAGCGGGCAGTCTCGCCGGCGCTAGTTTAGGCGGCTGGAGCACGAAGATCAAAGATTGAAGAAGCATGTCGGCCGTTGGATGGACATCCAACAGTCACTGCTGCTAGAATCGCGTGTTGACTGACAAAGCCTTGCGTAAACAAGTGAGCCTCGAAATCTATGACGTGTACAACCCATTTGATATTATTTTTATAATTTTTACTCATTTTCTAATACATATGGAATTAATTGTAGCCCGTTTTCCATTTTTAGAATTGCTGCCCATTTTCTGGTCAGTACCAGGGTTAAAAAAATAACTAAATATGTGAGAAATTTTAAAAATTCACAAATTTTTGCTGGGGAACAAAATATTCTTGATCCAAAAATTAGTAGCCATACAAAAATAAATTTAAAAATAAATCAGTACTATGTCATGTTAAATCCAATGAAATACGTATAAGATATTAGTGAAGAACAAAAACAAAAAAGAAACTAATATCCCATTTGCTATACTTTTTTTTGGAATTTTCAACCCTTTTGATATTACTTTTAACAGACACTGACCATACTCTTTGGCTAAGCCGGAATGCATCTCTCCTCGTCTTGAAAGATTGACAGCCCAGTAAGTCGGAGAAAACAAATAGGCCTAGCTTGGGTATTCTTCAAAAAGAAATACTGGGCTACCTATTTTCCCAAAGAAAAAACTGCTGGGCTGGTCATGTTGTTAGATGGGCCACAGAGACCGCACAACCCAGTTTATAGCCTGCTCCTCCGAATTACTACTAAAAAAAGTTGTGCAATTCTGTCGTTAATTGACTATACGTTGAAAATGATGTGTGTCCCAGATATCAGCAGGGTGGATTAGAGTAAAAACGAGGGGTTCATCTGAGTAGTAAAAGAGGCGCTTGCTTGTGTTTGGGAGTGGACCCGGTGGGTCCATACTGTCATACTCACAACTACAGTCCTCTCCTGATTCACTATGTTGACAGGGACCGTTTCGAAAAAAACTATGTTAATAGGGCCGGACGGCGGCGCCGTGGCGAGCGCACCAAGGCGGAGGATAAAGTGTTGCCGCCAATGTGCTGGGCTGGGTTGGACATTCTTATTTAAAAATAAAAATGGACCGGATCTATTTACGATGTTGACTACGATTTGCATGGGTCCGCTGGTTGCAAGAAGAAAATGCTCGGAGGAAGAAGACTGGTCGCTATCTTTGCCGAAGAATAATGTCGACTAAATGTAATGACACTATCATAGGAAATAATATCCTCCTGTTAAATCATGAATTTAAAGAACCGGTGCATGATCATTTAGCTTTATTTATTTATTTACTTATTCATGTTTAGGGGACCATGACCATGTACCTGGGCTGGATTCATGTGAGAGCCTCCCTTCTAGTTAATCATGGGCTTCTCTATTGGGCCTTCGTCAGTGGGCTGCATGTTATCAACAAGTGGAAAATGTGTTCCGCACGAAAAATAGTATGCGCTACGTACGGTACGGGGCACTAAAGGATCGGACCGTGCAACGACTTCTAAAACATTGTGTTTGGCATTCTAACAACACATTTATTCAACCAATAAATGAAATATACTACTGATTGTACATTGAAAACAACAGCAGCAGCAACCAGGGCTGGGGGTGCAATAGAAGCAGTAAGCAGGCCAAAAGAGTGAAGACGCAACTCTCTCTTCCAAACCAAACATCAGCCATCATTACAAAAGGGCTACCAAAAAACAAGTGTATGCATCAAACTAAATAAAGATCCTACTACACCAAGTGTACGCATCTAACTAACTGGCTCAGTTAGACATTACTACTTATTAAGCTATGGAGATTGGCCGACGGCTTGAACCAGATGGGTGCCTGACGGGGGAAACTCCAGCCAGCAGGTCGAAGTCTGATACTTGCGACCCTCTCTCCTACTTTAGGCTGCAGAGCATGGCGACACATATTAGGGTATGGTGAATGCAGAGATGCATGGTACGCTGTGTACACACGGTTTTGCTTGATGAACGAAACCGCGCTGCCATCATGATCCTTGCCGTCGGTTATCTCCTGGTTAATCGGATAATTCAGTCCGACAAACAGCGAGCGTGTACCAAGGCTACTTACCAACCTCCAGTCAAAAATTCCTGAAGGCCCAGAGAAGCTGGGATCCTGCTCAAAGACCTTGCAGTGACTGTGATTGTATTCCGTGAAACAACATGTCCGGTACGTGCGAACGATCATCAATCGTTCGCCGTCGTCTGATCGAGCCAGGAACCACCTGCAACTGCCATGCCGCTTTTCTTTGAAAGGTCCTGGGATTAGGAAGGGTAGGGACACCAGGCGGCCTACAACGTAGGGTCATATCGAAGTCAGACAACTTGCTTGAGTGATCACAGTACTGGTACTCCCTACAGTACCTGCTACTATGCCCTAACTTGCTTGAGTAGAGTAGTAATGGAGTAGGACTCTGCTCTACTACTAGCACCGGAGGAGTAGTATGTTCTAATCTAAAATAGTTACAAACTTCAATGCCCGAGCGTGGAACGACTACGAACCGCCATCGGTGCTAACTCCAATCCTGCAAGTCATGGATTTGTTTCTTTTTAACTTTCTGTACAAATCTGTAGCCAGCCTGGAAGTCATGTACAGTGTACTGATAGTGAAACCCACAGAGTACTTAGAATACAAGATTAAAGATGCAATCAACTTTTTATAGAGGGAGAATCATACACGCAATTAACTCAAATGGATTGGACATAACTCTATTATTCTCCAATGGCAACCGGCAAATTTCCTCCCACGTGCCAGAGTAGGTTTCTCGGTTTGCATGCGGGTTTAATGGAGGGGTTTGATGGAGGCGAGGAGGCGTGTTCAGCCGGGCGTGCAGTGGACGGCGCAGTACTATTCGATTTGACAACTACAACTAGTATATTATAAAAAGAAAAGAAGAGTAGTAGAGATAGAGATAAGAATAGAGACTAGGGAGGAGCACCATCTACTGCTTCGTGGGCTACTCCTGCGCTCCATTCGGCGGCCGCAACATCCCCTACAGCCACTCCCTCCTGCGCTCCAGTCGGCGGGCACTGTTGAAATTTGGGGAGTGCACTCTCGTGACTGCTAGCAGCGACGACTTCACCGACGACGGCTTCTTCCCCGACCTCGGCAACCTCTTCCTCAACGACATGGGCGACAACCTCAATGCCAATGGTGCTGCTCCCGTTGCACCGTATGTGTTTCTGTCCTTCCTGTTCGAAATCGTGGTAGAATTCATGTTTATAGTCTGTGTCCTAGATTCGATCTGTTCATCTACTATGCTAGTCCGCATGATTAGTTTAATCTCTGTTATAGCCGTCATGATTTATTTTGTAGCAAATCTCGTAGTAACTTGCTCATATATTCAACTGGCGGAACGTCCCCTACAGCCACTCCCGTTTCATGGACGGCCTGGTCGATGCCTCCAAGGAGCCCTTCATCTACTGCTATGAGTGCCCGATGCCGTTTCGGGGCTCGCCAGCGGACATCGTGCATCACCTGACGCAGGCGTGCGACGATCACTACTGGCCCTTGGTGAAGAACATCAAGTATGAGACGTGCTACCCATTCACCGTGCCAGAGGCCACCGGCGAGGCCCGCGCAGGCCGCCGCCACATCTCTGTAGTGTGCGTCAGGGGCAACGCCGCTGACGCTGACACTGACACGAGGCTGGTGTATGGGTGCGTGCTCACTATTACTACCCCTCGGAGGTACATGGGCGACGACACTGGCTACGTCAAGCTGACTTGGACTCTGCCGAGCTGGGACCTTCCCGCCGATGTGGACATGGAAGACGCATGGTATTATTTGACCCCCAACAATGTGCATGGGGACTCCAAGGAGGTTCACCTGGACATCTGCATTACTAAGTTAAATGTTGATCACTAGTCTTTGCTCAATGTAATCCGCTGTCTAAGCATGTGGAGACTTCCATGCATGATCTTGCTCTATTGGAGTATCGCGCATGAATAAAAGTGTATCCATTTATGGTTTAGTCTAGAACTTCCATGTATGAATTTTTGCTATAGTACTGGTGAAAGACTTATGATGAACCATTTCTTACATATCCTCGGCCCCCTTCCAAGTCATCCTGATCTAATCCCTCCGTCTAGGTGTATAAGGGCATGGTTAATACTTAAATAGTATAGCCAACTGTTGACTATAAGAAAGTGCCATGTCATCTGTAGCCAACATGTATAACAATGGATACTCAAAAACTAATTCTTGAAGATCATTTCCGGCAAAGCACAATAAGAGTTATTTCTTCACAAGTTTGGATGCAGGTTGAACAGTTGAACGCTTTTGTTTGCAAAAGATACTTTTTTTTATCTATTTCACCCCGATGTTTGTGAGCTCTAGGGATGATAATATCCGAACAAACCTATCGATACCCGTTACACATGAGATGACACCCACATCCTTTGTCAAAATAGTCAACTCCCCGATCAATGCATTTCACTCTTCCGTGCAACGCACGAGCACCTTACTATAGATTAGTATGACCAAAAAGTGAACCAACATTACATATAGTACGATAAATGATGATGCATGTCACCTAAAATTATATCATTGAAAACTATGTGCAAATACGAATCAAACGATATTGTTTTTGTAGACATGCACTAACATTTTGTCAGTTAAATCTTCAGTCAAATTCAATGGGGGATAAACCACGACCGATGTAGTAGTACTAGTGTAGAGGGCAGCTCTGCACGGGAGTCTCACCCCGCTCGTGGCGTGGCAGTAAAGCCGTCATATCACAAAACCCAACCACTCCCAGTAATAAGTGGCCTGGTAAAATAAACGGACAAGCAACCATCACATCCCTCCGTCTTTTTTGCATTTCATCTCTCTGCATTTACTTTCTCCGGTTCATCTCGCACACTCGATCCCTAGCTACTACTCCTAGTATCCCTAGCTACTACTCCTAGGGCCAGTTCTTTTGGCGGCTTCCCTAGATTTTCCCATAAGACTAGTCACAGTGAAGAGTAACATTAAGGCGCCTCACTCATTTATTTGGGCTTCTAAACTACTACTAGTAGTACCTCCGTCTTGGTTTATTCCTCACCATTGCAATTTGTGCTAACTTTTGACCAAAGATTTAACTGATAAAATGTTAGTGCATGTGACATGCACTAACATTTCATTAGTTAAATTTATGAGCAAAATTTGACACAGATTACAATGGGGACCAATAAACCAGGACAGAGGTAGTAGTTATGGGATTACTAATCTAGAAGCCTAAAAGAACTGGCCACCGGTACTCCTACTACTAGTAGTAGTACTCAAGTTGGAATTCTAATTGCACGACACAACTTGTTAGGCAAAAAATTCGATACAGGGTGTAGGAAGCGGTTTGGGAATTTGCATGCCTTTCCAACCAGTGAGATACTCTGTACAAAGTACGAAAGAGAAATAACCACAGAGAAGGAACCTAAAAGTAAACAATCAAACAAGCATTTTCGCATTTGTTTTGCATTGAATCGTTTCACAAGCTTGACTAGTGCTGTTTTTCTACTTTTACAAAAACCGCATCGTAATGTTAAAACGTGCATTTGCACGTACATAAGTAATAGTAGTACTCCCTTCGTCTAGGTGTATAAGTCTTCCCTCCTTCTTGGTCACAATGCACAACCAAAGATGACTTATTGACCTGGACGGAGGGAGTAGCACAGTCTGCAACCATATATAGAGAGAGACGTGTAGTACCATAGTATATAGTAAAGTTTGTGCTATACGCACGTACTTGTAAAATGCGTACGAATACACAAGGTTTCCAAACTTTCCCTTTTACATACCTAATTAAGGATGCTAATAATTCCTGAACATTCGGGATTTATCATTTGCGTCCCAAAACAAATGAGATCGCCTTACGAAACAAAAATTATACTCCTCCTAAAAGCCACAACCCTCACAGGAGCGCTTGCGGCACGCCACGAGTGCCCTGGTGGGCGGCCGTTTCCCAGCGCGCCGACACAACGCCTCTTCCTCAGCCTCGCAACTCGCGAGGTGCTGATTGGTGGCTTGCCGGCGGGCGAGCGCGATCTCACCGGTGTGGTGATCCGGTGCCAACAGGTACTCCTCCTCGCTGGGAGCGTGCACCCGGTCCACGTACCGCCAAGCGTAAATGAGGCGCTTGGGCCCGACTGCACTCAAGGCGTCGGCACGGGCGTCCTCCGCCACCCTCACGGCCCTCGCACGGGACTTCTGCCAAAGAGCCAATTGCCTGACTCTCTCGGACACGACATAGGCCTCCCAGGCAGCTTGTTCCGCGGTGCGCTTCTCTTCCCCGGCCTTCTTCTCCGCCTCTATTTTGGCGCGCTCTGCTGGAGGCAAAGCCTCCCAGAAGGCGACATCCATTTCTTTCCAAAGCTCCTCAAGGCTGGGGGGCTCGACGGGCGGCGCGGCGTTCTCCTCGTAGCGGGGAGCCGACGCGTCCTCCGATGCGCGTGCTGGAGAGATTGGGAACGCCTACGCGTCCACCTCGACGCGTCGCGGCGAGGAGCGGAACGCCGACGCGTCCTCCTCGACTAGTGGCGGCGAGGAAAGGAACGGCGACGCGTCGCGGCGAGGAGCGGAACGCCGACACATCCTCGTCGACTAGTGGTGGCAAGGAATGGAACGGCGACGCGTGACCGTCCGCGCGGTGCAGCGAGGGGCGCCTAGGGCTTGGGAGGGGCGATGCCATGGTGGTCGACGTGAGAGGGAGGGAGAGGAGATAGCGATTAACGTGAACGTGAGGGGGAGGAGATAGCGATGTCGTGGGAGGCGCAGTATTTATAGCGAGCAATGGCACACCTACGTAAGATATGGACTGAGCTGCACTGACTTAACTGCAGGTCCAGTTGCGTCACTGACATGTGGGCCAGACCCCTATTGGGCCCATATGTCAGTGACCTAATGCACTTGCAGTTAAGTAACAACTACATGGGCATATTTGTTGGAGTAAATTACGGGGGAGGAAAGGGGTGGAAATATTGCTGGTCACAACGGATTGGACAAGCGCGGGGGGAGGAGAGTCATGCATGCAGATTTTTTTCCACACGGGGTGGAGTGGTGGGACCGCCGGAGGGAGAAGGAGAGTCTGGCAGGCATATTGTTTCCACACATGGAGAGGAAAAGATTTGGAGACGAACGGGCTTCCTGCAGGTATGTGGAACGGTGCATAATAAGTCTCATCTTGCATGCCAGGCTAGGTATAGTCTCAAGTCATTAAAAACATACACGCCCCACACATGTTCATAATTCAAGGTGCACTAAATTATTGCATGCAATGATTAAAGCTGGCCATAATGGTGGTATCTTAGCTGGTATCATGCACACGGGAATAGCAAACATGCTGATGTAGTAGTTTTTTTAATTAAAGAAGGGTTTCCCCCCATCTGATTTTCATTACTGAAAACCAACATCTAAATCTAAACATAGTATTTGCCCTAGAACTACCAGGTTCAACATCTCGCAACATAAACCCATACAACCATACGCCAAGGAGGTACGTAGTAGGTAGTACTATGAATTCCATTTTCGCTCCATACCAATCGTTCTAAAAACTACTTAGTACTTATAACGCGCCATTGAAAATCGGAACTCTTAACCCCGCTAAAAAATGATATTTTAAACGTGGCTACTCGATCTGTGGCAACTGGCGAGCCACCGCCTCCAAGTCGTTCACCTGTGGTCCCGACCATCAACTACTACGGATCAAATTATCACGCGAGCTAACTATTCCTACAAAGGTGCACTCCACCACGTACCCGGTACCCACGAATGCAGCAATCGTGCACCTAAGGTTTTAGGGTTTATTTGTTAATGTTGACTTTACGTAACACTCATGTGTGTGAGACAGCGAGAGACCGACTGCATGCGTGCGCCTCTTCTCTTTGCATATGTACTCCACCGTTTGTCTGGGTCCACAAAATTATAATAACTACTAGCAATTTGCCACTGCGTTGCCACACGATCTGAGTAGATTAATACATATTCACCGATTTGATAGAAAAAAAGTCTAGTTTTGAAATACGTATATCACTAAAAAATGTTATGTCTCACTCAAAATATATTCCTTCTGCGGTTTTGATGAGATAAGGGAGGAATATTGTTGGTTTCAAGATTTGAGAAGTGGTATATGTCTAATTTATACTCTTACTAGAAAGATGCCCGTGCGTTGCACGGAGAATCAAGATCTTGTGGGAGAAAAGGATGAACGAGGGAAGGCCTTATCTGCAAATGTGGAGAGGAGTGTGGGTAAATTGCCATAGTTTCGTTCCTATCCGTCAGATAAGGCCTTCCCTTGTTCATCCTTTTCTCCCACAAGATAAACTACTCACACAAATGCATCTTCATGTTCTGTGCAACACATGGGCATCTTGCTAGTTGTTGCAAAAAGCCCATGTGTGTGTGAGAGAGAGAGGGAGAGAGGAGGAGGACGGAGTGCATGTGTGACAAAGACACAAAGAGTGTATGTGCGAGAGGTATTAGCCTAAAATGAGGTGATAGTGTGTGTGTGCATGATCGAGAGGGCGTGTCTCAAGAAGGGAAGAAAAATCTATGTAGACACAAGGAGCGGGAGAGAGACATGTATGTGATAGTGGAAGCATGAGTGTGCGGGTGTATAAACCTATCTAGAGGCTAGTCGATAAATGTTTGTGAGAGAAATACAAGACGAGGGTGCGAAAGCGAGAGTTTTGTGTGTGTGAGAGAGAGAGACGGTAGTCGGGAAGGGGAGAAGCATGAGTTGTGTGTGTGTGAGAGGGAGAGAGAGGAGGGAGTTTGTCTGATCGGTAAACAAATGAATAATGTCAGTCTGGGATGGAGACGAAAAGGAGATCGCAACAAATGTTGTGTCTACAGGAGAGAGAGAGAGAGTAATTTTAGTGGTATGATTCATATCTAGAGACATATAGGGTGTGAGATAGAATCCCATAGAGAGAAAGACAAAGTGAAAGACGAGTGGAGACTGTGTGTGTGGCGGTGAAAAAGAAAGCTTAGGTACCTAGTGATACGAGAGAACAGTAGATATGTGAGAGATAATGAAAACCGTGTAATGTATAATGATAGGGAGAGAGTGACACTTCTCAAGGGAGACGTCGAGAGACCATGTTTGCGAGGATAGGAGAAACATGAAGTGAGCATGCGGGTGAGCTGGAGAAAAGAGAGTGATAGCTACATGAAGGAGCATGCATGCGAGAGAGATGGGCATGAAAGAAGTGAACATAAAAGGGATTCAAATATTTGAATTCGAGATGATGATACATGTAATCCATACTCGAACCAAAACTGATCTATCAAACATGCATACTCATATGAATTCACGCGCATCTATGTTATTTAATATGTAGATATTACTGATCCATACATTTTAGTAGAACATAATTTGGTTTAATTTTTTGAATTCAACCTTATGATTTTGAGATCATTGTATTTGTAAATCATATTATACATATAAAGGAGCAGAATTATTTGTTGTGCTTTTGAAAGTATATATTAAAAAATGATGTATATAGAATTTTATTCCAATCGAAAATGGATCCCGCCCGAAAAAAATTAGAATACAAACGGGATTTGAATTGAGTTGGCACGGTAAACGTGCACTCTGCAAAATTTGAACGAAGCGGGGAAAGTCGCAGTAACCGTCTGAAACCAAAATCTGCGAGATGGAAATTACTACTGCCTATCCCTGCCACGCAAAGCCTATCTGCTCGATTTCTATAGGTTTCGATAGGGGTAGGTTTGTAATTTCCCTCGAACGTGACATAACCGCCTCTCACCCGGATTCATACATGGTGGGCGCCAAAACACAGTGTGTCCTCGGCCAAAATCGACTCCCTCCCCGATTCATACACGGTGGGCGCCAAAAACAAACTCTTGTCGGCAAATATTTGGTGTATGCGAGATTACCGTTCTATCCCCAACCGACTAATATTGTTGTGATGTAGGAAATTTGAAACGGGGGCTAAGTTTGTAAATTTCCTCGCATTTGAGACAAGCGCGCCCTGAAGACATGGTTCCCCCCTTCCTCTCCACCTCCATTTCCCCATTCGTACTCCGTGGGTGCCAAAACACCCTCTCCACCGCAGCCTCCTTTGTCCGCCACCCCATCCACCGCCGCCCTCCTCCACCATGTCGGAGTTGATACCCCGACGCCGCCGTCCATTATAAGAGATCGACCTCTCTCATCCACGGCTTAGGACCGGGATCTTTGCATCCCATCCTCTCGCTTCATCCCCGCCGTCGTCCACCTTGCCGGCGCCGCTCCTACGACCGTCTCGTCCACCGAGCCCCGCCGCCACCGTCTACCCTCCTAGATCTGCTTCCACGCCACCGACAACCATCGCTATCGCAGCACCATCAAATTCTCAGTAGATGCACACACGGCGCCGCACCATAGGCGATACTCTTTCGTATCTGCTCAACTTATTTATTGCAGCAAGAAAATAGATCGCCACTGCTTTACTCTGATTTCTTGTCCATCACTTACTTGCTAGTTGAGAGCAAACATTGGTTGCAAAGTTGCCTTTGTCCGATTTGCACCTTCAGATCCACCATGGCACGCTCAACACTATACTCCCAATGCTTATGGTTTTCGCCTTTTATATTACACACTAGTAAAATAATAGTAGACTAAATTTCAAAATTGGGTCAGTCGATTTTTCAAAGCTCGCCGGAGTTCACCGGTGCGAACGAAGGGGCTCGGGTGGGGACTTTGGTTGTTGGGGGCGGTGGTGGGGCCTCACCGAACGAAGAAAACTCGATGCGGGTGGGGCGGGGTGGGGGTGGGGGTGGCGGAGGAACACATGCGGTGGGGGCCGATGGTCCGGCCAGCGGCCCGTGCGGTGTTATGTATGGGAAGAATCAGAGACGAGGAAGAAGAAGGATTAGGAGACGTAGGATCTTCATCCAATCGCCTGAAATGGTCGACTGACCCAAATGCAGACATGCCTTTATATTCAGTATCATCATCGTACCTGCTTAGCACTGCTCCTGAATCCATCAAGCTAAACAACGTGCCACTCATAATTCCAAACTTGTTGCTCAAGTACGAATCTGATATGATGCTGATATTACTAAAACAGATAAAATTTAATTGGTCAGCTAATGTTCCTACTTTACTTTCGAAAAGCACGTGCACAACATATAGAGAGACAGCAGGGAGTTGCTTTCTTAATGCGCTCTGGTTCATCATGTGTGGGCACTGCGCAACGAACATTTTATTATCCAAAATCTGCTTGCTCTTCTTTAGCATGGTCCTCTTTCGTTCTTCTTTAATAAGTACTCTCTCCGTTCCTAAATACAATTCTTTGTATAGATTCCACCATGGACTACATATGGAGCAAAATGAGTGAATCTACACTCTAAAATGTATCTGGATACATCTGTATGTGATCCATAGTGGAAATCTCTACCAAGACTTATATTTTGGAATGGAGGGAGTATGATAGTAGTACAATATGTTCCTTGTAGTGAATATGAGCAGGGACATTTGCAGTGTCGAGGTCTATACGGTCATTTGGTACGGACACTTTGAACTCGTCGGGCCTCTTTGATTCATAGGATTTTGTAAACATGGGAATAGGATTTGCAGTGGCCTGCCCACTTGAATCCTATAAGAATAGCAAGGAAATGCGGGGAGCTGTGTCGCCTTTGATAGTTACACTGATATCAGTACCGCACCTTCAGTTGAAGAGAGCCGGTATCCGAAGGCTTTCTAGCCGTACCGACAATACTAGCACATATATTCCAGCAAGTTCCACTTTGCTGATTTTACTCTGATGCTTACGGTTTTCCCGTTATATCTACACTATGATCTGTGTAGCTGCTTTGTGTCGCACTAGCAACAGTCCACTCTTGAAGCTAAACACCGCAATGACTTACAAAATTGGCACGAAGGTATTGAGTGCCATTCTGGATGCAATGAAACTCATATGCTCACCACCCTAATGACTATTCTAACCTCGAGGAGTCAAAGGCAGATGGCCTGTCCTGTTCACCCATCAAGGTGCCTGTTCTAATTTGGCAAGGTTTTATTGATTGCGCGTATCTTGCATATGTTGTCTTGCATTTCTTCTACTTTGTTGCACCGCCATATGCTTAGTTTACTCATCATATATGTCGAGATGCCATGCCCATCCATTATCAATACATATTCCATCTGTCATCATACCATGTTTTTCCACTCAAATGTTGTTCTTGTGCATCAGACATCAAAAAGGAAGAGGGTGATTGCCGAACCTGAAGGAGCACCAACAAAGTCCTTTAAAAAGGTGGTTGTGCCAGAGAAATCAGACATCACCCCACTTATATTGGTTGTACAACTAGTGACACAAAACATAGGACCGACTCCAGCAGACTATACCCATACTTCACTGGCCACACCACTAGCCACACCACACAGGACATGCACTCCAGCAAAAGGTATGCCAATTTCAGTTGCCATAGCACCAGCCGTACCACAGAAAAATCCCACTCCAGCAAAAAGTACAGCAAGTCCACCGGCCGAAGACCTATCCCAACTACAGAGACGGCCAATTCCTGCAGATTGGAACCCCATTCTAGTTATTCTCAGTTTAAAAGACAATGCTTTGAATGTTATTAGGGACTACGTGCATATATTCCCATCATGGGAAGATTATAGTAAAGACAAACACCATTTTCACATCTTCCTGTCCCACTTACGTGTAAGTGCTATTATTCATGATGATTATTTTCCTGTTTTTTGCTGATTGAACACATCAATGATTTACATTACATTGTTGTAAGTAGGTGAGGGTCTATCTGGATAGTCATAACGAGCAAAGCTTGCTTGCGCTTTTCAAGAAAGCATTGCAGCGGTATCGGTGTTACCTGAGGAAATCACACTTTGATGGCAAGTCTATAAATGAATTTCTGGTGAAGTCTCCTGTGCTAAATTTAGAAGACATTGAGTGGAAAAACCTTGTTATGCACTGGTCTCATTTCAAGGATGAGGTAGTGTCTGTGATATCGCATGACAATTTGAACTTCTACTTTTCCGCATATGCCTTACGGATTTTTTTGCAGGAAATCTGCTCGAAAAAGAATTCCGGTTTGAAAAGAACGACAGGATATCGCAAATATGTTGCCCGCTGCTTTGCTCTTGTTAGTACCTGTTGTCCTGTATCACTGTACTTGCATACATACCTGCTTCATTATGTGACAGCAGTATGCATGATAGCTTGCTTATCAATTGTTCCCTCCAAATTATCTGATCTATATGAATGGTTACATTAGTGTAGAATATATCCAATGCCAATGAATTTTTTAGCTCTACATTGTTCTTGTAAGTACCTGCTGTCCTTTATCAGTGTACTTATATTGACAGGTAGTTGTTCATGTACCATCACTATGCAGCTTATTTTCCTTTGCCCTCCATTTTCTACACATAAGATCTATATTTACTCTTATCATAAGGTTGGATAACACTGATGGTACTGAAGAAGTTTAGCTCTGCATTGCTCTTGGTTGTACCTTTTGCCTGTATTGTTGTACTTACATTTATAGCTACTTGGTTATGTAGCATCACTCTTCATCTTATCTTAAATATTCTCCATTTTTTCTTATATTGTCACATCTATATTCACTCTTAACAAAATGTAGAATAAAGGCAATGCTTATGAAGAAGATTCTGTGGTGAACTTCTTGAATTGCCCCCCCATCAGCATGGACAAGGGCTTTATAGAGCCTGCCTTCACCAATAATGTAAGTTTGTCCTTCTCAAGCCTTCAAACTTTGTTGTGTATATCTGGTTAGGCATGACTGCAACAGTTGTTTATTTTTGGTGTTTGCATCAAATTGTATGTTTAAAGTTTATTATGTACTCCAGTTCATAAACAAAAGTTTGTCCTTCTCAATTTAAGTTTTCAGTTGTACAACCTAGTTCCTTCTTCATGCCATGTAAATTAAACTATACACACCAAGTGATCTTATTTTGCCAATCTGAAATGGGATAAATTGACAGCACACTAACCATTGATACTTATGAGTTCTTGATCTGTAATCCAATGGTGTCATGAAGCTGCCAACTCCTTCACAATGTCATTTCCTGCCATGTCTTGACCTGAACAATACCATATTGTGTTAATGCTATTTTAAACCGTGTCACTTTATTCCTTAGTAAGAAATGTGATGAATTGTCAGCACTGATACTTATATGTGCAAAACCTGTCATCTGTCTGCTTGTTTATCTTTCAGAGTGAGGAGGATATAAGTGTCAAACAAGTGCAGTCTCACCAGCTTGCTCAGCTGCTTGCGCTGCAGCTCCCGGCAGGGCTAACCTTTCTTGAACGCTATTGAAGTGTTGTCGGTTTTGTATATTATTTTGTCGGCGTGTTTAGTTGCACTAGTGGCGATCTCTGATGCCCAGTGTATGTAATCTGCTGTCTGCTTGTGCTTTATTATCATAGTGGCGAACTTTGATGCCTAGTGGATGTAATATGTCGTAATCTCTTTATTGTATAGTCTAGGTTTTTTTCTTATTCACGATGCTGCAGTTATTTTACTATATATGTATCATGTCTTCGCAGTAAACCGGCCAAACCGTAAAATTACGGTACATAATCGGGCTGTCATGCAAATCACCATCTATGATCCGCATCATGGGCCCCGTCATCTTGGTCCGTTAACAGGCCTAAATGTAAACTGGCCCACTAGTAGATTCAGGCCTTTAATAGGCCGAGTAAACCGCTGGCCCTATTTTCCCAAGAAAACTCAATGGGCCTTTAGGAGGCTGAAAAGTAGGTTGGGCCTGAAACGTGCCAAACAGCTCACGGGCCGGCTGCAGGCCGAAATAGACCCCGGCCCATGAATGTGCCAATCAAATCATGGGCTTATAACAGGCCAAAATTGTCTCGGTCCTTATTTGGCCAAATCAGATTATCGGCTGCGAGCAGGCCGGATGCAAACCGGATCGTAGTTAGGCCCAACTATATGACGGGCTTTTAACACACCAACATTGATATAGGGCCAAAATGTTAAACGGGCCCTTAATAGGCCAAAACTAATATCAAGCCGAATTACTAAATGGGCCTTTAGCAAATGGGCCCAAAAGCGTAGCATCCAGTTGACGAGCCGAATCTGATATGGGCCATAATTTAGCCCAAAGCCTCTTAAAGGGCCGGACCTGATCTGGGCCGTAATTTGGCCCAGAACATGGTAGGCTTTTAACGGGTCGGATCTCATAAGGGCCATTATTAGGCCCGGAACGTGGCAGGCCATTAATGGACCGGATCAAATATGGGCCGGCATTTGGCCCAAAACATGGCAGCCAGTTAATGGGCCGGCCTACTAGGGTCCTCAAAATCTTGTGGGCCTACTGCTGGGCCGGCCCATTAATGTCGGCGAAATCTCGTGGGCCTTTAGATGGGCCGACCCATTATGGTCCACAAAAATCTTGTGGGCCTTCACCTGGACCAGCCCATTATGGCCCGCAAAAATTTTGGGGGCCTTTACCTGGGCCGTCCCATTATGGTCCGCAAAATTTTGTGGGCCTTTTTTTGGGCCGGTCCACGTGTTAACATATCATAGGCGCATCTCGCCCATTGGATGAGTGACACCTGTGCCAACACGGAGCTGACACGTGTTTTCTCCAGCCAATGATGATTTTACACGTGGAAAATCCCCATTGGTCGGGGCTGTTAATGGGTTATCGGATCCAAAACCGGACCCGATAGCTTAACGGCGTTCCGTTACGGTGGATGCCACGTGTCGGTCACCCTTGACGAAAGCACTTCTGCGACGCGCGATTTATCGTCATGGAAGTGGACACTTCTGTGATGATAATTTTGGTAATGTCATGAAACACTTCTACGACAACACATGTATGACTATCTTGATTCTGTCATAAATTTGTCATGGATGTACATGCATGGCAGAAAACGTGACCTATTATGACAAACACGTATCATCACGGAAGTGTATTTTTTTGTAGTGGGGTGAGCCACTCTTCGGCACATCTTCATGAGTCCATTGTCACCATAATGGACGACAAGCTTCAAGGACGTGATGATCCACTTGAACTTGCACACCCCAACCTAACCCCTCAAAGAACTCCACGTAGACCATGGGTTAGTGCACAAAGCGTAATGGACAATGCTTACCATACCATGGGATCACTTGATCCCTCTCGATACATCTTCTACGCTTTGTGTGTTGATCAACTTGATTCACTCTTTGACTTAGTCTTAATCAACCTCTCACACGACCAATCTTTAGATAATTCCTTGAATAGCTCCTTGGTCATCACATACCCTCCTTGAAACCAACAAATGGACTTCAAGAAAAGCCTATGGACAAATCCCTCAAATATAGCTCAAGGCAACCATCAGTCCATAGAGATTGTCATCAATTACCGAAACCAAACATGGGTGCACCACACGTTCTTTCAGTAACAATCTGATCTAACCTTGTATGCATCTTCATAGTGATCCGAGATCTTGATTCTAGGGCGCTTTTTTGGGGTTTCTACTACATTTTCCAACAGTTTAAATAGTAGGCAGATGGCAGGTCAGGCGGCGAGGTGGTTGACCATGGGTGATAGATGGATAGATGGTGGCACCGAAGTAGGTTTCTCATCAACCACACCTGATTAATGGAGGGAGACGAATGGACGGGTTGTCGCTTGAACACGGAGCACACATGATTAATGAAGGGAGATGAATGGATGGGTTGTCGTTTGAACACAGAGAAGGCCCATGCACCGGTAAGCGGTGTGGGCGACGCTCTCGGCTGGCGTGCCGCTTGAATGTCGGCTCCATTGAGAGGTCGCGTCCGATCTGGGACAACATGAATGCAGTGTCAACGCTATGGAATGGTGTTGACCGCTTTGGGCGAGAAAAGGTGCGGGCAAGGGAGAGGGTTTTGGGTGGGGTTAGGTTGTCGCGTGCATGGCAGTGGTGCGGACCCCCGCAAAGGCCCCCGGTTTGCTTCTGGTTTACAAGAAAAAGGATGTTCGGACCAGCTCGTGGATGGATACAGGACCACATTGGATGGCAAAACACGCCCGGTCTGTCCAATCCAGACGATTGCGGGCAGTTTGAGGGTCCGCATTGGTGATGCCCTAAACAAACATATGAAGAACCAGCTACCCACAATAATCGACACCACAAGACATTGACCACACCTTTTAAGGGGAAGGGGAAGAGCGGTAGAGAGAATCATACATGCAGAATGTCAATGTGAGACTTTCCATGAAGATGTAGAGAAAACATTTGTTAGCTGAACCAGAATCAACTCCCCTATAATTCATCCATAGAGATTAAACAAAACAAAAGTTTCAGCATTTCCCACCACATATGATTTCGTTGGCAATAATAAGTTCATTTGTAGTGACTTGCACCATTCTTCATTTCATAATGAAAGGAAGCTTTGTATAACACTAATAGAACATTCCAGCTTGATGGTAGCATCATTTTGGTCGAAGAGAAGCATTTCTATTTTTTATGAGCATATGCATCTCTAAAATGCAAAGAAAAATACCAAAATGTGAAAACCATCTCATATTCTTAATTGATCATGAAATGCGGCATAAATTCCCTACAAAAAGGTGTATCATGGATGCATCACATGTAAATCAAATGAAGAATATAACTTGGCAATGACTTGATACAAATTATACAACTTATTTCATGCGAATTGCTCTATATTGGAATAAATACACTAGTGATTCAACTACTATCCTTTTTTAGTTCTACTTGATAATGTTTTTACATTTATACAACCAATAAATTTAAAGTATGTTTTACACCTTGAATTTGCATTTTCAACAATTTTTGAACAGCCTCGATGGCAAGAAGTTTGATTCTAAGTTCGGGTTTTTACCATCTCAGTGTGAGGATTAGTCTCTCCCAAAGAGACTAGAAAAATGCCTTCAACCTCAAAACTCGTTGTTTCAATTATTATTTTTCAATATTTATAACACATAGATTGACTAGAACAAACACTGCCCTCACACAAACGGCAAACAATACACTGATCCAAACAAACATGGGAAGTGATAACCCACAAGTATAGGGGATCACAACAGTTTTCGAGGGTAGAGTATTCAACCCAAATTTATTGATTCGACACAAGGGGAGCCAAAGAATATTCCCAAGTATTAGCAGTTGAGTAGTCAATTCAACCACACCTGAAAGACTTAATATCTGCAACAAAGTATTTAGTAGCAAAGTAGTATGGAAGTAACGGTAACAATGGCGAAAGTAACAACAGCAGTTTTGTAGCAACCGTAACAGTGGCAACGGAAAAGTAACTAAGCAAAGATCAATATGTGAAAAAGCTCGTAGGCAATGGATTAATGATGGATAATTATGTCGGATGGCATTCATCATGCAACAGTTATAACATAGGGTGACACGGAACTAGCTCCAATTCATCAATATAATGTAGGCATGTATTCCGAATATAGTCATACGTGCTTATGGAAAAGAACTTGCATGACATCTTTTGTCCTACCCTCCCGTGGCAGCGGGGTCCTAATGGAAACTAAGGGATATTAAGGCCTCCTTTTAATAGAGTACCGGACCAAAGCATTAGCACTTAGTGAATACATGAACTCCTCAAACTACGGTCATCACCGGGAGTGATCACGACTATTGTCACTCCGGGTTTCCGGATCATAACACGCAGTAGGTGACTATAACTTGCAATATCGGATCAAGAACACAAATATATTCATGAAAACATAATAGGTTCAGATCTGAAATCATGGCAGTCGGGCCCTAGAGACAAGCATTAAGCATAGCAAAACCATAACAACATCAATCTTAGAACATAGTGGATACTAGGGATCAAACCCTAACAAAACTAACTCGATTAAATGGTAAATCTCATCCAACCCATCACCGTCCAGCAAGCCTACGATGGGATTACTCACGCACGGCGGTGAGCATCATGAAATTGGTGATGGAGGATGGTTGATGATGATGATGGAGACGGATTCCCCTCTCCAGAACCCCGAGCGGACTCCAGATCTGCCCTCCCGAGGAAGAACAGGGCTTGGCGGCGGCTCCGTATCGTAAAACGCGATGAATCCTTCTCTTTGATTTTTTTTCTCCCCAAAAGTGAATATATGGAGTTGGAGTTGAGGTCCGTGGAGGTCCAGGGGGCGCACAAGGTCGGAGGGCGCCCCCCATAATTGTGACCAGGGTGTGGGCCCCCTTCACTTGATTCTTTCATCAATATTTTTATTAATTCCAAAAGTTATCTCACTGAAGTTTCAGGTCATTCTGAGAACTTTTTATTCTGCACAAAAATAACAACATGGCAATTCTGCTGAAAACAGCGTTAGTTCAGGTTAGTTCCATTCAAATCATGCAAGTTAGAGTCCAAAACAAGGGCAAAAGAGTTTGGAAAAGTAGATACAACGGAGACGTATCAGGAAGAAACCAACTACCCACGACAATCGACCCCACAAGACAGCGACCACACCACTTAAGGGGAAGGGAAAGAATGGTAGAGAGAATCATACATGCAAAATGTCAACATGTGACTTTCCATGAAGATGTAGAGAAAACAGTATGTTAGCTGAACTAGAATTAACTACACTGCAATTCATCAAGTGAGATTAAACATAGGAAGAACCAGCTACCCACGACAGTCGAACCCACGGGACAACGATCTCACTCTTAAGGGAAAGGGGAGGAACGGTAGAGAGAATATACATGCATGCAAAATTTCAACGTGGGACTTTCCATGAAGATGTGAGGAAAACAACATGTTAGTTGAACTAGAATCAACTACACTATAATTCATCAAGAGAGATTAACCAAAACAATAGTTTCAGCATTTTCCACCACATATGATTTCATTGGAAATAAGTTCATTTGCAATGAGTTGTGCCATTCTTCAGTTCATAATAAAAGGAAGCTTTGTAACTGATAAAACATGCCATCTTGATGATAGCATCATTTTGGTCGAAGAGAAGCATTTCTATTTTTATGAGCATACCAATCTCTAACATGCAAAGACAAATACCAAAATGTGAGCACAATCTCATATTCTTAGTTGATTAAAAATTCAACATAAATTCCTTACAAAAATGTATGTCATGGATGCATCACGTGTAAAACAAACGGACGGATATAACTTGTCGGCGACTTGATACAAATTATACAATTTATTTCATGCGAAATGCTCTGTTGGAATAAATACACTGGTGATTCAGCTTGCACCTTTTTTCGTTCTATTGAAATGTTTTGTGATTTTGCAATCATAATTTATTAGGTGAACAAAACAAGTTTCATCATTCCCCGGCAAAATTAGCAATAGCATTTTAAGCAAAAAATCATTAAAAAAACTATTATTGTGTTGGAACGTATTTGCCCTCAATTAGTGATCTATGTGGGTGAACGTTTAATTAGTGTTTTATAATTATCGACATATGTTCATGAGGGAATATCTCCACCACTGATATGTTTAAAAGCTCACAATTAGAACTAATAAGCTACACGGGCAAATATATGGGGCGGAGTACTTGAGGGCAGAACACGACGCAAATTGGATATAGAGTTTCCTCGCAGCGCATCGATGCATCGTAAACCAAGAAGTTCATACCCAGCTCCAAGATGATCTTGCTGAGCATCAATGGTTACTCCATAGCACTTGATTGTTGTGTTTCTATGAGAGCATCTCCAATAGATGATGTAAAATACAATATCAAATTGTGCTTCGAGTAAAATTTGTATCACCAAAAAGTTTTTTTTATATATCATAAAAAACCTACAAGTCCAACATATGATGTAAAATAGGTGTTGCAAAATACATGTCTTCTTGTGGGTGCCCTATTTGACATCATCCGTTGGAGGACTTGGTGATGTAAAAATAGCACTTGGTGATACCAATTTTGCTCCAGCAGTGTGGTCCCCTGGTGATATAAAATTTGCTCGACAGCATCAAGTGATGCAAATTGGCATCAGTTGGTGGCTTATTTTACATCACACCCTATCCCTCGAGTAAAAATATCTGCATCTATATCATATATTGGAGCAGTGTTTTTGCACTGGTGATGTAAAAAGTGGCCCAGTATATTTTACATCATCTATTGGAGATGTTCTCATGCTCATTACTTCATTTGGAACCTTTCGTGTGTTCAAATTTGAATAATTTGTCTTGTCAACATTTATCATCATGTATGGATTTAATATGAAGTATGTAAACAAAAACTTAGATAAATTGACGAAGACCTTTTATTAAGGAGTAAAGTTTTAGGGGTTTGGCTAGGAAACAATTTTTATTTAAATCCTAAAACATAAATAGTTAATGTATAAGGGCGGGCGAAAAATGCCAAAGGAGCTCGTTTTCAAATTTTCCACAACGTGATTTTTTAAATTCTTTTGTGAACACACATACACATGTATATTACGCACGTGCAAAATTCACAACATTATACTTTTACACGCCACGTACAGAACAAAGGCAAATAAGTATTTTCAAAATGTGCCCTTTACTTTTGTTGTTGGGCTGGAAATTTGATTTTTACACCCTACAAATTGTAACATTTTTAAACAAAATTCCACAGGTTCGTGTGGGACACATGTATGTTTTTATTAAAAAATAAAACATTTAATTATGCTTTTTTGTTTGATTAATACCGAGCTCCGGTCTTCAAAAGTCTGCACTCTGGTTTGAGATGCTATGTTATGAGATGCTCTTATCCCCACGGCATGGTCTTGCGGCCAAAAATGCTACGCCTGCATAACGTTTTTGTTTTTAGAGCGGAGGCGCTTGCGCGGCCTTAAACCGAGGCCCTTACGAGTTCACAAAGTCAAGTTCGAAAAGGAAAGGATACACGCCATAGGCAACATGGGCGACGCAACGCTGAAACATAACCAGCACCAATGACTAGCGGGGCTATCAAGGTAGCAGAGGGCGGCTCCCAGCCGGTGGTCTCCCTATGTCTCCCCCCAATTTCAGAGGGTGGGCCTGGGTCTTTTTTTTTCTTCCAACCAAATGAGGCTACGTAAGATTCCTAAGGATTTTTTACATAGAACCGCAACATGGCGCAGAGCGCATAGGTACGCCGTACGCCCCGCGTGGAAGAGCGCATCGTCAAGGGTTTCATCCAAGACGTCGTAAAACAAAATTTCTCGTAATTTTTATGGGGAATTTCTCGTTACGAGTTACAGATGGCCAGATACTCTTTCAACGTCAGTTCCCCACCGCCTCTGCGACGTCAGAGCAAGACGAACAGTTTTCATGATCATCACTGGAACGTAAAGTGAAACTTTGTTGATTAGCTTAACCTTTTGTAGACAAAAGAAGGATCGATCACATCAACCCTCCCGGACCCATTTACAGATACCAAAGACCTAACACTTACTTAACCAAATTCAGAGCAAGACCGATAAAGCAAACCTATAAATAAAGCAAACCTATATATATGCTAACACGACTTGCAGAGAGAAACGACTACTATAACTTTCTCCCGAACCGAGAGCAAAGACGAGAGACACTGCAACATCATCATCATCTCCAAACATCGATCGGGGCGCATCGACCGGGCTTACGGCTTCCCGTTCCCCTTCTTCTTCCAGAACCTGCGGTAGAACTGCACGGTGCGGCCGTTGAGCGGCTGCGTCGGCCTGTTGTTGCGCCGGTAGCCCTCCTCCAGGGGCGCGATCAGGGCGGCAGCCTGCCCCAACGTCATCTCCCTAACCTGCACCAGGTTTCTCCCAGGTTCAAACATCAAACGAATTCAGAGCACAAGCTGCGATTCAGCGGTAATCCTCCTTTTCGAAAGTAAAAAAGTTAACTGGTTTGGAGGCCGGAGACGACGACGTACCCTGCCGTGGATGTTCCAGATGACGTTCTCGGTGCACGGCGGCGTGGTCAGCGACCCGACGTACCGGTAGTACATGTTGGCGTAACGCCGCAGCGGCCACATGTTGACGACTCCGGCGGGGATGGGAGCGCCTTTCTCGGCCCTGCAGGCCTCCACGTAGAGCTCCGATAGCTTATCCTGCAGCTGCCATCCATCAACGGACCAAACGGTCAAATCTAGAAATGAATCCGCAGTCAAGGCATACAAACTTTTTGAGGATCAAAACTCACCTGCATAAGGAAAGGGTCTGGCCTGCCGAGCCGGTACAGGATCGACACAACGGATATGTTGCCGTCGTCACTGAAGTGAACCATGTGCTGCTCCACCGCAAACCTCTCGCCGTTGATGGTGTGCTCTGAAGGAGAGTGCCAATGGATGTTGTCCAGCTTGTACTTCACCCCGTCGATCTGCACCGTCCCAGCAGCATCCTCGCACCGCAGCTGCATCCACCGATCACACAGGACAAGAACACGGTGAAACGCAGCGAGAGGATGAAACGCAAACTGCTGAACGCACAAGGCAGGTAAGCGGCGTTTGGTTGAGAGCAAAATTACCGCGATGTTGAAGATGTTGTCTACGAGGGTAGCATTCGCGGCGGTGTACTCCCTGTGAAGAGGCCCCAACATCGGGTTGTAAACCACGTCTCTGGTCCTGATATCAACCGGAGACTGGTACGTCCCCATGGCGCACTGCGTGAAGTTGGGGTCCAATCCCCCCCAGTGATCGGGGCCGAGAGGACCGGTGTACCCAAACTTGGCGCCATCTGCTACGCATCAAGGATGGTTGGGCATATCATACATAAAAAACACAGTGAAACACTAACTGCAAATGTGCTAGGAAGAAGAATTAACGTACTGCTGTCACATGCAAGGGCGGTGAGAAAGCAAGCGCACAGCAGCAGGGCAATGGCCGATGCGTCTCCGCTGCGAGTACTCCCCATCTTCTCCTGCAATGGGTGTGTTCTTCGAAGTTAAGCCGCAGGTAGAACAGAAGTAGAATTCGCAAATAAATAGGGGGCGAATAGATAGATAGATAGATAGATAGTGCTTAATTGTGGCACTGTGGTGGCCATCGGCCGGCCCGAGCTCCGCCTACCTCTGCTTTGCCAAGTGCGATGCTCTGGTCCTGGGAGCAGTGGACGCGCCCGGTCTACTGGAGATGCAAGGTCCTGCAAAAAGACAGAGGGAAGGTGAGGCGATTCGCTATACCCATCACAAGATCATGCGCAAAAGGGCGTAATCATGCAGGGCCTCGATCGAGAAGAGATGAGGTCGTAGGCCGGGATGCTGATAGCCACACACCGTCACCTCACAAGAACCCGAGTAGCCTTTCCAAAAGGCGAGTAGTCGACCTCGAGCTCTCGGTGCTGGAATCTTTCTTCTGGGACGAGACCCGAGCAAGAACGCGCGCTGCCGGTGAAGGTGCTCGCTATAGCTTGAGTCTCCTATTTATACACAGGGCAGGTCAGGTCAGGTCAGGTCGCCACTTGCCGATGTGGCCCATCACTCTTGCTTGCAGAGAGTTACGGTGCGCGTGGGAGGAGTGGTGCCTAGTGCTCCCCGCGGGAATAGTAGCACGTACTACGTACGTGTGCAGCAATTTCACCGTGCATGCTGCATGCACGAGTCGTGCTTCAGAGATTGTTGGGCCACGTCCTCCACACCCTTGAGGCTCGGCCATGTTTCTGACTACGTCCTCCACGTCGTGCATGCACCAGAGGCGCGCGCGCGGCTCAGGCCCTTTGGCGGCGGACATCAAAATTCTTCCCGCGCTCTTTTGAACAATAGATTGTGATCACTTCGGGTCTCAAAAAGAGAGAGACACCAGGGCCGTTTATTCTGCCTTGTTGCACCGTGTTGCGGGTCCGGTCATTTTTTATCTTCGTGAGAACAATAGATCATGGCCGATCAACGAGACAGAGTGAAAAATTGACAAGAACACCCGTTACTTTTGACAGCACTGTGAGACCAAGACCCGTCACTAGCTGTAACCAAGAGACGTGCAAGTGGCAGGAAAACGTCGCTTATCTACGGGAATACGTACGTCACACTATTCGAGACATTGCAAGCTTCAGGGACATGCATGGCACGTTCTGGAAGGAATCATGGATGAAATAATAGACGCGCCTGCTTGTCGTCTAAGAGGTTGACATTCATAAGTTGATCCATGCAGGCCTGGCATTGCACTGCCTACCACTTTCAGCAGGCGCAAAAAGTTGACTCCAGCAAGATCAAGTGATCAACAGTAGTCAAGGTAATAATTGAATAGGGGTAGAGCCTATGGCAGGCCATATATGTGACATGTCCGGCCACTTCCAATGCTAACCACGGGATTCTGGATTTACGTACTTCACATTTGCCGCCCCATGATCGCTTAGAGTTAGTGGGGGAGGATAAGGTCGGTCCATGGTGCTGTTTTGTTTTAATTTTAATTTTTGGAAAATCATGGTGATGTTTAATAGTACGTGCAAAGCATCAGTCCATCAGGACACACTGTTCACAAGAGTTGCATGCATAAAATGGCGCACAAAGTACAAAGACATGGAGTCCGACATGGAGATGCAAGATTAGCGATGCACGCGCAAACGGCTACAACTGCATGCACATGATTTCTCATATTCGGCACAAACATTTTTACCGATGAAGCGGCCGTGACCATTTGAGAGTTAAAAGCATCAGCATTATGCCCTATGTCCTATTTGAGAGTTAAAAGCAGAAAACCACTAAATTTGTGGTTAGGTTTCCAGAAAAGTTCCTAATTTTTTATAAAAGGCACCAGATTTCTGGTAAACTGTTTGCAAATAAAACTGATTGCTTGCGTTGCCGCATTTGAGCGCGTTTCCGATAGGTGAGGCCCGAAAACACTGGCGTGCTATAAGGGCTAGGCGAACGACATTGTTTGAAATGAAGCTGGTCAAAACGAACCGGTCGACCCAGTCGGCCAGACAGACGCAACCACTCTCTCTTCTCTCGCGCGCTCACGTGCTCTCTTCTCTACTCTTGTGGCCATCACTGACAAGGCTGCTCGCCGCGGGCCGCCATGGTGTCCTGGAACGACGACAACAACGAGGACTCCGCCGCCCAATACATCTCCTCCTGCGACTCCACTATCAAGGTCAGTACTGCTAGCGAGGGTTTTGATTTGGGTATTTGGGGATTTAGGGTTTCCGCGACTCCAGATCGATTTGAACTCGTTTCTTCGGTTGGTCCAGATCCCAGCTACAATCGATTACCCAAACTATTGTGGTGTTGACAACGAGGTGATGGTGATGTTTGAGCATGGGAAGCCGGTGGAGACGTTTGTTGCATTCGAAGGGATTAGCACTGGGAGGAGGTTCATTGCTTGTGCCTTAACTGTAAGTTAGCAAATATTTGGAATTTATCAGTTTTAGTGTTCCTTGTGCACTGTTTTGTGCAAAATAGAAAAAATGTTATAGGGTTCACTGTGCAATGTTCATGTTCACTGTTCATGTCAACTATAATTTGTAGTTTGATTATAGAAAAAAGTCCATTTTACTACCCTGAATAAAGTGGGTGGTTCACTTTACCCCCTGATCTATTTTTCTGCTTCTTTTACCCCCTAAACAAACCCAAACCAGACAAGACACCCCCTGGCTAGTTTTTCTCCATCCGCTACTGATGTGGCACTAGTCAACGACGGTTTTGACCTAGGTGGAGCCCCCTTGTCAGGCGGTGTTGGGATAGAGCTGCCGCTACACCCGCCGGCTAGTAGAGTAGGGCCAGGCGGGGTCAGCAGGAGGCAGTCGGTTGGTACCTGGGGCGGGCTCGCGTGGCCGGCGGGGTCGGCAGGAGGCGGTGGCGTGCTGGCGAGCGGAGCAGGGCCAGGTGGGGTCGGCAGGAGGCGATGGCGCGCGGGATCGAGGCGGTGGGTACTCGGGGCGGGCTCGTGCTGCGGCGGGATGGCGTGGCCGGCGGGGTCGGCGAGGCGTCGGCGGCGTGGGGGTGGGGTGATTTGCGGCGGCGCGGGACGGGGCTCCGCTGGCAGGACACCGGCGCGATGGCGGGGAGAGGGCGACGGCTCCTGGGCGACGCGGTGAGGGACGTGGGGCGCGGGTGGCTCGGGCCCAGATCGGCCCGGGGCGAGCTCCTTCGGGCGGCGGCGGATCCGACCTGGAGAGAGAGAAATAGAGAGAGAGGTGAGAGAAACCAGACAAGGGGGCCCACCTAGGTCAAAATCGTCGTTGACTAGTGCCACATCAGCAGCGGGTGGAGAAAAACCAGCCATGAGGGTGTTTTGTTTGGTTTGGGTTTGTTTGGGGTAAAAGAAGCAGAAAAATAGATCAGGGATAAAATGAACCACCCACTTTATTCAGGGTAGTAAAATGGACTTTTTTCTTGATTATATAGCTTTATAATTTTTAGTTTGATAAGATGAGCATGTTTAAAATGTGATTATGTACCCATTTTGATGTTTAGTTTGGTAAGTAAATTTGATGATTTGATTATCAGGTGTAAGGAAAAGTTCAGTTAAGTATTTAGTGTAAAATGCAATTTTAACTGAAGCTTTTAACTAAATCGATAAGTAAAGTTTTAATTGAATCTCAAATATGAACTTTTTAACTGAATCTTTAACTTAATTTTTAACTGAATCTGTAACTAAACTTTTAACTGAATCTCTATCTTAACTTTTAACTGAATCTCAAATCTGAACTTTTAAACTGGATCTCTAACTGAACTTATAACTAGATCTCTCTCTAAACTTTTCACTGAATCTTTTAACTTTACTTTAGACTAAATCTTTAACTGGACTTTGAATCACAAGGAGTTGGTAATTGTGGAATAGTACAGTGGATAGATGAGGAGTGGCCAAAGGATCTATAGAATGCTCTTCACAAACTATGGCTGATGAATGAGGATAGCCAGCATGCTAATAGGCTTGCATGCCTAGAACATTCATATATTGTTCATAATCTTACAGAACAGAAAAGGAAGTTGCAGGAGACTTATTAGAAGTTTGTTGAGGATGTGACCAGCCTCCTGGATGCCCGAAATAACCTTGCGCGGGAAATGAATGCTACTGTAAGCGCATTAGTGCCACCCCTAGTTGATTTTGAAGTATTGACGACAAACCTAGTTGAGGGACTAATGTGTTTGTGAGAATTGGGATAACAGTAGTAGTCCCTCATAAATTCGGTTTACCTACCGGAGATGGCCCCTAAAAATGTGTAAAGACATACTCCCTCCGTCCCAAAAAACATGTCGCGGAGGTAGTACATTTGTCTTTTTGCATTTTAGTCCTTCTACTTTCAAAACTCTAGAAATTAAGCCCTCGTCTCCTTCCTCCTCCCGTCGCCCGCATCGCCACGGCCTGCCGCCGAGGCTGAAGGAAATATGCCCTAGAGGCAATAATAAAGTTATTATTTATTTCCTTATATCATGATAAATGTTTATTATTCATGCTAGAATTGTATTAACCGGAAACATAATACATGTGTGAATACATAGACAAACAGAGTGTCACTAGTATGCCTCTACTTGACTAGCTCGTTAATCAAAGATGGTTATGTTTCCTAACCATGGACAAAAGAGTTGTTATTTGATTAACGAGGTCACATCATTAGTTGAATGATCTGATTGACATGACCCATTTCATTAGCTTAGCACCCGATCGTTTAGTATGTTGCTATTGCTTTCTTCATGACTTATACATGTTCCTATGACTATGAGATTATGCAACTCCCGTTTGCCGGAGGAACACTTTGGGTGCTACCAAACGTCACAACGTAACTGGGTGATTATAAAGGAGTACTACAGGTGTCTCCAATGGTAGATGTTGGGTTGGCGTATTTCGAGATTAGGGTTTGTCACTCCGAGTGTCGGAGAGGTATCTCTGGGCCCTCTCGGTAATACACATCACATAAGCCTTGCAAGCATTATAACTAAGATGTTAGTTGTGAGATGATGTATTACGGAACGAGTAAAGAGACTTGCCAGTAACGAGATTGAACTAGGTATTGGATACCGACGATCGAATCTCGGGCAAGTAACATACCGATGACAAAGGGAACAACGTATGTTGTTATGCGGTCTGACCGATAAAGATCTTCGTAGAATATGTAGGAGCCAATATGGGCATCCAGGTCCCGCTATTGGTTATTGACCGGAGACGTGTCTCGGTCATGTCTACATTGTTCTCGAACCGTAGGGTCCGCACGCTTAACGTTACGATGACAGTTATTATGAGTTTATGCATTTTGATGTACCAAAGGTTGTTCGGAGTCCCGTATGTGATCACGGACATGACGAGGAGTCTCGAAATGGTCGAGCCATAAAGATTGATATATTGGAAGCCTATGTTTGGACATCGGAAGTGTTCCGGGTGAAATCGGGATTTTACCGGATTACCGGGAGGGTTACCGGAACCCCCCGGGAGCCAAATGGGCCTACATGGGCCTTAGTGGAAAGGTGAGAGGGCTGCCCACAAGGGCTGCACACCTCCCCCTCCCCCTAGTCCTATTAGGACTAGGAGAAGGGGCCGGCCACCCTCTCTCTCTCCCCTTTAAGGAATCCTAGTTAGAATAGGATTGGAGGGGGGAGTCCTACTCCCGGTGGGAGTAGGACTCCTCCTGCGCCTCCAAGCTTGGCCGGCCAGCCCTCCCCCTCTCATCCTTTATATACGGGGGTAGGGGGCACCTCTAGACACACAAGTTGATCCTTGAGATCGTTCCTTAGCCGTGTGCGGTGCCCCCTGCCACCAAATTCCACCTCGATCATACTGTTGTAGTGCTTAGGCGAAGCCCTGCGTCGGTAGTACATCAAGATCGTCACCATGCCGTCGTGCTGAGGGAACTCTTCCTCGACGCTTTGCTAGATCGGAGCCCGAGGATCGTCATCGAGCTGAACGTGTGCTAAGAACTCGGAGGTGCCTGAGTAACGGTGCTTGGATCGGTCGGATCGGGAAGACGTACGACTACTTCCTCTATGTTGTGTGATCGCTTCCGCAGTCAGTCTGCGTTGGTACATAGACAACACTCTTCCCTCTCGTTGCTATGCATCACCATGATCTTGCGTGTGCGTAGGAATTTTTTTGAAATTACTACGTTACCCAACAGTGGCATCCGAGCCTAGGTTTTATGGTTTGATGTTATATGCACGAGTAGAACACAAGTGAGTTGTGGGCGATATAAGTCATACTGCCTACCAGCATGTCATACTTTGGTTCGGCGGTATTGTTGGATGAAGCGGCCCGGACCGACATTATGCGTACGCTTACGCGAGACCGGTTTCCCCGACGTGCTTTGCACATAGGTGACTTGCGGGTGACTGTTTCTCCAACTTTAGTTGAACCGAGTGTGGCTACGCCCGGTCCTTGCGAAGGTTAAAACGGAGTCTATTTGACAAACTATCGTTGTGGTTTTGATGCGTAGGTAAGATTGGTTCTTGCTAAGCCCGTAGCAGCCACGTAAAATTTGCAACAACAAAGTAGAGGACGTCTAACTTGTTTTTGCAGGGCATGTTGTGATGTGATATGGTCAAAACGTGATGAGTTATAAGTTGTTGTATAAGATGATCATGTTTTGTTGAAGTTATCGGCAACTGGCAAAAGCCTTATGGTTGTCTCTTTATTGCATAAGATGCAAGCGCCAAATAATTGCTTTACTTTATCGCTATGCGATAGCAATAGTTGCAAGAGCAATAGTTGGCGAGACGACCATGTGACAACATATTGATATAGATCAAGATGATGGAGATCATGGTGTCATGCCGGTGATGATGGAAATCATGACGATGCTTTGGAGATGGAGATCAAAGGCACAAGATGATGATGGCCATATCATGTCACATATTTTGATTGCATGTGATGTTTATCTTTTATGCATCTTATCTTGCTTTGATTGACGGTAGCATTATAAGATGATCTCTCACTAAATTATCAAGAAGTGTTCCCCTGAGTATGCACCATTGCCAAAGTTCGTCGTGCCCAGACACCACGTGATGATCGGGTGTGATAAGCTCTACGTCCATCTACAACGGGTGCAAGCCAGTTTTGCACACGCAGAATACTCAGGTTAAACTTGACGAGCCTAGCATATGCAGATATGGCCTCGGAACACGGAGACCGAAAGGTCGAGCGTGAATCATATAGTAGATATGATCAACATAATGATGTTCACCATTGAAAACTACTCCATCTCACGTGATGATCGGTTATGGTTTAGTTGATTTGGATCACGTGATCACTTAGAGGATTAGAGGGATGTCTATCTAAGTGGGAGTTCTTAAGTAATATGATTAAATTGAACTTAAATTTATCATGAACTTAGTCCTGGTAGTATTTTGCAAATTATGTTGTAGATCAATAGCTCGCGTTGTTGCTTCCCTGTGTTTATTTTTGATATATTCCTAGAGAAAATTGTGTTGAAAGATGTTAGTAGCAATGATGCGGATTGGATCCGTGATCTGAGGTTTATCCTCATTGCTGTACAGAAGAATTATGTCCTTAATGCACCGCTAGGTGACGGACCTATTGCAGGAGCAGATGTAGATGTTATGAACGTTTGACTAGCTCAGTATGATGACTACTTGATAGTTTAGTGCACCATGCTTAATGGCTTAGAATCGGGACTTCAAAGACGTTTTGAACGTCATGGACCATATGAGATGTTCCAGGAGTTGAAGTTAATATTTCAAGCAAATACCCGAGTTGAGAGATATGAAGTCTCCAACAAGTTCTATAGCTAAAAGATGGAGGAGAATCGCTCAACTAGTGAGCATGTGCTTAGATTGTTTGGGTACTACAATCGCTTGAATCAAGTGGGAGTTAATCTTCCAGATAAGATAGTGATTGACAGAATTCTCTAGTCACCATCACCAAGTTAGTAGAACTTCGTGATGAACTATGATATGCAAGGGATAACGGAAACGATTCCCAAGCTCTTCGTGATGCTGAAATCAACGAAGGTAGAAATCAAGAAAAACATCAAGTGTTGATGGTTGACAAGATCACTAGTTTCAAGAAAAGGGCAAAGGGAAGAAGGGGAACTTCAAAAGAACGGCAAGCAAGTTGCTACTCATGTGAAGAAGCCCAAGTCTGGTCCTAAGCCTGAGACAAAGTGCTTCTACTGCAAAGGGACTGGTCACTGGAAGCGGAACTACCCCAAGTGATTGGCGGATAAGAAGGATGGCAAAGTGAACATAAGTATATTTGATATACATGTTATTGATGTGTACTTTACTAGTGTTTATAGCAACCCCTCAGTATTTGATGCTAGTTCAGTTGCTAAGATTAGTAACTCGAAACGGGAGTTGCAGAATAAACAGAGACTAGTTAAGGATGAAGTGACGATGTGTGTTGGAAGTGGTTCCAAGATTGATATGATCATCATCGCACACTCCCCTATACTTTCGGGATTAGTGTTGAACTTAAATAAGTGTTATTTGGTTTTTGCGTTGAGCATGAATATGATTTGATCATGTTTATTGCAATACGGTTATTCATTAAAGTCAGAGAATAATTGTTGTTCTGTTTACATGAATAAAACCTTCGATGGTCATACACCCAATGAAACAAGTTCGTTGGATCTCGATCGTAGTGATACACATATTCATAATATTGAAACCAAAAGATGCAAAGTTAATAATGATAGTGCAACTTATTTGTGGCACTGCCATTTAGGTCATATTGGTATAAAGCGCATGAAGAAACTCCATGCTGATGGGCTTTCGGAATCACTTGATTATGAATCACTTGATGCTTGTGAACCATGCCTTTTGGGCAAGATGACTAAAACGCCGTTCTCCGGAACAATGAAGCAAGAAACAGATTTGTTGGAAATCATACATACTGATGTATGTGGTCCGATGAATATTAAGGCTTGCAGCAGGTATCATTATTTTCTGACCTTCACAGATGATTTGAGCAGATATGGGGATATCTACTTAATGAAACACAAGTCTGAAACATTTGAAAAGTTCAAAGAATTTCAGAGTGAAGTTGAAAATCATCGTAAACAAGAAAATAAAGTTTCTACGATCTGATCGTGGAGGAGAATATTTGAGTTACGAGTTTGGTGTACATTTGAAAAATTGTGGAATAGTTTCGCAACTCACGCCATCCAGAACACCACAGCGTAATGGTGTGTCCGAACGTCGTAATCGTACTTTACTAGATATGGTACGATCTATGATGTCTCTTACCGATCTACCACTATCGTTTTGGGGTTATGCATTAGAGACAGCTGCATTCACGTTAAATAGGGCACCATCTAAATCCGTTGAAACGACACCGTGTGAACTATGGTTTGGCAAGAAACCTAAGCTGTAGTTTCTTAAAGTTTGGAGTTGCGATGCTTATGTGAAAAAGTTTCATCTCGATAAGCTCAAACTCAAATAGGAGAAATATGTCTTCATAGGATACCCAAAGGAAACAGTTGGGTACACCTTCTATCACAGATTCGAAGGCAAGACTTTTGTTGCTAAATTCGGAAACTTTCTGGAGAAGGAGTTTCTCTCGAAAGAAGTGAGTGGGAGGAAAGTAGAACTTGATGAGGTAACTGTACCTCCTCCCTTATTGGAAAGTAGTACATCACAGAAACCGGTTTCTATGACACCTACACCAATTAGTGAGGAAGCTAATGATGATGATCATGAAACTTTGGATCAAGTTACTACCGAATCTCGTAGGTAAACCAGAGTGAGATCCGCATCAGAGTGGTATGATAATCCTGTTCTGGAAGTCATGTTACTAGACCATGACGAACTTGCGAACTATGAGGAAGCGATGATGAGCCCAGATTCCGCGAAATGGTTTGAGGCCATGAAATCTGAGATATGATCCATGTATGAGAACAAAGTTTGGACTTTGGTTGACTTGCCCGATGATCGGCAAGCAATTGAGAATAAATGGATCTTCAAGAGGAAGACGGACGCTGATAGTAGTGTTACTATCTACAAAGCTAGAATTGTCGCAAAAGGTTTTCGACAAGTTCAAGGTGTTGACTACGATGAGAGCTTCTCACTCGTATCTATGCTTGAGTCTGTCCGAATCATGTTAGTAATTGCCGCATTTTATGAAATCTGGCAAACGGATAAACAAAACTGCATTCCTTAATGGATTTACTAAAGAAGAGTTGTATACGATGCAACCAGAAGGTTTTGTCAATCCTAAAGGTGCTAACAAAATATGTAAACTCCAGCGATCCATCTATGGACTGGTGCAAGCATCTCGGAGTCGGAATATACGCTTTGATAAGTTGATCAAAGGATATAGTTTTATACAGACTTGCGGTGAAGCCTGTATTTACAAGAAAGTGAGTGGGAGCTCTGTAGCATTTCTGATATTATATGTGGATGACATATTGCTGATTGGAAATGATATAGAATTTCTGGATAGCATAAAGGGATACTTGAATAAGAGTTTTTCAATGAAAGACATCGGTGAAGCTGCTTACATATTGAGCTTCAAGATCTATAGAGATAGATCAAGACGCTTGATAAGTTTTTTCAATGAGTACATACCTTGACAAGATTTTGAAGTAGTTCAAAATGGAGCAGTCAAAGAAAGAGTTCTTGCCTGTATTACAAGGTGTGAAGTTGAGTAAGACTCAAAGCCCGACCACGGAAGAAGATAGAAAGAGAATGAAAGTCATTCCCTATGCCTTGGCCATAGGTTCTATAAAGTATGTCATGCTGTATACCAGATCTATTGTATACCCTGCATTGATTTGGCAAGGGAGTACAATAGTGATCTAGGAGTAGATCACTAGACAGCGGTCAGAATTATCCTTAGTAAAATAAGGATATGTTTCTCGATTATGGACGTGACAAAAAGGTTCGTCGTAAAGGGTTACGTCGATGCAAGTTTTTGACACTGATCCAGATGAATCTAAAGTCTCAATCTGGATACATATTGAAAGTGGGAGCAATTAGCTAGAGTAGCTCCGTGTAGAGCATTGTAGACATAGAACTTGCAAAATACTTACGGATCTGAATGTGACAGACCTGTTGACTAAAATTATCTCACAAGCAAAACATAATCACACCTTAGTATTCTTTGGGTGTTAATCACATAGATATGTGAACTAGATTACTGACTCTAGTAAACCCTTTGAGTGTTGGTCACATGACGATGTGAACTATGGGTGTTAATCACATGGTGATGTGAACTATTGCTGTTAAATCACATGGCGATGTGAACTAGATTATTGACTCTAGTGCAAGTGGGAGACTGAAGGAAATATGCCCTAGAGGAAATAATAAAGTTATTATTTATTTCCTTATATCATGATAAATGTTTATTATTCATGCTAGAATTGTATTAACTGGAAACATAATACATGTGTGAATACATAGACAAACAGAGTGTCACTAGTATGCCTCTACTTGACTAGCTCGTTAATCAAAGATGGTTATGTTTCCTAACCATGGACAAAAGAGTTGTTATTTGATTAACGAGGTCACATCATTAGTTGAATGATCTGATTGACATGACCCATTCCATTAGCTTAGCACCCGATCGTTTAGTATGTTGCTATTGCTTTCTTCATGACTTATACATGTTCCTATGACTATGAGATTATGCAACTCCCGTTTGCCGGAGGAACACTTTGGGTGCTACCAAACGTCACAACGTAACTGGGTGATTATAAAGGAGTACTACAGGTGTCTCCAATGGTAGATGTTGGGTTGGCGTATTTCGAGATTAGGGTTTGTCACTCCGAGTGTCGGAGAGGTATCTCTGGGCCCTCTCGGTAATACACATCACATAAGCCTTGCAAGCATTATAACTAAGATGTTAGTTGTGAGATGATGTATTACGGAACGAGTAAAGAGACTTGCCAGTAACGAGATTGAACTAGGTATTGGATACCGACGATCGAATCTCGGGCAAGTAACATACCGATGACAAAGGGAACAACATATGTTGTTATGCGGTCTGACCGATAAAGATCTTCATAGAATATGTAGGAGCCAATATGGGCATCCAGGTCCCGCTATTGGTTATTGACCGGAGACGTGTCTCGGTCATGTCTACATTGTTCTCGAACCGTAGGGTCCGCATGCTTAACGTTACGATGACGGTTATTATGAGTTTATGCATTTTGATGTACCGAAGGTTGTTCGGAGTCCCGGATGTGATCACGGACATGACGAGGAGTCTCGAAATGGTCGAGACATAAAGATTGATATATTGGAAGCCTATGTTTGGACATCGGAAGTGTTCCGGGTGAAATCGGGATTTTACCGGATTACCGGGAGGGTTACCGGAACCCCCCGGGAGCCAAATGGGCCTACATGGGCCTTAGTGGAAAGGTGAGAGGGCTGCCCACAAGGGCTGCACACCTCCCCCCTCCCCCTAGTCCTATTAGGACTAGGAGAAGGGGCTGGCCACCCTCTCTCTCTCCCCCTTTAAGGAATCCTAGTTGGAATAGGATTGGAGGGGGGAGTCCTACTCCCGGTGGGAGTAGGACTCCTCCTGCGCCTCCAAGCTTGGCCGGCCAGCCCTCCCCCTCTCATCCTTTATATACGGGGGCAGGGGGCACCTCTAGACACACAAGTTGATCCTTGAGATCGTTCCTTAGCCGTGTGCGGTGCCCCCTGCCACCAAATTCCACCTCGATCATACCGTTGTAGTGCTTAGGCGAAGCCCTGCGTCGGTAGTACATCAAGATCGTCACCACGCCGTCGTGCTGACGGAACTCTTCCTCGACGCTTTGCTGGATCGGAGCCCGAGGATCGTCATCGAGCTGAACGTGTGCTAAGAACTCGGAGGTGCCGGAGTAATGATGCTTGGATCGGTCGGATCGGGAAGACGTACGACTACTTCCTCTACGTTGTGTGATCGCTTCCGCAGTCGGTCTGCGTTGGTACGTAGAGAACACTCTCCCCTCTCGTTGCTATGCATCACCATGATCTTGCGTGTGCGTAGGAATTTTTTTGAAATTACTACGTTACCCAACAGAGGCCACCATCGATGAGCAGTTCTTGAGACACCGACGAGCCCACCCACGAATAGGACCTTTGCTGCCCACGAGGAGGATCTCCGCCGCCCGCCCACGAGGACTCCGCTGCCCGCCCACGAGGAGGATCTCCGCCTGCCACCGATGAGCGGGTCCTCCGCCGGCCACCGACGAGCGGGTCCTCCGGCGCCCACCTACGAGGGGCCTCCACCACCCGCCGCCCCCGCGCTAGTCCACTCCGCCCATGATTCCGCCGCTCACTGTCGCCGCGCTGGTCCACTTCAGCTCGCCGGCTGGTTGAGGTGGTGGTGGCGGGCGACGCCTCTGCTGCTGACGCCCTTCGATCCCCGCCCCTGACCCCCGAGGCCTCCGCCTCTACCTCTGCTACTCCGCTCTGATCCTGCAGCTGATACAGAGTGAAATTGATCCTCAGCTCGCTTGTCTGTGCTCCTCTGTTGATAGAGAGTGAAATTGATCTGCAGCTCGTTGATCAGCAGCAGCACAGCTCTAGTAGCAGCTGCCCTGTGCTCCTCTGGCCTGCTCCTTGTGTTGCCGCCAGAGCTCGTGTTCCTAAGGAAGGAAGAAGGTAAAATTCAGTTAAAATGTCAGGAGTAAAATTTACTGTCATTTTTCATGGTGAAACCGGTAGTCATCTGGTGAAATTGAATGTTTGTCTAGATCAATTAATCCTTTTCTTCACGTCAAAGGAGAAAGTTGACAGTATGTGATTCAGGATGGGAGAAAATTGACAGTATGTGATTCCTTTGCTGATTTGGTAGTCTGCCCCTAGAAATACTTAGGAGAAAAGGATGGGAGATATCTGCTCTAGCATTTGCAAACACTTGATTTGGTAGTCATCCCATACTACCAAATCAGCAAGGAAATCACATACTGCCCCTAGAAAATTGAAACTGGTAGTTATACCGGCAAGTATCCTTTTCTCCTTTTCTAGAGCAAATATCCTTTTCTCCTTTTTTGAATGAATTTGAATTCTTAGTGGAAACTGAATATTGTGCTGTAGTTACTGATTAAAATTTAGTGGAAATAGAATTCATAATCAACATGCAGATTACTCCATGATGTTCCTTACTACTCCACAATTTGGAGATCAATTAACAGTAAGGGGAATTTAGTTAAAGAAAGGCCTTCAGTAAATTCAGTTAAAGAGAAAGCATGGAACTTACAAAATGAACAAACACTGAACATTTCTGAACCTGCAATCCCACTAAACATTTCTGAACCACTAAGCACGAGGAGGAACCGTCATCGTCAATGGTCCAAACCTACAGAGCCACAATGTACTCCATGATTCAGTAACCTGGTTAACTGAACTGAAACTAAATGAAGGCTGGTTTAGGAAAGGGGGGAGGAATTCTCATCTTGTCATCGTGTCATCATGAACCTATCCAGTAGCTACAATGACTTGCTGTTAAGATTGAATGTTTTACAATCATAATTTTCTCAGTATCATTGCTCTTGATTGAATGTTTCAAAAACAGAATTCAGAGTAGTTCAAACAAGATCCACTCCACTGTCAAAATTCAGAGTAGTTCAAGCTAAGGCTAGTTCACTGAAACCTGGGCAAATGCATTTCTTGTTTCTGATTTACTCATGATTGAAAGTGTTGACAGTAGTACTCCTCCTACTACTTTGTGTGTGTGTATTCTTGTTTGACAAGTGCAAATGCATTTCTTGTTTGACTTGCATACTCATTTTGTGTGTATATATTCTTGTTATGGTACCATGGTGTACTCATCTTTTGTCATTGATGGCAGGAACACATAAATATGGATTTGAACTTGATGCCTCAAGAGGAAGAACATGAAACCATTGATTTGAACTTGATGCCTCAAGAGGAAGACGATGAAGGTATTAATTTGAATTTGATGCCTCAAGAGGAGGAACCTCAAGTGGCAGAGAATGTAGCTATGGATTTGAACTTGATGCCTCAAGAGGAAGACGATGAAGATATGAATTGGATGCCTCAAGAAGATGAAGGGAAAGAGGATGAAGCTCAAGAGGAAGAGGATGAAGTTATGAATTGGATACTTCAAAAGAAGAGAAGAGAATTGTCAGATAAGGAGAGGCATGGTGTTTACTTCGCCTTGCTGGTAATCGAGCTCAGAGATGGGTCTGTTCAACCAGACGACAAGCTGCTAGTCTCAAACCAGTTGGACATAAGTGTATGATCTGTTGAAAGAATCTGGGAAGACGCCAAAAGGCAAATTGCCGATGGCAAAGAAGTAGATGTCTCAAGCAAGAAGCCGGGAAGATCTGGCCGAAAGAGAAAGGAGCTAAATCTAGAGAGGACCTCAACAATCCCACTGAATAAAAGAAGAACAATTCGATCTCTGGCACGGTCTCTAGGTGTGGCCCGATCGACCCTACATAAGAGGTTCCAGCTGAATGAGCTCAACCGCATCACAAGCACCGTGAAGCCTCACCTCAAGCTAGAGAACAAGCTTGCGAGATTGAAATTTTGTATGTCCATGGTCGATGACAATTCGATATCAACTTCTCGTGCTATGTTAAAACCAATGACGAATATGGTTCACATCGATGAGAAGTGGTTTGACATGACGAGAGTGAAGAATAGTTACTATGTACTTCCAGGAGAACCTGAACTGAAGCGCACCGTGTCAAACACTCACAGCATTGGGAAGGTGATGTTCCTAACAGCCATTGCCAAGCCTCGATATAACAATGAGGGGGAGCTAACATTCGATGGGAAGATCGGCATTTGGGCATTTGTCGAAGAGATTGAGGCGAAGCGGACAAGTCAAAACAGAAGAAAGGGAACAAAAGTGTTGACATCAGTGAAAGTAACCAGGCCTGTGTGCAGAGATTATCTAATCAATAAGGTTATCCCGGCAATTTAGGATAAGTGGCCTGACGATGATGAGGGAGCGACAATATTCATCCAACAGGATAACGCAAAGCCTCATGTCCTTCCCAATGATGTAGCTTTTCGAGAAGCTGTGGAACAAACTGATCTTGACGTCCGATTGCTACAACAGCCCCCAAATAGCCCTGAGTTAAATTATTTGGACCTCTGCTTCCATACCTCTCTCCAGTCTCTAACCGACTGCAGGTCACCTACAAACATCCAGGAACTGGTACATGGTGTGGAAGAGGAATTCGAGAACTACGATCCCGACAAGTTGCACAGAAGCTTTATCACATTAGAAGCAGTTATGTTTGAAGTTATGAAAGCCAAAGGAGGAAATCAATATAAGTTGCCCCACTTGCACAAGGATCGCGTTCAGAATGCTGGAATGGAAATAACCGGTGTATATTGCGACAGTCGGGTAGTTGTTGATACTAGGGCCGTTATAGAAGAAATGGAAATTGCAATAGGAAAAGAAAATGAAAGGAAAGAATTAGCTAGAGAAGGTAAAGGAAAGAAAAGTAAAGGGAAGGGAAGGGAAGAAGTGGCCAAAGAAAGGAAAAGAATGTAGTCAAGAGGGGACAAAGAGGCACTTATGTCATGTAGTCAGGTGCTCCTTGTGTATGTCTTGTGTAATCTTGTGTCAAGAGGGGACACAGAGGACCTTATGTCATGCCCTTGTGTATGCCTTGTCTAATCCTTGTATATAAACTCCTTGTTGGAATTTATTGGAATTTGGGTTATTTGGAATTTGAATTGATTTAGATTAATTTTAGTTATTTGAATTAATTTAAAATATTTGGATTAATTTGAATAATTTGGATTAAAACTGAATATTTGTGCTAACATAATGTTTGCCATTTTATAAATGCACTAATTAAATTTCTAAAATGAAGCCATAGATATACAGTGTTCTGTTCTGACAGTAGCTAGGTACTGTAGATAGGATAGCTGAAGTTTCAAAACTGAGGAGAAGGAATAAGTAGGAGTATCTTTATGTTGCAGTCCTTGGGTTTACAAAGGAGCAAATGGGACTTGAAGAGCACTTGCAGTAAGGGAAATTCAGTTAAAAAAGGCCTTGAGTAAATCCAATTAAAGATGCATTAACAACAAGGCCTTGAGTAAACTTAGACTTCCTAACAGCATGTTCTGATCCACTAAGAGCAAGTCTAAGCTTTTTCCTACACCACTAAGCCAGTCACAAGCACAAGCAAATCATGAATACATGTGTGTCTGAATCATACTCCATGTGTTTACTGAATTTTAAACTTGCTAGCAATAAGCTTGCAGTACACTTTATAGTCAGATCAGGAGCCAAGCTCTAAAACTGGACTTTTAAACTGAATTTTTACTCCAAAATAAGAGTACCATGCCTGTTTAACAGAAAAATACTTCTGCTCGTGATGGTGATGTAAAACTGTGTGTGACAAATGGAGCAAGTCTTGAGATGTCTACAATTTGTAGAAACATTTGAATTAATCTGAATTTAAAGTGCCCAGTGGATACAAATCTGCACAATTAGTTTCAGTTTTCAGTTTTGACAGCACTATAACATCTTGTCATTTTGGCTGGCATCTAGACAACACACACACATACAGTACATTAGATGCACTGTATATTCAACTCAAAATTATTTGATTTATTTGGATTTATTAAAATTATTGGAATTTAAATGACAGGACTGACAGAATTTTGTTTACTGAATTTTGCTTTCAAAACTGTTGTTGATCATGGTCATGGTCATTTGTAATCTTCAAATTTTGGCTTGAAGATTTGTGTTTACCAGCAACCTTCGGCCTTCTACAGAGAGGAGTACAACTATGTTTGGATGCTCAACTTGGCTGATCTTTCACTATGTTTGCATAACTAACAGTCTTAACATCCTCAAGGGTGCTCCTAAAGCATTGCGCCGCGGCGAGCCTGGGCAGTGATGTGCACTGGAGCCCTGCTGACATAACTAACAGTCTTGAAGATTTATCTAAATCAATCTGTTACTTCTGCCACCAGCATCCAGCCACATGTGCACTGGAGTATCATTTGCAGAAAGCTTTGCCTCATAGCAATAGGTATTTCAGCTGCTGCCACGGCACAAATTCTAGCTAGGCATAGTCTTCTTGGAGTACTAGCAGAACTAGTGCTTACAAAATTGTTCAGTTAACTGTGCAAAATACTCCAAATCTAAACTAGCAGAACTAGTGCAAATATTCCAACCAGACAATGAACAGATTTTACTCACATTGACTAAAATCCACAAGTTGACAACACACTTTACAAAAGTACTCCGCTCTTGTGCTGTGGCATCTCACATTCAGTTTATTGAGTGAAATTCAATGGTACATCTCACATTCAGTGAAGTGGTTCAGAAACTAAAATTCAGTGGTAAATTCAGTAAACATAGAGTAGAGAAGAGAGGTTCAGACCCAGGATGTAGGACTTGGAGATGATCTGCAGTAGTGTTGAAAACCTGTACCCGCTGCTGCTGCTGCTGCCAAGTGAGCAGGCGCGACCCACTGGACAGCCCAGCCGCGGTGTCGCAGGCGCGGGTCTTCCACCAGAGAAACAGCGAAGAAGACGCTGCCGCGATCGTATTCCTTGTGAAGCTGTCGTCGTCGTCTTCCACGCCCGCAAATCGACGGCCTTTAGCTTGCCGTCGTCGTCAGGCTCGTCAGCGTTTAGCTTGCTGCATCTCCTGTCGCCGTCGGGCTCGTCGGCCTTTAGGTTGTTGGTGGTGGACCGAATCCAGCGCCTCCGGGCTCGCCGACGCTGGTTCCGACGCAGCCGGAGCAGAGCGTGGCGGTAGCTGGGAAAATCGAAGGTTTTTTTGAGGAAGGGGGGAGCTTGGGGAGGCAGGCAAGCGGCAGTTGCGGTGGCGGAGCAGGAGGCAGCTGCGGCGGGGGAGCGGGGAGCTGCGTTGGCGGGGAGCACGGCACCTGCAGCGGCGGGGAGCAGCGCAGCTACGGCAGCGGGGAGCAGCGCAGCTGCGGCTTCTGTCGGAGGAGGACGACGAGGGAGTGCGGGTTTGATCGGGAGAAATTAAAGGGTTTTTTTGCAAAATTGCCCTCGCGACATGTTTTTCGGGACGGAGGGAGTACAACCCATTAACGGTGGCGCAAGGAGCGATCTCTCACGATAGCCATGTCATCGGGGGCGGAGGGATATTTCCGGCTGCCCTGCTGTCCACGTCATCACCTAGCGACGAGAGGAGAAAAAAATCAGGCCAGCGATTGGAAAACGTAGCCAGGTTGCCTTTCTAGAGGAGCTACCATAACCACGATGGGGCCCCTTCTGTCCTTTCCCCGTCCTAGATTTTCTGCCGCCGCCGCAGTCGCCACCGACCGCCTCCAGCGCAGCCGCCAACCAGCGCGACCTCCCCCGCCTCCCGCCCTCGCCTGCCACGAAGAAGACCGGTCATGATGTGCCGCTCGGCGGTGCCTCCCTCACGCAGCCACCGCCCTGTATCCTCCCGCTTTTCTCGGTGCCGCCTCACTCGACGCTCGACTGGAGGAGTTCGATCCGTCGCGCCACTGCTGCGCCTCTTCCTCCTCCTCGGCGCTCAACAGGAGTGTGCGCGCGTGTGCACCGCCTCGGGAGAAGGAGGAGGTCTTCGAGGCTGGCTTCCCTTTTGTTCTGGTCGTGGAGCTCCGCACGTCGGTGAGTCCCCAATCCAGTCCTGACTCTCCCCCTCTCTCTACGTCTCTCTCTTCATCTCCCCATCAGAGGGGATCTGCCAACCTCGAGGTGTAGGGGGCCATGGCAAAAGAATACACAAGATGTTTGATGAAAGGCCAGCCGCTCCTTTTAGCAACTGTTTTTATGAGGCCCAGTTGCTAAATTGCAATGATAAATTAAAAATGCGTAAAGATCCATTGGTTTCGTCGCAAGTGGAGCTCTCAACAGATTTATTTTTATGAGGCACTTATTGTTCTTTCAGGTTGTTGTCTAATTGGTGTGATTTCAATTAGCAATTTCCTATGCTTTTGACTATGGAAGATGGCAGCAAGGTAACCCAGGTAAGATCTGCTCTTCGACTTATTGTTCGTTCATATTCAGTTCACGAATCGGAGTCATCCCTCCACTGGTTGTTGAGTGCCTAATGGCACCCAATGTTTATCATCCACATGGACCATAGCATGATATCTCTGAATTTTGCATGTGTTTCTTGGAACAGACAAACATTGCACCCAGCTGCTCTTACTGTGGCGCGACAGGGTAAACTCCTCTCCCTCTATCCACAGTCCTGTTTACCAATTTTCTCAGGCGGATGCGCTCCTATGTGTCCATGTTGTTACTTGCTACTGCCTATATGTCTATTTTTACTGGTTTTTGTGCTACTTTGCAGAGAAAAATCTAAGATCTTGGGTCATTCGGGGATGGATTAACATGTTTAGGGTCCAGACACTAGCTCCAAAAATGTGGTTATAGTATTTCACTTTCCTCGGTCCCTACAAATTGCAACATAGATCAGAGTATTTCTGTTTTGGAGCTCGTGCCCTGTTCATGAAGCGCAGTGATGAGGCACGGAATAGCGAGATGCTAATTCGCGCGTGTAGATGGCCCGATCTTTCACGGCGCTGCTTGATCCTTCTCGCAACCTTTAAGATAATTTTCACCTGCGTACGAAAATATACAAACGAAAATAATGACCCCCTCGGATCAGCACGTAGGCATCGATGTGATGAACAACCTTCCGTCACTAGTAAATTTCCATGATGGGAAAATCACAGATAATACACAAGATATAGCCGCCTGTAACTCAGACGTTTTTCTGTATATCTCATACTTGAAATAAACCTCAAAACTGATCTGCCTTACATCGGCCGTAGCCTGGCTTTTATATGCCAATGTGTGCAACTCCCCTAATCTACCAACTTGAACTCCAAGACTCTCACGTCTCCAATTAATGAGTAGAAAAAACAAAATCCAACAAGAAAATAAACTCACGTACAATCCGGCTGACACAAACCAAAAATAAGAATCCTAACCAATTTGTATTAGGATTTTCTACCTGTCACAACAACTTGACGTGGAGGTGTACGAAAATTAGGCTGCACGGAAACTAGCACCGGTTCCATCTTAGTCTCTTGTATTCTCTTGCAATGTGGCTGAACAAAGTCTCTTACCATCTTCTCTATACGTGACTTTTCTTTGCCCCTTTCTGTTATCAAACATGCTCGTACAGTTTTAGATTTCATGTGTACATGACCATACACTGACCTTCCAAATATACCTCCTGAATTTAATAAGCGTGTCGTACAACTGATCTTTGAACGACCCATTAAAGAACCGATTCTTGGTCCGCATAATTGACGCACCTGACCATCGCTGCGTCGATGAAATCGAGCCGCATACATGGCATTATTTTTCACAACCTTTTCATGATCTGACTCATTAAATGACTCAGGTTCAGTAGGATTATCGATCAATGGTGTCATGCCCGCATCATTCTCCTTTCCTTGAAGAGAAACTATCCTCGGTTTCAAGTCTATTTTTTGTACAACCTTCCTCTTCGGAACTTGCATCTCTATGATGATTGCACTGTCTGCCATTGGTTTCAACACGTACTTTCTTCCATCATGCATGAATGTGTGTGTTGGATCTTCCAGCATGGACTGCATCATGATCAAACTGTCATGATCTTCCCAACAACAGTTGACACGTATCCATCGGCACAACATCACAGTCCACCTTATCAATATAATCTCCAACTGCAAACTTCACACGCACCTTATGTGTGATCTTTAATTTTCCGGAGTTGTATAGCCACTCTACGTGGTGTGGTTGTGGGTGTCGCCACATGGACAAACCCAATGCCTGCACAAGATCTTTGCTAATGACATTTGTAAAGCTACCACCATCAATTATCAACTTACAAGCACGATTGTTGATCTTACACTGTGTTTTAAAAACACTCCATCGCTGCCCTTTAGGATCACTATCCTCCTGCACCTTCTTCACTAAGAGATTTAGACCCTTCATTGGTGCATCAACTTCTTCTTTTATTTCTTCTACCTCTTCTCTTTTTTTTCGCAAACGATCTTTCCAATCAGCAACGAACACATCCATTGGCATGGGAATAAAACAAATTTGTTTGCCCTTCTGTGATAAAGAATATCTATTTTTCTTGACACCCCGAACAGCCCCAACACGCTTGCACCATGGGTCCCCAAGTAGTAGATGGCACGACACCATGGACACAGGACAAACATGAAAAAATTCCGCACAACAATATTTTCCCAGATCAAAAATTAGCAAAATCTGATGTGTAATTTTGATTTCTCCTTTGAACCAATTCAGCATGTACGGTCTTTCAAGAGGCGCCATCTTCAGCCCCAATTTTTCCACCACCTCGATGCTCATCATATTGACTGCAGTACTTTCATCGATTGTCAGATTGACACGTCGTTCGTTCACGACGCAACGAGTGTGAAAAAAAGTGACCTCGCCAATGCCTTCCTCCTCCATCAATATGTTCCTGCTCAACATGTTGATGCTCTCCTCCGCGGACGATATTGCAAATTGAATCGCCGTGACTAACCTTAGCTCTGAATACCACTTGATGAGGCACGGACTAGCGAGATGCTAATTCGCGCGTGTAGATGGCCCGATCTTTCACGGCGCTGCTTGATCAACAGTTCGTCCCCTTGTTCCTCCTCGCAACCTTCAAGATAATTTTCACCTGCGTACGAAAATACACAAACGAAAATAATGACCCCCTCGGATCAGCACGTAGGCGTCGATGTGATGAACAACCCTCTGTCGCTAGTAAATTTCTACGATGGGAAAATCACAGATAATACACAAGATATGGCCGCCCGTAACTCGGACGTTTTCCCGTATATCTCATACTCAAAATAAAACTCAAAACTGATCTGCCTTACATCGGCCGTAGCCTGGCTTTTATATGCCAATGTGTGCAACTCCCCTAATCTACCAACTTGGACTCCAAGACTCTCACGTCTCCAACTAATGAGTAGAAAAAACAAAGTCCAACAAGAAAATAAACTCACGTACAATGCTAGCCAGCTAGCCGGCTGACACAAACCAAAAATAAGAATCCTAACCAATTTGTATTAGGATTTTCTACCTGTCACAACAACTTGACGTGGAGGTGTACGAAAATTAGGCTCCACGGAAACTAGCACCGGTTCCATCTTAGTCTCCTGTATTCTCTTGCAATGTGGCTGAACAAAGTCTCTTACCATCTTCTCTATATGCGACTTTCCTTTGCCCCTTTCTGTTATCAAACATGCTCGTACAGTTTTAGACTCCATGTGTACACGACCATACACTGACCTTCCAAATATACCTCCTGAATTCAACAAGCGGGTCGTACAACTAATCTTTGAACGACCCATTAAAGAACCGATTCTTGGTCCGCATAATTGACGCACCTGACCATCGTTTCCTCGATGAAATCGAGCCGCATGCATGGCATTATTTTTCACAACCTTTTCATGATCTGACTCATTAAATGGCTCAGGTTCAGTAGGATTATCGATCAATGGTGTCATGCCCGCATCACGCAGGGTGAACCATGCGTAACAAATACCAGCGCATCCGCACCAACTACAATCTTGTTGAGACTTAAGGGGTGTTTGGTTCAGGGACTTTTTAGTCCCAGAGACTAGAAAAAGTCCCTAAAAAGTTCCTAGGAACCATACGTGAGGGACTTTTTCTACAAGGACTGAAAAAGACTCTATTGGAGAGTCTTTTTTGATTAGTCCCTGAGACTAGAAAAAGTCCTAGGACTTCTGAACCAAACACCCCCTTAAGTTAACTAGGGAATGGGTAGCTTGTTAGGCTGAATTAACGAAACTACAGGTGCCTCGGATTCAGTTAATGCTTATGTGTCTGTTTAGAGGAGAGGCAGAATAGCAAGGTAGGAAACAAACAGAGTAGCGAGCTGTATTTACCAAGTCAAGAACTAATGTTATTTGCCATGCCGGTTTAGTAGACTGTAGAATTTTGTATAGGTTCAGGAGGTGCTCTTTTGCAATACAACATTGTGAGAACGATTCCAAGTTCATATTCATGTGGATATATTTTATTAGTCATTATCATAGTTTTTGGGCCCTGGCATGATCATTTTGACTTCTCATTATTTCCGTTTTCGGTGAGAAATTTGCTGTAAAGGCAGACGCAAATGGAGGTCAAAATCTATTGATTGGGTCAGACGTACCTGCGTGATTGACCTGTATGATGACATTCATAAAATGATTCTATATCTTTACGTGTTTTGGAGATGGATGATCTGCCAGATGGTCAAGGGTAGTCCGATACACACTCTTCTGATCCAAACTGGGTGTCCTCGCATGAGGAGCACAAGTTCCAATCCATTTCCCCTGCTAGACAGGAACACAGTTTGGATTATGCAGATTCTTCGTATAATTCTGGGAAAGTTGACCAGCCATTTTGCACTTCTCAGGCATTATGGTCTGACACAAATAATTGCCTATACATAGTTACTCGGATTGTTATTATGTGAGAAGTATATTACAATTGCTGTGGTGGTGCTCTGTCCGTTGAAAAAATATATCTCGTGTCATTCCTCCCTTCTCTAATGAAGGAATTTGTGCCATCCTTTCTTAGCTACAAGCTTCATAATTTTGCCGTGGATTTTGAAATCTTTGGTGTATAATGTACATTTGGGCCTATTGATGCTCGATCAAGTGAAAACTCTACAAGGTATACAATGTTAGCTTAATCAATTCTTGCGGCTACTGAACTAGCAAATAATGAATATGTTGGTCTATCACTTAAAACAACAGGAATCATTTGTTTTTTTAGATATATACATGTTTGAGTCCAGATTAATTTCCTGATGGCAGCAGAACTGATTACCAACAACAACACAGTTTTAAATCTTTTTCCTTGCAGGATTGATAGTTGCAGTTACATTTGCTAAAATCTGAACTTCTGAAGAATGTGACCTTTTGGAATAGAGTCTCTTTGGAATATGCTCTAAATCCTGATAACAAAATAGGGAGTTGCTTTTTTTACTAGGAATGGAATGGCATAGTTGCGTGTTAAGATTTGACGTTGTTTTAGTTCTTCTGGTTATATATTGCCTTCCTGAAAGGTTGCTTGTTGGACTCTTCTGTCTTTTCTCAAACAAAAAAAGTGTTTGTAGTCTTTATGCTGTCCAGCTTATGGTTTCTTATAAATATTTAGCAGAACTCCAGATACTAAGGTAATGTAGTGCCTAAGTTTTCTCTTCCTAAATAAATGTGTCTACTTTTCAGGAACTTTTACTCAAAAGTTAGAATAGTTTGACCAGTTGCCCAGACACCTATCTTGTCTTGCGGAAGATTATGAACCCAAAAACTGGTGAAGAAAAAGAGATTGTGGTCTCAGTAGATGATTGGATCCAATCGAATACCACACTCGAGTCCTATAAAAACTCAAACCAGCATTTCCAAGGACGGAACCACTGCTTTCTGGTAAACAATAGGAAGATTAACTGAATGCAAATTTCTATTAGGTGTATCACCCTTAAAGATTGATGTCCTTGTAATAGTAGGAAATGCTAGCCAAGTAAGTGATGGAGCTGGAGCTTTCCTACTAATGAGGTGAGATGTTGCTACACAAAAGGGTCTTCCAATTCTTGGAATGTACAGGTATCAATATTTTCTCTATATGTTTTGCAACATAGTACTACCTCTAAAAAAATATAAGCCCGTTTAGATCACTACTTTACAAAAATCGTATTCTGTAGAAAAATAGTACTTCCAACATGATACATAGAAAGAATGATCTTCATATTCTGTAGAATTTTTTTCTGAAATTATGGACAACATATTAACACATCGGTTTACACTTTTACTACTATCATTATTGTTAGAATAAATCCGAGGCACTCCGTCGATCTACCGAGGACCAAGCAATCACACAAGGCACGACACCGAGATTTGTTAACGAGGTTCACCGATATGGCTACATCCCGGGGCTTGACTACGGGCGCTCCTCTAGATCAACGCAACGCGGCCTCCGAACAACCTAGCTCTGATACCACTTGTTAGAATAAATTCGAGGCACTCCGTCGATCTACCGAGGACCAAGCAATCACACAAGCACGACACCGAGATTTGTTAACGAGGTTCACCATCATGGCTACATCCCCGGGGCCTGACTACGGGCGCTCCTCCCCGTGACATCGTCACAATACCGTACCCCGGCTGCCCGGGCGCCGGCACACGCCGCCGGCTCCCCCGCGTGCCCGTGCTATTATGTTGGCATAGGTTACAACGTGTGTCTAGCCCCGCTATATATGAGAGACCTAGGATACTAGTGTCCTACTAGGACACGATTCCATATCCTATCTAAACACAATACAACTACAAGTCCAACTGTAACCTACCTAGTACACTATATTCGACACAACTCCAACAATTATGGCTCAACACTTTTTGGGCATCGAAGCAGGGAGAATTATGACATTTTTAATCACTACAAAATTCTGTTTTTGACTCAGCAAGAGTGTCGTATTTGCAAATGTAGGAGCTTTGCTGCAGTTGGAATTGATCCAATTGTGATGGGTGTTGATCCTGCTGTTGCTATTCCTGCAATAGTGAAGGCTGCGGGTCTTCAAATCAATGAGTTGACTTTCTTGAGATTAATGAGGTATACATTTTTTAATGAACGTTGCAGCTAGGATGTTGCTGCTTGTGATGCTGCTCGATTTGCTGCTATTTAGCCTTTGTGGTAATGCCCATCTCGATATTGCCCCGTATCTCCTTTAGGCGAGTTCGTTGGACACGTAGGACGGGAGCGAAAACTGTGGAGTTGTTATCTTTCTAAAGCTGTACTTGTGCACAGCCAGAAAGCAGCTAAGCTACGGGGAAGACGAGGACGCATTTATTGCTGTCAGATGTGTCGAAGCCTATCCGAGGCCTCTGTGTTGCTTGGTGAGATATTGAAGGAGACCCAGCAAGCAGTGGCGGAGCTACGTTCGGGCCAACCCGTGCTCTGGCCCGCCCTGCCTAGCTGAAACACTGCCCACCTAGCCTGCCAAGTGGCCTGGCCCATCTATTTTCTATGCTTTCTTCTCAAGGCTGGCCCGTCCAAGGAATCAACCGAAGCTCCGCCAGTGCCAGCAAGGGTTTCTAGATATCTATGATTTGTATCCCATGTTCTTCAAATCGTGGGTGTGTAAATCTTTGAACCTCACTATGTATTGATTTAAGCAAAATGAGACTAAATTCATTTGCGGCATTTCTTTTCATAATTTATTATTTGCTGGTGATTACATAAATTTTTTACGAGGTATTCATGCAATGTTCACGTACATAACGGTGTCAGTGGACAAACCATATGTTTAACTAGGCTGGGAGCGCACAAGCCCGCTTTAGGTGGCGCCACCAGGTGGCGCCCCAGCCTCTAGTTGAAGACAATGGTGGTATGTGAAGATATTCACATTGAAGACTATGACATGAGAAGACATCACATGAAGACTTTGGAGCGCGAAGACATAGTTGTTTCGTAGTTTCATTTTCTTCTTTGTTGAGTTATAGGAACCACCGTACTGTTAAGTGGGGTCCAAGTGAACAAAGTCAGAGTGACTAAAATGATGCTCAACCACATCCTAAGTCTTTGAGTGAAGACAGTGAGTGCAAATCTTATCCAGAGTTGGATAAGTCAACTTTACTTATAGCCCAAATCAAGCTGCCGCGTGTGTTTGAAATCTGATCGTTGGAACACGTGTTAGTTCCTTAGTGACCCAGGGTCATTTCGGACAAATTAGGTCGGTTTGCCTAGTGGCTATAAATAGCCCACACCCTACACCATAAATTGGTGGCTGCTCAGAGTAAATGCACGGCTTTTGTCATTTGAGAGTAACCCACCTCGAAGCCTTTGAGAGAGAAATCCTTGCGAGGACAAAACCCTAAACACCCGGAGCCAAAGAGTGTTAGGCATCATTGAAGTCTTTCTGTCTGTGTGTTCTGAAGACTTGTTACACTTGAGGACTGTGAATCCTCTGGCCGGTTAGGCGTCGCGTTTTGAGCATCCAAGAGTTATTGTGGATCGTCGATGAACGAAGTCTGTGAAGGTTTAGAAATCTACCTTGAAGACTTACCTGAGTGATTGGGCGAGGACTGTGTGTCCTTAGCTCAAGGGGAATAAGATGAAGACGTGGTCTTCTGAGTTGTATCTCAGCCTCCCTAACTAGACATACAGTTGTCACAGCAACTGGAACTGGTCCAACAAATTCTTGTCTTCACCAAGCAACTGGTTCTATCCCTTCCTTCTCTTTATTTACAATTGGTCCTTGTGAAGTCATTGCCTGATTGCATTTTCTGTATGTCTTCATTGTGTGACTGTTTGTTCTGATTGGCTTCATACTATCTTTCATCCTGATCCATACTGCCTAGCTGCTAATAGTCTTCGTGCTTTCACTTCTTTGAATACTTGACTATGGCTTGCCTAGTGTAGTCTACTTTCCGCTGCATGTTAATAGGTTCATTTCTATTGTTTGTCTTCGAAACTTCCATGTTTTGAAGACTTTCATAAAAATTGCCTATTCACCCCCCTCTAGTCGATCACTAGCACTTTCAATTGGTATCAAAGCAAGGTACTCCCTTGTTCTGTATGATTCGGTTTAACCACCTGGAGTTTTAGCTATGTCGACTGCAGGGATAATTAAAGTCTCCGTTGCATGCCCTGTCTTCGATGGAACTGAATATCCCTACTGGAAGAATAAGATGCGCATGCATCTTGAAGCCATTGATGTCGACCTTTGATATGTCGTCAAGAATGGCGTTCCTAAGACTGGTGAAAGTGTCACCCCTACTGATGTCAAGAAATTCGTTCAACTGGATTCTACTGCCAAGAACATCATCTGTGGTCATCTGACCAAAGGATAGTATGGCCGTGTGAGTGCTCTGGAAACGTCGAAGCTAGTCTGGGACTGGCTCTCCAAGGTCAACGAAGGCGTCTCAACCCAGAGAGATCAAAGGATCAGTGTCCTTCGTAACCTCTTCAACCGCTTCAAGAGAAACGACAATGAGAATGTTCAGCTCACGTTTGATCGCCTCACTAACATCACAAATGAGCTTCAAGCTCTCGGCGCTACTGAGATCACTAAGCATGAAATCGTCAAGACACTACTGAGATCTCTTGACAGCTCGTTTGACACCCTAGCCCTGATGGTTCAATAACGCCCTGATTTCAAGACACTTGATCCGCATGACATACTTGAGAGGCTCAACACACATGAGTTTCAGCTTTCTGAGAAAAAAGATATCTACGGTCCCAACTATGGCCGAACTCGCACTTTAAAGGCAAAAGCTGTTTCCTCATCTGAAGAAGAATCTGACTACAGTTCTGATGATCCCGAAGACATTCAAAAGGAGCTTGCTATGCTTGTGAAGAAGTTCCAGAAATTCACCAAGAAGAAAGGCTTCAGAAAGTCTTCGTGATCCAGCTCAAGAAATGATGAAGCTTTTACTCATGTTTACAAGAAGAGAACATGTCATAAGTGCAAGAAACCTGGTCACTACATCTTTGAGTGTCTGCAGTGGGACAATGAGAACAAGAAGAAGAAGAAGAGCAAGGAATATGATTCTGATGACAAGAAGAAGAAGAAGAAGAAGAAGAAGAAGAAGAAGAAGAAGAAGAAGAAGAAGAAGAAACACTCAAAGTCTTTTTCCAAGTCTTCCTACAAGTCTTCATCTCACAAGAAGAGCTCATCTGGCAAGGCTCGTGTGTTTGTTGGCAAGGAAATGGATTCAGATGAGGAGTCTGCTTCTGAGGAGGCGGAAGTGGAGTTGGAGGAGGAGTTCGACTCTGGCATTGCAAGTCTAGCTACAGCCTACGTTGCCAAGTCCATCTTCAACACTGAAGACAATGGCTTCATCACCTACGCTGATGCTAATGACAAGGACGACTCTGCTCCCACCTATTGCTTCATGGCACGTGGTGCAAAGGTAAACTCACGCAATGCTGACTATCAAACATCCAGTGAAGATGACTCTGATTGTGATTCCAAACCCATCTACAAAACACTTGCTAAAATTGCAACTGAACAATAGAAAGCTATGGAACATATTCAAAAACTGTTAGACAAAAGCGATGACCTATTGGATGCGGAAATGACTCGATCTCAGTCCTTAATTGAAGACATAAAATATCTTCATGTTAAGTATGAGGAAGTTGAAAGTCGTCATGAAACACTCTCAACAACTCATGAAAAGCTTTCCTATGATTATCTTCAAAGGAAGCAAGAACTTGAGAAATTGAGAGGAGTTCATGAAGATCTTCAAAAGGAAAACGAGTCACTTCGTGCTCAACAGATCAGTCCCGCTCGGGAAGGATTTGAACCACCATGTCTAAAATGCTTTGAGCGTGATAACGCTACTTCTGTTGCTGAATGTTCTACTATTGCTACTGTTGCAATATCTTTAACTGTTGATGTGGAAACTAACCCCTCTGCTAAGGATGCCACTGCTATTGCTGATGAAAATGATAGGTTGAAGACATTGCTTGAAACAGGGATGTACAAAAGTCTCAAAGGGCATCAGACACTATGTGATGTCCTCAAAAAGCAGATTCTAAACCGAAACCCTAGGAAATAGGGTGTTGGGTTCGAGAGGAAAATGAATATTGATGGTTCTTACTGGAAGCCTGAGCAGTACCCCAAAACCACTTGGGTTGCTGCAAAGGAACCTTCAGTGGATCCATCCACCCTATCTGGCTTCACTTGTGCTAACCCTATTATCACTGGTGAATACTTTGATGCAAACTATACACTGTTTAAGAATCAAAATGGTGAAGTGTTTGCCAGGTATATTGGTACTAACTGCAGGAATGGACCACCCTTGAAGAAGATCTGGGTGCCCAAGAGTTGTCTTGAAAATCTTCAGGTGAATGTCATCATGACACAACCTGGGAAGAAGACAAACCCCGGACCAAAGGCGTCACATGGTCCAAAGGCTTCATACAAACAGAGGACTCACCAGAGTCGCCCTAACACAAATGTTTTGCAGGGAAACCATACTCAGGCCTATGAATATGAGCGTGTTTTATCAAACTGCCATGTTCATAAGACCAATAACTACTCTGCTTATTCATATGAGTACTATTCACCTCCTGCAAGGCTATCTGCTAGCGCTCCAAAGCTGAAGTTCTCAGATGCTGCACTTAGACTCATTGCTTCGAGGCCACCCCTGAAGATGTGGGTGGTTAAGAATACTTAACTCTCTTTTGCAGGGAAAGGTCTCCAGCCTGAAATCAAATGCGTCAGATGCTATTGCTGGGGACCTAAAACATCTTGTGGGGCACAAGATAAAATGCCCAAATGATCTTATTATGTATTTCGTTCCGGAGTCACTTGGCATGCATCCTATCAGTTCTAACCTCAATCTGAGCTTTCATCATCCACTTGCTTGTCAAATGTTTATGCTTCCCAATACTCTTCGTGAAGCCTATCCCTCTAACTGTTCTGTAGAGTATGACACCAGCTGCTTCAGAATGGATTATTGATAGTGGATGCACTAATCATATGACTGGGGATCAAAGTCTTCTCATGGACTCAACCTTACATCCATCTGACAAGAGTCGCATCACATTTGCTGACGCTGGTAAAAGCAAGGTATTGGGTCTAGGTAGAGTTGCAATCTCAAAGGATCAGCACATGGATAAAGTGATGCTTGTTGAATCCCTTGGTTTCAACTTAATGTTTGTCTCAATGCTTTGCAATTTGAACATGATTGTGATATTTGGAAAATATCGTTGCCTTGTTCTAATGGAATCTGACAAGTCTCTAGTCTTTGAAGGGTATCGGGAAGATGATTTATACATGGTAGATTTCTCAGCAGGACCACAACTTGTCGTATATCTTCTTGCAAAAGCTTCAGAGTGCTGGCTCTGGCATCGGAGGCTAGGGCATGCTGGCATGAGGAACTTGCATACTCTCGCAAAGATGAAGCATGTCATAGGCATCGAGGGCATCAAGTTCAAGAAGGATCACTTATGCGGTGCCTGCGAAGCTGGAAAGATGACGAGGGCCAAGCATCCCTCAAAGACAATCATGACAACAACTCAACCCTTCGAACTGCTACACATGGACCTATTCGGTCCTACTCACTACTCTACTCTCACTACTACTGCTTGTCTTTATGACTTTATCTTTTTTGATGATTATTCAAGATGTACATGGGTGCACATAATCCTCTACAAGACTGAAGTGCAGGATGTCTTCAGACGCTTCGCCAACCGTGCCATGAACAACTATGGCGTCAAGATCAAGCACATGAGAAGTGACAATGGCATAGAATTCAAGAACACCGGCCTCGACACTTATCTTGATACCTTGGGTATCACTCATGAGTTCTCAGCTCCATACACGCCGCAGCAGAATGACATCGTGGAACGCAAGAACAGAATACTCATTGAGATGGCTAGGACGATGCTTGATGAATACAAGACTCCAAGAAAGTTCTGGCCTGAAGCTATTGATACTGCATGCCATGTCATTAACCGTGTTTATCTTCACAAACTTCTGAAGAAAACATCCTATGAACTCCTTACTGGTAAGAAGCCAAATGTCAGTTAGTTCAGAGTATTTGGTGCTAGGTGCTGGATCAAGGATCCACATCACACTTCAAAATTTGCACCGAAAGCACATGAAGGTTTTATGCTTGGTTACGGAAAGGATTCGCACTCCTACAGAGTCTTCAACCTCTTTCACTATAAAGTGGTTGAAATTGTGGATGTGCAGTTCGATGAGACTAACGGCTTGCAAAGAGAGCACCTGCCAAATGTGCTAGATGAAATTTCACCTAGTGAATTCATCAAGCTTATGGGAACTTTAGAAATCATACCGTCTGCAGCTCAGGCTGAAGAGGAACTTATCATTTCTGCACCTAATCAACCTGAAGACAATCCTCCTAATGATGACAATGATCGGCAAGGGCAAAATCTTCGTCTAGTTCATCTTTGTGTTGCAAATGAAGTACAGATTGAGAAGATAATTGATAGCATCAATGCACCTGGTCCACTCACTCGTTCAAGAGCAACACAGCTAGCAAATTTCTGTGGGCACTTTGCATTTGTCTCAATATCTGAACCCAAGAAAGTTGCTGAAGCCTTCATGGAACCTGAGTGGATTCAAGCTATGCAAGAAGAGCTTCAACAGTTCAAGTTGAACAATGTGTGGGAATTGGTCAAGCGTCCTAATCCTTGTAAACACAATATCATAGGCACTAAATGGATATATCGCAACAAGCAAGATGAGCATGGTCAAGTTGTTAGAAACAAGGCTCGTCTCGTTGCTCAAGGATACACTCAAGTTGAAGGGATTGACTTCGATGGAATAATTGCTCTCGTGGCTAGTGTAAGTGCATCTAGTGCCCCTTAGTGATTTTGGTGTATTGAAGACTTATAGGTTAAGGGACTAATGCATTTGTGAGTGTACACAGGTCTATAAGTCTATGAGGAGTTTGATATTTACAGAGAAAGTTGACCCCTAAAAATGAAGTTCTTCGACTGAAGACTTTGGATTTCTGAAGACTTTCTGAAGACTTTGAAAGTGAAGAAATTGGTGTGACCTTGAAAACTTGGTATTCATTTGAGGAACATCAAGCGTGAAGACTTTTGTTTTCGTAGTTTCATTTTCTCTTTCTTGAGTCATAGGAAACACCGTACTGTTAAAGGGGGTCGAGGAAATACTAAGGAAAAATTTCCATGTGATGCTCAACTCAAAATCCTACACCTACCAATCCCTTCGAGTGAAGCCATTGGAAATCTCATACAGTCCAGTCATATTCTTCAACGACAGAGACGAAGTTCTTTTGGTCTCTGAGGAATTTGTTCTGACTGAGGAGTTAGGAATTCGCCAGTGCGGATTTCCTACACAGTGAGGAACATGATAGCCCTGAGGATTTTGCTACTCAAAATTCCGACCATTGCCGTGCTATGCGCCAGCTGTCCCAAAATATCTATCCACCTAACGGTCATATCATTGAAGGGCATTTATGTCTTATCATGTCGGGCTGCTCCCTAGGCTATAAATAGCCGCCCCCTACAACACTAGCTGGTTGGCTGCTCCGAGAGAAACTGATACTTGTCATTTGAGAGCAACCCATCCTCTGAGGACTTTGAGCGAAAATCATCAAGTGAGGAAAAACCCAAAACCCAAACACCTACAAACCCCAAGTGATTGAGCATCACTGAAGAGATTGATCCTGCGTGGATCCGACGCTTGTTACCTTTGAAGACTGTGCTTTTTCCAGACGATTAGGCGTCATGGTCTAGAGCATCCAAGAGGAATTGTGGATCGCCGAGTGACCGAGTTTGTGAAGTTTTGGAAGTCGCCCGAAGACTTACCACGAGTGATTGGACGAGGTCTGTGTGACCTTAGTTCAAGGAGAATACGGTGAGGACTGGGTGTCCTGAGCTGCGTGTTCAGGACTGTGTGTCCGGGACTGTGTGTCCTCGAGTTTAAATACTCAGCCGCTCCAACCAGACGTACAACTGAGATAGCGGTTGGAACTGGTCTACCAAATCATTGTCTTCACCAAGCTTACTGGTTCTATTTCCTCAACTCTTTCATTTCCTCATAATTGAGTTGTGTGCTTGTTCATATCTGTGTTTGAAGACTTTGACCGAAGACTTTCTCAATTTCCTCAATTCAATTTCTTCAGTCTGTTTGTCTTCATCCTGTGTTATCCTGTGTTTACGCTTCCTGTACTCTGTTGTCTTCATTTCATCATGATGACTATGCTTGTATTCTGTTATGTTTACTTTTGAGTACTTATTCCGCTGCTAGTAGTTCTTCGCTAAGGAATTTCCTTACCGGCAAATTCCTCAGTGAAGAATTTCATAAAAATCGCTTATTCACCCCCCCTCTAGTCGATATAACGCACTTTCAATTGGTATCAGAGCCAGGTTTCGATCCTGGGACCTGTGTGATTTTGGTTTAACCACGTGGAGTTTTAGTTATGTCGATCGCAGGTATGATCAAGGTCTCTGCTGGGTGTCCTACCTTCGATGGGACGGACTACCCCTATTGGAAGAATAAGATGCGAATGCATCTTGAGGCAATTGATAACGATCTCTGGTATGTTGTGGAAAATGGTGTTCCCTCAGTCATACCTTCTCTGAATGCTGCTGATGTGAAGAGATTCAAGCAAGTCGACTCTCAAGTGAAGAATATCATATGTGGCCATTTGAGCAAAGGACAATATGGCAGAGTGAGTGCTTTGGAGACAACGAAGCTTATCTGGGACAGGTTGTCCAAAGTGAATGAAGGAGTCTCAACACAGCGTGACTCTCGAGTTGATGTTCTTCACAATCTCTTCAACCGCTTCAAAAGACTCGACAATGAAAATGTTCAACAAACCTTCGATCGCCTCACTGACATCTCAAATGAGCTTCAAGCACTTGGTGCCACTGACATCACCGAGGTGGTGAAGAAATTGCTGAGATCGCTTGATTCCTTATTTGACACTCTGGCATTGATGATACAAGAACGTGCTGATTACAAGTCACTTGATCCTGCTGATATTCTCGAGAGGCTAAATACTCATGAGTTCCAACTTGCTGAAAAAAGAGATCTCTATGGTTCAAGCTATGGCAGATCACGTGCACTGAAGGCCAAGGCAGTATCTGAGTCTGAAGATGAAGACTCTGGTAGCAGCCTTGGTGATCCTGAAGAACTAAGCCATGATCTGGCTCTGCTCGTGAAGAAGTTCCAAAAGTTCTCAAGACGTGGTCGCCTTGGAAGACCCTCAAGGAGCAATGATTCCTCATCCAGTGACTACAAGAGGAGGCTCTGTCACAAATGCAAGAAACCTGGACATTACATTCAAGATTGTCCTCAGTGGGAAAAGGAATCAAAGAAGAAGAAATACAAAGATTACAGTTCTGATGATGCAAAGAAAAAGAAGAAATCCACAAAATCTTCATCATCAAAATCCTCAAAGCCTTCATATCACAAGAAGAGCAGCTCCAAGAAAGCTAGGGCATTCATTGGCAAGGAGATGGACTCTGAGGCTGAATCTGAAGAAAATGAGGAAGAGGAGTCATCTGAGGAGTTCGAATCCGGAGTGGCGAGCCTAGCTCTAGCTACTGCATTCATCAGCAAGTCTATATTCAACACTGAAGAAAATGACCTCACCAACAAGACTGATGAAGGGGATGATGACTACGCTCCCACCTATTGCTTCATGGCAAAGGGTGCCAAGGTACTCAAATATACCTCATCTGAATCAAGTGAAAATGAATCTTATGAAAATCTTATGCCCATCTATTCTAAACTTGCTAAGATTGTTGTAAAACAACAAAGGGCTTTAGAAAAGGTTCAAAACATGCTAGACAAAAGTGATGATATGTTGGGTGAAGAAATGGATCGCACTAAAGCCTTGACTGAAAATCTTCAGAGATTTCAGACTAGGTTTTACAATCTTCAAAGTCATCATAACACTCTCTTATCTGATCATGAGAAGCTTTCTTATGAATTTCTTCAAAAAAAGCAAGACCTTGAGAAACTAAGAGTGAGTTATGAAGATCTTCAGAAGGAACGCGAGTCATTACTTGCTCAACAAATCAGCGCATCTCAGGAAGAATTTGTTCCTCCATGTTTGAAATGCATTGAACGTGAATCTGCTAATTCTTCACCTGAATGTTCAAATGCTGCTAATGTTTCAAATTCTTCACATGCCTCTGCCATCACTAATTCCTCATCTGAGGACATTCCTAGTATCACTGACGATGCAGGGCTGAAGGAATTGTACATGACAGGCATGTACAAAAGCCTCAAAGGGCATCAGACTCTTTGTGATGTGCTTAAAAAGCAGATCCTCAACAGGAACCCTAGGAAAGAGGGTATTGCCTTTAAGAGGAAACTCAACGCTGATGGTACATATTGGAAGCCTGAGTAGTACCCCAAAACTACATGGGTTGCTGCAAAGGGACCTCCAGTTGATCCATCTAACCTATCTGGATATGCATGTGAATCTCCTCATTCTGATGATGAGACATTTGACTCCAACTATAAACTGTTCAAAAATCAGAATGGTGAAGTATTTGCTAGATATGTTGGCACTAACTGCAGGAACGGTCCCCCTATGAAGAAAATCTGGGTTCCCAAAAGATGCCTTGAAAATCTTGAGGTGAATGTCATCATGACTCCACCTGTGAAGAATAGGAACCCCAGATCAAATTCTTCATATGGACCAAATTCTTCATATGGACCAAATTCTTCATATGGATCCAAGTCCTCATACGGACCAAACTCCTCACATGGATCAAATTCCTCAAAAGGATCAAACTCCTCATATGAACATCATCGTGCTAACCCGTCTGTTTCGCAGGGAAGATCTAAGGATTATGGATATGTGCATTATTCTTCAAATTATTATGTCCATAAGTCATTAAAGAATTTCTCTGCTTACTCTTATGCTTATTCTAACCCCTCTTATGTGAAACGAAATGGACTGGCTTCCATGTCATCCTTCTCGTATGGAGCTCGCAGAGTGATGAACTCTTTGCCACCCCTTCAGATGTGGGTGGTGAAGAAAAATAACTAATATCTTCTGCAGGGCCAGGTCTCCAGACGTACGTAATCGTCTGAAGAATTTGCTGGAGACCTGAGTGTGCCTGATAGGACGCAGGCTAATCATGAAGAAATGAACTTTCATTTCTCACGTCCTCATATTGCTTTATCTGTTCTTTTTCTTGATGAAATTGATCTAATGAATTGATGTCATATTCTTCACTGATGAAGTATATGAGTTTGTAAGCTGCACTAATTCATCTGCAGGATGATCAACCCAAAGCCACTAAGTGGGTCCTCGATAGTGGATGTACAAATCACATGGCTGGTGACAAGAATCTATTGATGGATGCTCCATTATCTCCATCGCATCTGAAGCATATCATCTTTGCTGACAAAGGCAAAAGTCAGGTATTGGGTGTAGGTAAGGTTGCAATCACAAAGGATCGACACATGGACAAAGTCATGCTTGTTGAGTCCCTAGGATACAATCTTATGTCTGTCTTAATGCTTTGTGATCTTGATATGGTTGTTGTCTTTGGCAAGTACCGTTGTGTTGTGATTATGGAGGCTGACAATTCCAAAGTCTTCGAAGGCTTTAGGAGAGGAGACCTGTATATTGTTGATTTCTCTACAGGACCACAACCAGCCGTGTGCTTACTTGCAAAAGCTTCAGAAGGCTGGCTCTGACATCGACGACTTGGTCATGCAGGCATGAGGAATTTGCACACGCTTGAGAAGAAGAAGCATGCCATTGGCATCGAGAATGTCAAATTCCTCAAGGATCACCTATACGGAGCCTGTGAAGCTGGGAAGATGACGAAGGCCAAGCATCCAGCGAAGACTATCATGACCACCACTCGCCCATTTGAATTGCTTCACATGGATCTCTGTGGTCCTAATCATTATTCTGCTGTTTCAAATGAAGCATCTCAATATGGCTTTGTTATTGTTGATGATTACTCTCGTTATACATGGGTACACCTTGTTACTTACAAGCATGAAGTGCAGGAAGTCTTTAAATGATTTTCCTCGAGGGCTTCAACCAACTTTGGTGTGAAGATCAAGCACATCAGAAGTGACAACGACACTGAGTTCAAGAATTTTGGTCTCGATGACTATCTTGATGAACTTGGTATTACTCATGAGTTATCTGCTCCTTACACTCCTCAGCAGAATGACGTCGTGGAGCGCAAGAACAGGACTCTTGCTGAGATGGCTCGCACTATGCTTGATGAATACAAAACGCCTCATCGTTTCTGGACTGAGGCAATTGATACTGCGTGCCACATCATCAACAGAGTATATCTTCACAAATTCTTCAAGAAGACTGCCTATGAACTCCTCACTGATAAGAAACCCAATGTAAGTTATTTCAAAGTCTTCGGTGCTAAATGTTGGATTAGAGATCCTCATCACAACTCAAAATTTGCACCGAAAGCACATGAAGGTTTTATGCTTGGTTACGGAAAGGACTCGCACACCTATAAAGTCTTCAACAACGTTCTTCACAAGGTTGTTGAAACTGTAGATGTGCGGCTCGATGAAACTAATGGATCGCAAAGAGAGCACCTACCTACTGTGATAGATGAACCAGCACCTGAGAAAACAATAAAGTTCAAGGCTACTGAGGATGTCATTCCTACTTAAGAATTTGCTGAAGAATTCATTCCAGAACATGAAGAACGTCGAGCTAATGCACCTGAAGAAAATACTGAAGAAAATGGTGCTAAAGAGAATGCTGATCAAATTCTTCAACGACAACCAGCTCATCCTTGCATTGCAAAAGAAGTGCAAGTTGAAAAGATCATCAATGACATCAAAGCGCCAGGTCCTCTCACACGCTCAAAAGCTTCACATTTATCTAACTTTTGTTGGCACTATGCTTTTGTCTCTATTACAGAGCCCACTAAGGTAGATGAAGCATTTCTAGAGCCTGAGTGGATTCAGGCCATGCAAGAAGAACTACATCAGTTCGAGCTCAACAATGTCTGGGAACTGGTCAAACGCCCAGATCCTTGTAAGCACAACATTGGCACAAAGTGGATCTACCGCAACAAACAAGATGAAAATGGCCTTGTGGTGAGGAATAAGGCACGACTTGTAGCTCAAGGCTACACACAGGTTGAAGGAATTGATTTCGATGAAACTTTTGCACCTGTTGCTAGACTTGAGGCTTGAAAGTGCGTTATATCGACTAGAGGGGGGGGGGAAGGGGTGAATAGGCGATTTTTATGAAAGTCTTCAAAACATGGAAGTTATGAAGACAAACAGAGTGGACAAGCCTATCACTATGCAGCGGAAGTTAGATTACACAACGCAAGCCATAGTCAAGTATACAATATAGTGAAAGCACAGTGACAAACAGCTTCAGTGTAATGAGGATCAGGTAGGAAGAAGTTATGAAGCCAAACAAATCATACAGTCATGTTGTGAAGACAGAAGATATGGCTAGCATGCAATGGCTTCACAATGTGTACTGATAAGTAAAGGGAAGTGAAGATGAAACTAGTGACACGCTGAAGACAATGATTTGTTGGACCAGTTCCAGTTGCTGTCACAACTGTACGTCTGGTTGGAGCGGCTAGGTATTTAAACCAAAGGACACACAGTCCCGGACACCCAGTCTTGAACATGCAGCTCAGGACACCCAGTCCTCACCGTTTTCTCCTTGAGCTAAGGTCACACAGACCTCGCCCAATCACTCTGGTAAGTCTTCAAGGTAGACTCCCAAACCTTCACAGACTTCGTTCACCGGCAATCTACAATTTCTCTTGGATGCTCAGAACGCGACGCCTAACCGGCTGGAGGATGCACAGTCCTCAAGTGTAATAAGTCTTCAGATCACTCAGACAAGAAGACTTAAGTGATGCCCAATTACTCTGGCTCTGGGTGGTTAGGGCTTTTCTCCTCGCTAGGGATTTTCTCTCAAAGGCTTCGAGGTGGGTTGCTCTCAAACGACAAAAGCCGTGCACTGAAATCTGAGCAGCCAACCGTTTATGGTTGTAGGGGTGGACTATTTATAGCCACTTGGCAACCCGACCTGATTTGTCCGAAATGACCCTGGGTCACTAAGGAACTGACACGTGTATCAACGATCGAATTTCGAACTCACACGGCAACTTTACTTGGGCTACAAGTAAAGCTGACTTGTCTGACTTTGGACAAGATTTTCTCTCATTGTCTTCACTCGAAGACATAGGATTTGAATTAGGCATCACTTCAGTCATCCTGACTGGTTTTCTTGGACCCCACTTAATAGTACGGTGGTTCCTATGACACAACATGAATGAAGTAAAACTACGAAGGATCTAAGTCTTCGAGTTCCATAGGCTTCATGGGGAGTCTTCACATGTCATTGTCTTTGACATGACTGTCTTCATAAACCACCATTGTCTTCAATGTCTTCGTACATTTTTAGGGGTCATCTCTGGTAGCTAAACCGAATCAATGAGGGACTTCTACCTGTGTTATCCTGCAATTCTCACAAACACATTAGTCCCTCAACTAGGTTTGTCGTCAATACTCCAAAACCACTAGGGGTGGCACTAGATGCACTTACAATCTCCCCCTTTTTGGTGATTGATGACAAACTAGTTGAAGTTTTTAACGGGGAATATAATTTGTGAAATTGTAAAGGAATTGTCTTCATAAGTTGCAAGGGCTCCCCCTGAAGATGTGCATATAAGTAATTTGCTTCTGGAACGCAAATGCACATGGCAGGTTGTACTTGCGGGAATCCACTTCAACTTATGATGACAATCCATCATGCATGTAAAGGTATTTGAAGAGAATGACATGCATAATGAAAAATGGACGTCTGCGAAATGATATAAGTGTGGAAATTATCGTCGTACATGCGGAATTTATCTTCGCACAAACATAGTGGCAAACAAGTAGCAGACGACCATCAAGTTTAAGTGTTACAACTCAAAGAACCAAATGTATCAAAACGAGAGTTGTAAGCACGAAGCAAAATGCAAAATATAAAGCACCCGCCCATATTATTGACCCGCTTGAAGACTATAAACATCATATGCTTCTCCCCCTTTTGTCAGTGATGACCAAAAAGGTTTGAAGACATAGAGTTTTCTACGCGTTCCCAGGCGCAGCAGGGTCGGTGGAGGCGTTTGGTGGTGCAGAAGAGCTTGTGCAGGGTCAACGCGCGCTGAAGAAGGTGGCGGTGATGTAGCGTCGTCTTCGTCCTCAATGATTCTTCCAGTCACGGTGGCAGCAGAGGAAGAGAACGCTGAATCTTCAAGGGACGGAGTTCCGCGCAGCACGGCTTTTCTGGGGGGTGTGGAGTCAAACTTGAAACGCTCTTGGAAGCCATCCTCTTGAAGTTCAGCTTCAGTGCACATCATGGTGAGGCCTTTCTAAGTGCGGCGACAAGTTTCATGAGCGACGAAGGCATTCTTGGTGGCCAGATTTCTGATGCGATTGACGTCTTGCATGAGACTTCTCATCTGCCTTTTGAGCCAGTCGTGATGCCTATCTTGTTTTTGGTGAAGAGCCACAAGAAGTTCTCGGTCATTGAGGGTACGAGCGCGTTTCTTGGGTCTCTGTGCAGCTGTGCTGTCAGTGGCTTCAGTTGATGCAGGGGCACGTGTGGTGCCTGCCATTGGATACACTCTTGAGATGGCTTCAACACCTTCATCATTCTGAGTGAAGCTCTGGTGTTCTGCATTCTGAAGACTGAGTGGTTGCTTGGCAGGCTCAGGATATATGGCTTCAGCAGAGGTGTCCACATCAGGTAAGAAGATTCTATGGTTGCGGGCAGAGGGCTGATAGGAGATAGCAGAGTGGAGCTTGATTAGCCTCATAACCCAAGGAGCATAAATATTCAAACCAAAGAGATCTGAGCCAGACGCTGCAAGTTGGCGTATAAAGAGATCCTGTGCGTTGAAGCATTTGCCATGCAGGATACAGAAGATGAGAGTCTTCATGGCACCTTCAACCTTGGCATATGGAGAGTGCCCCTTAATGGGCCATAGAGTCCGCCTGACGATGTGGTATATAGTTTTGGGCAGGTACTCTAAGTCTTCAACGAAGAACTCAGTTGGGTAAGGTGCATCAAGAGGCAATGGCTTCATCATTGAGAGCATCTGACTCATATTTGGCTCAGGTCGCTGGAATATGCTCTCAATTGCGTCAGCATGGAGTTGGCAGCCTTCTTCGAAGAGTTCGCCAGGTGTGGGTAGGCCGGTAAGCTCAATGATGTCGAATGCATTGGCTTCATGATGGACATTGCCGGTCATCCACTCCAGGACCCAAGTCTTCGGATCTCTGTTGTAGCCTTTGATGTGCAGTGTGGCATAGAACTGGAGCAGAAGCTCTTCATTCCAGTGCTCTTCATCTGTGATAAACGGCAGCAGACCCACCTGCTTGAACCAGTCCAGTGCTTCTTCTAGACCAGGCAGACCAGCAACAGCTTCAACCTCAAGGCGCTGGTGAGGAAAGATACGGCCTTGGCTGTATAGGATACATGAATAATAGCTGCGCTGTGGGAAGCTCCAGAACCTATCTGATGCAATCCGTTCCCTTGAATAAGGGTTCTTGGAGCTGTTGAAGAAGGTGTTATCTGCCCTGAAGCTATTGACATTAAAGGAGCCAGGAGCTGATGTAGGACCTGGGAACCTTGGCAGCCGGGGGAATGGCTTCTGGACCTGGGGCCTGTGCGCAACATGATAGTTGAACTGTGGACCGGCAGCAGACTCAGGCACAGAGGGTTCAGATGCAGTAGCTTCAGTGTCTCTTGAAGCTGTTGGTTGGTCGGGCTCCACAATGGCTTCAGTGTTGGTGGTGGCAGCCGCAATGTTTTCAGCCTCAACACGTGTAGTGAGAGGGACGGATTCAGGTACGTTCTTCTTGAGAACGTCTTCTTGTTGGTGCGGGGGAGATGGAGCTTGTGGTTCTTCTTCATGCTCTTCATGTTCTTCGGCTGATGCAGCCGGAATGTCGTCAGCAGCCTGAGCCCTTGGCCCTTTGCGAAGCCTACGGAATGTAGGCGACGCTGGTGGAGTTGCAGTGGGCTGGGGCTCATCCTCTTCCTCCTGTGGGCGATCTGCCCACGATGCATCTTGGGTGATTGGCGTCAATGGACGACCAATGCTGATCATTTTGCTTGTTTCAAGCTGAGGAAGGGCTGCATCACCTTGTACATTGTCTTGGAGACCAATGTCTTCAGCAGCGTTGGGGTCGGCTGCTGGAATGTCTTCAGCGTGCGGAGCCTCTGTGAAAGCAGGCTCATGCACGGTCAACTGACGATCTTCGTCAGGATAGCGGACGGAGAGGGGTTCGACTATCAAGGGCTTTGTGGGAGCAGCCCGAGATTTCTTGGTCTTGCGCTTCTTGATGGTGGGGTCAGAAGGAGAGGCTTCAGGGTGTTTCCTCTTCCTTGCTGCAGCTTCGGCTGTCCTTGTCTTCTTAAGCTCTGAAGCGGTTGAGCGGTGCTTTGGCTTCGAGCCAGTCTTAGCAGTGGGGAAGACGATCGGAATAGCTTCTTGCCTTGGTGCCTCTTGTTCAGCCACAGTGGGCTTCTTCTTTTTCTTCGCGGCCATTCTGGGGTCGATGCCGGGACGCCCAAGTGCCTTGCGCTTCTCGGCCTCATTGTAGGCCTGCACACAGAGGTCAGCCAAAGTCTTCATGCGCTCACGCGAACCCTGAGCTTCTGCACGTTTCTTCATAAAGTTTTCCTTCAACTCGTGCAGCATGACCTTGAAGTCCTTGACTTCTTGGACGCTGAGCTGGGCCATATTCTGCTTGAACTGTGCCTTTTCAAAATCAATCTTTTGCTTCAGTTCAACAATGCGCTGGGCAATTGCAAGTTCTGAAGCAATGGCGCCTTGGAAGGCGACGCTGAGGCCAATGGGCAGCTGCAGGTCATCGAAACTGATATTGGGTGTATCAAACCACTCATCGATGAAGTTGTGGATGATTGCTGCATCAAATAGAGGCAGATTGTTGAAGATTTCAGCCTCCTCCTTGCTCTTGATGAGCTGTTCAAGAGCGTCATCGCCAAGATCTTCGTCACTGGACAGATCAATGGCATCGCTGCGCAGAATGGCAGCAGCTGTGAGCTCTTTGCCAGTGTGTGGCTGAGGCTTCTTGGCTTCTTGGGGCTTGGAGACTCGTGATAAGTCTTCAGACTACACACTTGCTTCAGGAGGTCCAGTGGCCAATGGCTTCGCTCTGGAGATTTTGGGAGAAGCGGTTGGCTTTGAAGCTTTTGGCTTCTTCTTCGTCTGCTTCGGCTCCGGTGCAGCAGGAGCGTCATCAGACTCAGTGTCTGTTGGAGGGTCGTTCACAGCAGTCCCTTGGACTAGAATGCGAGTGATGAGGCCTTCGAGATTGGCATACGGCCCGATGATATTGGGATTTGCGTCGCGTGTGCCATCTGCCCTTGGTTTAGAGGGACCAGGGTTGAAGTCCAGCCCAAACTCCTTCTTGTTTTGCTTCGCAGAGTTCTGAGCAAATTGGAAGTTGCGCTTGAACAGAGTGTCATCGCGACACCAGAGAAGTGATGACGGATGTGCGTCAGCTGGCTGTGGTCCTCTGACCATGCATGGAAAGAAGCCTTGAGCAATGGCTTCGTCTCTGGACCGGGGTACGAGATTTTTGTACAATGCGTCTCCCCATGGTCTCTTGATGGCGCACTTCTCTGCATATTCCTTAGTAACGAAGCGGTATTGGAACCATTGCTCTGCCCAATATCTTCGAATCCATTGGATTCGTGTCTTGCGCTGACCATAGCTCTCTTCAGGATCAGTTTGGTACATTTCTGCCAAGTCATCAGGCAGATCTTTAGCCGTTTCACCACGTCTCTGTCTGCCTCCCTTCCTTGCTGGTTTTTCTGCTGCCATGAAGCTTAACTTGGAAGGCTTCAAGAGATTCAAAGTCTTCAAAGGCTTCCTTTTGCTTGACCAACAGGAACTCGCTTCGGGAGAATTGATGTGATGCTGTAAGAACTCTGCAAATGAATGCAGACTATGAGAACCAAAAGATTCTCCCACGGACATGTACCTGTGACAGCATTAAGGTGCGAGGGAAGGGGAAGAGGTCATATGCATTCTCAGAAGATTTTGAAGATAAATCAGTTTAGAAGATATTGACCTCATCATGCGAAGACATTCACTTTATAGAAAAGAAGTTGGTTCCAGATTTGTACGAACCCATAGATCAGTACAAGTGAGGAATCTAACTACTTCATGAAGAACAAGTGAATATACTAGGCAAGTTATGAGATGCAGATGAGAGAGATGAAACTTGTGTGAATAGAAACTTCTTATGGCAGAAAGTGACTGAGCTATAGGATCAAAAGAGGCTGTAAAAAGAGGTTTTATTTACCACACTTGGAACTGCTAGACGAAGTGAGAGTTGAGGCCGAGCAGTTCGATCCTCCGTGCCCTAACTTGGCGACGGAAGACACCTACGGCGACGGCGGAGAGATCGATGTCCGCAGTCGGCGTGAAAACGGCGTCGGAGAGGTTGCGGCAGTGAAGCACTTCGTCGCCGGCGTCGTTGAGAGTTAGCGGTGGCGCTAGGGTTCGTGCGAGGGTGGAAGAAGGGATAATGACCGCAGTGAATCGTGTATTTATAGGGATAGGGGCGGCACTGCGCTATTACTCAGGTGCCCCTGGCGATTCGCATCTGATCAGTACGTGGCCAGCATGCGGTATTGTGGGGGCAGTTCCACCCCCCACGCACGCCTTGTTTGTCGGGTGCCGTTCCTACTTCTCCGGATTTCTTGTTGATGAAATAACATTGAAAACGGTTTTAAAGTTTGTCTCAGTGTCTTCAGCTGACAAGGATGCAGTGAAGACATTCGACAGTTTCAATAGAATGCATATGACTTGGAGAGATAGAGTTTGAGGTAGGAAGCATGGAGAGGTTGGGGTCCGATCACATTCACTTAGTTCAAAAGATTCAAACAAGACGACATAGCTATAAGTGAATGCTGTAGAGGACAGAACACCAGTACATATATATAGTCAACATAGCGAAGATAATCATGAAGACATGTTGAGATTGAAGCCAAACCAAATGTGAAGACATAGCAAATGTAACGCCATGAGTGGAACACTTCAATCAGAAAAATTTGGTGGTGGCGTTACCCACCGTATAGGAAGTATTAGACCCAGACACGGCGCACAATTATCGTGGCACTCCGAAGTCAAATTCCATGTTAATGTATTCACACTTAGAATGTATGTCTTCGTTGGTTGAAGATATACGTTACTTCGTGTGTTGCACATCTAAGTCATCAACATGCATAAGTGTTAGGATGTGTGCCTGATCACAGGACATTTGAGGATTCCAAGATATTTAGCTCACACCGTAAGTTGCAAAATCTCTTCTCATCCAAGGGCTTGGTGAAGATATCTGCCAATTGCTTTTCAGTGTTGACGTGTATGATATCAATGTCTTCCTTTGCAACATGATCTCTGAGAAAATGATGACGAATTTCAATGTGCTTTGTCTTCGAGTGCTGAACTGGGTTATTGGCGATCTTGATGATGCTTTCGTTGTCGCAGTAAAGTGGCACTTGCTTCAGATGAATGCCATAATCCTTGAGGGTTTGCTTCATCCATAGAAGCTGAGCGCAGCAGGATCCAGCAGCAATGTATTCAGATTCAGCAGTGGAGAGAGATACACAGTTCTGCTTCTTTGAAGACCAACATACAAGTGATCGGCCCAGAAAGTGACATGTGCCTGACGTGGACTTCCGATCAACCTTGTCACCAGCGTAATCAGCATCCGAAAATCCAACCAGATCAAACTCTGAGCCCTTTGGATACCATAACCCTAGAGTTGGGGTGTGAGCCAAATATCGAAGAATTCGCTTCACAGCTAAGTGATGCGACTCCTTTGGTGCCGCTTGGAATCGAGCACACATGCAAACACTAAGCATAATATCTGGCCTAGATGCACATAAATAAAGCAAAGAACCAATCATGGAGCGGTATACCTTTTGATCGAACTCTTTACCATTGTCGTCAGGACCCAGATGATGTTTGGCCGGCATTGGTGTTGTGAAACCTTTGCAGTCTTGCATACCGAACTTCTTCAGGCAATCTTTGAGATACTTCTCTTGAGATATGAAGATGCCATTGCGTTGTTGCCATATCTGAAGTCCGAGGAAGAATTTCAGCTCCCACATCATAGACATCTGATATTGCTCTTGCATCATATATCCGAATTCCTCACTGTACTTCTGATTGGTGCAGCCGAAGATGATGTCATCCACATATATTTGGCACACAAACAGTTCACCATCATATGTCTTCGTGAAGAGAGTGGGATCTAGGGAACCAGGTATGAAGCCTTTGCTCTTCAGGAAGTACTTGAGTGTATCATACCAGGCCCGAGGGGCTTGTTTGAGGCCATATAGTGCCTTATTGAGCTTGTAAACCATGTCAGGATGTTTTGGATCTTCAAACCCAGGTGGTTGTGCAACATACACTTCTTCAATTTTTCCATTGAGAAAGGCACTCTTCACATCCATTTGATACAGAATTATGTTGTGATGATTTGCATAGGCCAGCAGTATACGGATGGCTTCAAGTCTGGCAACAGGAGCAAATGTTTCATCGAAGTCAATGCCTTCCACTTGAGTATATCCTTGAGCAACGAGACGAGCCTTGTTTCTAACGACTTGGCCATGCTCATCTTGCTTGTTGCGGTAAATCCATTTGGTGCCTATTATGTTATGCTTCCTTGGATCAGGACGCTTAACGAACTCCCATACATTGTTCAACTCAAACTATTGAAGCTCTTCTTGCATAGCTTGAATCCATTCAGGTTCCATAAAAGCTTCATCAACTTTCTTGGGTTCTGTGATTGAAACGAATGCGAAGTGTCCGCAGAAATTTGCCAGTTGAGTTGCCCTTGAACGAGTCAGTGGACCAGGTGCATTGATGCTATCAATTATTCTGTCAATCTGCACTTCATTGGCAACACGAGGATGTATGGGTCGAAGACTTTGCTCTTGCTGATTTATGTTGTCATGGGGAGGAATGTCTTCAGGCTGAGCATTGTCTTCGTGTGGATCAGGTGCTGAGATGATAAGTTCTTCTTCAGGATGAGCTTCAGAAGGTATAATTTCTCCAGTTCCCATTAGCTTGATTGATTCACTGGCTGGAACTTCATCTAGCACATCTGGCAGTTGCTCTCTTTGTGACCCATTGGTCTCATCGAACCGCACATCCACCGTTTCAACCACTTTGTAGTGAAAGAGATTGAAGACTCTGTAGGAGTGCGAATCCTTTCCATATCCAAGCATAAAGCCCTCATGTGCTTTTGGAGCAAATTTTGAGGTGTGGTGAGGGTCCTTGATCCAGCATCTTGAGCCAAATACTCTGAAGTAACTGACATTTGGCTTCTTGCCAGTTAGAAGTTCATAAGATGTCTTGTTCAGAAGCTTGTGAAGATAGACACGATTGATAGTATGGCATGCAGTGTCAATGGCTTCAGTCCAGAATTTTCTTGGAGTCTTGTACTCATCTAACATTGTTCTGGCCATCTCAATGAGTGTTCTGTTCTTGCGTTCGACGATGCCATTCTGCTGTGGCGTGTACGGAGCTGAGAATTCATGAGTGATGCCCAATGTATCAAGATATGTGTCAAGGCCAGTGTTCTTGAATTCAGTGCCATTGTCACTTCTGATGTGCTTTATCTTGGCGCCATAATTGTTCATAGCCCGATTTGCGAAGCGTCTAAAGACATCCTGCACTTCAGTCTTGTAAAGGATTATGTGCACCCAAGTATATCTAGAGTAATCATCAACAATGACGAAGCCATAGAGGCAAGCAGTAGTGGAAAAAGTTGAGTAGTGAGTGGGACCAAAGAGATCCATGTGAAGCAGTTCGAAGGGTTGAGTAGTGGTCATGACTGTCTTCGAAGGATGTTTTGCCCTTGTCATCTTCCCTGCTTCACAGGCACCGCATAAGTGATCTTTCTTGAACTTGACGCCCTCGATGCCTATGACATGCTTCTTCTTCGCAGGGGTGTGGAGGTTCCTCATGCCAGCATGCCCAAGCCTCCGATGCCAAAGCTAGCATTCTGAAGCCTTTGCCAGAAGACATACTGCAAGCTGTGGTCCTGCTGAGAAATCTACCACGTACAAATCATCTTTCCGATACCCTTCAAACACTAGAGACTTGTCAGATTCCATTAGTACCAGGCAACGATATTTTCCAAAGATTACAATCATGTTGAAATCGCAAAGCATTGAGACAGACATTAAGTTGAAGCCAAGGGATTCAACAAACATGACTTTATCCATGTGTTGATCCTTTGAGATTGCAACTCTACCTAGACCCAATACCTTACTTGTACCAGTGTCAGCAAATGTGATGTGGCTCTTGTCAGATGGACGTAAGGTTGAGTCCATAAAGAGACTTCTTTTGCCAGTCATGTGATTTGTACACCCACTGTCAATAATCCATTCTGAAGACTCTGAAGTCGCTGGTGTCGTACCCTACAGTGCAGTTAGGGGGATAGGCTTCACGAAGAGTATTGTGAAGCAAAAACATTTGACGAACCAGTGGGTTATGAAAACTTAGATCCAGGTTAGGACTAATAGGGAGAGTAGCATGCGATTCAGGTACGAAATACATAGTGATGCCATTCGGGCATTTGATCTTGCGCCCCACAAGATTTTTAAGGTCCCCAGCAATAGTGTCAGAAGATTTTGGTTTTCTGCTGGAGACCTTTCCCTGCAAAAGAGAGTTAAGCTTTCTTAACCACCCACATCTTCAAGGGTGGCTTAGAAGCAATAAGTCTAAGTGCAGCATCTGAGAATTTTGGCCTTGGAGCCCTAGCAAACAGTCTAGCAGGTGGGCAATAGTACTCATAAGAATAGGCAGAATAGTTCTTGGTCATATGAGCATGACGGTTTGAAGAACCGCTCTCATATGCCTGAGCATGGTTTCCCTGCAAAACATTTGCGTTAGTGCGACTCAGGTGAGTCCTCTGCCTGTATGAAGCCTTTGGACCATTTAAAGCCTTTGGTCTGAGGTTTGTCTTCTTCATGTGAGGTGTCATGAGGACATTCACAGGAAGATTCTCCAGACACGTTTTTGGAACCCAGATCTTCTTCATAGGCGGTCCATTCCTGCAGTTAGTACCAATGTACCTGGCAAATACTTCACCATTCTGATTTTTAAACAGTTTATAGTTTGCATCAAAGGATTCATCAATGATAATAGGATCAGCACAAGTGAAGCCAGATAGATTGGATGGATCTGCTGAGGATTCCTTTGCAGCAACCCATGTGGTTTTGGGGTACTGCTCAGGTTTCCAGTAAGATCCATCTGCATTAATTTTCCTCACGAACCTAACACCCTCTTTCCTAGGGTTTTGGTTCAAAATCTGCTTCTTGAGGACATCACATAATGTCTGATGTCCTTTGAGACTTTTGTACATCCCTGTTTCAAGCAATGTCTTCAACCTTGCATTCTCATCAGCAATGGCAGTGGTATCCTCAGCAGAGGGGTTAGTTACCACTTCAACAGTTGAAGATATTGCAACAACAGTAGCAGTGGAACATTCAGCAACAGAAGTAGCATTATCACGCTCAATGCATTTAAGGCATGGTGGTTCAAATCCTTCCTGAGCGGAACTGATCTGTTCGGCTCGAAGTGACTCGTTTTCCTTTTGAAGATCTTCATGATCCGCTCTCAACTTCTCAAGATCTTGCTTCTTTTGAAGATAATCATAGGAAAGCTTTTCATGAGTAGTTGAGAGAGTCTCAAGACGATCTTCGAGTTCCTGATACTTAATATGAAGATTTTTTATGTCTTCAATTAAGGATTCAGAACGAGTCATTTCAGCACCCAACAGATCATCGCTTCTGTCTAACAATTTTTGAATATGTTCCATGGCCTTTTGTTGTTCAGTTGCAATTTTAGCAAGTGTTTTGTAGCTGGGTTTTGAATCACAATCAAAGTCATCATCACTGGATGTTTGATAGTGAGTAGTGCGTGTGTTTACCTTGGCACCACGTGCCATGAAGCAGTAGGTAGGAGTAGAGTCGTCCTTGTCATTTGCATCGGTGTTGGTGATGAAGTCATTGTCTTCAGTGTTGAAGATGGACTTGGCGACGTAGGCTGTAGCCAGACTCACAATTCCTGAATCAGACTCCTCCTCAGACTCCACCTCTGCCTCCTCAGAAGCGGACTCCTCCTCTGAATCCATTTCCTTGCCAACAAACGCACGAGCCTTGCCAGATGAACTCTTCTTGTGTGATGAAGACTTTGAGGAAGACTTGGAAGAAGACTTTGAGTATTTCTTCTTCTTCTTATCGTCAGAGTCATATTCCTTGCTCTTCTTCTTCTTTCTGCTCTCATTGTCCCATTGTGGACACTCAGAGATGAAGTGTCCGGTTTTCTTACACTTGTGACATGTTTTCTTCTTGTAGTCATGAGCAGAAGCTTCATCATTCCTTGAACTTGATCGTGAAGACTTTCTGAAGCCTTTCTTCCTGGTGAATTTCTGGAACTTCCTCACTAGCATTGCAAGTTCTCTTCCAATGTCTTCAGGATCATCAGAACTGCCGTCAGATTCTTCTTCAGATGAGGACACAGCTTTTGCCTTCAAGGCACGAGTTCGCCCATAGTTTGGACCGTAGATATCTCTTTTCTCAGAAAGCTGAAACTCATGTGTGTTGAGCCTCTCAAGTATGTCAGACGGATCGAGTGTCTTGAAGTCCGGACGTTCTTGAATCATCAGGGCTAGGATGTCAAACGAGCTGTCAAGTGATCTCAGCAGCGTCTTGACGATTTCATGTTTGGTGATCTCAGTGGCGCCGAGGGCTTGAAGCTCATTTGTGATGTCGGTGAGCCGGTCAAATGTGTGTTGGACATTCTCATTGTCATTTCGCTTGAAGCGGTTGAAGAGGTTGCGAAGAACACTGATTCTCTGATCTCTCTGGGTTGAGATGCCTTCATTGACTTTGGAGAGCCAGTCCCAGACCAGCTTGGATGTCTTCAAGGCACTCACACGGCCGTACTGTCCCTTGGTCAGATGACCACAGATAATATTCTTGGCAGTGGAGTCCACTTGAGTGAACTTCTTGACATCAGCAGCAGTGACACCTTCTCCAGCCTTGGGAACGCTGTTTTCGACGACATACCATAGGTCGACGTCAATGGCTTCAAGATGCATGCGCATCTTATTCTTCCAGTAGGGATATTCAGTTCCATCGAAGACGGGGCACGCAGCGGAGACTTTAATTATCCCTGCAATCGACATAGCTAAAACTCCAGGTGGTTAAACCGAATCACACAGAATAAGGGAGCACCTTGCTCTGATACCAATTGAAAGTGCGTTATATCGACTAGAGGGGGGGGGGTGAATAGGCGATTTTTATGAAAGTCTTCAAAACGTGGAAGTTATGAAGACAAACAGAGTGGACAAGCCTATCACTATGCAGCGGAAGTTAGATTACACAACGCAAGCCATAGTCAAGTATACAATATAGTGAAAGCACAGTGACAAACAGCTTCAGTGTAATGAGGATCAGGTAGGAAGAAGTTATGAAGCCAAACAAATCATACAGTCATGTTGTGAAGACAGAAGATATGGCTAGCATGCAATGGCTTCACAATGTGTACTGGTAAGTAAAGGGAAGTGAAGATGAAACCAGTGACACGCTGAAGACAATGATTTGTTGGACCAGTTCCAGTTGCTGTGACAACTGTACGTCTGGTTGGAGCGGCTAGGTATTTAAACCAAAGGACACACAGTCCCAGACACCCAGTCCTGAACACGCAGCTCACGACACCCAGTCCTCACCGTTTTCTCCTTGAGCTAAGGTCACACAGACCTCGCCCAATCACTCTGGTAAGTCTTCAAGGTAGACTCCCAAACCTTCACAGACTTCGTTCACCGGCAATCCACAATTTCTCTTGGATGCTTAGAACGCGACGCCTAACCGGCTGGAGGATGCACAGTCCTCAAGTGTAATAAGTCTTCAGATCACTCAGACAAGAAGACTTAAGTGATGCCCAATTACTCTGGCTCTGGGTGGTTAGGGCTTTTCTCCTCGCTAGGGATTTTCTCTCAAAGGCTTCGAGGTGGGTTGCTCTCAAACGACAAAAGCCGTGCACTGAAATCTGAGCAGCCAACCGTTTATGGTTGTAGGGGTGGACTATTTATAGCCACTTGGCAACCCGACCTGATTTGTCCGAAATGACCCTGGGTCACTAAGGAACTGACACGTGTATCAACGGTCGAATTTCGAACTCACACGGCAACTTTACTTGGGCTACAAGTAAAGCTGACTTGTCTGACTCTGGACAAGATTTTCTCTCATTGTCTTCACTCGAAGACATAGGATTTGAATTAGGCATCACTTCAGTCATCCTGACTGGTTTTCTTGGACCCCACTTAACAGTACGGTGGTTCCTATGACACAACATGAATGAAGTAAAACTACGAAGGATCTAAGTCTTCGAGTTCCATAGGCTTCATGGGGAGTCTTCACATGTCATTGTCTTCGACATGACTGTCTTCATAAACCACCATTGTCTTCAATGTCTTCGTACATTTTTAGGGGTCATCTCTGGTAGCTAAACCGAATCAATGAGGGACTTCTACCTGTGTTATCCTGCAATTCTCACAAACACATTAGTCCCTCAACTAGGTTTGTCGTCAATACTCCAAAACCACTAGGGGTGGCACTAGATGCACTTACAAGGCTATTCGCATATTACTTGCTTATGCTAACCATCATGATATCACTTTATATCAAATGGATGTGAAAAGTGCATTCCTCAATGGTAAGCTTGAGGAAGAAGTATATGTTGCTCAACCCCCAGGTTTTGAAGATCCAAAGAATCCTGACAAAGTCTTCAGACTCAACAAGGCCCTCTATGGCCTCAAGCAGGCCCCACAGGCGTGGTATGATACCTTGAAGGAATTCCTCATGAAGAAAGGCTTCAAACCCGGTTCACTCGACCCTACTCTTTTCACTAAATCTTATGATGGTGAATTGTTTGTGTGCCAAATATATGTTGATGATATTATCTTGGCTGTACTGACCAATGTTATAGTGATGAATTTGCCTATATGATGAGTGAAGAATATCAAATATCTATGATGGGAGAGTTGAAATTCTTCTTAGGTCTTCAAATTCGTCAACAACGCAATGGCATATTCATATCTCAGGAGAAATACATCAAGAATGTACTGAGGAAATTCGGCATGCAAGACTGCAAAGGCGTCAAAATTCCTATGCCCACAAATGGCCATCTATGCACTGGTGAAAATGGTATCGACTTCGATCATAAGGTATACCGCTCCATGATTGGCTCTTTATTGTACTTATGTGCATCTAGGCCAGATATAATGCTTAGTGTTTGCATGTGTGCCCGATTTCAAGCTACACCGAAGGAATCACACCATAAGGCTGTGAAGCATATTCTTCGATATCTAGCTCACACACCAACACTTGGATTATGGTACCCCAAGGGCTCGACTATTGATCTCATTGGATATTCCGACTCTGACTATGCTGGTGATCATGTGGACCGCAAGTCAACCTCTGGTACATGTCATTTCCACGGACGATCTTTGGTCTGTTGGTCCTCGAAGAAACAGAACTGCGTATCACTAGCTACTGCTGAAGCTGAGTGCATTGCCGCTGGTTCTTGCTGTGCTCAATTGCTATGGATGAAGCAAACTCTCAAGGACTACGGCATCAACATGAAGAATGTGCCTCTCTTCTGTGACAATGAGAGTGCCATCAAGATTGCTCACAATCCAGTTCAACACTCGAAGACAAAACACATTCAGATTCGTCATCATTTTCTTCGTGATCATGTGTTGAAGGGTGACATTTCTATCGAGCATGTGAAGACTGAAGAACAGCTAGCCGATATCTTCACAAAGCCCATGGATGAGAAGAGATTTAGCAAGTTGCGGTGTGAGCTAAATATCCTAGAATCTTCAAATGTTCTTTGAAAAGGACACTCATCCTAACACTTATGCAAAATTGACGACTTAGATGTGCAACACATGAAGAAACGTTTTTCTTCAAGCAATGAAGAATAACACTCTTAGTGTGAAGAAATTAACGAAGAATTTGATTCTCAGAACCCTACGATAATTATACGCGGTGTATGAAATCATCATTCTTATACGGTGGGTCATGCCACCACCAAAAGATGAAATTCCTCAATTATTCATATTCTTCAACTTTGCATTGTCTTCACTGCTTCCATCGTTTTTTCTTCATTGGCTATATACATATATATGTTTATGTCATCTACAACATTCACTTATTGATAATTCTTCAAGTTGGTTCTTCTGCTAAGTGAATGTGATCGAACCCTTCCCCCTCTATGCTATACTCAACCCAATCTGTTCACAGATTCTTCATGTGCGTTCTATTTGAAACTCGTTCAAAATCTTCACTGTGTCCTTGTTAGCTGAGGAAATTGCGAACGGAACTTTAAAACCTATCTTATCTAAATTTTCGGCTTTGCCGCTCAAACCGTTCCGCATCCCATGATACACTTATCCATTCACCAACGATCACACACGATCTCCACCTCTCAGTACGTGGGTGACTGATGTCATGTGAATGAGAAGGGTCAGGGGCACGTTCGTCCAATTTCTTTGGGCGATCAGTTTTTCACTGTGGCTTTAAATACCCCTCCTTCCCTTCCTCACTTCTTTTACTCCGCTCGATCTCTCTCTCCAGCTCGAGCTTCTCAAACCCTAGCTCCGCCGCTACTTCATCGTTGCCGGTGAGGAAGAGCTTCACTGCCTCGACCTCGTCGCCGACGTACTCGCGCCGACCGCGGAAATCTTCAGTCCGCCGCCGCCGTAGCCGTCTTCCTCCGCCGAGTTAGGGCGTGGAAGATCTACACAGACGAACTTCATCTCCACACCTCACTGTTCGTCGTGTTCTTCGTCCAGGGTAATTAAAAGTTACTTTTACTGTCCTCGTTGATTCAAATGATTATCTACAAAATCTTCAAAAAGTGTTTTTCATCATAGCTTCACACACTAAACACCTCACAAGTCATCTGTTCTTGATTCGTTTCTCTAAGCATCATTTTTCTTCAAGATTCCTCAATTGTGTGGATCTTCGATCTATACAACTCTGGAACCTAAGACAAAGAATGCTTAGTGAAATTCTTCAAGACTCATCTGGTTAAATTCCTCAAACTTGTTCTTTATGAAAAACCCTCTGAGAACGCATATTGATGAAGCTATGTACCTAGGGTAGGGTCATGGACCTGTCCTAACTGCCCTACCCAAGGACATCTCTAGAAGAAATCACCTTTCAATCGGCTTGGAGGTGTTCCACTCGACAGACTCGAAGACACTCGACCAAGAAGCAATCACTCGACCAAGATCCAACCACTCGACGGCCAGGAGACCTAAAGTCACTCTGCACGCTGACGGTCGGTCATTAAGTAGCTTTTATGGTCATCATAGCACTTTGTTAGGGGCGTTACCAGTAACGAGCACTTTATTAGGGGCGTTACCAGTAACGAGCACTTTATTAGGGGCGTTACTAGTAATGCCCGACCTTAATGTATTTGAAACCCTGCATAACTGAGGGTCGGAGGGGTCTGGCGAACTCTATATAAGCCACCCCCTCCTCAGTGTAAGTGGTTCACACCCCTGTAATTCATACGCACATAATCCAGTCGACCGCCTCCGGGCTCCAAGACGTAGGGCTATTACTTCCTTCGAGAAGGGCCTGAACTCGTAAACCTCGTGTGCTTACATCTACTCCATAGCTAAGATCTTGCCTCTCCATACCTACCCCCTACATTACTGTCAAACTTAGAACCACGACAGTTGGCGCCCACCATGGGGCAGGTGTTTTAGCGATTTCTTGGAGGAGTTGCGATCTTTTCCGATCCAAATCATCATGGTTTCTGACGGAGTTTTGGTGGAGGGCCGCGAGATCCGTCTCGGCGCGCTCACGTTCATCGCCGACGACTCCGCTTGGCTTCAGGAGGCTCCGCTCGACGTGGACACACTCCCTGTCCGCGGGGCAACGCACTTTCGCGCGTGCGTCTGCGGCGTCCTCTTGCGGCAACCGTCGACCCATTATCGGTCGGCCCCTATGTTGTCCTCCCTCCCCGTTTCCCACCGGTGCAAGCGCTCCGGTCGGTCGAGACTTCAGCGGTGGGTGAGACACGCGGTGGCACGCCAGTCGGCCACCCCTCAAGTCGCGGCGATCGAGCCCGACGAATCCCTCTACGGCCTGTTCGACTGGCTCCGCAGAGACCGCATCCGAGTGCGACAGCAGTGATCCAGCGGCGGAGGTTCTGATGGTCGATGGACCGCCCAGTCCTCCCAGTTTTCCCTGCTTCGACGGAGGCGCAGGTGGAGGCGACCCGTCACGTCCCCATGAGGAATATCTCCCCGAGCCTCTCACGTCGCTGCAGAGAGAAGAACTTCATCGCCGGAACATGGATGCACTGCACACTCCTATCGTTGGAGAAACCCCCGAGGCTCGTGCCTTGGAGGACGCGCGCCTGGCAAACTTGGCTGAGCGCACTCGACTGGAGAACCTCCAGTGAGCACTCGACGAGCGTGCGCGACAACGGGTTCCAGAATCCAGTCGGCGTCAGCTCTTTCCGCCCCCGCAGGTATATCGAACTCCGATTCGGAATTTAGCAGCTGTACCCCGTATAGCAGAGTCGATTCAGCCTTCCCAGTCAGAGGCTGGCAGAGGCTTGCTGCAGATCAGAGCGTTACTCCGGGCAGCAGGAGACCAGAATTCCGCTGTTTCTCAGTCGCGGAACAAGATTCATAGCAGATCCATTGCTGCAGACACATTCCAGTCGGCTCATAGCCCAAGATCGCCCCCGAGGCGTGAGGGATGTGGGGACCGGCGTGATCAGTACGGGAACCGTGAGCAGTATGATCACCGATTCGATCGACGTCGAGTGCCCACCCCTCCCCCGAGGAGTGGATCGTAGGCGCCTCGACAGCGGGATGACAGGCGCCCTCATAGTGTTGGGTGAAGGATTCCAGTCGACCCCAGGGAACCAGGCTTTGATGCGAGATCCATTCTCATTCAAGGTTTGGTCGACAGGAACAGAGCTCACCGAGAAGGTCACGACAGAGATGCACCTACCAGCAACAGAGTACATGTTTCGGGGCCAGAATGCTTTAGTAGAGCCATCAGGGCCGCTGTGATTCCTCCCAACTTCAGGTTGGCGACTGGAGTTAGTAAGTTCACTGGCGAGTCCAAGCCCGATACTTGGCTTGAAGACTACCGAGTGGCTATCCAGATTGGCGGTGGCAATGACGAAGTGGCCATGAAGCACCTGCCTCTCATGTTGGAGGGCTCGGCTAGAGCGTGGCTGAATCAGTTAGCACCCAGCAGCATTTACACTTGGGAAGATCTCGCCCGAGTGTTTGTCACCACATTTGAAGGAACATGCAAGCGACCGACAGGGCTGACGGAACTACGGTCTTGCGTGCAGAAGCCGAATGAAACTCTGAGGGATTACATCCGGAGGTGGATCACGTTACATCACACGGTAGAGAATGTGCCTGGTCACCAAGCAGTCTGTGCCTTCAAAGAAGGCATCAAGTATAGAGAACTGAATCTGAAATTCGGTCGAACCGGAGACATGTCTCTAAATCGGATGATGGAGATTGCCACCAAGTATGCTAATGGTGAAGACGAGGATCGACTCCGGAGTGGCAAGCACAAGTTAGTCGCCCAAGAAACCGGAGGAGGAAATTCCAATCGGAAATAGAAGCGGAAAGCCGAGCCAGCTGCTCCTGGGGAAGCCTTGGCTGTAACTCAAGGAAAGTTTAAGGAGAAACCCAAAGGGCCTTGGAACCCCAAGAAAGTTAAAGACCAAGACGGAAATGATGTGTTGAATTTGCCATGTCACATCCACACCAAGAAAGATGAAGAGGGTAAGTTCATTTACCCGAAACATACCACTCAACAGTGTCGGCTCTTGATCCAGCAGTTCTAGGGCAAACAGCCCAAAGATAAGGAAAAGGAGTCGGACAAAGTTGAGGACAAGGAAGACAATGATGATGGATACCCCCAGGTCAATTCCACCTTGATGATTTTTGCTGTTGTTGAAAGCAAAAGTCGACTGAAAGTTATCAACCGTGAGGTGAATATGGTTGCTCTGGCGACACCCAGTTATCTGAAGTGGTCTCAGACTGCCATCACATTCGACCAGTCCGATCACCCAACGCACATTGCCACCCCTGGGAGGCAAGCTTTGGTGGTCGACCCAGTTGTTGAAGGCACTCGACTGACTAAAGTCTTGATGGATGGTGGCAGTGGTTTGAACATACTGTATGCTGAGACGTTGAAAGGGATGGGCATTCCGATGTCCAGACTCAGTACCAGCAACATGAGTTTCCATGGAGTCATTCCTGGGAAGAAGGTTGAGTCACTCGGCCAAATTGCTCTTGATGTGGTTTTCGGTGATTCCAAGAATTACCGCAAAGAAAAGTTGACGTTCGAAGTTGTGGATTTCCAGAGTGCTTATCACGCTATTTTGGGCAGGCCAGCTTATGCTCACTTCATGGCTCGACCATGTTATGTGTATCTCAAATTGAAGATGCCTGGTCCCAAAGGTGTGATCACTGTTACGGGCAATCGGAAGAAAGCAGAAGAGTGTTTTTAGAAAGGCTCAAAGATTGCTGATGCTCAGATGGCAGTGGTGGAATTGCAGGAGTACCAGAAGACCGCAGACCCGAGTGATTTGTTGCGAGCCAAGAAGCCTGCTACAGAATCAACTTTTCAGTCGTCTGGTGAAACGAAGCCAGTTCACATTCACCCGACCGATCCCAGTGCTGCTCCGACTCATATCTCAACAACACTCGACTCCAAATAGGAAGAAGCGCTCATCCAGTTTCTCTGTGAGAACTGGGACATCTTCGCATGGAAGCCTTTTGACATGCCGGGTGTTCCTAGGGGGCTGGCTGAGCACCGCCTACGAGTCGACTCAAAAGTGAAACCTGTCAAAGAACATCTCTGACGGTCCGCCGTCCAGAAGAGAAAGGCTATTGGTGAGGAGGTGGCTCGACTCTTAGCAGCGGAGTTCATCCGAGAGATTTACCACTCCGAGTGGCTCGCCAACGTTGTCATGGTCCCCAAGAAGGACAAGTCACTTCGCATGTGCATTGACTTTAACATATCAATCAGGACTGCCCGAAAGATCATTTTCCTCTCCCCCGCATCGACCAGATAGTCGACTCGACTGCGGGATGTGAGCGACTGTCTTTTTTAGATGCCTATTCCGGGTACCATCAGATCCGTCTGTATGGACCTGACGAGATCAAAACAACTTTCATCACTCCATTCGGGTGCTTCTGTTATGTTACCATGCCATTCGGCCTCAAGAATGCCGGAGCCACATTCATGAGGATGATTCAGAAGTGTTTGCCCACTCAAATCAGTCGGAATGTGGAAGCATACATGGATGATATTGTGGTCAAGTCACGGAAGGGTTTCGACCTGCTGACTGACCTTGCTGAAACCTTTGCCAACCTCAGGAGGTATGATATCAAGCTTAATCCATCAAAGTGCACATTCGGAGTTCCTGGCGGAAAGTTACTTGGTTTTCTCGTTTCCGAACGGGGAATTGACGCCAATCCAGAAAAAGTCGGTACTATACTCCGGATCAAACGCCATGTGCGAGTGCACGACGTCCAGAAGCTTACTGGTTGCTTGGCCGCTTTAAGTCGATTCATCTCTCGTCTCGGTGAAAAGGCATTGCCTCTTTACCGATTGATGAAGAAGTCAGACAAGTTCGAGTGGACTCCTGAAGCTGATGCAGCGTTTGCAGAGCTCAAAGCTCTACTCTCCACCAAGCCGATGCTTGCTGCCCCAATCAGCAAAGAGCCTTTGCTGCTTTACATCGCAGCCACGGGACAAGTCGTCAGTACGGTACTTACGGCCGAGCGGGAAGAAGAAGGAAAAGCCTTCAAAGTTCAGTGCCCAGTATATTATATTTCTGAAGTTTTGACCCCGTCGAAGCAAAGATATCCTCATTATCAGAAGCTTGTATATGGGATTTATATGACCACAAAGAAGGTTGCTCACTACTTCTCTGATCATTCCATTACAGCCGTCAGCGACGCTCCATTGTCAGAGATCCTGCACAACAGAGATGCAACTGGTCGAGTGGCAAAATGGGCGATTGAACTCCTTCCTCTAGATATCAAGTTTGAGGCAAAGAAAGCTATCAAGTCCCAAGCAATAGCAGATTTCGTCGCCGAGTGGATTGAACAACAACTGCCGACTCAGATTCACTCGGAGCATTGGACCATGTTCTTCGACGGTTCCAAAATGTTGAATGGTTCCGGTGCCGGGGTAGTACTGGTCTCCCCCTGAGGAGATAAGCTCAGATATGTTCTTCAAATCCACTTTGATTCCTCCAATAACGAAGCAGAATATGAAGCACTTTTATATGGGTTGCGCATGGCCATTTCACTCAGCGTCCGTTGCCTCATGGTCTATGGTGACTCAGATTTGGTGGTTAATCAGGTGATGAAGGAGTGGGACGTCAGAAGTCCGGCCATGACTGGTTATTGCAATGCAGTGAGAAAGCCGGAGAAGAAATTCAAAGGGTCAGAACTTCATCACATACCCCGACTGAAAAATCAAGCAGCTGATGATTTGGCGAAAATAGGTTCCAAAAGAGAAGCCATTCCCAGCAATGTGTTTTTGGAACACATCCACACACCATCAGTCCAGGAGGATCCCTTCACTGAAGAAGCCCCGCAGTCAAAAAGTGCCACGGATCTGATTGAAGTTGAAGTTCCAGCTGTGGTCGACCTGATCATGGAAGTTTTGGTCATCACTCCCGACTGGGCGGTACCGTACATCGCGTACATGTCAGGACCCCAATTCCAAGTCACATCGATCTAGCTGGTAACACCTCATATCACTTTGCGGCCTCACGCACGGTATTCCCATGGGTGTCGCCTTACCAGGGCCCAGGACCATTTGCGTCTTTTGGCTCACGTATATGATAGTGTCGCTAGCATCCATATGACAGAGAACCCGGGCCGACATGGCTAGTCGTGAACCCAAAGCGGCACTAACCCATGGAGACAGGCATACATGAATTGACTTCGCGCATGTCGGTCAGCAGCGTGTGAATCCGGGCTGTAGCACTGGGCTAACAGGACTCCGGTAAACCGGGCTGTAGCAGGCTAGGCAGGACTCGGGATGTCACCGGGTGACATTTCCCCGAAGGGATAGACACAGGAACAAAGTGAAACACATGCCGGCCAGTCAAGTGTCCTGAGCAGTAGTGCTAGGCTAGCAGGACTCCGGTGAACCGGGCTGTAGCGGACTACTATGGCTCCTGGAAGCACAAGACTACATTTCCCCATAAGAGAGGCTGCCAAGGATAAACAAATAGATTGTCGGATCCCACACATACCAAGCATTTCAATCATACACACAATATGCTCGATAAGTGTAAATACAACATGGCATCACAACATAACTCTACGACTCAAAGTATTAATCATTAGGCTCCGAGGAGCGAGATATTACAAACATGGGTCTCATGACCCAACATACAAAGCATACAAGCAGCAAGCACATGCGGAAGCTTAACTTGTCTGAGTACAGACAACTACAAATGAAGAAGGCTCAGAAGCCTGACTATCTACAAGACCCTCCCAAGGGTACAAGATCGTAGCTGAGGTAACAAGCTAAACGTCGAAGTCCACGTGGAACTACTAGCGAGACTGAAGTCTCTCTGCAAAACATAAAATAAGCAAACGTGAGAACAAATGTACCCAGCAAGACTTACATCAGAACTAGCTACATATGCATCAGTATCAACAAAGGGGGTGGTGGAGTTTAACTGCAGCAAGCCAGCTTTGACTCGGTGGCTATCCTGAACTACGACTGCAAGTAACTCTTTAAGGTGGCACACATGAGTCCACAAATTCACCATACCAATACACCACTATGGATCCGCTCCTGTCTCCCTGTGAGAAAGCCATCCATAGCACTCACACTTATCTTGCGCATTTTAGAGTATCCACTTTCACTTGTCTATGATCTATGCAAGGGGTCCAAGTTTCCATATCCGAGGAATCCGGCTATTCGAATAGATAATGATAACCCTGTAGGGGTGTACTTCTTCACACACGCTCTCGCCACTTATCGCCCTGTACACGTCATGTACCTCAACAACCTTCAAGAGGAAGCCGGGCGAGGGAGTCGTCCACGACCTGACTAACCGACAAGTCTCTAGTCCAGGTTTATCGCCTATTCGGGTTCCATCCGCAAGGAGATCCGGCCGGGGTGTCGCTCACGGCCCCAAATGATGTGTGTAGGGTTCCCAAGCCCACCATCCGGGTGCCACTTGGTACACCGTGCCACTATGCCTAGTCTGTCCCAAGCCCACCTGTACCGGGTGCCACTTGGTAGACTACTAACACTACCTACAAACACCAGAAACTAGTTGCAACTCCTGGACAGAGATCGAGTTGATTAATAAGCCGAGTGGGGCCAAGTTACCGGAACCCAATGTGTGGTAGTAACTGTTCATGGATCACAAACACAGGACTCAGTTCCTGAGGATGGCTGCAATGAGACAACCCACCATGTACTCCTACATGGCCTCTCACCGCTACCTTTACCAAATCGTGTTCACACACTTAGCTCTCAACGGTAGGACATGTTCACCACGTTCCAATTCATTCCCGATGAATCAGACCAGACTCAACTCTAAGCAGTAGCAGGCATGACAAACAAGCATGAATGAGTAGGCACATCAGGGCTCAAACAACTCCTACTCATGCTAGTGGGTTTCATCTGTTTACTGTGGCAATGACAGGTCATGCAGAGGAAAGGGTTCAAGTACCGCAACATGTAACAGTTGAAACGTTATTGTCCCAATGCAGTAAAAGAGAGCAGGAGCGATAGAGTAGGATTGTATCGGAATGAACAAGGGGGTTTTGCTTGCCTGGCACTTCTTAAGATAGTATAGCTCTTCATCGGTGTCATCGATCTCGTCGTCGGAAACAACGTCTACTGAGAGGGGGCAATTACCGGCAAACAAGGAAGAATACAATCAATGCAATGCAACAATATGATGCATGATCATGACATGGCAATATGTTGTGATTTGGGCTAATGCAACAGAAAGTCATTTTAATTGAAGTGGAATTCAAGACTATATCAAATTCCAACTCCAACCCTATTATGAAATTTGCCCTAAACATGTTTCATCCTAAACAGTGAGGTTAACTTTCTCAAACATGCATGAAAATGGTACAGATGGATTCCTTGAATTTTTCTGATAATTTTTCATATATAAATTATTTCATTTGGAGTTACGGTTGAATTTCTATGATTTTTAGAAGTTTTAACTATTTTCTGGAATTTCTAAATCATTTCTAAATAAGAAAAACTAGAAAAGCATTTACTACGTCAGCATGACGTCGATGTGACGTCAGCAAGTCAACAGGGCGCGGTCCAGGTCAAACCTGACCAGTGGGACCCACTGGTCAGTGACCCTGAGACACTTAGTGCCACACACAGGTGGGTCCAGTCAACTGCCACATCAGCGAGGTCAACTCTGGCTTGTGGGGCCACTGTGTTTAGATTAAACTTAACTATTTTTGTTAGCTGGTTAGTTAGGAAGTGGGGCCCGTCTGTCATTGACTCAGGTGGTAGTTAGTGGGGTAATTAGCCCCTAACAGCCGGGTTAGGTCGGCGGTTAGTCGCCGGCGACGTCCAGAGACGGTGGCGTTGCTCGGGCTTTGCCCTCCGGCGACCAAATGGGCGGCCGAGGGGCTCTACGTGCAGTTGTGACTCGTCCGCATCCAATGGTGCGGTTAGCTCGAGCCGGGGTGAACCAGAACGATGGCGGGGAGCACATCCGCGGCGGCGCCCGCACGGGGTTGGCCGGGGCGGTGTTGTGGTGTGCGAGCAGAAGAGTTGGTGGAAGCTACGGGCTCCTGCGGAGGTGGGGATAACGATGACGCGTGCGGGGGCGGCTGGTTCGGGCTCTGGCCACGGCGGTGCCATGGCCGGCGGCACGGAGCTCTTGGCTCCGATGGCTAGGCGGGCTAGAGGATGGGATTGACCGCGGGGAGAGGGGGAAAACGCTCGGGGGCTCACAGCGGTGCTGTAGGGATGGCCAGCGTGCTCGGGGAAGCCCTGTGGACGACGAATCGGCGACGACGATCTCCGGTGCCCGACGGTGAACACGACGAGGCCAGCGACGTTTTTGGGGCTTCCGGCGTCGGGAGGCTCGGTGAGGAGGAGGAGAGGAACGAGGCGGAGCTCGTGGACAGCTCGGAGAGGCGAGGGGATGGCGGTGGCTGCGCATACGCGAGACGGCGGCCAGCGGTTGCTCTCGGATGGAGCTCGGGGGGAGCTAGGGGTGAGGGAGAGACCAGAGAGATGGGGGAGTGAGGGAGGAGGTCCGCGGGGCTTCTCCAGGTGCATCGGATGGGCTCGGGGGCGCCTCCGTGGCAAGCAGGAGGTGGAGCTCCTGTGTGCGCTGCTGCTGGCACGCAGCTGCTTCGGGGCGAGGGGAGGAAGACGACGGGGAGGTGGAGGTGGGCTGGGCCGGTACAGTAGCGGGCCGCGTAGGTGGGCTGGCCTCTCTGGTGGGCTTCACAGGTGAGGCCAGGTAAAAACTGCTCTGTTTTATTATGTGTGTTGTTTCCTTTTATTTAATAATTTTGCCACTGATTCAAGTTCACAAGTAAATCAAAGCAGGGCAAAACCTTCTGAATATTTGTATGTTGCCATTATGGACTATTCCAAAGGCACATAAATAATTTCAGGGCCTTTTAAAATATATTCTATATAAATTGAATATAATCCAAAAGTCAAATACTTATTGATTTAAATTCAGAGTCCCAAAAATAATTCCTTAAAAATGTTCCAGAATTTTGGTTTGATATATAACTCTTGCCAAAATTCACAGAACTATTTTTAGGGCATTTTGGATTCACAGAATGCTATTTAAATGGTGCTTGCCCTTCTTTTAATCAGATTTCTGAGGTTTCAACAATCCTCAATTCAAGTTTCAGAAATTTAAACATGATGCAAGAAAGATGCAAACACTAGGCAACACCAAAAGCTAGGGATGTGAGAGGTCACCCCTACTAATCAAGAATCTCGTCCCGAGATTCAAGTCGTGAGGTAAGAAGACAGAGGGACACAAGCTAACACAATCTTCACGATCCAGAAGTCTTTCTCGAGGATCTTGATTCATTGCATCACTTTGATCTCGACGTCTTCCTTTGAGAACTACATCCGACATGACACCGAGTGGAAAGGGAGAATTTAAGAAGAATCGACCTTCCTGATGTTCGAGCAACTTAGGATCATCTTAATGATCACAAGATCAACTCATGGAATGAGACATAGTAACATCTCTCGAGCTGAGACACGAAGCATACACCTAGAGGGATGGAGTGAAACGGATGGCGAAGGTTCACTAGGTAGGCAACAATTCCATACTCGAATAAGATGGAGCATGAATTTCAAAGTAGCAAGGAGATATTTGCCATGATTTCATAACGTGACACCTCAGGGAAGGTGACTCGTAGAATTATTCCCTTAAGTGGCAAAAAGAATTACTTTTGATTCAGAGATCATTGAAACTCTTCTCACCAGCCTGAGGCAATCACAAACGATCGCGTGAAGGAGCTTGAAGAAATGGCATACTCATACTAGAATGGATGATGTGGACTACCTTGTTGAAGAAAACGCGATGGATGATTTGCTTATCATCGGAAATGGATGGGACCCATGGTAAGTCCACTTTTGAAGATGATCCTGAACAACAACTACTGAGGTGCAAGCTGGGAACAAAATGCAAATGTTGGGAATGATTCTGGTAACTGGAGAAGAACTGAACAGTCGAGAGTGAGTCCACTGTTTGAAAAGGTTATAACATAACCGAGGAAACTGGAAGCAAATCCAAGTTAAAGCCAACGGTAAAACCTAGTGCTTGCGCGTGCTCTCAAGAACTTGAGCATCTCCATATTCATCAAGGTTTTACCAGTATCCGTGTCAAGGATCCCGGCAACACAACATACCACCATGATGAATGGTGATGGATGATGCAGATGCAAAGGAAGATAACACTTTCTTAGATTTCACCTTAGCGAGGCCAAGGGAACAAAATCTGGATGATCGACCGAGAGACATATAGCACTCCGCTTCTAATGTTCTCCTTGATGTGCTAGTGTATCCCATTCATTGATATGGTTTGGTATCTAGGACATCAAGTAAAAGGTCGGACTTCGGGAGCACAAGAATCCATAAGGATTAACTACAGAGGTAAATCCTATGAAATCCTCATGGGGATGTGGCCAACTTTCTTCAATCGAGATACTACAATAATAGGTCTTCCGGCTGGATGTGTTGGCCACGACATCCACTTTACCGGTTATCGAGAGACCAATATTATAGTTCTTGGAAAATGCTCCAACCATCATATCTGCCTGAGATTCAGATCTGGTTGGTGTCAGGATATTCCAGACTCATCGAGTCTAGAAAAGAAAATGAAAGTTTGCAACACAAATCGACGAGACGATGTTGCGAGATTCTCGGGGAATGAACTGCGATAGCAAGCTCCAAAACTTGAGCTGGTTCTGCTACAACATGTGAACACGTTGTCCCAGACAAGTATGACCACATAGTAGTCTTATAATAAAACACTACCTAGTTCTGGTGGGGAACCATCATTGAGGATATCGAAATCTTGTGCATGACCTAGGATAGCACAACAACTCCTTTTCCTCGAACAAACCAGTCGGTGGCTTGGTGTGCTAGGAACACATATGGAATGGAGGCGGCCAACCTATCAAACCATAGAGCACTTTGCACGTGCATGACTAACTTGGGATGGTTCCAAAGGAAGCAAAACAAGCTTTCTCAAATCCACGGCGGCAACTTGCATCATATACACATGAATTAGAGGAAGTCACATCTTTCAACCGGACATATGCTTCATGAACGGGACATGAGGGCAATGCTTATAAAGTTTCCAACACTAGTATAATGTTCAACATGAATCATGGGGGAGACAAAATGCTGCTGATGGGCTCAACAGCAACTCATCAGAGTTTCCATATCACTGAACTTCCACCATCATGTGAACACGGTGATAGCATTGGTCAGACCCAAAGATATAATGGTGTATGCTCGAGGGATCAAGCACGAGTAAGACAACATTATGAGCATCATTGGTTCTGATTTGATTTGAGGATAGCCCACACTCAAATCAAAGTTTGGACAAGACAATAGATCCAACAATTGATCACGAGGATCAATCAATGAAGATATCATCTTTCTTCAACAAACACACAAACACAAGGATATCCCTTTGGAATGAACTAAGTTAGGCAAGCTTTTATCTTCCAACTCCCCAAATTTTTGTTTAGCTTAACCAACTAGCTCAGGGTATCCAACAAAGAATCTTGGAGAAGGGGTGGTTTATAAGAAAACCAACTTGATCACGAGCTCAACATAACGATCAGGGGACAACCTGGTGATACTTCCGAGAAGATATTCGGAAAATCATGAACCACCAATATGTTATTAAGCTCGAGAAGAATCTTGCTCTTCAGGCAAGACGATGTGATCAAAAGAGCAAGAGTTTGACAAAATCCTAACTCATCGATCGAAGAGTGCACCACAAATAAGGACTAGGTAGCTCAATCTATCTTAGAATGATGATTCAATAACCAACACGCTAAGAGTGAGAATATTGTCCATTAACTACCAAGCAATGGAGTTGCTAGGAGTATTGATTTCACACATCACGACTCACTTATCAGCATTCCGGTTACAATAACACGGGAGCCGAGGAATGAACAATGATGGCAAGAAGTATCACTGCGTCAAAAATTCATAAGAGATGGTGCAATTCCTATGATATTCTTGACATAAAGATGGTAACACTTCAAGGTAGAACAGAGCAAAAACTGGATTGGCATTTTGATCTGCGGAATACAATTGCTTTGACCCAATCCTAGATATGAATGAGGTTCTGGAGTTTGTTTCCTCCTAGTCATTCTGGAGTAGAATGGCTTGACGGACCAGAAGAATAATAGACTTTGATGAATGAACGCAATGATATACCCTCAACTATCAATTGATAGACGAAGGTCAGAAACAACCAAGGAGGGACAACTCAAGGAACATATATCTTTCTGAGTTGTGGATGCATATATCAGTATGTCGAGCAAAGCTCAACATTTCTTCCGAATAGCCCATGCAGAAAGGTAGAACTGGCAGATTCACAATGTAGAATGGAGAACTCATCAAGAGCACTCTTGTTGTGATCTTCTGGTTCAAAGAACTTCTGCCATAAGCGGTTCGTAGTGTTTGGAAGAAGGAACTACCACGGACCTCGAGGACTAATGCAAAGGTTACTAATATCCTAAAGGAACTAGCAACACTATCGACATGAGGTAAGTAGGGTGAATCTCGGGTTCAAAACCCAGGAGTAGAATGCCTACTACTAAATGGCATCACGGGATGCTTTCAAGAATGGTGGCCGGAATCATCACACCGGAACACAAAACATGGCTAGATTACTAGGTGACTCCCTAAAACACCTAGGGTCACAATAATAGCTCCAACATATACGCCGAGGCAACGGAGTACCTCACAGACCGTGTAGTGTGCTTAATCTGACCCAAAAGGACATTGGGAACGGAAAGAAAGGGTTTGCAAATGCATCAGACTATGTAGAGACCTGGGATGACTCGGACAGCATAACGGCTGTAAATGCTCGAAAAGATTTGAGGCATCCTGCAAAAATGGTGGCACAACCACTCAACCTCACAATATCAAGGTTCTGAGGCCAGTTATGAACATATGGAAGTAGTAGGAACTGAACTAAGGCTTGAACTCAACAATCCTAGGCAACTACGGTTTAGTAACACGTCATCCTGAGAGATAGAAGAGAAGCCTAGTTCTTAACCCCGTAGAAAAGATAAGATGACTCAGATCAGAAGGTCATGAGGATAAGGAGTAAAAAGAGCCTTAAGATCCCATCCACAATCAATTCCCTTATATAACTAAAGCATTTCTAGACACGACTTCGACCAACTTGGCTTGGTAATCCTACAGGCAGTCAGGCTCTGATACCAAAGCTGTCAGGACCCCAATTCCAAGTCACATCGATCTAGCTGGTAACACCTCATATCACTTTGCGGCCTCACGCACGGTATTCCCATGGGTGTCGCCTTACCAGGGCCCGGGACCGTTTGCGTCTTTTGGCTCACGTATATGATAGTGTCGCTAGCATCCATATGACAGAGAACCCGGGACGACATGGCTAGTCGTGAACCCAAAGCGGCACTAACCCATGGGGACAGGCATACATGAATTGACTTCGCGCATGTCGGTCAGCAGCGTGTGAATCTGGGCTGTAGCACTGAGCTAACAGGACTCCGGTAAACCGGGCTATAGCAGGCTAGGCAGGACTCCGGATGTCACCGCGTGACATTTCCCCGAAGGGACAGACACAGGAACGAAGTGAAACACATGCTGGCCAGTCAAGTGTCCTGAGCAGTAGTGCTAGGCTAGCAGGACTCCAGTGAACCGGGCTGTAGCGGACTACTATGGCTCCTGGAAGCACAAGACTACATTTCCCCATAAGAGAGGCTGCCAAGGATAAACAACTAGATTGTCGGATCCCACACATACCAAGCATTTCAATCATACACACAATATGCTCGATAAGTGTAAATATAACATGGCATCACAACATAACTCTACGACTCAAAGTATTAATCAATAGGCTCCGAGGAGCGAGATATTACAAACATGGGTCTCATGACCCAACATACAAAGCATACAAGCAACAAGCACATGCGGAAGCTTAACTTGTGTGAGTACAGACAACTACAAATGAAGAAGGCTCAGAAGCCTAACTATCTACAAGACCCTCCCAAGGGTACAAGATTGTAGCTGAGGTAACAAGCTAAACGTCAAAGTCCACGTGGAACTACTAGCGAGACTGAAGTCTCTCTGCAAAACATAAAATAAGCAAACGTGAGTACAAATGTACCCAGCAAGACTTACATCAGAACTAGCTACATATGCATCAGTACCAACAAAGGGGGTGGTGGAGTTTAACTGCAGCAAGCCAGCTTTGACTCGGTGGCTATCCTGAACTACGACTGCAAGTAACTCTTTAAGGTGGCGCACACGAGTCAACAAATTCACCATACCAATACACCACTATGGATCCGCTCCCGTCTCCCTGCGAGAAAGCCATCCATAGCACTCACACTTATCTTGCGCATTTTAGAGTATCCACTTTCACTTGTCTATGATCTATGCAAGGGGTCCAAGTTTCCATATCCGAGGAATCCGGCTATTCGAATAGATAATGATAACCCTGTAGGGGTGTACTTCTTCACACACGCTCTCGCCACTTATCGCCCTGTACACGTCATGTACCTCGGCAATCTTCAAGAGGAAGCCGGGCAAGGGAGTCGGCCACGACCTGACTAACCGACAAGTCTCTAGTCCAGGTTTATCGCCTATTCGGGTTCCATCTGCAAGGATATCCGGCCGGGGTGTCGCTCACGGCCCCAAACGATGTGTGCAGGGTTCCCAAGCCCACCATCCGGGTGCCACTTGGTACACCATGCCACTGTGCCTAGTCTGTCCCAAGCCCACCTGTACCGGGTGCCACTTGGTAGACTACTAACACTACCTACAAACACCAGAAACTAGTTGCAACTCCTGGACAGAGATCGAGTTGATTAATAAGCCGAGAGGGGCCGAGTTACCGGAACCCAATGTGTGGTAGTAACTGTTCATGGATCACAAACACAGGACTCAGTTCCTGAGGATGGCTGCAATGAGACAACCCACCATGTACTCCTACATGGCCTCTCACCGCTACCTTTACCAAATCGTGTTCACACACTTAGCTCTCAACGGTAGGACATGTTCACCACGTTCCAATTCATTCCCGATGAATCAGACCAGACTCAACTCTAAGCAGTAGCAGGCATGACAAACAAGCATGAATGAGTAGGCACACCAGGGCTCAAACAACTCCTACTCATGCTAGTGGGTTTCATCTGTTTACTGTGGCAATGACAGGTCATGCAGAGGAAAGGGTTCATCTACCGCAGCATGTAACAGTTGAAACGTTGTTGTCCTAATGCAGTAAAAGAGAGCAGGAGCGAGAGAGTAGGATTGTATCGGAATGAACAAGGGTGTTTTGCTTGCCTGGCAATTCTGAAGATAGTATAGCTCTTCATCGGTGTCATCGATCTCGTCGTCGGAAACAACGTCTACTGAGAGGGGGCAATTACCGGCAAACAAGGAAGAATACAATCAATGCAATGCAACAATATGATGCATGATCATGACATGGCAATATGTTGTGATTTGGGCTAATGCAACAGAAAGTCATTTTAATTGAAGTGGAATTCAAGACTATCAAATTCCAACTCCAACCCTATTATGAATTTTGCCCTAAACATGTTTCATCCTAAACAGTGAGGTTAACTTGCTCAAACATGCATGAAAATGGTACAGGTGGATTCCTTGAATTTTTCTGATAATTTTTCATATATAAATTATTTCATTTGGAGTTACGGTTGAATATCTATGATTTTTAGAAGTTTTAACTATTTTCTGGAATTTCTAAATCATTTCTAAATAAGAAAAACCAGAAAAGCATTTACTACGTCAGCATGACGTTGATGTGACGTTAGCAAGTCAACAGGGCGCGGTCCAGGTCGAACCTGACCAGTGGGACCCTCTGGTCAGTGACCCTGAGACACTTAGTGCCACACACAGGTGGGTCCAGTCAACTGCCACATCAGCGAATTCAACTCTGGGTTGTGGGGCCACTGTGTTTAGATTAAACTTAACTATTTTTGCTAGCTGGTTAGTTAGGCAGTGGGGCCCGTCTGTCATTGACTCAGGTGGTAGTTAGTGGGGTAATTAGCCCCTAACAGCCGGGTTAGGTCGGTGGTTAGTCGCCGACGACGTCCAGAGACGGCGGCGTTGCTCAGGCTTTGCCCTCCGGCGACTAAATGGGCGGCCGAGGGGCTCTACGTGCAGCTGTGACTCGTCCGCGTCGAACGGTGCGGTTAGCTCGAGCCGGGGTGAACCAGAACGACGGCGGGGAGCACATCTGCGGCGGCGCCCGCACGGGGTTGGCCGGGGCGGCGTTGTGGTGTGCGAGAAGAGTTGGTGGAAGCTACGGGCTCCTACAAAGGCGGGGATAACGATGACGCGTGCAGGGGCAGCTGGTTTCGGCTCTGGCCATGGCGGTGCCATGGCCGGCGGCACGGAGCTCTTGGCTCCGGTGGCTAGGCGGGCTAGACGATGGGATTGACCGCGGGGAGAGGGGGAAAACGCTCGGGGGCTCACAGCGGTGCCGTAGGGATGGCCAGCGTGCTCGGGGAAGCCCTGTGGACGATGAATCGGCGGCGACGATCTCCGGTGCCCGACGGTGAACACAATGAGGCCGGCGACGTTTTTGGGGCTTCCGACGTCGGGAGGCTCGGTGAGGAGGAGGAGAGGAACGAGGCGGAGCTCGTGGACAGCTCGGAGAGGCGAGGGGATGGTTGTGGCTGCGCGTACGCGAGACGGCGGCCGGCGGTTGCTCTCGGATGGAGCTCGGGGGGGGGGGGAGCTAGGGGTGAGGGAGAGACCAGAGAGATGGGGGAGTGTGGGAGGAGGTCCGCGGGGCTTCTCTAGGCGCATCGGATGGGCTCGGGGGCGCCTCCGTGGCAAGCAGGATGTGGAGCTCCTGTGTGCGCTGCTGCTGGCACGCAGCTGCTTCGGGGAGAGGGGAGGAAGACGACGGGGAGGTGGAGGTGGGCTGGGCCGGTACAGTAGCGGGCCGCGTAGGTGGGCTGGCCTCTCTGGTGGGCTTCACAGGTGAGGCCAGGTAAAAACTGCTCTGTTTTATTACGTGTGTTGTTTCCTTTTATTTAATCATTTTGCCACTAATTCAAGTTCACAAGTAAATCAAAGCAGGGCAAAACCTTCTGAATATTTGTATGTTGCCATTATGGACTATTCCAAAGGCACATAAATAATTTCAGGGCCTTTTAAAATATATTCTATATAAATTGAATATAATCCAAAAGTCAAATACTTATTGATTTAAATTCAGAGTCCCAAAAATAATTCCTTAAAAATGTTCCAGAATTTTGGTTTGATATATAACTCTTGCCAAAATTCACTAAACTATTTTAGGGCATTTTGGATTCACAGAATGCTATTTAAAGGGTGCTTGCCCTTCTTTTAATCAGATTTCTGAGGTTTCAACAATCCTCAATTCAAGTTTCAGAAATTTAAACATGATGCAAGCAAGATGCAAACACTAGGCAACACCGAAAGCTAGGGATGTGACAGTACATCCTAAGGAAAGAACTCCCAGAGGACGAAGAAGAGGCTCGACAGATCGTCCGTCGATCCAAGGCCTTTACAGTCATAAAGGGACAGTTGTATAGAGAAAGCGCGACTGGAGTCAGTCAGAAGTGTATAACACCAGAAGAAGGTTAGATAATCCTTGATGATATCCACTCGGGGACCTGGGGTCATCATGCGTCCTCTCGGACCATTGTGGCTAAAGCATACCGAGCGGGATTCTACTGGCCAAGAGCGAATGAAATGGCGAAAGAGATAGTCGACAAGTGTGAAGGATGTCAGTTTTACTCCAATATGTCGCACACGCCCGCGTCAGCCCTGAAAACCATTCCACTCGTTTGGCCCTTCACTGTTTGGGGACTGGACATGGTTGGACCACTGAGAACGGGCAGGAGCGGATTCACTCATGTGCTAGTAGCAGTCGACAAGTTCACCAAATGGATTGAAGCTAAGCCTATCAAGAATCTTGATGCTTGCACTGCTATCAGTTTCATCAGAGAGTTGATATTCAGATATGGAGTTCCGCACAACATCATCACTGACAATGGGTCAAACTTCGATTCCGACAAATTTAGAGCCTTTTGCGCCTCTCAGGGCACACGAGTCGACTACACTTCGGTCGCTCACCCCCAGTCGAATGGACAAGCGGAAAGAGCAAACGGCTTAATTCTCAAAGGACTGAAACCCCGACTGATGCGCGATCTCAAGCACACAGCAGGTGCATGGGTCGACGAGCTTCCATCGGTTCTTTAGGGATTGAGGACAACCCCGAACCGATCGACTGGAAGAACCCCATTATTTCTGGTCTACGGAGCCGAAGCAGTTTTGCTGAGTGACCTGCTTCACAACGCACCCCGAGTCGAGCTCTACTCTAAAGATGAAGCAGAACAAGCCCGGCAGGACGTAGTCGACCTCCTGGAAGAAGAAAGAGAAATGGCCATGATCCGATCGACCATCTATCAGCAAGACTTGCGTCGATTCCATGCCAGAAATGTGAAGAGTCGAGCCTTCCAAGAAGGAGACTTGGTCCTCCGAGTGGATCAACAGAAACCACACAAACTCGCTTCTACTTGGGAAGGTCCCTTCATAGTTACTAGAGTCCTCCACAATGGAGAGTACCACCTTTATAATGTCGATCGCCAGATTGATGAGCCACGAGCCTGGAATGCGGAGCTGCTCCGCCCCTTTTATACTTCAATTCTCACTCGGATGAGATGTAATAAGAAATACTTCTGTAGTTTATTTATCAAAGACAAGAGCGTTATAATTTTCCCAGTGATTGTTATTATTTTTGTTTGCGTGAGAAATCCCCCAGTGGGTGGCTTAGCTGCGAATCCTTTTCGCCTAAGTTTGTAAAAATAATTTCCTACCGAGTGGTGAGCCAGCCTCCTACTCGGGGACTTAGCTGCGAACCCGATTCACCTAAGTATTTGAAAATCCTACCGAGTGGAGAGCCAGCCTCCCACTCAGGGGCTTAGCTGCAGTCCAGTACTCGCCTAAGTATTTGAAAATCCTACCGAGTGGTGAGCCAGCCTCCCACTCGGGGGCTTAGCTGCAGTCCAGTACTCGCCTAAGTATTTGAAAATCCTACCGAGTGGTGAGCCAGCCTCCCACTCGGGGGCTTAGCTACAGTCCAGTACTCGCCTAAGTATTTGAAAATCCTACCGAGTGGGGAGCCAGCCTCCCACTCGGGGGCTTAGCTGCAGTCCAGTACTCGCCTAAGTTTGAAAAATCCTACCGAGTGGAGAGCGGCCCTCCCACTCGGGGGCTTAGCTGCAGTCCAGTACTCGCCTAAGTATTTGAAAAATCCTACCGAGTGGAGAGCGACCCTCCCACTCGGGGGCTTAGCTGCAGTCCAGTACTCGCCTAAGTATTTGAAAAATCCTACCGAGTGGAGAGCGACCCTACCACTCGGGGGCTTAGCTGCAGTCCAGTACTCGCCTAAGTATTTGAAAAATCCTACCGAGTGGAGAGCGACCCTCCCACTCGGGGGCTTAGCTGCAGTCCAGTACTTGCCTAAGTTTGAAAAATCCTACCGAGTGGAGAGCGACCCTCCCACTCGGAGGCTTAGCTGCAGTCTAGTCCTCGCCTAAGTATTTGAAAAATCCTACCAAGTGGAGAGCGACCCTCCCACTCGGGGGCTTAGCTGCAGTCTAGTACTCGCCTAAGTTTGAAAAATCCTACCGAGTGGAGAGCGACCCTCCCACTCGGAGGCTTAGCTGTAGTCCAGTACTCGCCTAAGTTTGAAAAATCCTACCGAGTGAAGAGCGACCCTCCCACTCGGGGGCTTAGCTGCAGTCCAGTACTCGCCTAAGTTTGAAAAATCCTACCGAGTGGAGAGCGACCCTCCCACTCGGAGGCTTAGCTGCAGTCCAGTACTCGCCTAAGTTTGAAAAATCCTACCGAGTGGAGAGCGACCCTCCCACTCGGAGGCTTAGCTAAAGTCCAGTACTCGCCTAAGTACGAAACACATCCCAATCCGCAGGGACGACGAGGTGCAGGTCGACTGCCACCTTCTCCTTCGGAGCTGCGCCATAAATACAACGTGCGCTCCATCCCGACCCGCAAGGATGACGAGGTGCAGGTCGACTACTACCTTCTCCTTCGGAGCTGTGCCACAAATACAAAAGTCGTCTCGAGTGAAGAACGAGTTCCACTCGATGGAGAATTCATGAAGATATTCAGCGATAAACCAAGTTCAGATAAATCCTAAAGGTTCCAGACAGCAGATCGAAGTGCTCGGGCATTCGGCCCAAAAGAGTTTAACGGTTACAAAAACCACTCGGCATTTCGAGGCAAATTTAAGGTGGGGCATAAAAGTTTGTTCACTCCGCAGGAGGAGGACTGGCAGGCTCGACGAACTCGTCCAGGTCGACGCTCGGGGGCTTAGCTGCAGTCCAGTACTCGCCTAAGTATTTGAAAATCCTACCGAGTGGTGAGCTAGCCTCCCACTCGGGGGCTTAGCTGCAGTCCAGTACTCGCCTAAGTATTTGAAAATCCTACCGAGTGGTGAGCCAGCCTCCCACTCGGGGGCTTAGCTGCAGTCCAGTACTCGCCTAAGTATTTGAAAATCCTACCGAGTGGGGAGCGACCCTCCCACTCGGGGGCTTAGCTGCAGTCCAGTACTCGCCTAAGTTTGAAAAATCCTACCGAGTGGAGAGCGGCCCTCCCACTCGGGGGCTTAGCTGCAGTCCAGTACTCACCTAAGTATTTGAAAAATCCTACCGAGTAGAGAGCGACCCTCCCACTCGGGGTCTTAGCTGCAGTCCAGTACTCGCCTAAGTTTGAAAAATCCTACCGAGTGGAGAGCGACCCTCCCACTCGGAGGCTTAGCTGCAGTCTAGTACTCGCCTAAGTATTTGAAAAATCCTACCAAGTGGAGAGCGACCCTCCCACTCGGGGGCTTAGCTGCAGTCCAGTACTCGCCTAAGTTTGAAAAATCCTACCGAGTGGAGAGCGACCCTCCCACTCGGAGGCTTAGCTGCAGTCCAGTACTCGCCTAAGTTTGAAAAATCCTACCGAGTGAAGAGCGACCCTCCCACTCGGGGGCTTAGCTGCAGTCCAGTACTCGCCTAAGTTTGAAAAATCCTACCGAGTGGAGAGCGACCCTCGCACTCGGAGGCTTAGCTGCAGTCCAGTACTCGCCTAAGTTTGAAAAATCCTACCGAGTGGAGAGCGACCCTCCCACTCGGAGGCTTAGCTAAAGTCCAGTACTCGCCTAAGTACGAAACACATCCCAATCCGCAGGGACGACGAGGTGCAGGTCGACTGCCACCTTCTCCTTCGGAGCTGCGCCATAAATACAACGTGCGCTCCATCCCGACCCGCAAGGATGACGAGGTGCAGGTCGACTACTACCTTCTCCTTCGGAGCTGTGCCACAAATACAAAAGTCGTCTCGAGTGAAGAACGAGTTCCACTCGATGGAGAATTCATGAAGATATTCAGCGATAAACCAAGTTCAGATAAATCCTAAAGGTTCCAGACCGCAGATCGAAGTGCTCGGGCATTCGGCCCAAAATAGTTTAACGGTTACAAAAACCACTCGGCATTTCGAGGCAAATTTAAGGTGGGGCATAAAAGTTTGTTCACTCCGCAGGAGGAGGACTGGTAGGCTCGACGAACTCGTCCAGGTCGACGCTCGGGGGCTTAGCTGCAGTCCAGTACTCGCCTAAGTATTTGAAAATCCTACCGAGTGGTGAGCTAGCCTCCCACTCGGGGGCTTAGCTGTAGTCCAGTACTCGCCTAAGTATTTGAAAATCCTACCGAGTGGTGAGCCAGCCTCCCACTCGGGGGCTTAGCTGCAGTCCAGTACTCGCCTAAGTATTTGAAAATCCTACCGAGTGGGGAGCCAGCCTCCCACTCGGGGGCTTAGCTGCAGTCCAGTACTCGCCTATGTTTGAAAAATCCTACCGAGTGGAGAGCGGCCCTCCCACTCGGGGGCTTAGCTGCAGCCCAGTACTCGCCTAAGTATTTGAAAAATCCTACTGAGTGGAGAGCGACCCTCCCACTCGGGGGCTTAGCTGCAGTCCAGTACTCGCCTAAGTATTTGAAAAATCCTACCGAGTGGAGAGCGACCCTCCCACTCGGGGGCTTAGCTGCAGTCCAGTACTCGCCTAAGTATTTGAAAAATCCTACCGAGTGGAGAGAGACCCTCCCACTCGGGGGCTTAGCTGCAGTCCAGTACTCGCCTAAGTTTGAAAAATCCTACCGAGTGGAGAGCGACCCTCCCACTCGGAGGCTTAGCTGTAGTCTAGTACTCGCCTAAGTTTGAAAAATCCTACCGAGTGGAGAGCGACCCTCCCACTCGGGGGCTTAGCTGCAGTCCAGTACTCGCCTAAGTTTGAAAAATCCTACCGAGTGGAGAGCGACCCTCCCACTCGGAGGCTTAGCTGCAGTCCAGTACTCGCCTAAGTTTGAAAAATCCTACCGAGTGGAGAGCGACCCTCCCACTCGGGGGCTTAGCTGCAGTCCAGTACTCGCCTAAGTTTGAAAAATCCTACCGAGTGGAGAGCGACCCTCCCACTCGGAGGCTTAGCTGCAGTCCAGTACTCGCCTAAGTTTGAAAAATCCTACCGAGTGGAGAGCGACCCTCCCACTCGGAGGCTTAGCTAAAGTCCAGTACTCGCCTAAGTACGAAACACATCCCAATCCGCAGGGACGACGAGGTGCAGGTCGACTGCCACCTTCTCCTTCGGAGCTTCGCCACAAATACAATGTGCGCTCCATCCCGACCCGCAAGGACGACGAGGTGCAGGTCGACTGCTACCCTCTCCTTCGGAGCTGCGCCACAAACACAAAAGTCGTCTCGAGTGAAGAACGAGTTCCACTCGACGGAGAATTCATGAAGATATTCAGCGATAAACCAAGTTCAGATAAATCCTAAAGGTTCCAGAGCGCAGATCGAAGTGCTCAGGCATTCGGCGCAAAAGAGTTTAACGGTTACAAAAACCACTCAGCATTCCGAGGCAAATTTAAGGTGGGGCATAAAAGTTTGTTCACTCCGCGGGAGGAGGACTGGCAGTCTCGATGAACTCGTCCAGGTCGACGCCGTCGGCGATCCGAGTGGCTGCAGCAATAAAAGTCTCCATAAAAGATCGGAAGTCATGCCTCTGGGTGTTGGCGACCTTGATCGCTGCCAGCTTATCTTGTCGCACCTCCTTGCAGTGGACACGAACCAAAGAAAGAGCCACATCAGCACCACACCGGCCAGAAGATTTCTTCCACTCCTGCACTCGACCAGGGATCTCGTTAAGTCGAGTCATCAGAGACTCGAGATCATTCTGGAGCGTGGCCCTTGGCCAAAGTGCCGTGTCGATCCGTGACGTGGCGACCTTCAGTCGAGCCAAGTAGTCCACAACACCTTCGATGCGAAATTCCAGTCGGAGCAGATTCATGGCAGTTTCATCTTTCACGGGAGAGTTGATGGGGTCCAAACCTGGCTCAATCCGCCTAGTCTCCTCCTCGAAGTTCTGGCAAAACTCTGCATTCACGATCCAAGGATAAGTCAATTTTCGTATGCCGAGTCGACAAAAAAATATCAATCGGAACAAAATGTATACCTTCAAGCTTGATGAACAACTTCTTGGCAAGGCTCCTCAGATAGCTCTCCAGATCGTCCCTCCTGCGAGCGATGCCTTCCATCTTCTTGTATAGGTTGAGATTGTCTTTCTTCAAGCGCGTGCACTCCTTGTTGGCTTCGTTCAGGGCAGATTTCATCTTGGCGTTCTCTTCTTCCAATTGGTCGACTGAAGCCAGTTTCTGTTCAGCCAGAGCGGTTCTATCGTCAACTTTCTTTTGAGCAGCAGCCAGATCCTGATCCTTCTTCGCCAGAGCTTCCTTCAGTTTTTCTGCAAAGAAATGGTGCTTGATTCAAAAAGAGCAGAAGGGTACTCAAGCCTAAGACAAACTAGTCGACAAGCTCGTCTTACCGTTGGCGTCGTCCTTGGCCTTTTGCAGCTCCGTCTTGGCCAATTCCAAGTCAAGGTTTAGCTGGATCTGCTATTTCTCCAAGTCAGCAAAGCGAGCTCCAAGATCACAAGATTTCTGCAATCAGAAAGGGGAAGTTATTTCACAGCAAAAAACGACAAAGACAATAAATACTAAGACTACGGTCGACTGCCCGTAGTCCACCATAGTCTCGGGGACTACACCCAGTGGGTGCACTTTGCGTGCCCCCACCGGTTCTGATCCCACCCGACCGACCCGCCGAAGTCGAGTGCAGGTAGTAAAAAGAGAGAGAGAGAGAGAGAGAGAGAGAGAGAGAGAGAGGGAGAGAACAATTGCGCCGTCAAGAAAGAAGTGGACAATAAGCCGTTCAGACCCCAGTCGACTGCCAGCAGTCGACCGCGGTCTCGGGGACTACACCCAGCGGGTGCACTTGGCGTGCCCCCACCGGTTCTGATCCTACTCGCCCAGACCGAGTGGAAGAGCGAAACTACCAGCTTACACTCGACATGGCCAGACCAGATCGAGCGAAAGAATCAAAATACAAAGACTATAGTCGACTGCCAGCAGTTCACCGTAGTCTCAAGGACTACACCCAGTGGGTGCACTCAGCGTGCCCCCACTAGTCCAAAAAATTCAATCGACGCACCCAGTGGGTGTACAGATGCAAAGATTTTCGGAAAGATAGTCTTCAGATAACATATCCTAACAGAACAAGCGGTGACCAACTAACCTGAACATTGCTTTGGAGAGCCGAGCTGGCGTCATAGGCGGCCTGACTGGCGCCCCGCACCACCTTCATCTTCTCCATCATAACACCCGCCTAGCGTATGGCTTCCTTGGCAGCATTCACTTCGTCCTCTGGGACATGATGGATTGCAAAAACTGAAGGTGGGTCGGCAGGAGCTTGGGCAGTCGACGAAGAAGGCAGGGCACTCGACAATGGTACAACGAAGGTAACAGAACCCCGATTGGCATCACTAGCGTCCTGAACGACTGGTTCCGCCATCGGCGTCGACTATGACACCTTGCTTGCAGGAGCTTTCCTATTTTTCCTCGTCAAAGGCCTCTTAGGCTCTTCATCATCATCATCGGGGAGGTCAATAATATTAGGAGCTGTTCAAAGATCAATCACCAAAATCACATCACCCAATGGTACACATTGCAGTTGAGTCGACCAAATAAAGACAGAATGACAGAAATCATACCCAGATTGGAAGTGAATGCATCCTCCATTACCTCATCCTCATCTCTGTAAGCTGAGGACCCGGAAGTAGCAGCGCTGCCAGTTCCAAAGTTCGTCTGGTTAAATCAAGAAAAAATAAACAGCACGGAGCGTCGAGTGAATACAAAGGGAGACACTCACGCAGAAGCGACGGGGATGTCAATCTTGATCTTCGGCAACGCCTTCCGAGGCTTCTGCTCTGCAACTTTGAGATGCTTTGACACTTTTTCAGTTGGGGTTGGTGAAGATGTCCGAGGACGCTTTGAAGACTGACCAGTCTGAGCAATCGCCTTTTCACGGGCGCTCGGTCGTTCTTGGTCAAGCTTGGATCGCCTCTCCCTGCGAGGAGGCGACTCAACTTCTTCTCTGTCACTTGAGTCATCGCTTTCTTCGTCCTCTTCTCCGTCAGAATGCCATTCGCCACTGTCGCTGCCGCTCGCCTCTCCTTCCAGATCTTGCTCTTGCTCTCCGTTGGGCACTGAGTACATTTCGATAAGGGCCTGAAAGAAAGCAGGAAGAATAAAGTCAGTCGACGCAGTATAGACAGCTGCGCGAGTGAATTCAGATTATAATCAAAAGCTCAGAATCGGACCTTTTCTGGTTCGTGGGACTGGTCGAATGGAGGAACCCTCCTGGCTCCCCTGGGGTTGTCTTTGTTTCCGGTGATGCCCGACAGCCACCCCTCCAGTGTGTCGTCATCGACCTCCTCCGGGTGAATCCGAGTGGTGTCGTCAAGACCTGAATACATCCACATCGGATGGTCTCGAGCTTGAAGAGGCTGGATGCGCCGCCGAAGGAAAACCTCCAAGAGATCCATACCGGTGACCCCATCATGGATTAGCTGGACCACTCGCTCGACTAGCACCCTAACTTGCGCGTTCTCCTCCGGGAGCACCTTCAAAGAGGAGGGTTTCCTCACTTGGTCCATGGTAAAAGGAGGGAGACGAGTCGACTGCCCTGGCGTCAGCTGGTCTTTGCAATAAAACCAGGTCGACTGCCATCCGCGGACCGAGTCGGGAAGAATCATGGCCGGAAAGAAACTTTTCCCTCTCATCTGAACACCAAGACCCCCACACATCCGAATCACTTGTGTTCTCTCGTCACTTGGATTGGCCTTTTTCACCATTTGAGAACGATAGGTGAAAATGTGCTTGAAAAGACCCTAGTGAGGCCGGCAACCCAAGAAATTCTCGCACAAAGACACGAAAGCAGCGAGATACACGATTGTGTTGGGAGTGAAGTGGTGGAGTTGTGCTCCAAAGAAATTCAGAAATCCACGAAAGAAAGGGTGAGGAGGCAAGGAAAATCCACGGTCGACGTGGGTGGCAAGGAGAATGCGCTCACCCTCCCGAGGTTGCGGCTCGGATTCCTTCCCCGGAAGCCGCGTCGATCCATGGGGGATCAGTCCTCCGTCGACTAGGTCGTCGAGGTCTTCTTGGCGGATCGCCGAGCGGATCCAGTCGCACTGGATCCAGCCCTAGGGCAGGCCGGCTCGTGAGGAAGATCCACCCCGACTGGTCGCCTTCCCCTTTGCCTTTGCCGCCGCCTTCTTCGCCCGCTCAAGAGACGCCGTCTTCTCCTTCCCCATCGTCGCCGGCGAGACGCGTATGGAGCGGCGGCGCTGGGGCGAGAGCGAGCGCGATGAAGAAGCCTGAAGAGGAGAAGAGGAAATGAGAATGCACTGTTCAAGAAACCCCGGTCCGACGCCTTATATGAGGTCGCTTCCGAGTGGCTGACTGGTAGGCCCGGACGATCCTGTCAAATCCCGTAACAATCGCGCGCGCGATACATGGCGTGGAGATCGAGGCGGCTCCGCCCTATCCCATCCGATTACTGCGGCCTCCCCCATCCCGCGCGCTTCCCAAAATTCGAATCCCACGAAATCTGCGGGTAGCAGAACAACTTGTCAGACGGAAGATCTCCTCCACACCGTCACTCGGAGCTTTTCAAGTAAAGAAACTCACTCGACAAAAAACTAAGAATGGATCAAGGCGACTGAAAAGGAAGTTGCTGTCATCACTCAGGTTCATTGGTCCGAAACAAGATATGCTCATGGCATGAAAAATGAGTCGGATAAGTTCTCAACTCCTTCCCCACTCAAACCTCGATCCATTCGGGGGCTAACGATGAAGCTATGTACCTAGGGTAGGGTCATGGACCTGTCCTAACTGCCCTACCCAAGGACATCTCTAGAAGAAATCACCTTTCAATCGACTTGGAGGTGTTCCACTCGACAGACTCGGAGACACTCGACCAAGAAGCAATCACTCGACCAAGATCCAACCACTCGACAGCCAGGAGACCTAAAGTCACTCCGCACGCTAACGGTCGGTCATTAAGTAGCTTTTATGGTCATCATAGCACTTTATTAGGGGCGTTACCAGTAACGCCCGACCTTAATGTATTTGAAACCCTGCATAACTGAGGGCCGGAGGGGTCTGCCGAACTCTATATAAGCCACCCCCTCCTCAGTGTAAGTGGTTCGCACCCCTGTAATTCATACGCACATAATCCAGTCGACCGCCTCCGGGCTCCGAGACATAGGGCTATTACTTCCTCTGAGAAGGGCCTGAACTCGTAAACCTCGTGTGCTTACAACTACTCCATAGCTAAGATCTTGCCTCTCCATACCTACCCCCCTACATTACTGTCAGACTTAGAACCACAACACATATGACCTCTCCAAATTCCTCGCAACTATACTCTGTTCATAGGTACACATGTCAGTTGCTGAATCGATAGGTTCTCATCAACTTAACTCATTTGCAGCGTTCCTCGAAGAAAAGTTGCATACTTCTTCAGAGAATTCAATTGTCCAAATTCCTCAACTGAAGAAAATGGCTGATGGTAAGAACCCACAGAAGGGAGGAAAGAGGCCTGAGGTCAATACAGCGTTTGAGATCCCTGATGAAATATATGCTGGGTACTGCACACCTACTGAGGAAACCAAGAATGAGCGCAAGGTGCGCATTCAGAAGATAGAGAGGAGATGGGCTAGAGAGTGGAGGGAGTACAGATATGTCACTCCCAAGTATATGAAGAAATTCACACTCAATCCTCCATGCCCAAGACCTCCATTGGCACCTGGCCAAATCGCTGATCCCACCAGCCTCAAGCGCGGTGAGGACTATCCTGACGAGTGGGCCAAGCGCCAAGCCAAATTGGCTAAGCAAGCCAGAGAAGCAGTAAGGAAATTCAATGAAGACTCTGCTGCTGCTGCTGCCTCTATTGAGGCCTCTGCTGTCAAGCCAAAGAAGGCCATGTCAAAGAAGCCTGCGCGCAAGCCAAGTGCTTCACCCACAATGCCCTCAAGGCTAAGCTCATCAGCAATGCCCTCACGGCAAGAATCCTCAAAGCCCTCATGGCCAATTCCTCATGCTACTCATGTTCCTCAAAAGTCCTCAGCTCCTCCGCCGAAGTCTTCAACTATTCCGACAAAGTCCTCAGCACATGTGCATCTTGCCTCGTGCCAAAGGACTGCAGGCATATCTATTGCCTTAGTCTCAGCAAGTTCCTCAGCTGGCCCCTCATTGCTGAAGACTAAGTCAACTGCTGGACGCGGTCCTCGACCAAGTCCTCAAAAGAAGCAAGTCGCTTTCCAAGTGCCGTCTGATGAAGACGAAGCTGATGATGATGAACTTGCAGAAATCATCCGAGATAGGCAAGTCAGGGCCGCTAGAGCCAAGGGAACAAATGTGCCACTGCTTTTGGATCCTGAGTTGATCCTCAAATACATTGATGTTTGGCACAAGGACCCCAACACTCCCATGCCTGATTTCAAGCTGATTCCTAGTCAAAGTCACATGCTGACTCACTTCATACAAGAAGAGAAGTGGAAATTTGAATAGGGGAGGAGAGTGAAGAAAGCGCAGCACAAGAAAGAGCGCTTTCTGAAGCAAAATGTTCTAAAGCTTTCACCTGAAGAACTAGTTGCTCTCCAATCTGAAATCAAGAAACTGAGTGATGAATTTGATCGCTATTATGTTGACTGGCTGGGAGCCAAAGTCAGCTTTGTAAAGATCACATAACAGTTCACCTCCACTGTTGCAGCCCCAACGCAACAGGAAATCCCTCAGGCTGAAGCATCTGCTCAGCCTACTGAAGAAAATATCAGCACCGCTGATGACAATCAGGCTGCTGAAGAAAACGTGAGTTCCAGGGCTGATGACTGCATTCCAGCCGCTGAAGAAATTGCCAGGGCATCCACTAGTGGTGCGCCTGAAGAAACTGAAGAAATCAGGGCAATTGCATCAGTTGTGCTTGAAGAAAATCAACCAAATTCCTCAGCTTCTCCTGCGCCAACTTCAACTCCAATCCTTCCATCTGCATCAGATGTGAAGAAGACCAAGGCTGCAGAGCATGCAGCAGTGAAGAAAAGGAAAGCATTAGCTGCTTCAGATTCTTCAACTCCGAAGAAGATGAAGCCTATGACAAGTTCCTTTGCTAATCCCATTGATGTTGTTCCCATCTCAACTAGGCCATCAAAGGACCTTGTTCCTTTTGGTGAAGAATATGAGATCCCTAGCGGATCTGATGAAGAAAATCATTTTGCTGCTTCGTCAGAGCAGATTGATGAAGAAATTGAAGTGGATACGATCCTTTCAACACCTGTCATCTCCTCGCCCATGTCTCAGTTCACAGCTGAAGAGGCTGGTGTTGAAGAAATGGAAGATGAAGATGTGGACATTGGCTGCTCTACACCCGTACTCAGTGATGAATTCTAGGAAAGTCAGCATCCAAACTCTCCAATGTTCACACCATTGCAGCAAATACCTCAGTCGCCTGCACCAACTGTTCAAATGGGCTCTGAAAAAACTCACCCCACTTCATCTGTGCATGAGGAAATTCCAGCCATTAGTGCTGAAGAAAATGCCGTTGCTGAACATCTGAAGACGCAGATTGCCACTAAAGAGGAACCAGAAATTCCTTAGCCTGAAGAACCTGCGATTGAGATTCCCAAGGTCGTGATGCAACTCACTGACACTCCTCTGCCGAAGCCAAAGGATCCATTCTCACGCAAGCAAAAGTTCAAGGCTAATGATTTCTTCGGCGAGCATGTATTCTTCGAAGGTTCTGATGAAACCTTTGAAGCCAGGTCAGGCACCAAGAACCAAATTCCTCGTGAAGGATTTGCTTTATGTGCCCAGAACTGTCTATCATATTCTTACGAGGACAATGAGTCCTATCAAAGGCCACGACTCATCTGATGAGGAAATTGTTGGCATCATGAAGAATATGGTATTCAACATCGTTCATGGCATTCCTGTCAATTATCATGATTTCTTCATGAGGACTCTGGCAAATGTTGCACTGTCTCCATTTGAGCTGAAGCCTTATGCACCTTGGATTATGAGATTCCTCAGGACAAGGTCTTCACTCAACTACAAAGCTGATTTTCAGAATCACCTCAGTTACTTGCCCCCAATTGAAGTCCTCAAGCAGACTTATTCCTCAGTTGATGGAAACGGCAAGGCACCAGCTGTTATTGATGATGGCATTCGTCCATTGGATGGTCAATTTCACAAAGCTTCCTCTTATTCCACCAATGATGACTCTGCCACACATGACTCTGCTAATGCACCCAAGTCCACTCCTCAAGCCACTGCTCCACACGTGATGACTAACCGTGAACTTCTGCTTAGTCTTCACCAGAAGGTGGATCGAAATCACAAATGGGTTAAGCGTCAGTTTGGTTCATTTCTTCACAACATGACTGCTACACACAATGCAGTGAAGAAAAACCATTACTACCTCCATCAAGTCTTCGGTCGCACCTGGGCAATCCTGTCACATCTATATGGTGAAGACGATCTGAAGAAAATGGGTCTCAATGAAGATTTTGACTGGTCTGCACCTCCACCGAAGAAATTCAAGAAGGTCAAGGTTCCTTCTCTGGTGGCCAACTCATATTCTTCATCGCGCGACACTAATGAAAATGAAGACTTGGACGACACTGCGGCAGGCCCTACTAAAACAAACGAACCCAACAACGCTGGCGCTCCTTCATCAACTTGATATTTATCAGGGGCGTTAGTCCTCATATTCGAACCTTTTGGTCATTTGATGACAAAGGGGGAGAATTTTGAGTTAGTCTTCAAGCGGGTCTTTCTATATGGGCGTTTTTTTAAAGTTACAACTCTCGTTCTTCTGAGACTCTTATTGGATCGAGTTGTAAACTTAAACCCGATGGTGCTCTGATACTCTTGATGCATTTTTCTGCATGCTTATTCCTCGTTAAATATTATTGCACGCATGCTGAATTACATCAGTCACCATATTTCATCATGCATTTCAAATTCTTCACTGTTATATGTCAAATGCGTGTATGAATTACAAGATATAGGGGGAGATCTCCATGATTCAACTCTTCAAGTGTGCATTGCTTCAAAAGCGAATTCCTCACTAAGCACATCTTCAGGGGGAGTTCTTCTATATCTTGCAATCAAATTCCTCAATATCAGTATTTACACGTCATATGTTTATCCCCATTGAAAACTTAACCTATATTGTCATCAATCACCTAAAAGGGGGAGATTGTAAGTGCATCTAGTGCCCCTTAGTGATTTTGGTGTATTGAAGACTTGTAGGTTAAGGGACTAATGCGTTTGTGAGTGTACACAGGTCTATAAGTCTATGAGGAGTTTGATACTTACAGAGAAAGTCGACCCCTAAAAATGAAGTTCTTCGACTGAAGACTTTGGATTTCTGAAGACTTTCTGAAGACTTTGGAAGTGAAGAAATTGGTGTGACCTTGAAGACTTGGTATTCATTTGAGGAACATGAAGCGTGAAGACTTTTGTTTTCGTAGTTTCATTTTCTCTTTCTTGAGTCATAGGAAACACCGTACTGTTAAAGGGGGTCGAGGAAATACTAAGGAAAAATTTCCATGTGATGCTCAACTCAAAATCCTACACCTACCAATCCCTTCGAGTGAAGCCATTGGAAATCTCATACAGTCCAGTCATATTCTTCAGTGACAGAGACGAAGTTCTTCTGGTCTCTGAGGAATTTGTTTTGACTAAGGAGTTAGGAATTCGCCAGTGCGGATTTCCTACACAGTGAGGAACATGATAGCCCTGAGGATTTTGCTACTCAAAATTCCGACCGTTACTGTGCTATGCGCCAGCTGTCCCAAAATATCTATCCACCTAACGGTCATATCATTGAAGGGCATTTATGTCTTATCATGTCGGCCTGCTCCTTAGGCTATAAATAGCCGCCCCCTACAACCACTAGCTGGTTGGCTGCTCCGAGAGAAACTGACACTTGTCATTTGAGAGCAACCCATCCTCCGAGGACTTTGAGCAAAAATCATCAAGTGAGGAAAAAACCAAAACCCAAACACCTACAAACCCCAAGTGATTGAGCATCACTGAAGAGATTGATCCTGCGTGGATCCGACGCTTGTTACCTTTGAAGACTGTGCTTCTTCCAGATGGTTAGGCGTCATGGTCTAGAGCATCCAAGAGGAATTATGGATCGCCGAGTGACCGACTTTGTGAAGTTTTGGAAGTCGCCTGAAGACTTACCACGAGTGATTGGATGAGGTCTGTGTGACCTTAGTTCAAGGAGAATACGGTGAGGACTAGGTGTCCTGAGCTGCGTGTTTAGGACTGGGTGTCCGGGACTGTGTGTCCTTGAGTTTAAATACTCAGCCGCTCCAACCAGACGTACAACTGAGACAACAGTTGGAACTGGTCTACCAAATGATTGTCTTCACCAAGCTTACTGGTTCCATTTCCTCAACTCTTTCATTTCCTCATAATTGAGTTGTGTGCTTGTTCATATCTGTGTTTGAAGACTTTGACTGAAGGCTTTCTCAGTTTCCTCAGTTAAATTTCTTTAGTCTGTTTGTCTTCATCCTGTGTTATCCTGTGCTTACGCTTCCTGTACTCTATGCCTATCTTCATTTCATCATGATGACTATGCTTGTATTCTGTTATGTTTACTTTTGAGTACTTATTCCACTGCTAGTAGTTCTTCGCTAAGGAATTTCCTCACCGACAAATTCCTCAGTGAAGAATTTCATCAAAATCGCCTATTCACCCCCCTCTAGTAGATATAACGCACTTTCAGCTAGGCTTAAAGCCATTCACATACTGCTAGCCTATGCAAATCATCATAACATCCTTCTGTATAAAATGGATGTGAAGAGTGCCTTTCTCAATGGCAGGATTTAAGAAGAAGTGTATGTTTCCCAACCGCCTGGCTTTGAAGATCCAAAACATCCTCACATGGTTTACAAGCTCAACAAGGCACTGTATGGCCTCTAACAAGCCCCTCGTGTTTGGTATGACACACTCAAAGACTTCCTGAAGAGCAAAGGCTTCAAACCTGGATCCCTGGATCCCACACTCTTCACGAAGACATATGACGGTGAACTGTTTGTGTGCCAAATATATGTGGATGACATTATCTTTGGCTGCACTAATCAAAAATACAGTGATGAGTTTGGACACATGATGCAAGAGCAATATCAAATGTCCATAATGGGTGAGCTGAAGTTCTTCCTTGGTCTTCAAATACGCCAGCAAAGCAACAACATCTTCATATCTCAAGAGAAATACCTCAAAGACTGCCTGAAGAAGTTTGGAATGCAAGACTGCAAAGGTTACACGATGCCAATGCCAACCAAAAGTCATCTGGGTCCTAACGCCAGTGTTAAAGAGTTCGATCAAAAGGTATACCGCTCCATGATTGGTTCTTTACTTTATTTATGTGCATCTAGGCCAGATATCATGCTTACTGTTTGCATGTGTGCCCGATTCCAAGCAGCACCAAAGGAATCACACCACTTAGCTGTGAAGCGAATTCTTCGATATTTGGCTTACACCCCAACACTAGGATTATGGTATCCAAAGGGCTCAGAGTTTATCTAGTTGGATTCTCGGATGCTGATTATGCTGGTGACAAGGTGGATCGCAAGTCTACATCAGGCACATGTCACTTTCTGGGATGATCACTTGTTTGTTGGTCTTCAAAGAAGCAGAACTGTGTATCTCTCTCCACTGCTGAATCTGAATACATTGCTGTTGGATCTGTCTGCGCTCAACTTCTATGGATGAAGCAAACACTCAAAGACTATAGTATCCATCTGAAGCAAGTACCACTCTATTGCGACAATGAAAGCACTATCGAGATTGCCAACAACCCAGTTCAGCACTCGAAGACAAAGCACATTGAAATTTGTCATCACTTTCTCACAGATCATGTATGAAGGAAGATATTGATATCATTCACGTCAACACTGAAGAGCAACTGGCAGATATCTTCACAAAGCCCTTGGATGAGAAAAGGTTTTGCAAGTTGCGGTGTGAGCTAAATATCTTGGAATCCTCAAATGGCCTGTGATCAGGCACACATCCTAACACTTATGCATGTTGATGACTTAGATGTGCAACACACGAAGTAATGTATATCTTCAATTAACGAAGACTTACAATCTAAGTGTGAATACATTAACATGGAATTTGACTTCGAAGCGCCATGGTAATTGTGCGTCATGTCTGGGTCTAATACTTCCTATTCGGTGGGTAACGCCACCACCAAACTTTTGTTTGGAGTGTTTTTGTGCTGGCGTTACATTTGCTAAGTCTTCGCATTTGGTTTGTCTTCAATATTAACATGTCTTCATGTTTATCTTCACTATTTCGATTTGATTTTATTCGGATATTTTCATATATTAGTGTTCTGTCCTCTACAACATTCACTTATAGCTATGTCTTCGCATTTGAATCTTTTGAACTAAGTGAATGTGATCGGACCCTAACCTCTCTATGCTCCGTCTCAAATCTATCTATCCAAATAATATGCATTCTATTGAAATCGTCGAATGTCTTCTCTGCGTCCTTGTTAGCAGAAGATACAGAGATAAACATTAAATCTGTTTTAAATGTTCAATCGTTTTTGCCTGAAACCCGGAGAAGCGAGAACGACCACCCGACAATCCAGGCGTGCGTGGGAACATGGAACAACCTCCAATGTGTTGCATGTTCGCCACGTGTCCCTCAGATGTGAACCGCCAGGGACACATGCGTAATAAAGCTGTGTCGTCCCTGTCCTTATAAATACACACCACACCCCAGTCATTATCTCTTCTTCCACTTCTCCTTCTCGCACAAACCCTAGCACCACCGCTAGCTCTCGACGACGCCGTCTACACGCCGGCCGCGGACATCGTCTTCTCCGCCGTCACCGTAGGTGTCCTCCGTCGCCAAGTTAGGGCACGGAAGATCGAACTGCTCGGCCTCATCTTCTATTCCGTCTAGCAGTTCTTCGTGCTGTAAATAAAACCTCTTTTTACAGTCCATTTGATCCGAAAGATTCATCCTTTTCAACCACAAGTGGTTTCTGTCCCTACAAATTTGGATCTATCATGTTCTGCATCCCATAACATGCCTAGTATATTCACTTATGCTTCACAAAGTAGTTAGATTCCTCACTTGTACTTATTTTTGGATTCGTACAAATCTGGAACCAACTCTCAACATATGAGTGAATGTCTTCACACTATGATGTCAATGTCTTCTAAACTGATTTATCTTCAAGATCTTCTGAGAATGCATATGACCTCTTCCCCTTCCCTCGCATCTCTAATGCTGTCACAGGTACATGTCTGTGGGAGAATCCCTTGGTTCTCATAGTCTGCATTCATTTGCAGAGTTCTTACAGCATCACATAAATTCTCCTGAAGCTAGTTCCTGTCTGACTAGTAGACGGAAGCCTTTGACAGTTTCGAAGCCATTCAGTCTGAACTACATGGCCGCAGATAAGTCAGCAAGGAAGGGAGGCAGTAAGCGCCGCGGGGATGCATCAAAGGATTTGCCTGAAGATCTCTATGAGATGTACAAGATTGATCCCGAAGAGGATTACAATCAGCGCAAAACACGAATCCAATGGATTCGAAGATATTGGGCTGAGCAATGGTTCAAATACAAGTTCGTGACCAAGGAGTATGCTGAGAAGAATGCCCTCAAGTGTCCTTGGGGTGATATTCTCTTTCAAAATATTCAACCCAAGAACAGACCTGAAGCTATTATTCAGGGTTTCTACCCTTGTATGGTTCGTGGACCACAGCGTGCAAATGCTGACCCATCATCACTGTTATGGTGTCGCGACGACAATTTGTTCAAGCGCAACCTTCAGTTTGCCAAAGCATCTGCCAAAGAGAACAAGAAATTGCTTGGGTTAGACTTCAACCCAGGTCCATCTGCTCCTCGGGATGATGGCACCCGTGACGCTGAACCCAATATTATCGGGCCCTTCTACAACCTTGAAGGTCTCATATCACACATTGTTGTTCAGGGGGCAGCCGTGGAGCACTCTGCAGATGACACTGATTCTGATGAAGCGCCTGCTCCTCCCAAGCCACAGAAGCAGAAGAAACCAAAGGCTCTAAAGCCCTCCTCTGCACCAAAAGCTTCACATGTGAAGCCTCTGGCTACTGCACCTCCTGAAGCCAGTGTGCAGTCTGAAGATCTCTCACGCATCTCCAAGACTGAGAAGAGGAAGAAGCCCATTCAAACTTCTGGTCAAGCATTGACCCCAACTGCTGTTCTGAGGAATGAGAATGAAGCCATTGATCTGCCAAGTGACGATGATCTTGGCGATGATGCTCTTGAGCTGCTGATAAAGAGCAAAGAAGAGGCGACGATCTTCAATGATCTACCCCTGTTTGATGTGGACATCTTGAACAACTTCATAGATGAATGGTTTGAAAACCCCAGCATCAACCTCGATGACCTTGAGCTTCCAATTGGCATCAGTGTCTCTTTCCATAGTGCCATTGCTTCTGAGCTGGCTCTGGCTCAGAAGATTGTTGAATTGAAGAACAAAATTGATTATGAGAAGGCTCAGTTCAAGAAGAATGTAGCCAACCTCAGTGTGGCTGATTTTCAAAGCTTCAAGCAGACGCTGCATGAGCTCAAAGAACAGTTCCACCAGAAGCGTCAGGAAGCAAAGGGTTCAAGAGAGAGAATGATGTACTTTGCTGAGAAAAGTGTTCAAGCCCATAATGAAGAAGAAAAGTGCAAGGCTCTGGGGCGCCCTGGCATCGACCCCAGAATGGCTACCAAGAAGAAGAAGAAGCCTGCTGTGGCCCAAGCTAAAGCATCAAGGCAGGAAGAACCCTGCATTGTTTTCCCTGCCAGTATGACAGGCTCGAAGCCTAAGGTCCCCATTGTAAGTGCATCTAGTGCCACCCCTAGTTGGTTTTCGAGTATTGATGAAGTTGAGGGACTAATGTGTTTGTGAGAATTGCAGGATAACACAGGTAGAAGTCCCTCATTGATTCGGTTTAGCTACCAGAGATGACCCCTAAAAATGTACGAAGACATTGAAGACAATGGTGGTTTATGAAGACATTCATGTTGAAGACAATGACATGTGAAGACTCCCCATGAAGCTTATGGAACTCGAAGACTTAGATCCTTCGTAGTTTTACTTCATTCATGTTGTGTCATAGGAACCACCGTACTGTTAAGTGGGGTCCAAGAGAACCAGTCAGGATGACTGAAGTGATGCCTAATTCAAATCCTACGTCTTCGAGTGAAGACAATGAGAGAAAATCTTGTCCAGAGTCAGACAAGTCAGCTTTACTTGTAGCCCAAGTAAAGTTGCCGTGTGAGTTCGAAATTCGACCGTTGATACACGTGTCAGTTCCTTAGTGACCCAGGGTCATTTCGGACAAATCAGGTCGGGTTGCCAAGTGGCTATAAATAGTCCACCCCTACAACCATAAACGGTTGGCTGCTCAGATTTCAGTGCACGGCTTTTGTCATTTGAGAGCAACCCACCTCGAAGCCTTTGAGAGAAAATCCCTAGCGAGGAGAAAAGCCCTAACCACCCAGAGCCAGAGTAATTGGGCATCACTTAAGTCTTCTTGTCTGAGTGATCTGAAGACTTATTACACTTGAGGACTATGCATCCTCCAGCCGGTTAGGCGTCGCGTTCTGAGCATCCAAGAGAAATTGTGGATTGCCGGTGAACGAAGTCTGTGAAGGTTTGGGAGTCTACCTTGAAGACTTACCAGAGTGATTGGGCGAGGTCTGTGTGACCTTAGCTCAAGGAGAAAACGGTGAGGACTGGGTGTCCTGAGCTGCGTGTTCAGGACTGGGTGTCCGGGACTGTGTGTCCTTTGGTTTAAATACCTAGCCGCTCCAACCAGACGTACAGTTGTCTCAGCAACTGGAACTGGTCCAACAAATCATTGTCTTCAGCGTGTCATTGGTTTCATCTTCACCTCCCTTTACTTACCATTACACATTGTGAAGCCATTGCATGCTTGCTTTATCTTCTGTCTTCACAACTTGACTGTATGATTTGTTTGGCTTCATAACTTCTTCCTACCTGATCCTTATTACACTGAAGCTGTTTGTCACTATGCTTTCACTATATTGTATACTTGACCACGGCTTGCCTTGTGTAATCTAACTTCCGCTGCATAGTGATAGGCTTGTCCATTCTGTTTGTCTTCATAACTTCCACGTATTGAAGACTTTCATAAAAATCGCCTATTCACCCCCCCTCTAGTCGATATAACGCACTTTCAATTGGTATCAAAGCAAGGTGCTCCCTTGTTCTGTGTGATTCGGTTTAACCACCTGGAGTTTTAGCTATGTCTACTGCAGGGATAATTAAAGTCTCCGCTGCGTGCCCCGTCTTCGATGGAACTGAATATCCCTACTAGAATAATAAGATGTGCATGCATCTTGAAGCCATTGACGTCGACCAATGGTATGTCATCGAAAACGGCGTTCCCAAGGCTGGAGAAGGTGTCACTGCTGCTGATGTCAAGAAGTTCACTCAACTGGACTCTACTGCCAAGAATATCATCTATGGTCATCTGACTAAGGGACAGTACGGCCGTGTAAGTGCCTTGAAGACATCCAAGCTGGTCTGGGACTGGCTCTCCAAGGTCAACGAAGGCATCTCAACCCAGAGAGATCAGAGAATCAGTGTTCTTCACAATCTCTTCAACCGCTTCAAGCGAAATGACAATGAGAATGTCCAGCACACATTTGACCGGCTCACTGACATCACAAATGAGCTTCAAGCCCTCGGCGCCACTGAGATCACCAAACATGAAATCGTCAAGACGCTGCTGAGATCACTTGACAGTTCGTTTGACATCCTAGCCCTGATGATCCAAGAACGGCCAGATTTCAAGACACTCGATCCGTCTGACATACTTGAGAGGCTCAACACACATGAGTTTCAGCTGTCTGAGAAAAGAGATATCTACGGTCCAAACTATGGGCGAACTCGTTCCTTGAAGGCAAAAGCTGTGTCCTCATCTGAAGAAGAATCTGACAGCAGTTCTGATGATCCTGAAGACATTGGACGGGAACTTGCAATGCTAGTGAAGAAGTTCCAGAAATTCACCAAGAAGAAAGGCTTCAGAAAGTCTTCACGATCAAGCTTAAGGAATGATGAAGCTTCTGCTCATGACTACAAGAAGAAAACATGTCACAAGTGCAAGAAAACTGGACACTTCATCTTTGAGTGTCCACAGTGGGACAATGAGAGCAGAAAGAAGAAGAAGAGCAAGGAATATGACTCCGACGACAAGAAGAAGAAATACTCAAAGTCTTCTTCCAAGTCTTCCTCAAAGTCTTCCTCAAAGTCTTCATCACACAAGAAGAGCTCAACTGGCAAGGCTCGTGCGTTTATTGGCAAGGAAATGGATTCAGAGGAGGAGTCCGCTTTTGAGGAGGCAGAGGTGGAGTCTGACGAGGAGTCTGATTCTGGCATTGCGAGTCTGGCTACAGCCTACATTGCCAAGTCCATCTTCAACACTGAAGACAATGACTTCATCACCAATACCGATGCAAATGACAAGGACGACTCTACTCCTACCTACTGCTTCATGGCACGCGGTGCCAAGGTAAACACACGCACTACTCACAATCAAACATCCAGTGACGATGACTCTGATTGTGATTCAAAACCCAGCTACAAAACACTTGCTAAAATTGCAACTGAACAACAAAAGGCCATGGAACATATTCAAAAACTGTTAGACAGAAGCGATGATCTGTTGGGTGCTGAAATGACTCGTTCTGAATCCTTAATTGAAGACATAAAAAATCTTCATGTCAAGTATCAAGAACTCGAAGGTCGTCTTGAGACTCTCTCAACTACTCATGAAAAGCTTTCCTATGATTATCTTCAAAAGAAGCAAGATCTTGAGAAGTTGAGAGCGGATCATGAAGATCTTCAAAAGCAAAACGAGTCACTTCGAGCCGAACAGATCAGTTCTGCTCAGGAAGGATTTGAACCACCATGCCTTAAATGCATTGAGCGTGATAATGCTACTTCTGTTGCTGAATGTTCCACTTCTACTGCTGTTGCAATATCTTCAACTGTTGAAGTAGTAACTAACCCCTCTGCTGAGGATACCACTGCTATTGCTGATGAGAATGCTAGGTTGAAGACATTGCTTGAAACAGGGATGTACAAAAGTCTCAAAGGACATCAGACATTATGTGATGTCCTCAAGAAGCAGATTCTAAACCGAAACCCTTGGAAAGAGGGTGTTGGGTTCGTGAGGAAAATTAATGCAGATGGATCTTACTGGAAACCTGAGCAGTACCCCAAAACCACATGGGTTGCTGCAAAGGAATCCTCAGCAGATCCATCCAATCTATCTGGCTTCACTTGTGCTAATCCTATTATCATTGATGAATCCTTTGATGCAAACTATAAACTGTTTAAGAATCAGAATGGTGAAGTATTTGCCAGGTACATTGGTACTAACTGCAGGAATGGACCGCCTATGAAGAAGATCTGGGTTCCAAAAACATGTCTGGAGAATCTTCCTGTGAATGTCCTCATGACACCTCACATGAAGAAGACAAACCTCAGACCAAAGGCTTCATATGGTCCAAAGGCTTCATACAGGCAGAGGACTCACCTGAGTCGCACTAATGCAAATTTTTTGCAGGGAAACCATGCTCAGGCGTATGAGAGCAGTTCTTCAAACCGTCATGCTCATATGACCAAGAACTATTCTGCTTATTCTTATGAGTACTATTGCCCGCCTGCTAGACTGTTTGCCAGGGCTCCAAAGCCAAAATTCTCAGATGCTGCACTTAGACTTATTGCTTCTAAGCCACCCTTGAAGATGTGGTTGGTTAAGAAAGCTTAACTCTCTTTTGCAGGGAAAGGTCTCCAGCAGAAAACCAAAATCTTCTGACGCTATTGCTGGGGACCTTAAAAATCTTGTGGGGCGCAAGATCAAATGCCCGAATGGCATCACTATGTATTTCGTACCTGAATCGCATGCTACTCTCCCTACTAGTCCTAACCTGGATCTAAGTTTTCATAATCCACTGGTTCGTCAAATGTTTTTCCTTCACAATACTCTTCGTGAAGCCTATCCCCCTAACTGCATTGTAGGGAACGACACCAGCGACTTCAGAGTCATCAGAAGTCTCTTTATGGACTCAACCTTACGTCCATCTGACAAGAGCCATATCACATTTGCTGACACTGGTAAAACTAAGGTATTGGGTCTAGGTAGAGTTGCAATCTCAAAGGATCAACACATGGATAAAGTCATGTTTGTTGAATCCCTTGGCTTTCTGTCTCAATGCTTTGCGATTTGAACATGATTGTAATCTTTGGAAAATATCGTTGCCTGGTACTAATGGAATCTGACAAGTCTCTAGTGTTTGAAGGGTATCGGAAAGATGATTTGTACGTGGTAGATTTCTCAGCAGGGCCACAGCTTGCAGTATGTCTTCTCGCAAATGCTTCAGAATGCTGGCTTTGCCATCGGAGGCTTGGGCATGCTGGCATGAGGAACCTCCACACCCTTGCGAAGAAGAAGCATGTCATAGGCATCGAGGGCGTCAAGTTCAAGAAAGATCACTTATGCGGTGCCTGTGAAGCAGGGAAGATGACAAGGGCAAAACATCCTTCGAAGACAATCATGACCACTACTCGACCCTTCGAACTGCTTCACATGGATCTCTTTGGTCCCACTCACTACTCAACTTTTTCAACTACTGCTTGCCTCTACGGCTTTGTCATTGTTGATGATTACTCTAGATATACTTGGGTGCACATAATTCTTTACAAGACTGAAGTGCAGGATGTCTTCAGACGGTTCGCAAATCGGGCTATGAACAATTATGGCGCCAAGATAAAGCACATCAGAAGTGACAATGGCACTGAATTCAAGAACACTGGCCTTGACACATATCTTGATACATTGGGCATCACTCATGAATTCTCTGCTCCGTACACACCACAGCAGAATGGCATCGTCGAACGCAAGAACAGAACACTCATTGAGATGGCCAGAACAATGTTAGATGAGTACAAGACTCCAAGAAAATTCTGGACTGAAGCCATTGACACTGCATGCCATACAATCAACCGTGTCTATCTTCACAAGCTTCTGAACAAGACATCTTATGAACTTCTAACTGGCAAGAAGCCAAATGTCAGTTACTTCAGAGTATTTGGCTCAAGATGCTGGATCAAGGACCCTCACCACACCTCAAAATTTGCTCCAAAAGCACATGAGGGCTTTATGCTTGGATATGAAAAGGATTCGCACTCCTACAGAGTCTTCAATCTCTTTCACTACAAAGTGGTTGAAACAGTGGATGTGCGGTTCGATGAGACCAATGGGTCACAAAGAGAGCAACTGCCATATGTGCTAGATGAAGTTCCAGCCAGTGAATCAATCAAGCTAATGGGAACTGGAGAAATTATACCTTCTGAAGCTCATCCTGAAGAAGAACTTATCATCTCAGCACCTGATCCACACGAAGACAATGCTCAGCCTGAAGACATTCCTCCCCATGACAACATAGATCAGCAAGAGCAAAGTCTTCGACCCATACATCCTCGTGTTGCCAATGAAGTGCAGATTGACAGAATAATTGATAGCATCAATGCACCTGGTCCACTGACTTGTTCAAGGGCAACTCAACTAGAAAATTTCTGCGGACACTTCGCATTCGTTTCAATCACAGAACCCAAGAAAGTTGAAGAAGCTTTTATGGAACCTGAGTGGATTCAAGCTATGCAAGAAGAGCTTCAATAGTTTGAGCTGAACAATGTATGGGAGTTGGTTAAGCGTCCTGATCCACGGAAGCATAACATAATAGGCACCAAATGGATATACCGCAACAAGCAAGATGAGCATGGTCAAGTCGTCAGAAACAAGGCTCGTCTCGTTGCTCAAGGATATACTCAAGTGGAAGGCATTGACTTCGATGAAACATTTGCTCCTGTGGCCAGACTTGAAGCCATCCGTATACTGCTGGCCTATGCAAATCATCACAACATAATTCTGTATCAAATGGATGTGAAGAGTGCCTTTCTCAATGGCAAAATTGAAGAAGAAGTGTATGTTGCACAACCACCTGGGTTTGAAGATCCAAAACATCCTGACATGGTTTACAAGCTCAATAAGGCACTATATGGCCTCAAACAAGCCCCTCGGGCCTGGTATGATACACTCAAATACTTCCTGAAGAGCAAAGGCTTCATACCTGGTTCCCTAGATCCCACTCTCTTCACGAAGACATATGATGGTGAACTGTTTGTGTGCCAAATATATGTGGATGACATTATCTTCGGCTGCACCAATCAAAAGTACAGTGAGGAGTTCGGATATATGATGCAAGAGCAATATCAGATGTCTATGATGGGGGAGCTGAAATTCTTCCTCGGTCTTCAGATACAGCAACAACGCAATGGCATCTTCATATCTCAAGAGAAGTATCTCAAAGATTGCCTGAAGAAGTTCGGTATGCAAGACTGCAAAGGTTTCACAACACCAATGCCAGCCAAGCATCATCTGGGTCCTGACGACAATGGTAAAGAGTTCGATCAAAAGGTATACCGCTCCATGACTGGTTCTTTGCTTTATTTATGTGCATCTAGGCCAGATATTATGCTTAGTGTTTGCATGTGTGCTCGATTCCAAGCGGCACCAAAGGAGTCGCATCACTTAGCTGTGAAGCAAATTCTTCGATATTTGGCTCACACCCCAACTCTAGGGTTATGGTATCCAAAGGGCTCAGAGTTTGATCTGGTTGGATTTTCGGATGCTGATTACGCCGGTGACAAGGTTGCTCGGAAGTCCACATCAGGCACATGTCACTTTCTGGGCCGATCACTTGTATGTTGGTCTTCAAAGAAGCAGAACTGTGTATCTCTCTCCACTGCTGAATCTGAATACACTGCTGCTGGATCCTGCTGCGCTCAGCTTCTATGGATGAAGCAAACCCTCAAGGATTATGGCATTCATCTGAAGCAAGTGCCACTTTACTGCGACAACAAAAGCGCCATCAAGATCGCCAACAACCCAGTTCAGCACTCGAAGACAAAGCACATTGAAATTCGTCATCATTTTCTCAGAGATCATGTTGCGAAGGAAGATATTGATATCATACACGTCAACACTGAGGAGCAATTGGCAGATATCTTCACCAAGCCCTTGGATGAGAAGAGGTTTTGCAAGTTACGGTGTGAGCTAAATATCTTGGAATCCTCAAATGTCCTGTGATCAGGCACACATCCTAACACTTATGCATGTTGATGACTTAGATGTGCAACACACGAAGTAACGTATATCTTCAGTCAATGAAGACATGCATTCTAAGTGTGAATACATTAACATGGAATTTGACTTCGGAGCGCCACGATAATTGTGCGCCGTGTCTGGGTCTAATACTTCCTATACGATGGGTAACGCCACCACCAAATTCTCTGCTTGAAGTGTTTCACTCATGGCGTTACAGTTGCTATGTCTTCACATTTGGTTTGGCTTCAATCTCAACATGTCTTCATGATTATCTTCACTATGTTGATTATATATATGTACTGGTGTTCTGTCCTCTACATCATTCACTTATAGCTATGTCTTCTTGTTTGAATCTTTTGACCTAAGTGAATGTGATCGTACCCTAACCTCTCCATGCTTCCTACCTCAAACTCTATCTCTCCAAGTCATATGCATTCTATTGAAACTGTTGAATGTCTTCACCGCATCCTTGTCAGCTGAAGACACAGAGACAAACTTTGAAACCGTTTTCAATACTTTTCCACCAAAATCTCCAGAGCGAAGCCATTGGCAACTGCACCTCCTGAAGCAAGTGCGCGGTCTGAAGACTTATCACGAGTCTCCAAGCCCCAAGAAGCCAAGAAGCCTCAGCCACACACTGGCAAAGAGCTCACAACTGCTGTCATTCTGCGCAGCGAGACCATTGATCTGTCCAGTGACGAAGATCTTGGCGATGACGCTCTTGAGAAGCTCATCAAGAGCAAGGAGGAGGCTGAAATCTTCAACAATCTGCCTCTGTTTGATGCAGCAATCCTCCACAACTTCATCGATGAGTGGTTTGATACACCCAATATCAGCTTCAATGATCTGCAGCTACCCATTGGCCTCAGCGTCGCCTTCCAAGGCGCTATTGCTTCAGAACTTGCAATTGCCCAGCGCATTGTTGAACTGAAGCAGAAGATTGATTTTGAAAAGGCTCAGTTCAAGCAGAATATGGCCAAGCTCAGCGTCCAAGAAGTCAAGGACTTCAAGGTCATGTTGCACAAGTTGAAGGAAAACTTTCTGAAGAAACGTGCCGAAGCTCAGGGTTCGCGGAAGCGAATGAAGACTCTGGCTGATCGCTGTGTGCAGGCCTACAATGAGGCCGAGAAGCGCAAGGCACTTGGGCGTCCCGGCATCGACCCCAGGATGGCCGCGAAGAAAAAGAAGAAGCCCGCTGTGGCTGAACAAGAGGCACCAAGGCAAGAAGCTGTTCCGATTGTCTTCCCCACTGCTAAGACTGGCTCGAAGCCAAAGCACCGGTCAACCGCTTCAGAGCTCAAGAAGACATGGACAGCCGAAGCTGAAGCTCGGAAGAGGAAACACCCTGAAGCCTTTCCTTCTGACCCCACCATCAAGAAGCGCAAGACCAAGAAATCTCGGGCTGCTCCCACAGAGCCCTTGATAGTCGAACCCCTCTCCGTCCGCTATCCTGACGAAGATCGTCAGTTGACCGTGCATGAGCCTGCTTTCACAGAGGCTCCGCACGCTGAAGACATTCCAGCAGCCGACCCCAACGCTGCTGAAGACATTGGTATCCAAGACAATGTACAAGGTGATGCAGCCCTTTCTCAGCTTGAAACAAGCGAAATGATCAGCATTGGTCGTCCATTGACACCAATCACCCAAGATGCATCATGGGCAGATCGCCCGCAGGAGGAAGAGAATGAGCCCCAGCCCACTGCAACTCCACTGGTGTCGCCTACATTACGTAGGCTTCGCAAAGGGCCAAGGGCTCAGGCTGCTGACGACATTCCGGCTGCATCAGCCGAAGAGCATGAAGAAGAACCTCAAGCTCCGTCTCCCCCGAACCAACAAGAAGAAGTTCTCAAGGAGAACGCACCTGAATCCATCCCTCTCACTACACATGTTGAGGCTGAAAACATTGCGACTGCCACAACCAACACTGAAGCAATTGTGGAGCCCGACCAACCAACAGCTTCAAAAGACACTGAAGCTACTGCATCTGAACCTTCTGTGCCTGAGTCTGCTGCCGGTCCACAGTTCAACTATCATGTTGTGCACAGGCCCTAGGTCCAGAAGCCGATCCCACGACTGCCAAGGTTCCCAGGTCCTGCATCAGCTCCTGGCTCCTTTAATGTCAATAGCTTCAGGGCAGATAACACGTTCTTCAACAGCTCCAAGAACCCTTATTCAAGGGAACGGATTGTATCAGATAGGGTCTGGAGCTACCCACAGCGCAGCTACTATTCATGCATCCTATACAACCAAGGCCGTATCTTTCCTCACCAGCGCCTTGAGGTTGAAGTTGTTGCTGGTCTGCCTGGTCTGGAAGAAGCACTGGATTGCTTCAAGCAAGTGGGTCTGCTGCCGTTTATCACCGATGAAGAGCACTGGAATGAAGAGCTTCTGCTCCAGTTCTATGCCAGACTGCATATGAAAGGCTACAACAGAGATCCGAAGACTTGGGTCCTGGAGTGGATGACCGGCAATGTCCATCATGAAGCCAATGCATTCGATATCATTGAGCTTACTGGCCTACCCACTCCTGGCGAACTCTTCGAAGAAGGCTGCCAACTCCATGCTGAAGCAATTGAGAGCATATTCCAGCGACCTGAGCCAAATATGAGTCAGATGCTCTCAATGATGAAGCCATTGCCTCTTGATGCACCTTATCCAACTGAGTTCTTCGTTGAAGACTTAGAGTACCTGCCCAGAACTATATATCACATCGTCAGGCGGACTCTCTGGCCCATTAAGGGGCACTCTCCATATGCCAAGGTTGAAGGTGCCATGAAGACTCTCATCTTCTGTATCCTGCATGGCAAATGCTTCAACGCACAGGATCTCTTTATACGCCAACTTGCAGCGTCTGGCTCAGATCTCTTTGGTTTGAAGATTTATGCTCCTTGGGTTATGAGGCTGATCAAGCTTCACTCTACTATCTCCTATCAGCCCTCAGCCCGCAACCATAGGATCTTCTTACCCGATGTGGACACCTCTGCTGAAGCAATATATCCTGAGCCTGCCAAGCAACCATTAAGTCTTCAGAATGCAGAACACCAGAGCTTCACTCAGAATGATGAAGGTGTTGAAGCCATCTCAAGAGTGTATCCAATGGCTGGCACCACACGTGCCCCTGCATCAACTGAAGCCACTGACAGCACAGCTGCACAGAGACCCAAGAAACGTGCCCGTTCACTCAATGACCGAGAACTTCTTGTGGCTCTTCACCAAAAGCAAGATAGGCATCACGACTGGCTCAAAAGGCAGATGAGAAGTATCGTGCAAGACTTCAATCGCATCAGAAATCTGGCCACCAAGAATGCATTCGTCGCACATGAAACCTGTCGCCGCACTTGGAAAGGCCTCACCATGATGTGCACTGAAGCTGAACTTCAAGAGGATGGCTTCAGAGAGAGATTCAAGTTTGACTCCACACCCCCCAGAAGAGCTGTGCTGCGCGGAACTCCGTCCCTTGAAGATTCAGAGTTCTCTTCTTCTGCTGCCACCGTGACCGGAAGAATCATTGAGGAAGAAGACGGCGCTACATCACCACCACCTTCTTCAGCGCACGTCGACCCTGCACCAAGCTCTTCAGCACCACCAAACGCCTCCACCGACCCTGCTGCGCCTGGGAACGCGTAGAAAACTCTATGTCTTCAAACCTTTTTGGTCATCACTGACAAAAGGGGGAGAAGCATATGATGTTTATAGTCTTCAAGCGGGTCAATAATATGGGCGGGTGCTTTATATTTTGCATTTTGCTTCGTGCTTACAACTCTCGTTTTGCTACATTTGGTTCTTTGAGTTGTAACACTTAAACTTGATGGTCGTCTGCTACTTGTTTGCCACTATGTTTTTGCGAAGATAAATTCCGCATGTACGACGATAATTTCCGCACTTATATCATTTCGCAAACGTCCATTTTTCATTATGCATGTCATTCTCTTCATATACCTTTACATGCATGGTGGATTGTCATCATAAGTTGAAGTGGATTCCCACAAGTACAACCTGCCATGTGCATTTGCGTTCCAGAAGCAAATTACTTATATGCACATCTTCAGGGGGAGCCCTTGCAGCTTATGAAGACAATTCCTTTACAATTTCACAAATTATATTCCCCATTGAAAACTTCAACTAGTTTGTCATCAATCACCAAAAAGGGGGAGATTGTAAGTGCATCTAGTGCCACCCCTAGTTGGTTTTGGAGTATTGACGACAAACCTAGTTGAGGGACTAATGTGTTTGTGAGAATTGCAGGATAACACAGGTAGAAGTCCCTCATTGATTCGGTTTAGCTACCAGAGATGACCCCTAAAAATGTACGAAGACATTGAAGACAATGGTGGTTTATGAAGACATTCATGTTGAAGACAATGACATGTGAAGACTCCCAATGAAGCTTATGGAACTCGAAGACTTAGATCCTTCGTAGTTTTACTTCATTCATGTTGTGTCATAGGAACCACCGTACTGTTAAGTGGGGTCCAAGAGAACCAGTCAGGATGACTGAAGTGATGCCTAATTCAAATCCTATGTCTTCGAGTGAAGACAATGAGAGAAAATCTTGTCCATAGTCAGACAAGTCAGTTTTACTTGTAGCCCAAGTAAAGTTGCCGTGTGAGTTCGAAATTCGACCGTTGATACACGTGTCAGTTCCTTAGTGACCTAGGGTCATTTCGGACAAATCGGGTCGGGTTGCCAAGTGGCTATAAATAGTCCACCCCTAGAACCATAAACGGTTGGCTGCTCAGATTTCAGTGCACGGCTTTTGTCGTTTGAGAGCAACCCACCTCGAAGCCTTTGAGAGAAAATCCCTAGCAAGGAAAAAAGCCCTAACCACCCAGAGCCAGAGTAATTGGGCATCACTTAAGTCTTCTTGTCTGAGTGATCTGAAGACTTATTACACTTGAGGACTGTGCATCCTCCAGCCGGTTAGGCGTCGCGTTCTGAGCATCCAAGAGAAATTGTGGATTGCCGGTGAACGAAGTCTGTGAAGGTTTGGGAGTCTACCTTGAAGACTTACCAGAGTGATTGGGCGAGGTCTGTGTGACCTTAGCTCAAGGAGAAAACGGTGAGGACTGGGTGTCCTGAGCTGCGTGTTCAGGACTAGGTGTCTGGGACTGTGTGTCTTTGGTTTAAATACCTAGCCGCTCCAACCAAACGTACAGTTGTCACAGCAACTGGAACTGGTCCAACAAATCATTGTCTTCAGCGTGTCACTGGTTTCATCTTCACCTCCCTTTACTTACCATTACACATTGTGAAGCCATTGCATGCTTGCTTTATCTTCTGTCTTCACAACTTGACTGTATGATTTGTTTGGCTTCATAACTTCTTCCTACCTGATCCTTATTACACTGAAGCTGTTTGTCATTGTGCTTTCACTATATTGTATACTTGACCACGGCTTGCCTTGTGTAATCTAACTTCCGCTGCATAGTGATATGCTTGTCCATTCTGTTTGTCTTCATAACTTCCACGTATTGAAGACTTTCATAAAAATCGCCTATTCACCCCCCCTCTAGTCGATATAACGCACTTTCACCCGTAGCTGCTTCTGAACTCAAGAAAACAAGGGCAGCTGAAGCCGAAGCCCGTAAGCGCAAGACCAAGAACACCACTGACGACGCTCCACCGACCAAGAAGAGAAAAACCAAGAAGAAAGACCGGGCTGCTCCAATAGAGCACCTTGTCGTTGAGCCAATCTCAGTGGCTCGTCCTGCGTCTGAACACCCTGAGCGCCAGTTGATAGTTCATGAGCCTGCTACCACAAAGGCTCCTGAAGCTGAAGAAGATGCAGCTGTTGACCCCCCGCGGCTGAAGACATTGGTCCCCAAGACAATGTTGAAGATGATGAAGTCCTTCCTCATATCGAGCACAACATGGTATCATCGCCTGTTCTGACGAATAGCGAACTCATCATCATTGGTCGTCCTTTGACTCCAATTGCTCAGGATGATTCATGGGCTGATCACCCTCAAGACTCCCCCCGTCAAGAATCACCAAGTACTCCCCCACCTCAAGCCACCACTCCGGTGTTTGAAGATGATGACTTTGTGGTCCAGCCGTCTCCCTCTCCAAAGACGTCGCTCGCACTCCGCAGGCTTCGCAAAGGACCAAGGCCACAAGTCACTCTGTCGAGCGTTCCAGAAGGAGAAGAGCAACATAACTCAGTGGCACAACAAGTGTTCCCTGACGCCACTCCAACTATGAACGTCTCTCAGGTCAAAGTGAAAGCTGCTGAATACATTCCGACTGCATCAGCCGATGAACAAGAAGAACCAAGAGAAGAAGAACGTGTTGCTACACCCCCGTCCAACCCTGAAGTTGTTCTCGAGGAGAACGTGTCCGACCCTCCAGCTACTCGAGTGGAGGTTGAAAACTCTGCGGCGGCCACTAACACCAATGCTGAAGCTAATGACGTTGTCATGGCCGAAGCTAATATGGCGCCTGAAGCTAATGTGGTGCTAGAAGTGAATGCACCTGAAGCAAATCCGCAGCTCGAAGACAATGCCTCTGCTCCTGTACCACCTCCCAGGCCACACACCATTGAGCAATCACTCTATCAAGGTCAACTTGCCACCGTCCGCTAGCCCATTCTGGATCCTCCACCTGCTGTCGGTCCGCAATTTGACTATCATGTGGAGCACAGGCCTCAGGTCCAGAAGCCAAAGCCAAGGCTGCCAAGATTTCCAGGTACTGCAACTTCACCAGGATCATTTAATGGGAATGGCTTCATAGCACACAACACCTTCTTTGATAGCACCAAGAACCCATATTCCAAGCCAAGAATATCATCTGATAGGTTCTGGAGTTATCAGCAGCACAGTTACTATTCCTGCATACTATACAATCAGGGGCGCATTTTCCCTCATATGCGTCTAGACTGCGAAGCTATTGCTGGACTGCTCTGCTTGGAAGAAGCTCTTGACTGCTTCCGTGATGCTGGTCTCCTGACCTTTGTGATTGCTAAAGAGCATTGGAATGAAGAGCTTCTGCTGCAATTCTATGCAACTCTCCACGTTCGTGGCTACAACAGGGATCCGAAGACTTGGATCCTTGAGTGGATGACATGCGATATACACAATGAAGCCAAAGCCCAATACATCATTGAGCTTACTGCCCTACCCACTCCTGGTGAACACTATGAACTAGGTTGTCAGCTTCACCGCAATGCATTGGAGAGCATCTTTCAGAAGCCAGAGTCCAACATGAGCCAAATGCTGAGCATGATGAAGCCACTGCCCCAAGACACTGAATATCCAAAGGAGTTCTTTGTTAAAGACCTAGAGTATCTGCCCCGCACTATTTATCATATCATCAGGCGAATCTATGGCCTGTCAAAGGACATTCTTCTGCAGCAAAGCTTGAAGGAGCAATGAAGACATTGGTTTTCTATATCTTCAATGGATCAACTTCAATACTCAAGACTTCTTCATCAGGCAATTGGCTGCATCTGGCTCTAATCTCTTTGGTCTGAAGTTTTATGCTCCATGGGTAATGCGCCTCATCAAGCCTCACTCTGCTATCAACTATCAGCCGTCTGCGCGCAATCATCTCATATTCTTGCCAGAGGTTGATCTGTCTATCGAAGCCATTTACCTAGAGCCTGCAAAAGAGCCAATTTATCTTTACAATGTCGATCATCAAAGCTTCACCCAGACCATTGAAGGAGTTCAGGCCGTCACTCGTGTTTATCCTTTGGCTGGAAATACACGTGCACCTCGTGCCCATACTGAAGCCACTGAAAGCAAAATTGCCCAAAGGCCTCGCAAGCGTTCTTGTGTTCTTAGTGACCGAGAGCTTCTTGTCGCCCTGCATCAGAAACAGGATAAGCATCATGACTGGCTCAAGCGTCAGATGCAAAGCCTCTTGGTGGATGTCAATCGCATTCGCAACCTTGCCACCAAGAATGCCTTTGTCACTCATGAGACCTGTCGGAGGTCGTGGAAGAGCTTGACATTGCTCAGTGCTGAAGCTGATCTTCAAGACGATGGCTTCACGGAGAGATTCAAGTTTGACTCAACTCCTCCAAGGAATGCTCACTTGCGTCGGACTCCCTCACTCGAAGAAGCTGACTATTCTTCCTTAGCTGCAACTGTTAATGCCAGAGTCATTGATGACCAAGATGATGTTACCTCACCACCTCCCACTTCGGCACGTATCGACACTGCACCAAGTTCTTCTGCACCACCAAACCTCAATGACGACCCTGCTGCTTCGCCTACTCCTCATGGGAACGAGTAGAAGCTCTATGTCTTCAAACATTTTTGGTCCTTACTGACAAAAGGGGGAGAAGCATATGAGTTGATAGTCTTCAAGCGGGTCCATATGGGTGGTTGCTATACTCTTTGCTACATTTGCCAAGTGCTTACAACTCTCGCTTTTGATACATTTGGTTCTTTGAGTTGTAACACTTAAACTTGATGGTTTTCTGCTACCTTTTCTCATGTGCGACGATAAATTCCGCATGTGCGACGATAAATTCCGCACAAAGTCAGTTGTCACCGCCCTAGCTTAGCTTTGCTTACTCTTGCATGATCATCATGGCATCATGTTTATTTTTTTTATGAAACTGAAATGGGGATGACAGAACCCCCAGCACCCCCCTTAAACCAACTAGGGTTTACTAAAATCTTTTTCAATAATTTCAAAATGCCCTTTAGAAATGTTCATCATTTCTGGATCAAGGTGGAAGCATCTACCGAAAATGCTTGACATTTTTGTAGGACATATTTGGACTTTGAATTAGTTCAACCATATTTGAATTGGAGCTATTTAAATGCTATATATATTTTAGATGCTCCAAAAATGTTGGAAATTGTTAAGGGTCACTGGAATAACTCAGAAAGCACCCATACTTATTTCTGGGATTTTATGAATGGTTTACTATTTATTTTAAACCAGAACAGAAAACAGAAATTAGAAAAGGTAACAGAAATAAAAGAGAGAGACAGAGGAGCTACCTGGGCTTACCTGGCCACTTACCTCGGCCCAGCACTGTAGCTGGCCCAGCCCAGCCATCGCACCGTCTTCAACCTCCTACCAGTAGGCAGGAGGGCGTGTGCTCGCCGTGCGCCGGCACGCGCCGGCACGCGCCGGCCGTCTCCTGCCTCCCTCCCTGTCTCCCCATCGCCCTGAGGATGCCACGCACTCCCTCTCGACCCTCTCACTCTCTCCCGCACCTTCTCCCCCTCCTCTGGCTCCCCCTCTTCCCCACCGAGCGGAGCTCGTCGCCGCTGCTCGCTGCTGCCGCAGCCACCGCCTCCCCCTCGCTTCTCCGACGTGCCCACGAGCTTCGCCTCGACTTCCTCATCCTCTCCACCAAGCCATGGAGCTACGGACGCGCCACAACGTCGCCAGCATCGCCGTTTCCATCGCCGGCCACTGTGGATTCTCGCCGTCGATTCAAGAGCTACTGGACGTCCCCGAGCCCGCTGAGACCGCCGTCCGACTCCCTGTGAGCTCTGCCGTCGTTATCCACTCTTCCCCGCGTCGTTTCCTTGCCGTAGCGCCGTTCCCCGCCGTCACCGAAGCTCACCGCCGCCCAGCCTTGTCGCCGCCGTGGCTTGAGCTCGAATGAGTCGCGCCCGTGCACCTCACCGAGCTCCTGGCAACCCCAAGAGGCTACACAGTGTTTTACTTCACTCGCCCGTGCTCCAGAACGTCGTTTCCGCCAAGGTCCAAACTCCGGCCGCCGCAGCCGAGCTCGCCGGCGTCAGCTCCGGCCATCCCAGCTACTGCTGCTTGCTGGAATGGATGCGCGCGTGTGCCAGCAATCCGTAGCCGCAAACGGCGCGCCAAACCGTCGACCGTGGGCAAATCCCGAGCCCTCCGCCGTCTCGGGCTTCGCCGGCGACAAGCCGCGGGTCAACTCCTGCGAGTTGACCCGGGGGTTTGACCCCGTCTGACCAGGGTTTGACCACCCTAGGTCACTGACGCATGGGGCCAGCCCTGCTAATTAACCCAGGTTAGCATTAATTATTTAGTTAGTTAATTAGCCTCTCACATGTGGGCCCATGCCTTAACTAAACTAGATTAGGTTTAGTTTAATTTTAATTAACCTTGTTAGTTAACTGTGTCACTGACGTGTGCATCCCACTGTCAAGTTTGACTTGGACCATCCCCTTTGACCCACTGACGTCATGCTTACGCATTGCTGACGCAGTTAACCATTTTCTGGATTAAAAATAATTCAGAAAATTCCAGAAATTAGTATAAACTTCTAAAATTCATAGAAATTCAACCGTGACTCCAAATGAAATAAATTATATATGAAAATTGATCAGAAAAATCCAAGGAATCTGAATATGGCATTTTCATGCATATTTGAACAACTTAACCTCACTGTTTAGTCCAAAACATGATAATGCACTATTTGAATTCATAGTTTGAATTTGAATTTGAACCTAGTGTTCAAACCAACTCCATTTAAATTGTTGCTAGTTGCATTAGCTCAATCAATAGCATATTGCCATGTCATGATCATGCATCATATTGTTGCATCGCATTGATTGTGTTCTTCCTTGTTTGCCGGTAATTGTCCCCTCTCGGTAGACGCTGCTCCGACGCTGTGATCGTTGACACTGATGAAGACTCAATGTTATCTTCACAAGTGCCAGGCAAGCAAAACCCCCTTGTTCATTCCGATACAATCCCACTCTCTCGCTCTTGCTCTCTTCTACTGCATTAGGACAACAACGATTCAACTGTTACATGCTGCGGTAGTTGAACCCTTTTCCTCTGCATGACCTGTCATTGCCACAGTAAATAAATGAAACCCACTAGCATGAGTAGGAGTTGTTTGAGCCCTGATGTGCCTACTCATTCATGTTTGTTTGTCATGCCTGCTACTGCTTAGAGTTGAGTCAGGTCTGATTCATCGGGGATGAATCGGAGGTGTGTAAACATGTGCTACTGTTGAGAGCTAAGTGTGTGAACACGATTTGGTAAAGGTAGCGGTGAGAGGCCATGTAGGAGTACATGGTGGGTTGTCTCATTGAAGCCGTCCTCAGGAACTGAGTTCTGTGTTTGTGATCCATGAAACAGTTACTACCACGCATTGGGCCCGAAACCAATGGACCCTCTCGGCTTCTTAATCACCCTAGTACTCTGTCTAGGAGTTGCAACTAGTTTCTAGTGTTTGTAGGTTATGTGTTGGCGGCCGTGCGTAGAGCTGACCCTAGGGGTGGGCTATGATGCGGTAGATACACCGTGGCACGGTGTACTGGGCGCCCGTTTGGTGTCTCGGGAACCCTGTTCACATTGTTCGGGGCCGTATGTGGAAACCTCGGCCGGACTCCCTGCGGATGGAACCTGGATAGGCGATAAACCTGGACTAGAGACTTGAGTGTTTAGGTAGGCCGTGGCCGACACCCTCGTTGGGCTTTCGGTTGAAGGTTGCCGAGTACATGTCGTGTAAACGGCGATAAGTGGTGAGAGCGTGTGTGAAGAAGTACACCCCTGCAGGGTTAACATCATCTATTCGAATAGCCGTGTCCACGGTAATGGACTTCTGGGTTGCCTATAACAGTTCATAGACAAGTGAAAGTGGATACTCTAAAACTCGCAAGATAAGTGTGAGTGCTATGGATGGCCTTCTCGTAGGGAGACGGGAGCGGATCCATAGTGGTGTATTGAATGGTGAATATGTGGACTCGTGTGCGCCACCTCAAAAGAGTTACTTGCAGTCGTAGTTCAGGTTAGCCACTGAGTCAAAAGCTGGGTTGCTGCAGTTAAACCCCACCATCCTTTTTGTTGATAATGATGCATATGTAGCTAGTTCTGATGTAAGTCTTGCTGGGTACATTTGTACTCATGTTTGCTTAATTTATGTTTTGCAGAGAGACGTTAGTATCACTAGTAGTTCCACTTGGACTCTGACATTTAGCTTGTTACCTCAGCTACGATCTTGTACCCTTGGAGGGTCTGGTAGATAGTCAGGCTTCTCAGCCCTTTTCATTTGTAGATGTCTGTACTCAGACATGTTAAGCTTCCGCATGTGCTTTGATTTGTATGCTATGATTGTTGGGTCATGGGACCCATGTTTGTAATATCTCGCTCCTCGGAGCCTAATGAATAAATACTTGAGTCGTAGAGTTATGTTGTGATGCCATGTTGTATTTACACATACCGAGCATATTGTGTGTACGATTGAAATGCTTGGTATGTGTGGGATCCGACAATCTAGTTGTTTATCCTTGGCAGCCTCTCTTATGGGGAAATGTAGTCTAGTGCTTCCATGAGCCATAGTAGTCCGCTATAGCCCGGTTCACCGGAGTCCTGCTAGCCCAGCACTACTTCTCAGGACACTTGACTGGCCGGCATGTGTTTCACTTCGTTCCTGTGTCTGTCCCTTTGGGGAAATGTCACGCAGTGACATCCGGAGTCCTACCTAGCCTGCTACAGCCCGGGTTCCCGGAGTCTTGTTAGCCCAGTGCTATAGCCTGGATTCACACGCTGCTGACCGACATGCTTGATGTGTTTCATGTATGCCTGTTCCCATAGGTTGGTGCCGCTTTGGGTTCACGACTAGCCATGTCGGCCCGGGTTCTCTGTCATATGGATGCTAGCGACACTAACATATACGTGAGCCAAAAGGCACAAATGGTCCCGGGCCATGGTAAGGTGACACCCGTGGGAATACCGTGCGTGAGGCCGCAAAGTGATATGAGGTGTTACCACCTCGATCGATGTGACTTGGAATCGGGGTCCTGACAGCGTTGGTATCAGAGCCTGGCTGCCTATAGGATTACCAAGCCAAACTGGTCGAAGTTGAGTCTAGAAATGCTTTAGTTATATAAGGGAATTGATTGTGGAAGGGAATGTAAGGCTCTTTTTACTCCTTATACCTCATGGCCTTCTGATCTGAGTCAACCTATTCTCTTCTACGGGGGTTAAGAACTAGATCTTCTCATCTATCTATCAGGATGACGAGTTACTATGTTAGAGACTTATAGGATTGATGTATTCAAGCCTCTGTTCAGTTCCTACTACTTCCATGTGTTCTTAGTTGATCTCAGAACCTTGATATGTTGATGTTGAGCGGTCATGCCACTATTTTACAGAATGTCTCAAATATTTTTGAGCATTTACAGCTGTTATGCTGTCCGAGTCATCCCAGGTTTCTAAACAGTCTGATGCATTTGCAAATCTCCTTATCCCGTTTCCGATGTCCTTTTGGGCTAGATTAAGCACACTAATCGGTCTGTTGAGGTACTCCATTGCCTTGATATACATGTTGGAGCTATTATTATGACCCTAGGCATTCTAGCGAACCACCACTAATCTAGCAATGCTTTATATCCCCAGTGTGAAAATTCTGGCTACCTTTCTTGAAAGCATCCCGTGATGTTATTTAGTTAGTAGGTATTCTACTACTGGGTTTTGAACCCGAGATTCACCCTACTTCATGTTGTTAGTATTTGCTAGTTCCCTTAAGATATTAGTAACCATGTGATAGTCCTCGAGGTCTGTGGTATATCGTTCTTCCAATACCATGAGCCAATATGGCAGAAGTTATTTGAACCAAAAGATCTCAATTAGAGTACTCTTGAGGAGTTCTCCATTCATAATTGTGACTCTGCTAGTCCTACCTCTCTGCATGGGTTATCCGGAAGAAATATGTTGAGCTTTGTTCAACATACTAATCTGTGCATCCACAACTCAGAAAGATATATGTTCCTTGAGTTGATCCTCCTCAGCTGTATTCCGACCCTAGTCTATCAATTGATAGTCAGGAATAGCTGTGCATTCATGTTCATCGATGCCTATTATTCTTGTGGTCCGTCAAGCCATTCTATTCCAGAATGACTAGGAGAAACAAGCTCCAGTACCTCATCCATTTCTAGGATTGGGTCAAAGCAGTTGTATTCCGCAGATCAAATGCCAATCCATCTTTTGCTCTGTTCTACCTTGGAATGTTACCATCTTTATGTCAAGAATGTCATGAGAATTGCACCACCTCTTATGAATTTTTGATGCAGTGATACTTCTCGCTATCACTATTCATTCCTCGGTCCCGTGTTGTTGCAACCGGAATGCCGACAAGAGAACCATGATGTGTGAAATTTATACTCCTAGCAACCGTGTTGCTTGGTAGTTAATGGACAATATTCTCATTCTTAGTGTGATGGTTATTAAATCATCATCCTAAAATTGATCGTGCTACCTAGTATTTATTTCTGGTGCACTCTTCGATCAATGAGTGAGGATTATTCAACCCCTTGCTTATTTGATCAGATCGTCTTGCCTTGAACAACAAGATTGTTCTCAAGCTTAGTAACATATTGGTGGTTCGTGATTTTCTGAAGATCTTCTCGGAAGTATTACTTGGTTGTCACCTGACCGCTATGTTGAGTTCTTGATCAAGTTGGTTTTCTTGTAAACCACCCCTTCTCCAAGAATCCATGTTGGATATCCCTGAGCTGGTTGGTTAAGCTAAACAACAACTTGGAGAGTTGGAAGATAAAAGCTTGTCTGACTTAGTTCATGTTAAGGGATATCTTTTAGTGTGTGTGTCTGTTGAAGAAAGATGATATCTCCATCGATTGGTCCTCGTGATCAGTTGTAGGATCTATTGCCTTGTCAAAACTTTGACTTGAGTATGGGCTATCGTCAAGTCAAATTAGAACCAACGATGTTCGTAATGTTGTCTTACTCGTGGTTGATCCCTCGAGCATACACCATTACATCTTTTGGTCTGTCCAATGCTATCACCGTGTTCACATGATTGTGGAGGTCCAGTGATATGGAAACTCTGATGAGTTACTGTTGAGCCCATCCGCAGCATTTTGTCTCACCCATGGGTCATGTTGAACATCAACCTAGTGTTGGAAACTTTGTAAGCAATGTCTTCGTGTCCCGTTCATGAAGCTTATTCTTGTATGGAAGAAGTGACTTCCTCGAATTCATGTGCTTTAGGTGCAAGTTGCCGCCATGAATTCGAGAAAGTTTGTTTTTGTTTCCTCTGGTACCATCCCAAGTCAGTCATGCATGTGCGAAGTGTGTTATGGTTTGACAGGCTCGCTACCTCCATTCCATTTGTATTCTCTATCACACCAAGCCACTGGCTGATTTGTTCAAGGAAAAGAAGTTTCTTCATAAGAGCTAATCATATGACTTATGCAAGGACTTCGATATCCTTGATGATGGTTCCCAACTAGGACTCGGTAGTGTTTCATTGTAAGACTACTATGTGGTCATGCTTGTCTGGGACAACATGTTCACATGTGTTTAGCAGAACCAACTCATGTTTTGGAGCTTACTACCATAGTCCATTTCCTGAGAATCTCGCAATGACATCTTGTCGATTTGTGTTGCAAACTTTCATTTTCTTTCTAGGCTCCATGAGTCTGGAATATCCTAACACCAACCAGATCTGAATCTCAGGTAGATATGATGGTTGGAACGTACTCCAAGAACTATATTGTTGGTCCCTCTGTAACCGGTAACGTGGATGTCGTGGCCAACACACCTAACCGGAAGGCCTATTATTGTAGTATCCTGGTAGAAGAAGTTGGTCACCTCCCCATAAGGATCTCGCAGGATCTGCCTCCATAGTTATTCCTTATGGATTCTTGAGCTTCCGAAGTCTGACCTTTTACTTCATATTCTAGATATAAAACCATATCTATTAATGGATTACGCTAGCACATCAAGGAGAACATTAGAGGCGGAGTGCTAAATGTCTCTCGGTCGATCATCCAGATTCTGTTCCCTTAGCCTCGCTAAGGGAAGATCTGAGAAGGTGTTATCTTCCTTTGTATCCGCATCATCCATCACTATTCATCATGGTAGTATGTCGTGTTGCCAGGATCCTTGCCACGGATGTTGGTAGAACCTTGATGAATATGGAAATGCTCAAGTTCTTGAGAGCACGCGTAAGCAAAATCATCCCTTGCGTTGTCTTCAACAAGGTAGTCCACATCATCCATCCTAGTCCGAGTATGCCATCTCCTCGAGCTATCTCAAATGATCAATTGCAAATTGCCTTAAGCTGGTATGAAGAGTTTCAATGATCTCTGAATCAAAAGTAATTCTTTTGCCACTTAAGGGAATATTTCTGCGAGTCACCTTCCTTAAGATGTCTCGTTATGGTATCATGGCAATTATCTCCTCGCTACTTTGAAACCATGCACCATCGTACTTAAGCGTGGAATTATTGCCTACCAAATTTGAACCTTTATCATCCGCTTCTTTCCATCACCCCTGATGTGTGTTTCGTGTCTCAGCTCAAGAGATGTTTTATATCTCATTCCATGAGTTGATCTTGAGTGCTCGATCTCCGAGGAGATCGATTCTTGTAGAATTTCTTTCTGCTGTCGTCATGCTGGATGAAGATCCCGAAAGCAAAGACGTTAAGATCAAGATGACGCAATGAGTCAACATCCTCGGGAAGGGCAGTTGGATCGAGAAGACTGTGATAGTTTTGTGACCCCCCTTCCTTCTTACCTCATGTCTTGAATCTCGGGCCGAGATTCTTGTTTAGTGGGGGTGAGTTGTCACCGCACTAGCTTAGCTTTGCTTACTCTTGCATGATCATCATGGCATCATGTTTATTTTTTATGAAACTGAAATGGGGATGACAGAACCCCCAGCACCCCCCTTAAACCAACTAGGGTTTACTAAAATCTTTTTCAATAATTTCAAAATGCCCTTTAGAAATGTTCATCATTTCTGGATCAAGGTGGAAGCATCTACCGAAAATGGTTGACATTTTTGCAGGACATATTTGGACTTTGAATTAATTCAACCATATTTGAATTGGAGCTATTTAAATGCTATATATATTTTAGATGCTCCAAAAATGTTGGAAATTGTTAAGGGTAACTGGAATAACTCAGAAAGCACCCATACTTATTTCCAGGATTTTATGAATGGTTTACTATTTATTTTAAACCAGAACAGAAAACAGAAATTAGAAAAGGTAACAGGAATAAAAGAGAGAGACAGAGGAGCTACCTGGGCTTACCTGGCCACTTACCTCGGCCCAGCACTGTAGCTGGCCCAGCCCAGCCCAGCCGTCGCACCGTCTTCAACCTCCTGCCAGTAGGCAAGAGGGCGTGTGCACGCCGCGCGCCGGCACGCGCCGGCCACCTCCTGCCTCCCTGCCTGTCTCCCCATCGCCCTGAGGATGCCACGCACTCCCTCTCGACCCTCTCACTCCCTCCCGCGCCTTCTCCCCCTCCTCTAGCTCCCCCTCTTCCCCACCGAGCGGAGCTCGTCGCCGCCGCTCGCTGCTGCCGCAGCCACCGCCTCCCCCTTGCTTCTCCGACGTGCCCATGAGCTTCGCCTTGACTTCCTCATCCTCTCCACCAAGCCATGGAGCTACGGACGCACCACAACGTCGCCAGCATCGCCGTTTCCATCGCCGGCCACCGTGGATTCTCGTCGTCAATTCGAGAGCTACCAGACGTCCCCGAGCCCGCTGAGACCGCCGTCCGACTCCCTGTGAGCTCCGTCGTTGTTATCCACTCTTCCCCGCGTCGTTTCCTTGCCGTAGCGCCATTCCCCGCCGTCACCGAAGCTCACCGCCGCCCAGCCTTGTCGCCGTCGTGGCTTGAGCTCGAATGAGTCGCGCCCGTGCACCTCACCGAGCACCTGGTGACCCCAGGAGGCTACACAGTGTTTTACTTCGCTCGCTCGTGCTCCGGAACGCTGTTTCCGCCAAGGTCCGAACTCCGGCCGCCGCAGCCGAGCTCGGCGGCGTCAGCTCCGGCCATCCCAGCTACTGCTGCTTGCTGGAATGGATGCGTGTGCGTGCCAGCAATCCGTAGCCGCAAACGGAGTGCCAAACCGTCGACCGTGGGCAAATCCCGAGCCCTCCGCCGTCTCGGGCTTCGCCGGCGACAAGCCGCGGGTCAACTCCGGCGAGTTGACCCGGGGGTTTGACCCCGTCTGACCAGGGTTTGACCACCCTAGGTCACTGACGCATGGGGCCAGCCCTGCTAATTAACCCGAGTTAGCGTTAATTATTTAGTTAGTTAATTAGCCTCTGACATGTGGGCCCATGCCTTAACTAAACTAGATTAGGTTTAGTTTAATTTTAATTAACCTTGTTAGTTAACTGTGTCACTGACGTGTGGACCCCACTGTCAGGTTTGACTTGGACCAGCCCCTTTGACCCGCTGACGTCATGCTTACGCATTGCTGACGCAGTTAACCATTTTCTGGATTAAAAATAATTCAGAAAATTCCAAAAATTAGTATAAACTTCTAAAATTCATAGAAATTCAACCGTAACTCCAAATGAAATAGATTATATATGAAAATTGATCAGAAAAATCCAAGGAATCTGAATATGGCATTTTCATGCATGTTTGAACAACTTAACCTCACTGTTTAGTCCAAAACATGATAATGCACTATTTGAATTCATAGTTTGAATTTGAATTTGAACCTAGTGTTCAAACCAACTCCATTTAACTTGTTGCTAGTTGCATTAGCTCAATCAACAGCATATTGCCATGTCATGATCATGCATCATATTGTTGCATCGTATTGATTGTGTTATTCCTTGTTTGCCGGTAATTGTCCCCTCTCGGTAGATGCTGCTCCGACGCTTTGATCGTTGACACTGATGAAGACTCAATGTTATCTTCAGAAGTGCCAGGCATGCAAAACCCCCTTGTTCATTCTGATACAATCCCACACTCTCGCTCTTGCTCTCTTTTACTGCATTAGGACAACAACGATTCAACTGTTACATGCTGCGGTAGTTGAACCCTTTTCCTCTGCATGACCTGTCATTGCCATAGTAAATAGATGAAACCCACTAGCATGAGTAGGAGTTGTTTGAGCCCCGATGTGCCTACTCATTCATGTTTGTTTGTCATGCCTGCTACTGCTTAGAGTTGAGTCAGGTCTGATTCATCGGGGATGAATCGGAGGTGTGTAAACATGTGCTACTGTTGAGAGCTAAGTGTGTGAACACGATTTGGTAAAGGTAGCGGTGAGAGGCCATGTAGGAGTACATGGTGGGTTGTCTCATTGAAGCCGTCCTCGGGAACTGAGTTCTGTGTTTGTGATCCATGAAACAGTTACTACCACGCATTGGGCCCGAAACCAATGGACCCTCTCGGCTTCTTAATCACCCTAGTACTCTGTCCAGGAGTTGCAACTAGTTTCTGGTGTTTGTAGGTTATGTGTTGGTGGCCGTGCGTAGCACTGACCCTAGGGGTGGGCTATGATGCGGTAGATACACCATGGCACGGTGTACCGGGCGCCCGTTTGGTGTTTCGGGAACCCTGTTCACATCGTTCGGGGCCGTATGTGGAAACCTCGGCCGGACTCCCTACGGATGGAACCTGGATAGGTGATAAACCTGGACTAGAGACTTGAGTGTTTAGGTAGGCCGTGGCCGACATCCTCGTTGGGCTTCCGCTTGAAGGTTGCGGAGTACATGTCGTGTAAACGGCGGTAAATGGTGAGAGCGTGTGTGAAGAAGTACACCCCTGCAGGGTTAACATCATCTATTCGAATAGCCGTGTCCGCGGTAATGGACTTCTGGGTTGCCTATAACGGTTCATAGACAAGTGAAAGAGGATACTCTAAAACTCGCAAGATAAGTGTGAGTGCTATGGATGGCCTTCTCGTAGGGAGATGGGAGCGGATCCATAGTGGTGTATTGAATGGTGAATATGTGGACTCGTGTGCACCACCTCAAAAGAGTTACTTGCAGTCGTAGTTCAGGTTAGCCACTGAGTCAAAAGCTGGCTTGCTGCAGTTAAACCCCACCATCCTTTTTGTTGATAATGATGCATATGTAGCTAGTTCTGATGTAAGTCTTGCTAGGTATATTTGTACTCACGTTTGCTTAATTTATGTTTTGCAGAGAGATGTCAGTATCACTAGTAGTTCCGCTTGGACTCCGACGTTTAGCTTGTTACCTCAGCTATGATCTTGTACCCTTGGGAGGGTCTGGTAGATAGTCAGGCCTCTCAGCCCTTTTCATTTATAGATGTCTGTACTCAGACATGTTAAGCTTCCGCATGTGCTTTGATTTGTATGCTATGATTGTTGGGTCATGGGACCCATGTTTGTAATATCTCGCTCCTCGGAGCCTAATGAATAAATACTTGAGTCGTAGAGTTATGTTGTGATGCCATGTTGTATTTACACATATCAAGCATATTGTGTGTATGATTGAAATGCTTGGTATGTGTGGGATCCGACAATCTAGTTGTTTATCCTTGGCAGCCTCTCTTATGGGGAAATGTAGTCTAGTGCTTCCATGAGCCATAGTAGTCCGCTACAGCCCGGTTCACCGGAGTCCTGCTAGCCCAGCACTACTTCTCAGGACACTTGACTGGCCGGCATGTGTTTCACTTCGTTCCTGTGTTTGTCCCTTCGGGGAAATGTCACGCGGTGACATCTGGAGTCCTTCCTAGCCTGCTACAGCCCGGGTTCCCGGAGTCCTGTTAGCCCAGTGCTACAGCCTGGATTCACACGTTGCTGACCAACATGCTCGATGCGTTTCATGTATGCCTATTCCCATAGGTTGGTGCCGCTTTGGGTTCACGACTAGCCATGTCAGCCCGGGTTCTCTGTCATATGGATGCTAGCGACACTAACATATACGTGAGCCAAAAGGCGCAAACGGTCCCGGGCCATGGTAAGGCGACACCCGTGGGAATACCGTGCGTGAGGCCGCAAAGTGATATGAGGTGTTACCGGCTAGATCGATGTGACTTGGAATCGGGGTCCTGACATCATTTTGCATACGTCCATTTTTCATTATGCATGTCATTATCTTAGCTATATCCCTTCATGCATGATGAATTGTCTTCATAAGTAGAAGAGGATCTCCGCAAGTACAACCTGCCATGTGCATTTGCATTCAAAAGCAAAATACTTATATGCACATCTTCAGGGGGAGCCTTTTTGCTACTTACGAAAACAATACCTCAATCCTTTACAATTTCACAAACTTTTATCCCCATTGAAAACTTCAACCAGTTTGTCATCAATCACCAAAAAGGGGGAGATTGTAAGTGCATCTAGTGCCACCCCAAGTTGGTTTTGGAGTATTGACCACAAACCTAGTTGAGGGATTAATGTGTTTGTGAGAATTGCAGGATAACACAGGTAGTAGTTCCTCATAGATTCGGTTTACCTACCGGAGATGACCCCTAAAAATGTGTAAAGACATTGAAGACAATGGTGGTATGTGAAGATATTCACATTGAAGACTATGACATGAGAAGACATCACATGAAGACTTTGGAGCGCGAAGACATAGTTGTTTCGTAGTTTCATCTTCTTCTTTGTTGAGTCATAGGAACCATCGTACTGTTAAGTGGGGTCCAAGTGAACAAAGTCAGAGTGACTAAAGTGATGCTCAACCACATCCTAAGTCTTCGACTGAAGACAATGAGTGCAAATCTTATCCAGAGTTAGATAAGTCAGCTTTACTTGTAGCCCAAGTCAAGCTGTCATGTGTGTTTGAAATCTGACCGTTGGAACACGTGTCAGTTCCTTTGTGACCTAGGGTCATTTCGGACAAATTAGGTCGGGTTGCCTAGTGGCTATAAATAGCCCACCTCCTACACCATAAATTGGTGGCTGCTTAGAGTAAGTGCACGGCTTTTGTCGTTTGAGAGCAACCCACCTCGAAGCCTTTGAGAGAGAAATCCTTGCAAGGATAAAGCCCTAAATACCCAGAGCCAAAGAGTGTTAGGCATCACTAAAGTCTTTCTGTCTGTGTGATCTAAAGACTTGTTACACTTGAGGATTGTGAATCCTCCAGCCGGTTAGGCGTTGTGTTCTGAGCATCCAAGAGTTATTGTGGATTGCCGGTGAACGAAGTCTGTGAAGGTTTAGAAGTCTACCTTGAAGACTTACCTGAGTGATTGGGCGAGGACTGTGTGTCCTTAGCTCAAGGGGAATAAGGTGAAGACGCGGTCTTCTGAGTTGAATCTCAGCCTCCCTAACCAGACGTACAGTTGTCACAGCAACTGGAACTGGTCCAACAAATCCTTGTCTTCACCAAGCAACTGGTTATATCCCTTCCTTCTCTTTATTTATAGTTGGTCCTTGTGAAGTCATTGCCTGATTGCATTTTCTGTTTGTCTTCACTGTGTGACTGTTTGTTCTGATTGGCTTCATACTATCTTCCATCCTGATCCATACTGCCTAGCTGCTAATAGTCTTCGTGCTTTCACTTCTTTTAATACTTGACTATGGCTTGCCAAGTGTAGTCTACCTTCCGCTGCATGTTAATAGGTTCATTTCTATTGTTTGTCTTTGAAACTTCCATGTTTTGAAGACTTTCATAAAAATCGCCTATTCACCCCTCCCCCCTCTAGTCGATCACTAGCACTTTCAGCTACAAGGAGGGTGAACAGGAGAAGATAACTCTCTCTACTGAAAACAACACGGGAAATTTGAAGGAACTACTTGGTGCAAAGGATGCTAAGGTCGCTAAACTGAAGGGTGTTGTTGACCAGTTGAAGTTCATTCATGTTGCTCAAGGCAATGTCATTAGGAATTTGAAGTTCCATCATCTTAAAGAGAAGGAAAAGATGAGCACTGATAAGAGGACTTTGGAGTTTTGCTTTGCATGCCTAAAAAAGAGAAGGAGAAGCTGAGCACTAGGAAGAGCAATCTGGAGTGTTGCATTGCTGACCTGAAGAAACAGAAGGAGAAGTTCAGCATTGAGAAGAGCAATCTAGTGTGTTACATTGCTGCCCGAAGAAGCAGGTGAAAATAACAAGAGGAAGCTCAAGGAGATCAGGGATATTTGCGTTCAAGACTAATTTTTAATCTGACCTTGTGGGTTAGTATCTCTAGTTAGAAGCTCTGAACTGTGGCTTCTAGTGTGTTAACTATGAATCTTCTGAACTTTGTGATGGGGTCACCTACTGCAGGTAGGGTCATAAAGCAGACATCTTGGACCAACCCAGGACCCCACATCAACAAATAGTAAGGCCATCGGGCCACAAGCACACTTAGGTGTTCACCAAGAAACATTCCACTCGTATTGCATCCATCCACTCAGATGGTCACCTGACCACTCGGATGCAGACAATCCACTCGGTTGCTCTATCTGCACTCAAGCAAGGGAGGCGAATAGACAACATGTTGGAAATATTCCCTAGAGGCAATAATAAAATGGTTATTATCATATTTTCCGTTCATTATAAATGTTTATTGTTCATGCTAGAATTGTATGGACCGGTAACTTAAATACATGTGTGAATACATAAACTACACCGTGTCCCTAGTATGCCTCTACTAGACTAGCTCGTTGATCAAAGATGGTTAGGGTTTCCTAACCATAGACATGAGTTGTCATTTGACAAAGGGATCACATCATTAGGAGAATTATGTGATGGACATGACCCAACCGTAAGCATAGCATCGGATTGTTTAGTTTATTTGCTATAGCTTTCTTCATGTCAAGTATCAGTTCCTTAAACCATGAGATCGTGTAACTCCTTGACACCAGAGGAATAATTAGTCCGTATCCAAACATCACTTCGTAACTGGGTGATCATAAAGGTGCTCTACGGGTATATCTAAATGTATCTGTTGGGTTGGCATGGATCAAGACTTGGATTTTTCACTCGTACAATGGAGAGATATCTCTGGGTCCTCTCAGTAATACAACATCTTAAAGAGCTTGCAAGAAATTTGACTAAAGAGTTAGTCACGAGATCTTGTATTACAGAATGAGTAAAGAGACTCTAGCAACCGTCAGTCTTGTACCAGACAACTGCCTGTCTCCCCGTTGGACGCTTCCGCAAGCGCTTCGGCCAATCACAGCTCCAACGGTGGATCAAGCATGTCGTGGCTCTTCTGGCCACGACCTAGCTGGCAGCTACACTCGACCCCGATGAATCCTTCCACGATCTGTTCGCCTCTCTTCATGAGGGGTTAGCAGATGAGGCCAGCCACGAGAGCGTCAAGTCCTTTGCAAAAGTTTTATGGCAGATATGGATAATGGCCCACCCGGGTTTCAGAACGATCAAGGTGGTCATGGCCGCGCGTCACATAGACACATGATATGTCTCCATTGTATCTATAATTTATAAAGTAGTCATGTCATGTTTGCAATAATTTATATGGTTTTGGTATGATTTGATTAGAACTAACCCGGACTGACGCTGTTTTCAGTAGAACTACCATGGTGTTGTTTTTTGTGCAAAAATAAAAGTTTCCGGAATGGGCTAAAAATTTATGGTGATTTTTTATGGACCAAAAAAGACCGTCGAAGCTTCGAGGAAGGACCACAAGCCTCATGAGGAAGCGACGAGCCTGGGGGCACGCCCTCTCCCCAGGGCACGCGGAGCAGGCTTGTCGCTCCCTCGTAGGCTCCCTTGATGTAGACCGGCGCCAAAAATTTCTATAAATACCAAAACCCTAGAAAGAAACCTAGAATTTCCACGCCGCTGCCACAAGCCTCTGTACCAAAGAGATCCCATCTTGAGGCCTTCTCTGGCACTTTGCCGGAGGGGGAAATCATCACCGGAGGCCATCTTCATCATCCCGGCGGCCATCATGAGGAGGAGGGAGTAGTTCACCCTTGGGGCTGAGGGTATGTATCAGTAGCTATGTGTTTGATCTCTCTCTCTCTCTCTCTCTCTTGTGTTCTTGATTTAGCACGATCTTGATGTACCGCGAACTTTGTTAATATAGTTGGATCATATGGTCTTTCTCCCTCTCTATCTTGTTGTGATGAATTGAATTTTTACCTTTGAGGTTTCACTATTATTGAATTGAATACTTTTAGGATCTTGCATATGAATACCCGCGGTGCCAGTGGGGTATTATATTGATTCACGTGATGTATGTTTTGGCACTCAACTCACGGATTCCTGAGGTGACATTGGGGTAATCTATGCATAGGGGTTGATGCACGTTTTCGTCCTACTTTCTCCGATAGAAATCTTGGGGCACTCTTTGAAGTTCTTTGTGTTGGATTGTTATGAATCTGAAGTTGTTTGATGCATATCGAATAATCAACTCACGAATACTTGTGATGACATTGGAGTATCTAGGTGACATTAGAGTTGGTTGATGTGTATCATATGATGTTATTTTAGTAAGAACTCTAGGGTTGTTTGTGACACTTATAGGAATAGCTCAATAGATTGATCAGAAAGAATAACTTTGAGGTGGTTTCGTACCCTACAAACAATTTCATCTTATGTTCTCCGCTAGATAAGAACTTTGGAGTGACTCTTTGTCGCACATTGAGTGATTGTTATATGATTCAATTATGTTAGCACTGTTGACAGATTGCACCGGTGAAAATATGAACCCTGGGCCTTGTTTCCAAGCATTGCAATATGTTTGTGCTCCATTTTATCACTTGCTACCTTGTTGTTTTTATATTCTCAGATCACAAAGACATATATCTACTATCCATACTACACTTGTATCATCATCTCGTTGCCAAACTAATGCACCTATACAATTTGCCATTGTATTGGGTGTGTTGGGGACACAAGAAATTTCTTATATTTGATTGCAGGTGTTGTTTGGGAGAGACTATCTTCATCCTACGCCTCTCACGGATTGATAAACTTTAGATGATCCACTTGAGGAAAAATTCTTACTGTCCTACAAAACTCTGCTCTTGGAGGCCCAACACGAGTCTATGCGCTGATGACGGCCTCAAAGACGACCCCCGAGTCGATGCACCCACCTCTGAATTGGGAGCAGAGGGATAAACTCAACCGAAGAGCCGAGAAAGCTCTACATACACCTATCATGGTGACGACTCCCAAGGCTCTTGCCTTGGAGTTGACGCGATTGGCTACCTTGGCTGAACGCACGTGCCTCGGGCAGCTGCCACTACAAAAAAAAAGAAACTTCAGTGGCATTATGGCCCGAACGAAAACTTTTACTGTCATGGATGTGACATTTTTATGATGATAACTGTGACAAAAACACGTATCATCATAGATGTGGTGGGCTTCTACTTCTGTGATAAAAATTATGATGGAAAATGGGTTTTTCATCCTAAGCGGGTCGGAGACACACCTGCATGACATTCTTTAGGCGTCCATGACATAATTGTGGTAGAAGTGAAGGCGATGAAATTTTCTGGGAGTTCCGGTATACGTGGGTGGTCGGGCCCGAGTGATGCAGTCGTTAGCGCGTTTCTCTCGTACGTGCACGTATGTGTGAGTCGTTTTTGTTAACTGAACTCGAGCGAGGCGTTCGCTTACTGAACTCGAGCGATCGGTCGATCTCTCGCAGTACGTACCGAACACGAGCGATCGACCCCAATAGATATGTATTGAAGCCAACCAATTCATTCGCCGCTAACTGAACCCAAGTGATTCCTTCGCTACTAACTGAACCCGAGCGATTGATCGCTACTACTTACTAAACCCGGGCGATCGACGTGTTGCATTGAGCCCTCGTGCGAGACGTGAGTTGAGCTAGCCGGATGGTTGCCTCTCGATGAATAGTTCCCATTGCTCCGTGCGCGCGATACACGTAGAATGAGTCAAGACTCATCGATCGAACCCCTGATTACCCACAAGTATAAGGGATCAATCTAGTCCTTATGATAAGTACGAGTGTCGAACCAACGAGGCGCAAAAGGAAATGATAAGCAGTTTTCAGGAATGTATTCTCTGCAAGTGCTGTAAGTAGTAGTAACAAATAGTTTGATAGCAAGGCGATTCATAACAAGTAGCAAGTAACAATAGTAAGAAAGGTGCAGTAAGATGGCCCAATCCTTTTTATAACAAAGGACAAGCCAGAAGTCTTTCTTATATTAAGAAAAGTGTTGTCGAGGACACATGAGAATTCTATCTGTGTTATCCAAAAGATTGTCTTCGTGTTTCATTGTCTTCGGGCGAATGTCGGCGCACACCACCAATATCTTCAATGTCTTCAGACATTTTTAGGGGTTTTCTTCAACAGTTAAACTGAATTTTCGAGGACTTTTTGTCTGTGTTATCTTGTGAATCTCACAAACACATTAGTCTCTCAACCATGTTTGTCTTCAATACTTCAAAAACCAATAAGGAGTGTCACTAGATGCACTTACAATATCCAAGTACAACCCGCCTTGGCCTGTAAGCATTTTTCAAGCCCATTTAGTCATTAGGCACCTGTTCATGTGTTTGGTATTTATAATACCGAGGCCCCCAACCTCCTTTGGTGCACAAACGATACTTCAGTGGACCATGTGATATTTCTTTTTTCCAAGTTCTTTTCCCCAGAAGAACTGGGATCGCACTAGATCAAATTTCACATGGACCCCATCTTGAAGTAAAAAAAGAATCCCATGGTAAACATTGGTAAGGACACATATGAGTTATTCAAGATAGTTTTGCCACCAGTGGACTGATACTTTCCTACCCAAGGCTCAACTCTCTTGGCCACACGGTTAGTGATAAAGAGGAAATCATCGATGGTTAAATGCTTATTACAACGAGTATGATTAACAAAAGGTTGTATGAACTACAAAAATAAAAATTGCCATGCTATACTTTAAAATTGCCATCGCCAAGGTGAAAATGCCATGAAAAAAAAGGACAAAATTATAAATTGAGAAAATGCCATGATTTGAAAATATTGCCGCACTACTTTATAAAACTGCCATCCTCTAGATATTTTGTTATCTGGATAAGCCCCAAAAAATAAAAACTACCATGCCATTAAAAAAATGCCATCCTCTGAAACTTTTAAAATTGCCATCCTAATTATAGCAATAAAATGAAATCATCTCAATAATTAAAATGCCATCGTGTTATTGATAAAATTGTGAGGCGGCGGAGGGAGCCGGAGAGCGGCGGCGGCGACGAGGGCCTGGAGCGGTCGGCCCGCAGGGACTGGATTGCTTTTTTTAAGAAAAACTAGGGACCCGATTGCATTTTAGCCCACTTATGTGTGGGGTCGGGCAGTCAGATTCGGGTTTAACCCAGGCAAAGCGAGCAGTTTTCACACTTGGTAGTTTTTTGCCACGGATTAATAAAAAAAGTGGTACTTTTCGGGATAAAATCGTAAAGTGGTAGTTTTCTGTCACGTTTCCGCGAATTGTGGTAGTTTTTGGTTAAATACTCGTTTCCCCTAAAGCGGACAAGTGGGTGCAACGACTAGTTTCTGCGATATTTGCACAAATATTTAAACATTCAGAAGATCCAAAAATTTGAACATATCATACACACAAAGTCTCATAGATAGCTAGTAATTAGAAACTTGGTGGGCTCATCGTCAGCCGATTAGCTTGCCCGCTTCGTGGATGTGGAGGCTACTCTTCCCCTTCCGTTGAAGCTTCATTTTCTAGGGCTCAGGGCCATCCAGTGAGTTTGTTGCCGGCCATGAGGAAGACATGTCGTGGGAAACGGGCACGGCGGCGAGCGGCGCTCTTTTAGACTAGGTTATAATAGCCGAGTCCGTTATAATTTAGTTGAAATATGTCGAAAATGTAATGAATGTGCTCCGGTTTAGATGAACACTAGTAGAAAAAAGGATCATTTGTCCCGGTTCGTGAGGGCTTTTAGTCCCGGTTCTGGAACCGGGACTAAAGGGTCAGTATTAAAGCCCCCCCCCCCCCCTCCTTTAGTCCCGGTTCTTACACGAACCGGGACTAAAGGCCCTCCACATGGCTGCTGTCTGGAGCTCCACCTTTAGTCCCGGTTGGTGTTCCAATACTAACCGGTCTGGAGCTCCACTTTTTTTTCCTTTTAGAATTTGATGATTCTAAAAATTTGCAAACACGCCATAGGCTGTCAACATCGGATGCGGATTTTCGTGCTGAACATTTTGATATATTATACGTTTTTTCCGACATCGTATGCAAAAGTTATAGCTGTTTTACTTTTTCATGACACTTTTTTGCAAAACATGTCCAAATTTAAGTTTTTTAATTTTCCTAATTAGTAGATATAGTAATATAACTACAGCTCGAAGGATTTTATTTTTTGAAGTTTTTATCATATTCTTTTGTTTTTTTCAAAACTGAAATAGCGATACACGAGGGGAGGGGGGGCTAGAGTTTAAGAAATGGCCCTTTAGCCCCGGTTTGAGACACGAATCGGAACAAAAGGGCATCACACCCTTTAGTCCCAGTTTGAGACACGAACCGGGACAAAAGGGCATCACATCCTTTAGCCCGGGTTTGAGACACGAACCGGGACAAAAGGGCGTCACACCCTTTAGTCCCAGTTTGAGATACGAACCGGGACAAAAGGGCATCACACCCTTTAGTCCCGGTTTGAGACACGAACAGGGACAAAAGGGCACCCTTTAGTCCCGGTTCGTGTCTGAAACCGGGACTAAAGATTAGACATTTAGCCGCTCGAACCGGGACTAATGCTCACATTACTCCCGGTTCGTAATGCAACCGGGATTAATGTGTATATTGCGTTGTGACCAAAGCCCTGTTTTCTACTAGTAAAAGATCATCCGGTTATATGTGAAAAATATCTAAGTTTGAATGAAAATTGTCAAGTTTGTTTAAATTTACATCAAATGTGACCCCATATCAGTGCCCGGAGTCCGGACCCCTGTCCACAGAGGGATGTGATGTCCGATTTAAGGGTCGGTGATGCTCTTAAGAAGTATCACGAGAAGAACAGTACACGTGATAAATTGGCAGCCTTGTCCTGAATATTTTTGTCCTATGTACAAATACTATACAGCTTCATGTACAGAGAAGATATCTCCAGAATGAATCAAGAGGAATCCTATGAAATGATTGTTGTTTGTACAAATATTGGCCATCTATCATGCCCAAGCAGTTAGTTAAACTTCATCTCAGTATGTATGTATGTATGGAGTTAACAGCTACAGCTCCTGTATGCTGCCGAAATGACGAGTGATTTGCCAGGGCTAGCTGTGCGTTTCTGATGGTCACGAGCATCCTGGAGAAACAAAGCACATCATCGGTTAGTTTTTTCCAGCGAAATAGCACGTTTCTTGGGTGAAAAGAAGCAGCAAATGTTACCCACAAGCAATTCGCAAAAGCAGGTTTTTCAGCCAGTTTTCTCACCTTCTGATCTGCTAGTGAAATCCCTAGCAGCAAAAAGATCTTCGCTCAGGGTCAACATCTTCGCTCGCTTTACTGCAGTCTGCAGTGGTCAGCAAGTATATACTCTCAGGATAAGACGAGGGCGACAAATGCCAAGGCGATGAGCGCAAGCAAGTGAATCGCCTGCAAAAGACAGAGACCATTTCCAGGCACGTCAGATTCAGGTCTCACACAAAGTAGAAATGCCAAAGACGACAGTGCCGTCTCGTAAAGAGTAAGGCACCAAATATTCTCGGACGACGTATGATCCACATTCAGAAAGTTTGCAACGAACTTGCAGAATCTCACAAAGACGGATCCCCAAGGGCGGGCCTTACCGTCCGCGTGGCGTCCGATTCATCCATCGCCGGGAGGTAGCCGCGCAGCCCGACGTCGTAGACCGGCGTGCCGTCGGGGTAGAAGAGCCCGTAGTTCCGCTCGGAGGCCGGCCCGGGCTTGAGGTTCTCGTTGAAGAGCGCGAAGACGTAGACGTCTATGGGCACCGCCGGCCTCAGCGGCGTCCCTTGCTTCGTCTCTATCCTCCGCAGCAGGTTCCCGATGTAGATCCCGGCGTACTGCGGCGTGGCGCCGGCCTCGTCGGGGTCGCCCCTGGACGGCCACCCGGTCTCGGAGATCTTCACGTCCACGTCGGTGTGGCCCAGCGCCTGGACCGCGGCGTACACCGAGTCCACCTGGGCGTACAGCATGTTGTCGTAGTTGAGCCCCGTGGTCGGGTCCGTCACCCCGGCGTTGGGCTGGAACAGCACGTACTCCAGCGGCACGCCGGCGGGGTCGTCCTTGTAGGCGAAGTACGGGTAGCAGTTGATGAGGAACGGGGACCTCGCCGCCGACAGGAAATCGAGGAGCGGCTGGATGTAGGGCACCACGTCCGGCCGGAACGCGCCGGCGGACGGAGGGTAGGAGCTGCCCATGATGTCCAGGGAGTGCGCCGTGGTGACGTTCACCTGCCCCTGCAGGCCCAGCGCGCCCAGCGCCTGGTACACGGACCTCATCGCCGGCAGGAGGCTGTCCTTGAGGGCGGTGTCGTTGCCCTTGAACACCTCGTTCCCGACGGTGATGCAGGTGATGCGCGTGCTCGGGAGGTACGGCCGGACGTGCTGCTGTACCCACGCCCGCGCCGCCGCCGGGTCCGTCATCGCCGACACGTTCTCGTTGCCGATGCCGATCACGAACTCAACGCCCGTGTCCAGGAACGCGCTCAGCACGTTCTGGTCGGCGTCGTACAGCTTCACCTTGCTCACCTGCATCGACCGGAGGAGCATGGACACGCGGGACGGCGAAGGGAGGTTGTCCGCGATCTGCCCGTAGTTGATCCCGATCGATAGGCCCCCGGCTGCCAGCGCCCCATCTGCTGCGATTGTACTAACAAGTCAGAAAACCACGATCTGCATGCATGCATGCATCAACATCAAGTTCACAGGCAGAAACTGCATTTCGCTCACAGGCAAAACGGGATTTTTTTTATCTTGCGGAATAAACGGGAAGATGACTAATTGGAGATCTTGGCGACAATGCATGACTAATTGGAAATCGTGATTAATTTGATTATGGTCGCTTGGATCATATATACGAAACATCGATCAATTTCGTCCAAGTGGAGATAAGTTCTCAAAGGTTCAAAATAAAATGAACAAAAATCTAAGCGCACACGGTAGTACTTTCCTCTATTCTTTTTTTTTTGAGAGTACGCAAATTGCGTACCTTAACTTTATAGAAGATAGAAGGAGTAATTACAAGAGGGTATGTTCCGATGCCTAGCCACAGACGGCTGTCACCACTTCATCACTTTTCTCTATTCACTGTTATAAAATGTTTTAGGTATTTTAATATGAACTATATACAGATTGAACTGAGTGAACAAATACATCAAAATGTGTCTACATATATATCCGATATAGAAGAGAAGTTAGAACATCAGGAGTACTTGTTTAATTGCAGAAAGCTCGGGTCTACATGTGAAAGAGCATGTGACTGGGGCATCCTACCAAGAATCAAGCCAATATAAAGACCACGTACGTTGTCAAACACCTTTCTAGAGTGTTACATTTTGTACCAGTCATCCAGTGGCCACAAGCCATCCAAAAGTACGCCAGGTTTAGCTCAAGAACTGTAATCAGCAAGCCACTTGGGCACCCTTTGGGAGATACTTTATGGGGAAAGTCATCGCAGCTCAGCACCAGATCGGATCCACGTCAATTTGGGAAGGAAAGCAAAGGGAAAATAATGCCGGAATGGCTTGGATTTGGTATTGGGATTTGGGAGATGCTCCCAAGTGGTACCTAGTGGGCAGCCTTCCTTACGCCATGGAGCACCTTGAGGGACCATGTGAGCTCCCCGGATATTCGTTTAAAACGTACTACGTCCAGATAAGTGATAAGATAATCTCAGCAAGTACACCTAACAACCACTATCGATAGCTAGATCGTCATGTCATGCTGTTACTTAAGGGAAATCAGGCAGCCAAGATTAAATTTTACATTCGGGGGCTTGGAGAAACTTGTTGAGGCTATAAAAGAGAGCAAAGATTGCCTTCCGAAGTTAATTAAAATGAAATAAATGTATCAGATATCAGACAGAAACTGGGTACAGAGAAAACAGGAAATGAAAAGGCCACTTCACTCCATGATCAATGATGTTGTGTAATAAGTTTGACAGATGGCAATGGAATGCCAGAAAGCACAAGTAAACACCAGAGTGCAGCAACAGTGGCGTGCAAGGCATTTGCGAGGAGAATAAAGGATCGTGTACTTTGAGTTTGAGCCCGAATCAAAAACAGTCAGCTCTACGGGGTCAACAACAGATGGATCCCAAGGCACTTGGGAGCATCATGCGATGATCATGTACCCGACTTGACACAATATCTAATCCAACTCTCTGTATGCCCCGCAAAACCCTCTCTAGCTAGTGTGTGCGGATATGCAACGGCGTTCCGCCGCTGTGCGAATATATATGCGAGGATGTATAGTCACAGAGCTGCACGGCGCTCACCTGTGGCCGTGAGAAGGACGGCGTAGACGAGGAGGAGGACGCGAGGCGGCGACCCTGTTCTTGACGGCTCCGCCACGGCCATGGCCGGAATACTCGAGGAGTGTGGACGCAGATAGCTTGAAGCTCCAATTCCAGCCAGGCACTGGGGAAATGCTAGCTTGACCTCTCGATGCTGTCCCGCTGCTCGCGTGTTTGTGTGGACGGAGTGTGTTTGTCGCTCGCTTCGCTGCGCTGCGTTTTGCTTGCGTTTTTGGGCTTGGGGTGGTGTTTCGGGATATTTAAGGGGCGGCAACAATGGTGACGACCGACGACAGTTACAGCCGTTGGTTGGGCCGCGTTGCGTGTGCTTCTGGGTCGAGGGTTTTGTGCCTGATGCAGGAGGAAAGCGCGAGGAGGGAGGGAGAGCGAGGTCGGGAAGAGCCTGGGACGGAAACGATTGTGCGCGCGTGGGCCGGTCCGGCGGCAGGTACAGCCCTGCTGCCTTGTACATGTGCGCCGCCGACGCGTGTCGACCTGGTATGTATCTCCGCCGCGCCGACCATTCCATGTTCGGGGCGGGATCCGACGTGCGCGCCCGCAGGTTGGTACCCGCATTCCCCCCTCGTGATTCCTTGTCCTCCCTCCGTCGAGCCGGCTGGTTGTGGTTGGTGAGATCAGAGGAGCTTCCCCAGACGAAAATAGACTCTCGCGGCACGATTCACGCCGCAGGTTCCAGGCGAGGCAACGAGACGCAAGATGCATATGCATTTTGTACTGGACTGGACGTCCGAGAATGAATGGTTTCTCCCAAACGGGAAGCAAGGTTAAGTCGACGGGTCCGTCCTAGAGCGGGACCACGGCAGGCGGCAGGCGGCAGGCTGGCGTCGGTGCGTGGTGATGGGGCGGTGGCCGTCGACCAGTACGCGATCCGGCTGGGTGCCTGTGACGCCGCTCCGACTCGGCGGCACGTGGACCGGGCCCGCCGCCCGATCGCGCGCTGTGCGCGTCCGTCAGACTCGCCGGATTCCGGTCACGGGCTGCCTTCTTCCTTGTCCACGCCGACCTGCGACATTGCCACATACAGTAAAAATTGTAGCAATTCGTTTAGCTCTACTTCCAATCTTATTAACATAACATGACGGGCCAGGCACCGCGCGAGCCTGTGGAATTGGCGCATTAGCTCAGACCCACGACTGAATCCTATGATTCGTTCGTTCGTTCGAGACAACAATAATTCGATACGCTACATGTGAGCAACATCGCGATCGACGATTCCTTTTCCTCCATTTGGCGCCTTTTTAATTCGGCATCTTTGCCCTACAAATCGTCCTCGAGCCGCCAGTTCATCGTCTTTTGCTTCCTCAACTTTTGTCTGCACTGCGCTCCCCACGACCACGACCAGGGACGGCCAGTCGCTCGCTCGCCAACTCCCTGCCACAGTGCCGCACCTAACGCCGATGGGATATCCAGTACAGGTACACGCGAATCCGTTTTGGACACGCACGCTTCGTGCCGGCCCTATTATTACATCCCTTTTCTTCGCACCAAACCGCAAAAGGTCTTTTCATGTGTGTTTCCTTATAAAAACGTACGTATACACCAACCAACCAAACAACATATACCGGCAAAGATCACAGCAATTTCGGAGTTCAAGAAAGCATCTCCTCGCGCTGTCGAGATCGATGTTTTGGTGGCGGTGGTGGTGTGTTACGTACGTACACTTTACCCCCCAAGTCAAGTGACACACCTTTCTGCACCAAAGCATCCAGATAATGGGATGATGTTGCCGCGCGCGATAGCAGAAAATGCAATGCGCGCGGCACAACACCCCGGGGAAGATTCATCGGTTCTTGTTCGTGGACGTGGCGAGAGCGGCGGCGAACCAGAAACCGATTGACGCGCCACTGCAATACCCACGGCCGTCGACGTCAAGATGGGCTCGACAGATTCCGAGATACCCACATGAGAACGTAGAGAGAAGGACAAAATGAAAATAAAAAGTGCACTTGCTCAGGTTAAAGTCGACGGCGATGAAGGGGAGTGAGAATAAAATTTAGCTAAGATTCAGTCGACAGCTACATATGCAGTGCAGGTAGATCAGATTACAGTGTCAAAGATTGAATGAAACTAGTGCTGCTAGTAGAGGTCGGACTCCTTGTGCGTCTGGATGACGAGGTCGGAGGTGGGGTAGGCGACGCAGGTGAGCGCGTAGCCGGCGGCGACCTGCGCGTCGTCGAGGAACGACTGGTCCGACTGGTCCACGCCGCCCTCCAGGACCTTGCCGGCGCAGGTGGAGCACGCGCCGGCGCGGCACGAGTAGGGCAGCTCCACGCCGGCCTCCTCCGCCGCGTCCAGGATGTAGCTGTCCTCCGCCACCTCGATCACGCTCTCCTTCCCCTCCGGCCCGATCAGCTTCACCTTGTACACCGCCGCCGCGCGCAAGTCGCTCCGTGCTCTTGAGCCTGTCAGCGTGGGCGCCATTCTCGCCGAGCTCAGGTGCAAGTGCGCCGGTTGTTGTCTGGTGCTGTGGTTCAGGCGTGGGTTCGCTCTCAAGTTGCACAGAATTGGTGCCGTGAATGTAGTTGCCATCTCGGGTGCTTGGGGTCTGCTAAAATGGTAATCATCATTCAGAAACAAGAGAGGAGATGCTATAGTAATAACAGACAGAAAGTAGAAGGAGTTTACAGGCACAAAATTCAAGCAGAAATATTTGGCCCCGTTTATAAGGAAAACCAGACCGAAAACCTACACAAGTTGTCCCCGTTTATGAGGAAAACCGGGCCGAAAACCGTACAAGTAACAAGGTTACAGAAAAAGAGAAAAAAATTGACGCCCAGGAGAAGGCACGATCTAACTAGCATGCAGAAAGACCAACACCACGAGAAACACAAGTAGATGTGGGGTGTTGTTGAGGGATCACAATGCCATGACTATGCAAACAACCTAACGCACCGCACCGGCGTGCGTACCAAGCCCCACGGCCCACGGCACAACAGAGTATCATCCATAATCAACGAGTGTCAAACCATAACACGAACCTTGACTGAGAGATCCGCCACAAGCGGTCGAGACGATTAGCAGGTTGGGGAGGCACTTATCTACTATATACGGCAGCAAAATTATTTAGAAAGTATGGTGTTGATTGAGCTATACGATGTGACCAAGCAATCAAATTAGTATTTCTGGCTAGAAAATAGGTCTGAAAGCAAGTGCTAAAATGAAGTAAAGTGTCACAACTATGTCCTACCCGTCTTAGCAGGTACCCCATCTGTTCACAAATGTAAGACGTTTTTGCAGTTACGAAAGAACAACAATATCGTCTGATCACAGAAGTTTGTCATATCCACTTCGAAGAAAGCAATACAACTCTTCCCCACGACACCTTTCGCACGGAAAAAAAGGCAGAAGAATGACCCGAATGGGCCATAAAACATGGACATTAGAAGCTAGTTGATGAGCATGGATCAATTTTTTAAATCTCTGACAATGGACACTAATTAAAGTAGGAGCGATGCTATTACAGTCAAGTGGCTGATGAATAAAAGATATCCAGTTGCAGCCAATAGTTTTTCACAACATGTATTTGGGATTGGGATGTGGATGAGACTGCAAAGTGCATGACACATATCAAGTCTATGGTAGTGAATCGGCTTTTCCATTTATGTGGGAAACTCTATGCGGATCTTTGTCATCCGCACTTGAATTGCCCGCCGCATGATATAGTAATGACGCGAGACCTTTTAGATTTCCTTTTCACCACAAAGCTCTTTCAGAGTAAGCTGAAACCCTTACAACATAAGTAATGCCGATAAGAGTAAGCGCGGCATCTTTGACAGCATGTTGTGCATGTTAAGGCCAATACTCTACTTTACATACTTGCAGTTGCAGATAAGGTTGTGGTTTGGGCACTGAAACTAAGCCGTAATTTATATGCTGCTGATGTCAAAACAGAAAGTAATGTCAAGTGATACTAGTAGTGCTTATTAGATTTGGGGTTGGACAGTTGGACTTGGACCCATATAATTCGACAGGCATGGTCAGAACTCAGTATAGTATACCTATCAGATTTGTCCATCCTACAGAAACCTCAAGTAATCAGCGCAACTCATAGTGCTACACATTTATGAGAGGGAGGGAGCAGAGCATGAGTGGCGAAGCAGGCAAGACGAGGTGCAGGCGGGGTTCCCTGCATTGCACATTCGCATCGCACTAGAGTCTACACAGCACAGGCGAAACCAACCACCAAGTGATGAACATTGAACAGTAGTGGCTTACCATTGCATTTGGGCTCTGAAGCGGGATTTGGAAATTGGAAGATGGGATGAGAAGAGCAGAGGAGACTGACCTGGTACACGGGGTGCGCCGCCGCGCTGCAATCCGGAGCAAGGCAAAGGGGGAGAGGGGAAGAGGAGGAGCGTGGAAAATGGAACGGTCACGGGGTGCTTGGCTGGGATACGGATGGGGGGAAGAGGAGCTTTACTCTCGGTTTGGTTTTAACTGGGACGCCAGGCGGCAGGCCCGGCCGGGGGCCCTTGGTCGGATCCCGCGTCCACGCGCCATCCGGCATTTTGTGCGCCAACGGGAGCACGGATCCGACGGTGGCGTTCTGGATGCTTCGGTTGCTCCGCTCCTGCTGGACGGACGCCACGGCGACGACGGTGGAAGCCAGAACTATCATCCTGTGGCCTGTGGCGGTGATACCGAGGGTCCTCAATGGGAGCTGAAACAGGCCGTTAGAACGGCCGCGTCTGGCTGCATATTACGCAGGCCCAAACAGCAAGCGGTTCATTTTTCTTGGAAATTCCTATTTGCTGCTCTCTGCCGCAAACTGTCGCTGGTTCGCACAGAGCGAGCGACTCGCTTACAAGGTGGGCCAGCCCAATTACGAGATTACTCACCCGCTACTGTTTCTCTGTTTTGGGAACCTCCTAGAAGTTTCCTGATCGGTTTTCGAAAGCTTCTAGAAGGTACCTGTACCAGTTATCTGTGGTTTTCGTCTTTTGTTTGTGTTTTTTCTTTTGCTATTTCTTTTTTTTATTGCGTTTTTTCTGTTTCATTTATTTCTCTTTTGTATTTCTCTTTCATTTTTTAATTTGTTTTGTAATTCTTTTTCTATTCGTTTCTTCTTTCTATTTTTATTTTACAGAATTCTAAAATTTGTTCGAAATATCAAAAAGTGTTCCGAAGTAAAAAAATTGTTCCTTTTTTTAAAATTTTGTTCACAAGTTCCAAAAAAATCATGATTGTTTTACAAATTGTTCGCATATTTTCTAAAAATGTTCACCTTTCAGAAAATGTTCATAAATTTAAAAAAGTTCCTGTTTCGAAATATGTTCTGAATTTATAAATTCGCCTTTAAAAATATGTTCATAACTCCAAAAAATGTTCCACTTTTCAATTTTTGTTCACAAATTCCAATTATGATCATAATGTTCGCTTTTTATAAATTTTGTTTAGAGTTTCAATTTTTGTTTACAGATGCAAAAAATGTGTCCTTTTTGTCCAAAATGTTGTTTTAAAATTGTTCATTTTTCAGACTTTTGTTCATAAATCCGAAAAGGTTCTTCTTTTTAAAGTTGTTCGCAAATTCAAAAATTGTTCGTGTGCGTAAAAAAATTGGAATTAAAAAAATGTTCCCAGTTTTCAAAATTTGTTCACAAATTCACACATTCTTTCTGTTTTGAAATTATGTTACCAATCCAAAAATTGGGCAATTTTTTCAATACTTATTCGTGTATTTCGAAAATTGTTTGGAATTTCTTTTGAAAGTATTCAGAGTTTTATTTAAATGTTCAAGAAAATGGAAAATATTTTGATATGTCGGTTTTGGTAGTGCTAAGAAACTCCACGCTGCATTGTTGACTGAAGCGGTCATTAGTTCTAGTGGCTAGGTACCGACTTTACTAGCGCCGGGTCTCGAGTTTGAATCTTGGGCGAGGCATCTTCTTTTTGCGTTGTTTTTATCACCACCGTCTGCTTCTGCATGGGCCGGCCCAGACAAAGAGTACCCTGTGTGAAACCCCGCCAATCTGCCGCAGAATGTGGCAGATATGAGGTCTCATTTTTCTTCTCAGAGAAAAAACCACAAAGACTATGTATTCAACAGTCGCCGTCGAGAGAGATCCCCACCCAAATCGCAGAGCTACATCGAGTTTTTCCCTCTAGCTAGGGTTTCCTTCTCCCGGAGGCGATTCTGCCGCCATCGTCGAGTTTTTGACCTTCCCTCCTCTGACCTCCCTTGGCCGAGGGATTAAGGACGCGAGGTCTTGATCGGTGCTTAGGGCAGAGAAGAGAGATAGGGTTCCCCCCTTGCTTATCGCCTGATCTGAGTTTTTCTCGGGCAAGTTTTCGATCATGGCGGCTGACGGATCTGGATCTTCTGGACCGAGCACTGCTACCGAAGTTGAGATGATGATGGCCAAGCTTGGCCTGCGAGAAGAGGATCTAGATGATGTTGTGTACGACAAGAAAGAAGCACTGCCAAATGCAGCAAGGTGGGTAGCACTGGCTAGGCTACACATCGATAAACCTTACAGCCAAACCTGGTTTTTCAAGAAGATGTGTGTTGCATGGGATCCAGCGCACGATGTGAGGTTTTGTCCGCTGGAGGATAATCTGTACTCTCTTCAACTATTTTGCCTTGGTGACTGGGAACGTGTAATGCAAGATGGGCCATGGAACTTTAGGGGCAACACGGTGGTGCTTGTTCCCTGCGATGGTGTCACAAAACCAACCATGGTCAAGCTAGATACGATTGATATTTGTATCCAAATTCATGATGTTCCAAACAAGTATGCACACCTGGTGGGAGCCCTAGCAGCTAAGATGGGAGAAGTTCTTTATGCAGAGCCAATCACTCAAGATTTTGCCGGAAACTTCTACCGGGTTTGGGTGAAGATCAATGTTTACAAACCTCTGAAGAACGTTGTGTCAATGATCCGAGGAGGAGAGAGACATATCTATTTGGTGAAGTATGAAAGGCTCCCGGATTGGTGTGCGGTGTATGGACACCTTGGTCATGTTTTCAAGGAGCATGGCAATGGAATCCATGCCCCACATGCACTATTTTTCAAGGATCTTAGGGCGACCTCGAACATGCGCATGGGATCAGGACCATGCACCGGTCGTGGTCGTGGAAGGCACGATGGTCGCCGGGGTGGACGCTTAGGAGGCCGTGCTAATAATCAGCCAGGAGCAGAGGACCAGGATGACCTGGATCAGGATATGGACCTGGAGATGTAGTATGCTGAAGACGTGAACAGGAAACGCTCCTCTGAACTATCGGACCCAATGGATGGAACGGGGGGCTGCAACACCGTTAGGAACTGCCCTCCTAGCTCTGCCCCCACCGTCGGTTCCTGCCAGCCCATCGTCAAAGCAGGACCCGAAGAGAATTAGGACGAATGCGGAGAAGAACAACGGGAAGAAAGGACCAGCAAATGACAAAGCAAATTGAAGCAAAATCGACGACCTCCCGAGGGGAGGATCACCGCGCACAATGAATCTCCTGTGTTGCAATTATCGTGGTGCGGGCAAAGCTGCGAAAATTCATGAGCTTCGCGACCTAGCGAAGCAATTTGCCCCGACAGTGATGTGCATAGTAGAAACTCAGATACCGAAAGCACGTGTCAAAAATCTTGCTGGTACTTTAGGTTGTAATCATTTGTATGTTGTTAGTAGTTCGGGCCATAGTGGCGGCATTGATGTTTTTTGGAATGATGGAATAAAGCTCGATGTTTTTGGGTATTCGAAGTATCATGTAGATGCTATTGTATCTATCCCAAATTATGCAGAGTGGAGGCTAACATGCGTGTATGGAGAGGCGGAAGTGGGAGAAAGATACAAAGCCGGGGACTTGCTAAAATCCTTGGCCGTAGAAAGAAACTTGGCTTGGCTATGTATTGGGGACTTCAATGAAGTTCTACATCAACATGAACATTCTGGGGCTGGCCAACGCAGGACATCTTAGATTCAGGGATTTCGGGAGGCCACGGATGGTTGCGCCCTTCAGGATTTGGGCTATCATTGTAAGGCGTGGACTTTCGAGAAGAAGACGGCGGGTAGGGGGGCTATTGTCTAGTCCGGCTCGACCATGCTATGGCAAGCACTGATTGGATATCTCTATACCCCCAGGAAAGTCTGTTACATGAGATGGGCGCTGCTTCAGATCATTGCCCGATCAGATTACTTCTGGAGCCTGGTGATCCGGTGTCAGTCAAGAAGAAATTGTTCAAGTATGAAATGTATTAGGAGAAGCATGAGGATTTTGGTGCTTCCCTCGAGGGCATGTGGGCAGATGCACCCCAGGGACAAACTGTCACAGAGCTTAATACAAAACTTGGTGATCTGTTAGCATCATTGCAACAGTGGAGTGCGGCTACCATTGGAAACATTGCAAAGGAAATTAAAAAAACTAAAGAAGGAGTTGGCGACTTTACAGAATGACCCCGGCTCTTATCACCCTCACATGCAGAGATAAAAATTACGGATCGCCTAGTTGAGCTATATCATATGGAGGAAATAAAACAATGGCAGTGCTAGCGTATTGACTGGCTATCAGATGGAGACCGTAATACAAAATTCTTTCAAAGACGTGCCAACATGCGTCGAAGGAAGAATATGATAAAGAGTTTGCAGCGAGCCGATGGATCTCTAACCTAGGATCCGGCTGAGATGGCCTTGTTAACCAATGGGTTCTATAAAACTTTGTTTACTTCTGAAGGCACATCGGGTATGGATGTGGTGCTCGACTTGGTTCCGGCTAGGGTCACGTCAGAGATGAATAATGGGTTGAACGCTCCCTACACACCCAATGAGGTGAAAAAAATGCTCTTTTCCAGATGTATCCCACAAAAGCCCCCGGGCCAGATGGATACCTGGCACACTTCTTCCAGAGGCATTGGGAACTTTGTGGTACCGAAGTCACGAATGTGGTCTTGAGGATTCTTCGTGGGGAGGAGAGCCCTGAGGTAATCAATGAAACGATCCTTGTGCTAATTCCCAAGGTTAAAGATCCCATAAACTTAACTCAGTTTCGTCCCATAAGTTTGTGTAATCTGCTTTAGAAAATTGCGTCAAAGGTGTTATACAATAGATTGAAGAAGATCTTGCCTGATATAATCTCTGAAGAACAATCTACGTTTGTTCCAGGCCGGCTAATCACTGATAATATAATAACTGCTTATGAATGCTTACACTTTATGAAGAGGAACAAAGCCAAGAGAAACAAATTTTGTGCGGTGAAGTTGGACATGATGAAGGCCTATGACCAGGTGGAATGGGAATATCTTCGTGCAATCATGACCAAGATGGGTTTCGCACAGTCTTGGGTTAATACAGTGATGAGAGTGGTATCTTTGGTAAAGTTTTCAGTTCTTTTCAATGGATGAAAACTTGATGCATTCACTCCTTCAAGGGGAATCAGCTAGGGAGACCCTATTTCTCCATACCTATTTTTACTTGCAGCTGAGGGCCTTTCATGCCTCTTAGAAAACCAAGATGAATCATCCCAATTGAATGGTATTCGAGTGGCCCCTTCGGCTCCGCCGGCTAGCCACTTGCTCTTCGTGGATGATAGCCTGTTGTTTGTAAAAGCTAGTGCTACTGGAGCAAATGAGTTTTCTTCTTTGATGGAAAGCTATTGCAATGCATCGAGTCAGAGAATAAACCTAGCAAAGTCCTTGGTATTTTTTAGGAAGGGATGCCCCAACTCTCTTAGAGCCGAGGTAAAGGAGGCCCTAAATATTGAAAATGAATCCTTAACAGAGAGATACTTGGGGATGCCTTCGGGTGTTGGAACAAGCAAGAATGGAGCTTTCAAATTTCTGAAGGATAGGCTTTGGGCCAAGATAAAGGGATGGACGGAAAAGCTCCTCTCGGTTGGAGGAAAAGAAGTACTGATTAAATTGGTCGCCCAAGCGATGCCTGTGTTTTCAGTGTCCTGTTCCAAACTGCCCCGTGGCCTCGGTGAACATTTAAACTCCCTGATTAGAAAGTTTTGGTGGGGTAGTAAAGAAGGACAAAGAAAGCCAAGCTGGGTATCATGGAGTACCATGACAAGGCCAAAAAACTGTGGAGGTCTAGGCTTTTGGGGTGTCGAGATCTTCACACCTTGCATTGTTGGCTAGACAAGCGTACAGAATTCTGATGGATCCAAAGGCTACCGATACCATCAAACATGAGGCCTATCACATGTAGAACTGCTAACCCGCCCTAATGGGTGGGTGGACTGATCTTGCCAAGAGCAGAATGGGATAGAGGATTGATTACTCAGGTCTTCCTTTCTACAGATGCGGAGGCCATCATGTCAATACCCTTGTGCACATGGCAGATCCAGGACTTTTGGCCGTGGGTTCATGAGAAGAACGGGGTTTTGTCTGTGAGATCTGCTTATCGGATGCTAGTTGAAACAAAGATGCGAAGAGAGGCATGGCTTGAGGGTCCACCAGCTAACTCAAACATCGAAAGGGAGTCCAAGCTCTAGGACAAACTATGGAAAGTTGAGGTGCCGTCAAAAGTTAAGATTTTCTTATGGAGACTTGCACATCAATCAATTCCAACAGCTGATGTGCGCCATCATTGGAACATGCCTACTAGTTCTACATGTGGCTTGTGCGGTGCTGAGGATTCGTGGCAACATTCATTGCTTCACTACACGGTGGCTCGGTGTTTCTGGGCTTTAAAGGATGTGGGTCTGGTTGAAGCCTTGAACAACACAAGGGAGCCTGACGCCAAAAGATGGTTGTTTGTTGTAATGGATATGCTGTCTACTACAGAATTTATTCAGGACGTGGTTACTCTTTGGGCACTCTGGTACTCAAGGAGACAAGCTTTGCATGAGAATATCTTCCAAAGTCCACTCTCTACACATCACTTCATTTTGAGTTATATACGGGAGCTGGAAGAGTGCAAGCCAAAGAGGGTTTCAACACCTACTGGGCAAAACCTACAACACGCTTCTCCGTGATGGATCGCACCTCCGCTCGGATCTGTAAAGATAAGGGTAGATGGGGTTGTTTCAAGAAATCAAAATGAAGGATCTTTCAGCACGGTGTGCAGGGATGCTTTGGGGCTATACCTGGGTTCACCAGCAATTAGAATAAGGGGCATCAATGATCCACCAAAGTTGGAAGCCCTAGTGAGGGAGTCCTGGATTAGGGGGTCTCCGGACAGCCGGACTATATCCTTTGGCCGAACTGTTGGACTATGAAGATACGAGATTGAAGACTTCGTCCCGTGTCCGGATGGGACTCTACTTGGCGTGGAAGGCAAGCTAGGCAATACGGATATGGATATCTCCTCCTTTGTAACCGACCTTGTGTAACCCTAGCCTCATCCGGTGTCTATATAAACCGGAGGGCTTTAGTCCGTAGGACAACATACAATCATACCATAGGCTAGCTTCTAGGGTTTAGCCTCTCCGATCCCGTGGTAGATCAACTCTTGTACTACTCATATTATCAAGAATAATCAAGCAAGACGTAGGGTTTTACCTCCATCAAGAGGGCCCGAACCTGGGTAAAACATCATGTCCCCTGCCTCCTGTTACCATCCGCCTTAGACGCATAGTTTGGGACCCCCTACCCGAGATCCGCCGGTTTTGACACCGACATTGGTGCTTTCATTGAGAGTTCCTCTGTGTCATCACCGTTAGGCTTGATGGCTCCTTCGATCATCGATAGCGATGCAGTCCAGGGTGAGACTTTTCTCCCCAGACAGATCTTTGTATTCGGGGGCTTTGAACTGCGGGCCAACTCGCTTGGTCATCTGGAGCAGATCGAGAGTTACGCCCCTGGCCACCAGGTCAGGTTTGGAAGCTTAAAATACACGGCCGACATCCGTGGAGACTTGATCTTCGACGGATTCGAGCCTCTGCTGAGTGCGCCGCACGGTCATAATGAGCATGATTTAGCTCTACCATCAGACAGTGTTTAGGAGACCGCACCGGCAACCGCTCCGACCCTCAATTCGGGGCCAATTGCGCCATCCATGGACGGGTGGATAGACCCCGCCACGGAGGCCGTATTCTCAGCGGCGATCGAGCCGAGGATTGACCTTACCCTTCACGGGAGCCGTGACGCCAAATTACTTACCTTTGTTCTTGTCGAGCTGCCTCTTGGCAAGGCCGAGCTCTTTCTCGGACCCCTTGAGGTCCTGCTTCAGTGCGGCGACCGCCGCATTCAGTGCGGCAAAGGTCAGCAGCGAAGCCTGCATACGCATACAGACATACTTATATTAGACTCCTGCAAATATTATTGGATCCTCTATTCGGCTTTTCTTTGTAAACACCAAACAGAGCATCAAGGGCTACTGTCTATGCGGTAATATTTTCCTATATTTTAAATACTTACCTCAAAGCCTGTTAGAAGGCTGGCACAGGCTTCAGTCAGTCCGCTCTTGGTGGACTGAACCTTCTTGATCACCGCACTCATAATAGTGCGGTGCTCTTCGTCGATGGAAGCGCCGTGAAGCGCTCCCAGCAGGTTTTCTGGTGCCTCTGGATGGACAGAGGTCACCAGCACGGGCGGCTTGCCCCTCTTGGAAGAGGGCCACCTGCTCGAGTCCGGAACCACTGGAGGTTCCGGCGCGGTGTCCGGCTGAGGGCCAAACTTGGAGCCCCTGGGAGCCTTGCTCCCTTTGCTCCTGGAGTCCGGAAGGTCGCCTTGAGGCGCCTCCGGGACTGTCTCCCCCCGCCTCGGTGCCCCTTGAGACAATACCTCAGCATTGTCCGTAGGGCAAGGGGAGGAGGCGGTTGGAAGTGTATCACTATTCATGTCCGACGAGTCCAAGGAACCGTCCGACGATGATACGTCGATGCGGGCTTGGGGCGGACTGCATAATCATATTCGGCGTTAGGAGAAGCAGTGCGACAAAGGTATGCTATGAGTTACTCTGGTATCGGAATACTTATGACTTCGCCAGGGTCTTGGCCCTGAGCAGCCACTCGTCTTCGCCATTGGCGGTGGTGGTGGAGCAGTCCGGAAGGAGAGTCCTTCCCTTCTTGGACCCTTCGGCCTCCCCGGTTGGGGCGGCCTTCCTTTTCTTGTCTCCCTCGGTTGGAGGGGGAGAATCTTCATCTTCCTTCTCCTTGTTTTCACGGGAAGAGTGTGCCTCAGAGGTATCAGACGACGAGTCCGATACCACCTAGCGTCGGGAACTCTTTCAGGTTCCCTTGGCCTTCTTCTTGATATTCTCCGGCACCTCATAAGGAGCCGGAGTCCACATCTTTGTCAGGAGAGCGTTTGCGGGGTCTTTGGGCAGAGGGGCCGGACTGTTAATCTGCTCCGATGTCTCCACCCAGTCATGTCAAAGGCATGGGCGCTTAGACCCCGCACATGGTTAAGCTATGGGGAATAAACACCCTACCAGATGTATAGAACTTACCGGATTCGTAGGGCGCTTCACGCTTAGCCCGTGGTCCTCGGTAAGAGAAGGAGGGACCTCGGCGCCCTTGAACATCACCCTCCAGATGTCCTTATACATCGTGTCAAAGAGCTCGCTTAGAGTCTGGTGCTGGGCCGGGTCGAACTCCCATAAGTTGAAATCCCGTTGTTGACATGGGAGGATCCGACGGAAGAGCATGACCTGGACTATGTTGACAAGCTTAAGTTTCTTGCTTGTCATGTTCCGGATACACTTCTAGAGTCCGTCCAGCTCCACCGATGAACCCCAAGACAGGCCCTTCTCCTTCCAGGAAGTGAGCCGCGTGGGGATTCCGGATCGAAACTCGGGGGCCGCCACCCAGTTGGTGTTGCGCGGCTCGGTGATGTAGAACCACCCCGATTGCCACCCCTTTATGGTGTCCACGAAGGAGCCCTCGAGCCATATAACGTTGGGCAATTTGCCCACCATGGCTCCGTTGCATTCCGCTTGTTGGCCACCAACCACCTTCATCTTGATATTGAAGGTCTTCAGCCACAGGCCGAAGTGGGGTCGGATGCGAAGGAAAGCCTCACACACGACGATGAACGCCGAGATGTTGAGGATGAAATTCGGGTCCAGATCATGAAAGTCCATCCCATAATAGAACATAAGGCCACGGACGAATGGATGGAGGGGAAACCCCAGTCCGCGGACGATGTGGGGGAGGAAAACCACCCTTTCGTGAGGTTCCGGGGCAGGGACGACCTGCCCCGCGGCTGGCAGCCGGTGCGCGATATCCGCGTCTAAGTATCCGGCTCCACGTAGCTTTTTGATGTGTCCCTCCGTGACGGAGGAGGCCATCCACTTGCCTCCCGCTCCGGACATGTTTGGAGAGAGTTGAGGAGAAGGATGTGGACTTGGGCGTTGGAGCTCGAGTGCACGAGAATGGATGAGCAAGGAGGAAGAAGGTGTGGGTAGAAAAAGGTGAGACCTTATCCTTTTATAAGGGCGGACGAAACTATGCGCCCCCACTAGCCTGGTAAAACTCGCTCATCCCCCAAGCGCCGTAATTGGTGGGGCGCGGTTGGGTTACCCACGTCCATATTGATGAGAATCCTGTGATAAGGGGAACACGATCTATGCTTTGAAAAGACATGTCAAGAAACCTCCTCGCGTTATGTGTGGGGCTGGTTAAAGAAAAACGGTTCAAATAATTTCCGGGTCGTGGCGTGATGTCATGCTGCCAAAACGTGTCAGCAGATTGGATTTGTGGAAATATTATTCTCTCTACGGTGGTATGTGGAACTTATTTTGCAGGGTTGGACACTATCCTTGTATTCAAACTCTTCCGTGGCGTATTCGGAGGAGGAACCCGCCTTGCAATGCCGAAGACAACACTATCGACATTCTGGGAATGGGGGTCCCCAGACTTGCCTGCCTGTGGCCTGCGGCGTGGCTCAAGTGGGGGCCCAGCGCGACCCATCTTCATCAGCTCAAGCTCAAGACCCTCGCGATGGGCCAAGCCTCACGGGGTGGACGACCGGAAGCTTCCTCAGAGGCAGCCTCATCAGGCAGGCTCGCGAGTAGGCGGAGAGATCAAGGCAGGGGTACCTCACGAGGAGCCCGTGACACAAGCCATGACGATCGAGACCAGGCGGGCGCTAGGCGGGCGCCGGCCTGTGCAGTGTCCTTGTTTCCCCTTTGGTGCAAAGGGGCAAGCACAGGCCAAGGCACTGGGCAAAGGTTACCATTCCGGTGCAACGAGACCAAGACCAATAGAGCGGCAGGATGGAGGTCACCGTGGAGCCCAAGACGGCATCATCACCAGTGCTTTTGGCAGCCGAAGACCACCTTTGGTCAGGATAACTTGTACTAGATGTTCCCCTTCAAAATGGCCAATTGTTGGCGCCCTTCCCGCTCATTATTTGGGGAGAGGCCCATGGCCTCTATAAATAGAGCTAGCCACCACAGAGTGGAAAAGAGACAAGGAGGGACCGAAAAAAAGAGATAGAGAGAGAGAGAGAGAGAGGGGACTGAACTCACCCAAGCAGTTCATCGCACCAGCTCAAGAACACCTCTCGTGAGGCTGTTCTTCCCTTGTACTAATCATCATCAGCCCCTGAGGCAATCCACCATACCACACACTGGAGTAGGGTATTACACCACAACGGTGGCCCGAACTAGTATAAACCTTGTGTCCCTTGTGTTGCTCGTTGTTTCTAGCTTAGATCACGCGAAGAGATTGGACGCAGATCGGTAGGGGAGAGTTCGCCGCGCGCACCCCAGTGTTTGAACCTCAAGGGTCTGCCGGAACCCGAAATCTGACATTTGGCGCGCCAGGCAGGGGTGCACCGGAATCTTTCTTCTGCTGTTCGCGTACGATCTTCCATCGTGTCCATGGCTAATGTTCGTCGGGCTCACGCCGAGCGCCGGGCTGCTCTCGCCACCCGCGTCGCCCAGACGGCGCCCGTCGGTGGACGTCCTCGTCGTTCCCCGTCGCCTGCCGCCAACGCCGCCACCGGCCCGGCGGGGAATGAGCAGCAGGCCTCCTCCCAGCATCCTTCGGTGTGGCGGGAGAGCCACACCGCCACACCGTCACTGACTCCAGCCGTTTCTTTGTCCCACACCCGTCGCGCCCCCACGGACGCGCACGCCGCGCTGCTTCTGGCAAGAGAGCTCTTGCACTACTGCCCCGTCGACGACCTCTATGAGGACTGGCGCGCCTGCATCACCGAGCTCGTCAACGCCGCAGGGGGCTCCTCCTTGCCGTCCCTCTCGCTGCCTCGCCCTCCATTCGGCACAGGAGGCGGGGATCAGGAGGCGCCTCCACCACCTCCTCCCCAAGAAGGCGCCCTGGCTCCAAGGCGCGCAGCCCCAGGGTGAGACCCTCCGTGTCTGGCGCCTGTGCAGCAAGAGAGATCCCTCGTCCCCAAGAAGGTGCTCACGCACTCCCAGCGCCGGCGCGCCAAGATCGCGTCCCTGCACCTCCACGCCAAGACCCCGCGCTGCTCCAAGCGGCGGCGCGCGGTAATCCCCAGGAACAAGCCCAGCACCAGCAAAAGGCGCCGGTGGCCACGGCAGGCTGCCACACCCTCACCCCCGAGCTACGCGGTGTCGCATGGCCAGGAAAATTCAAGCCTGACCTGCCCCCTCGCTACGATGGCACAACGGACCCCGCGGAGTTCCTACAGCTCTACGAGCTATGCATCGAAGCCGCCAACGGAGACGAAAGGGTCATGGCGAACTGGTTTCCATGGCGCTCAAGGACGGGGCCCGCACCTGGCTCCTGAACCTGGCTCCTGGCACAATCTCCTCCTGGGACGAGATGGGCACTCACTTCATCGCCAACTTCCAGGGCACTCGCGACCGGCCCCTGGCCGTGAGCGATCTGCGCTGCATCAAGCAGAAGCAAGGGGAAACCCTGCAGAAATACATACAGTGCTTCAACAACGCTCGCCTCAAGATCCCCAAGGTGACTGAATAAGCCATCATCTCGGCCTTCTCCGATGGCATACGCGACATCAAGATGAAGGAGGAGCTAGCAATCCATGAAGACCTGTGCACATCCCTGGAGCTGTTGAACTTGGCGACTAAGTGCGCCAGGGCTGAGGAAGGGCGCCTTTCCCTCCTCGAACTCCCGGCTGCCGACCCAGAAGAGAAGAAACCCAAGGCCAAGGACGTGAAGCGCAAGGGGGTTGCCGTGCTTGCAGCGGAACCAGACACCAAGTGAGGCAGGGATCAGACTGAGTCATCCAAGGGCAGCCGGTATTGCGTGTACCACGACCTCCACACCCACAACACCAACGAATGTCAAGAGCTCAGGGCCGTGAGCGATGGACGTGTCGGCCGACGCCTCGAGCACAACGACAGGGGCTATGGCCAAGGAGGAGGAAGAGGTGGCGGACGATGGGAAGACCATGGCCCTCGGCAAGGGTGGCGTGACCGACCTCGCGAGGATCGCTGGCAGGACCAGCCTCGCGAGGGAGGCTGGAGAGATTAGTCTCGTGAGGATCGCCCGTACAGCAATGCAGGCCTTACTCCTCTGCCGCCACCGCCGAGGAGGAACGAAGATCAACATCAAGACGAGGGGGTTGGGGGCTTCCAGGAGCCGCGCGCAATCGCTTGCATCTTGGGTGGCGCGCAGGCCCCAGCCTCATAGCGCATCTTCAAGCAGTTTGCTCGCGAGTTGAATGCGGTCCTCCCCAAGCTTGAGGCCACGCGCCCTCTCAGGTGGTCTACGTGCGCTATCACGTTCAGCTTAGCGGATCAGCTCAAGTGCGTGGCAACGGCGGGAGTCCCCCCGATGCTTTGCTCCCCAGTCATCAGCAACATGCAGGTCACCAGGACCCTCATTGACGGCGGAGCATGACTCAACGTACTATCCGTCGAGACGTTCGACAATCTCCAAGTGCCGTACGATCAGCTCCAGCCGACCAAGCCCTTCTCAGGAGTCACTGATGGTTCCACTGTTCCCATAGGGCAGGTTCGCCTTCCAGTCACCTTCGGACAGCACAACAACTACCGCACCGAGCTCATCGACTTCGATGTCGCCGACATCCGTCTGCCATACAACGCCATCCTCGGGTACCCGGCCCTGGCCAAGTTCATGGCAGTGAATCACCATGGGTACAATGTCCTCAAGATGCCAGGAAGCGGTGGAGTCATCACCGTACCCTGTGAAGAAAGGGACGCAGTGTGTTCACTTGAGCACGCATTCCAAGACACGGCAATCGAAGACCCGGACCACAGGAACGGAAGGCTTCCCAAGGCGACCCTTAAGAAGAAGAAGGTTTCGCCTGACCCAAGCCATAAGGAGGAAGGCGCCTCCGGAGGTGTTGCGTCAGGATCTGCGCCCAATCAGGGAGCGCCACCCTCTCTCGCATAGGAAGGCGCGCCTGGCGCCCTCCTCAGGCAGGGCTCGGGGGCTCTTTCTTGGAGAGCCACCGACTTTGCCAAGGTCGCGAGGGAGGCGCTCGGGCACCACTTGGAGGGGTGCTTCCAGGTACGTTTCCCTTAGGAAGATACAAGGCAAGGAAGACCAAACCCTTAGGAGTTCATCGCAAGAAACACCCAGGAGCTACAGGAGTCGAGAGTCATGTGCGGCAGCCGCCACTTGCCCACCGTAGCCCCACATCCAGGCGAGGATGGTGGGCTGCGCGTCTGCATCGATGTGCAGGGGCTCAACCGAGCCGCGTCTCAGGAGCGCCTCTGGCCTTCACGCATGGGGCGTTGCGAGGGTCCACCTCACAGCTATGTTCGCATGCCTTTCAGCCTGCTAAACGCGGTCGCCGCTCATCAGGGCCTACTGAGGAGCATTCTGGAGGCTCAAGAGGTCAGGCATCGTGCGGTCCTGGCGGAGATGGAGATGGCTCTCGAAGACCCACCTGTGCCCCCGGAGCCTCCCGAGGCTCCTGGGCCTGGGGGGCTCGTGAGGATCGACGTCTTCATCGCACATCGCCCGCTTCTTCAACATCACTCCATCTTCAACGGCACCAGGTGACATCTTTCTAAGTCCCGTTTTTAGCTAGGAGCGCCCACAGGGCCGCATCATTCCCAGGTCGCGTGGGTCCGTCCCTGCGGCATGTATCCGTTTTGCTTATGCTCTTTACTTACCTTGTTGGGGGCGCCCCTCGGGCTGCATCATCCCCGAGCTGCTCGGGCCTGGCCCAGCGGCGTTTGCTTTTCGCGCGTTTTCTTAAAATGAATTTGCTCTTTCACGCTTAATTGTCACCTACTGCTTATCGCGGACTTCTCCGCCTTCATGCAAAGCGCTTGCATGTTAAAAGGGGGGGTACCCGAGCATTGCGACTCATGGGCTCCTACTGGCACTCCAGCCCTCACCCCCTGGCCTTGACCCACGGCATCGCGACCTGTCATACCAGCGGCGGCTGAGCTAACTCGAGGGCCGGGACCTGAGGATGTAGAGCATTTGCATTCTAACCACCCTGCAGGAACACACCATTGATAAAGGCCCAGAGCCAGGCACAACCCGCCTCGAGGTAGGGCCTCATGAGTCCCGCGCTGGCTCACGAGTGCCCAGATACACCTCTCCTAGCCCTACCGTGCCGGCCACGTGTCAGGGCGGGGCTGTACATGCCCCGGGGGCTCCTCCCGGAGGGGAGCCCCCTCCCACGTACCAGTGGAAGCACCATGCTCCGTGCTGGCTGACGACACTGCCGAGGAGCGGCTATGCCCGTACACATACGGAAGCACTATACTCCGCGCTGGTGATAAACAACTGAGGGCGGCCTACGGTCGTACCAACCTCAGGGAGCCCAGAGCTCAGTGTCCGGCACCATCGCAACGCCTCCCCTCTGGAGCGCCGCGCGAGGGGGCTGGACACGGGGGCTATGCCCGGGCCTCGCCCGAGCACACGCCACCCAGCCAGGTCCCTCGGACCTGGTCATCGCGCGCTCCTCCTCGAGCGGAGCCAAGGTATGGAAACTCGTTTGAACATCAAGGGGGACACCTGAGCATCGCGACTCAGGAGCCTAACTTGCCCCGTAGCCCCTCACTCCTTAGTCCCGTCCTGGTTTCCGGTCGGGGCTAACGCTGGGTGAGGTATGCGCGGGGCCGGGCCCTGCCGATGCAGAACGATCAATCCACTCCTTGTTCCCCCTTTCCTACTTGTTGCTTGTGCGTCAAGGGGGACTCCCAAGCATCGCGACTCAGGATCCTAACTTGCCACGTAGTCCCTCACTCCTTAGTCCTGTCCTGGTTTCCGGTCGGGGCTAACGCTGGGTGAGGTACACGCGGGCCCTGCCGACGTAGAGCGCGAGCAAGTAGGGGAGAAAAATGCAAATTCTAGGAAATTCAAAGCAAATATTACAAGCCATGGATTGTTTTACGACGTCAAACCCAAGTTTAAACGCCTCTGCGAGGCATGGTGCATGTTGCAGGAATAAAAACAGGACCGAAGCCGCGAAGGGAACACTCTCCAGTGGAGCCGCCGCCTGTGGTGGAGTCGCGCTGGGCGACCCCGCCTCCTGGGGCCGCGAAGCTAGCGGCACCGCGCCCGGGCGAGACGCTGAAGGCGCGGAACCTTCACAACAAAGCTTTGGCTTGGCCTTTCACGGCCTCAGTGGCAGCGGCAACAAGGTCGCCGCTCACGGGTTCCAGCAGGCTATCGAAGTCGACGTCGGGGTCGTGCAGGTAGACGTGGCTGAGGACATGCGTCAGCGCCGCAGAAGACAGGGCACACGCCTCGGCCTCGGCCGTGGGGCCAAGGCCGTCTACGACATCTTCAAGCGCATGGAGCAGGAAGGGAAGCAGCTCGGCGGGGCTGTCCTCCGCACCGGCCAGCGGCTCCTCCAAGCCGCTCTCGTAAAGCGTCTCCAGCGCGGCACGAGCCCTCTTCTCCATCTTCGCGAAGGCCACCCGATCATCCACCAGGACCTTCGCCTTGGCGTCTAGCTTGGTCCTCTCCGCCTTCAGCGACCGCTCTAGCGTCTCCAACCGGCCGTGGCGGTCATCAAGCTTGACGTCCCGGTCCTTGACGGCAGCCTCTCGAGCCTTCATCTCCTTCTCTTTCTTCTGGCGGTCGTGGACCTCCTTGGCGAGCTCGTCACGCAAGCCTTGCAGCTCGGTCTCCAGCGCCTCGCAGCGAGCCTTGGCAGCCTCAACGTCGCCTAGGGCAGCGTCGCGAGCGGCCTTGGCTTGGTTGGCGGCCTGCTTCTCCCCCTCGGAGGCTGCCATGGCCTGGCTCAGCGTTGCTCGGACGAAGGCAGTGGAACGGGCCCAGCCAGAAGCTAACTCCAGGCGCCCGGCCGCTAGGCGAGGGTCCGCACTCAGAAGATCCTCCCGCAGCTGGCTCAGTTCGCTGGCGACCTAGTCTAGGACGGCGGCAGAGGGAACAGAAGAAGCGGGAACCGGCGGAGCAAACGAAGAAGACGGTAGCGTGATCACGGCCTGGCAGGAAGGAACCCCCTGAGCCTTGGCTGCCCTGGCTGCAGCATCGAGCACAGTCGACTCGCCCCAAGCGGGGTCGCAGAAGCCCCTTTCAACCTCTTCGCCACAGGCGCCAGCCTGACAAAAGAATATGGACATCAAGCCTTGGCGGCAGAAACCAAGCAAAGCACGAATCGAGCACTTACTGGTTGTCGCTCACGGACCCAAGCAACCTCCAGCCAAACTTAAGCCCGAGAGCCTGCAGCTGGGGTCAGCCTCGGGAGGCCCAGAAGCAGAAGGCACGTCAGGAGGGCTGGAGCTGGCCTCGGATCGCTCAGGGACCCCAGCAAACCCTGGGGGAACCAGCCCCGACCTGCCCTTCCTCGCGACCAAGGGTGAGTCCTCCCCTCCTCACCTGGCGCCGTCCTCGTTGTCGTCCGGCATGGAGCGGAGGACCTGGGACCTGCGCCGAGGGAAAGACTCCCTCGACTCCTCGCCAGTCGCCTCAGAGTCAGACTCTTCCTCCTCCGCCTCTTCTTCCCCCTCGCTCTCGCTGGAGCTGTCGGAGGACACATTCACCATCGCCAACGCCACAAGACCCTCGGGAGCTTCTGCGGGCACCAGCCCGTCGCCATTAAAGGTGGGCATGGCGTTCACCACCTGCTCCCAGTCGTCACGAAGGAACAGGGGGACGGGGGCGCTCACCGGCCTCGCCACGTCTCCCCCAACCAAGGAATGGAGGGCCGCGACCAGATTCTCATCGGTGAGGGCCTCAAAGCTTAGGCGCAAGGCGGCGTCCGCTTCCCCAAGCCTCCACAACGGGAGCGAGTGCTCCTGGAGTGGAGCCACCCGGTGCTCCAATAACTCCCTCAGGAGCGTGGCTCCAGTCAGCTTCGCCGTCCCCAAGTTGCTCGGCCTCAGGTCCGCATTCATTCTCTTCAGCACCGCCCTCGCACGGGGGTCGGCGAGCTCCACGCGGGAACACGCATCGACAGCCTTGGGCTGCCCCATAGGCAACACCAGACGGGGGTGGAGGCGCCCGACGTCTACCATGACCCACTTGCTCCGGAAGCCTTCGATTCTCTTCCCAGGCTTCGAGATAGCATTGGAATTGGAGTATGCGATGAAGCTCCACATGCGGAGACATGGCCACCAGAAACCCGGAGGGAAAAATAGTGGCGCAACAAAGCCACCGAGGGCTTTACCCCGACATGAGCCTCACAGTAGTAAGCAAAAATCGCCAGGAGGAGAACAGAGTTGGGGTGGAGATGCAGAGCTTGCAAGTTTTACTGGCGGAGAACAGCAAAGAAGAACTCAGAGAAAGGAGGCACCAGACCGGCGACGATGGCGCTCACAAAAAGCGGATAGAAGGTGCTCCCCCTGCTTTCAGGTTGGTCGGAGCCGGCCTTGAGCACAGTCGCCCCCTTGCCGCCCTGCGCCACCGTCATCAGGCGCGCGAGGGCGAGGTTCTTCTCCGGCAAGTTCGGGGAATCCAGGGCCGGCGAGTACCAGGCCTCAGTCGGGGACTTGCGAGGCGCCATGGCGTGCCGGGCGAGAAGGATTGAGACAAATCTGGAGGATTTCGGAAGCAAGAAGGAGGAGAGCAGAAAGGGGATCTGGGGCGAGGCGAATGAGAACAAAGCAAGTAAGTCTGGTCCGGGCACCTCTTTTGTCAGATGGACGGTTGCCGATGCATCGTGGGGAAGCGCAGACGCCTACGTCCAATCAATCGCCACGCGGCGCCCAAGGCCGCAGGCTGTTAGGGCACGCGGCGCTTCGCGCTTGCCCCTTCGCTTCCCTGCTAGGCCAAGCCAGGGCGCGCCTTGTGCCTAGGGGCTACTGTCGGCGTTCTGGGAATGGGGGTCCCCAGACTTGCCTGCCTGCGGCCTACGGCGTGGCTCAAGTGGGGGCCAGCGCGGCCCATCTTCATCAGCTCAAGCTCAAGACCCTCGCAAGGGGCCAAGCCTCGTGGGGTGGACGACCGGAAGCTTCCTCAGAGGCAGCCTCATCAGGCAGGCTCGCGAGGAGGCGGAGAGCAAGGCAGGGGTACCTCACGAGGAGCCCGTGATGCAAGCCATGACGATCGAGACCAGGCGGGCGCCGGCATATGCAGTGTCCTTGTTTCCCCTTTGGTGCAAAGGGGGCAAGCACAGGCCAAGGCACCGGGCAAAGGTTACCATTCCGGTGCAACAAGACCAAGACCAACAGAGCGGCAGGATGGAGGTCACCGTGGAGCCCAAGATGGCGTCATCACCAGTGCTTTTGGCAGCCGAAGACCACCTTTGGTCAGGATAACTTGTACTAGATGTTCCCCTTCAAAATGGCCAATTGTTGGCGCCCTTCCCGCTCATTAATTGGGGAGAGGCCCATGGCCTCTATAAATAGAGCTAGCCACCACAGAGTGGAAAAGAGACAAGGAGGGACCGAAAAAAGAGAGATAGAGAGAGAGAGGCGACTGAACTCACCCAAGCAGTTCATCACACCAGCTTAAGAACACCTCTCGCGAGGCTGTTCTTCCCTTGTACTAATCATCATCAGCCCCTAAGGCAATCCACCACACCACACACTGGAGTAGGGTATTACACCACAACGGTGGCCCGAACCAGTATAAACCTTGTGTCCCTTGTGTTGTTCGTTGTTTCCAGCTCAGATCACGCGAAGAGATTGGACGCAGATCGGTAGGAGAGAGATCTCCGCGCGCACCCCAGTGTTCGAACCTCAAGGGTCTGCTGGAACCCGAAATCCGACAAACACCGCGCGCCGGACTCATCGTCATTGAAGCCTGGTTCATGGGCTACTGAGGGAGTCCTGGATTAGGGGGTCTCCGGACAGTCGGACTATATCCTTTGGCCGGACTGTTGGACTATGAAGATACGAGATTGAAGACTTCGTCCCGTGTCCAGATAGGACTCTACGTGGCGTGGAAGGCAAGCTAGGCAATACGGATATGGATATCTCCTCCTTTGTAACTGACCTTGTGTAACCCTAGCCTCCTCCGGTGTCTATATAAACCGGAGGGCTTTAGTCCGTAGGACAACAGACAATCATACCATAGGCTAGCTTCTAGGGTTTAGCCTCTCTGATCTTGTGGTAGATCAACTCTTGTACTACTCATATTATTAAGAATAATCAAGCAGGACGTAGGGTTTTACCTCCATCAAGAGGGCCCGAACCTAGGTAAAACATCGTGTCCCCTGCCTCCTGTTACCATCCGCCTTAGACGCACAGTTCGGGACCCCCAACCCGAGATCCGTTGGTTTTGACACCGACACCTAGCATGTCGTGAAGCGCTTTCTTTTGCTATGGACCTAGCTTTATCACATGTGATCATCGCCTCTAATTGCCAAGGAGTTTTCATGGAAATTAACAAGCAGGAGGGAGGGATGTACGCAAGCATTGTGAAGGAAATTGTGGAGACTGCAAGAACCATCGATGACTGCACTTTCATCTTCGAGGGTAGAGCTACCAATCTTGAGGCACATAGCCTCGCTAAGCACAATTACGGTCTGGATTTTTGGTGCCATGTGTGGCCATTGAACCCTCCAGACCTTCGATGTATTCCCATGAACATTATTGATTTATAATAAAGTGTGTTTTGATTCAAAAAAAACAAACAAAGACTATGTATTCATTTCCTCCGGACACGCACCTTCGGCTCTAGGGCGTAGTACCTCACCTAGTTCCCGTAGGGGTATCCTCCCTCCAGTATGCCGACAACACTATTTTGTTAGTTGGGGGCACAAAGATGAATATTATCAACCTTAAATTCCTCCTACTTTGCTTTCAAGAGATGTCTGGGATGGCCATCAATCTCAATAAGAGTGAGGTTATGGTATTAGGTACTCTAAGGATTTTCGGCAAAGTAATGTCGTCCGGCTTAATGGTTGGCTACAGTCCTTCCCCGCATCTTATCTGGGGATCCCTATTGGCCGGTAGCAACGAAGATCCAATTTAGAGTCAAGTCTTAACAAGGTAGGTAGCTTTCCAAGGCAGCAAGGACAATTTTTATTAATTCGTCTGTGAAGAGTTTGCCCATGTTTATCATGGGCTTGTAAATGCTCCATGAGAGCCTTCATTAGGATATTGCTATGTATCAATCCAAGTTTCTTTTTTGGCTGGCGAGGGCCACAACCAGAAATATCACATGGTGAAATGGGCGAACATGTGTAAGCCTAAGGATCAAGGCGGTCTAGGGATAATCTCCACCAAATAATTGAATATAGCCTTGTTTTCTAAATGTGTCGGCGTCCTGGGAACGGGGGTACCCAGACTTGCCTGCATGCGGCCCACGGCGTGGCTCCATCAGCGGTCCGGACGACACCAATACCTCCTTCGGGGGTGGCCTCACTAGGTTGCCTCCCGAGGAGCAGAGATATCAAGGCAAGGTGCACCTCGCGAGGTTCACATGACGTGAGCCATGACGACCAAGGCCAGGCGGGTGCCAGCGGGCACAACGTACCAGTTTCCCCTTTGGTGCCAAGGGGGCAAGTGCAGGCGCGAAGTCCCGTGGAATCAGGCAAAGGTTTCCATATTTGTGCAACAAGACCAAGACCGCTAGGACGCCAGGACGAGGTCATCGTGGAGCCCACTACAGAGTCACCACCAGAGCCTTTGCAGGCGAAGACTACTTTTGTCAGGATAACTTGTTCTAGTTGTCTCCCTTTGAATTTCGCTGTTGTGGGATCGCTTCCCACCTACATTTGGGAAGAGGACCAAGGCCACTATAAATAGGACTTAGCCACCACCAGGGAGAGGGATCGGATCATTCAGGCCATCCTTACACACACCAGCTCACTGAGCTCAAGAACACCTCACCTCCTGAGGCTGTTCATCCACTGTACCAGTTCATCCTAAGCCCCTCGAGGCAATCCACCACAAAGCTGGAGTAGGGTATTACACCGCAAGGTGGCCCGAATCATGATAAACTGATGTGTCTCTTGTCCCTTGGGTTCGTCGAGCTAGGCTGTGGAATCATCGGGCCGGCAGGTTGGGGAGAAGGAGTTCTTCGTACGCACCCCAGTGTTCAAACCTCTCAAGGGTCAGCGTAGCCCGGAATCCGACATTTGGCGTGCCAGGTAGGGGTGCGTCGAAGCTCCGCCTTCCCGTCCCTCTGCCTGCTCCATCTCTTCGCCCGGCTTCCATGGCAGGCGCTGCCCCTTCGGCTGGATCGACCGGCGGGCACGGAGGCGCCGAGGGCCTCCGGTCCTTCACCCCTCCTCTACGGCGGGTACGGTGGCCGCCCAAGTTCAGGACGGACCTGCCGCCCCGATACGACGGTGCGGCGGACCCGGCAGGCTTCCTTCAGGCGTACGAGGAGGCCGTCTGGGCAGAAGGCGGCGACGACAAGGTCATGACAAACTGGTTCCCCATAGCCCTCGCTGGCGTGCCGCGCACTTGGCTTCTTAGTCTACCGGAATCTTCTGTGGCCTCCTGGGAGGAGCTGCGCGGCCTCTTCATCGTGCACTTCGCGGCACCATCGCCCCACGCCGTCGCAGCCCTCCTCGATGGCTCTCAGGACTGCCATATCAAGTAGTTCTTTCGTCAAGCACGTGCCGCCTGCGTGCGACTGGGGACTCCTCCGGGATGGGCGGCACTCGAGGCCGACCTCACCTTCGACTCAAGAGACCATCCTATGATCACCGCGGGCGCAGGCGCGCTCCCGATGCTCTGCACCCCCACCATCTGTAACATGGCGGTAACCAAGACTCTCATCAACGGTGGAGCCAAACTCAATGTGCTCTCCGTGGAAGCTTTTGGCTTGCTCCACGTGTGATACGTCTCCAACGTATCTGATGTCTACTACACAACCTTCTTCTTGTAGACGTTGTTGGGCCTCCAAGTGCAGAGGTTTGTAGGACAGTAGCAAATTTCCTTCAAGTGGATGACCTAAGGTTTATCAATCCATAGGAGGCGTAGGATGAAGATGGTCTCTCTCAAGCAACCCTTCAACCAAATAACAAAGAGTCTCTTGTGTCCCCAACACACCCAATACAATGGTAAATTGTATAGGTGCACTAGTTCGGCGAAGAGATGGTGATACAAGTGCAATATGGATGGTAGATAAAGGTATTTGTAATCTGAAATTATAAAAACAGCAAGGTAACTAATGGTAAAAGTGAGCATAAATGGTATTGCAATGATAGGAAATAAGGCCTAGGGTTCATACTTTCACTAGTGTAAGTTCCCTCAGCAATACTAACATAATTGGATCACATAACTATCCCTCAACATGCAACAAAGAGTCACTCCAAATTCACTAATAGTGGAGAACGAACGGAGAGATTATGGTAGGGTACGAAACCACCTCAAAGTTATTATTTCCAATCAATCCGTTGGGCTATTCCTATAGGTGTCACAAACAGCCCTAGAGTTCGTACTAGAATAACACCTTAAGACACAAATCAATCAAAACCCTAATGTCACCTAGATACTCCAATGTCACCTCAAGTATCCGTGGGTATGATTATACGATATGCGTCACACAATCTCAGATTCATCTATTCATCCAACACAAAGGACCTCAAAGAGTGCCCCAAAGTAGAACCGGAGAATCATGACGAAAACGTGTACCAACCCCTATGCATAGGTTCCTAATGTCATTAAACCCACAAGTTGGTCACCAAAACATACATCGAGTGGCACGTGGTATCCCATTGTCACCACAGATATCCACGGCAAGACATACATCAATTGTTCTCAAGTCTTTAAAGACTCAATCCGATAAGATTACTTCAAGGGGAAAACTCAATTCATTACAAGAGAGAAGAGGGGGAGGAGAAACATAAGATCCAACTATAATAGCAAATCTCGCGATACATCAAGATCGTATCATCTCAAGAACACGAGAGAGAGAGATCAAACACATAGCTACTGGTACATACCCTCAGCCCCGAGGGAGAACTACTCCCTCCTCGTCATGGAGAGCACCGGGATGATGAATATGGCCACCGGAGAAGGATTTCCCCCTCCGGCAGGGTGCCGGAACGGGTCTAGATTGGTTTTCAGTGGCTACGGAGGCTTCTGGCGGCGGAACTCTCGATCTATTGTGCTCACAGATGTTTTTAGGGTATATGGAGATATATAGGCAGAAGAAGCACGTCGGTGGAGCTCCGAGGGGCCCACGAGGCAGGGGGGCGCGCCCAGGGGGGCGCCCTCCACCCTCGTGACCTCCCCGGAAACTTCTTGGAGTAGGGTCCAAGTCTCCTGGATCACGTTCGGTGAGAAGATCACGTTCCCGAAGGTTTCATTCCGTTTGGAGTCCGTTTGATATTCTGTTTCCTCGAAATACTGAAATAGGCAAAAAACAGCAATTCTGGGCTGGGCCTCTGGTTAATAGGTTAGTCCCAAAAATAATATAAAAGTGGAAAATAAAGCACAATATAGTCCAAAACAGTAGGTAAAGTAGCATGGAGCAATCAAAAATTATAGATATGTTGGAGACGAATCAGGCATCCCCAAGCTTAATTCCTGCTCGTCCTCGAGTAGGTAAATGATAAAAAGAGAATTTTTGATGCGGAGTGATACTTTGGCATAATTTCAATGTAAATCTTCTTAATCATGGTATGAATATTCAGATCCGAAAGGTTCAAGACAAAAGTTCATATTGACATAAAAATGATAATACTTCAAGCATACTAATCAAACAATTATGTCATCTCAAAATAACATGGCCAAAGGAAGTTCATCCCTACAAAATCATATATTTAGGCTATGCTTCATTTTCATCACACAAAGATGTTCCCAACTTCTATACCCCCGATGACAAGCCAAGCAATTGTTTCATACTCAAATAATCTCAAACTTTTTCAACCTTCACGCAATACATGAGCGCGAGCCATGGACATAGCACTATGGGTGGTATAGAATATGATGATGGGGATTGTGTGGAGAAGACAAAAAAGGAGAAAGTCTCACATCAACGAGGCTAATCAATGAGCTATGGAGATGCCCATCAATTGATGTTAATGCAAGGAGTAGGGATTGCCATGCAACGGATGCACTGGAGCTAAGAATGCTCAACAAGAGAAAACTAGTGGGTGTGCATCTAACTTGCTTGCTCATGAAGACCTAGCGCATTTTGAGGAAGCCCATCGTTGGAATATACAAGACAAGTTCTATAATGAAAAATTCCCACTAGTATGAACAAGACAAGTTATGAAACTCACTATATGAAATCATGGTGCTACTTTGAAGCACAATATATGAGACTCACTACATGAAGAACAAGGTGCTACTTTGAAGCACAAGTGTGGAAAAAGAGATAGTAGCATTGCCCTTTTTATTTTCTCTCTTTTTTTGGCCTTTCTTTTTTTCTTTTTGGCCTTTTCTCTCTTTTTTTTGATTGGGCAATGCTCTAATAATGATGATCATCACACTTCTATTGATTACAACATAATGATTACAACTCGATACTAGAACAAGATATGACTCTGTATGAATGCCTCCGGCGGTGTACCGGGATGGTGCAAGGAATCAAGAGTGACATGTATGAAAAATAATGCATGGTGGCTTTGCCACAAATACGATGTCAACTACAAGATCATGCAATGGCAATATGACAAAAGTAAAGCATGTCATGATGATGATGATGATGATGATGATGGAAGTTGCATGGCAATATATCTCGGAATGGCTATGGAAATGCGATGATAGGTAGGTATGGTGGCTGTTTTGAGGAAGATATAGGGAGGTTTATGTGTGAAAGAGCGTATCATATCACGGGGTTTGGATGCACCGGCGAAGTTTGCACCAACTCTCAATGTGAGAAAGGGCAATGCACGATACCGAAGAGGCTAGCAAATGGCGGAAAGGTAAAAGTGTGTATAATCCATGGACTCAACATTAGTCAAAAGAACTCATATACTTATTGCAAAAATTTAGAAGTCATCAAAAATCAAGTACTACGCGCATGCTCCTAGGGGGATAGATTGGTAGGAAAAGACCATCGCTCGTCCCCGACCGCCACTCATAAGGATGCACAAGCCAGGTGCACTTCATGCTTCAAATTTGTTACACAACTTTAACCATACGTGCATGCTATGTGACTTGCTAACTTCAACACAAGTATTTCTCAAATTCACAACTACTCAACTAGCACGACTATGATATTATCACCTCCATATCTCAAAACAATTATCAAGCATCAAACTTATCTTAGTATTCAACCCACTAAAAAGAAAGTTTCACATATCTTGAATACAAAGTATATTAACATTAAGCAAATTACCATGCTATTAACGACTCTCAAAATAATCTAAGTAAAGCACTAGAGCAAAAATTATCACACTCAAAAAGATATAAGTGAAGCACACAGAGTAAACTATCAAGCTCAAAAGATATAAGTGAAGCACATAGAGTATTCTAACAAATTTCAATTCATACATGGCTCTCTCAAAAGGTGTGTACAGCAAGGATGATTGTGGTAGACTAACAAGCAAAGACACAAATAATACAAGACGCTCCAAGCAAAACACATATCATGTGGTGAATAAGAATATAGCTCCAAGTAAATTACCGATGGAAGTGGACGAAAGAGGGGATGCCTTCCGGGGCATCCCCAAGGTTTGACTTTTTGGTGTCCTTGGATTATCTTGGGGGTTCCATGGGCATCCCCAAGCTTAGGCTCTTGCCACTCCTTGTTCCATAATCCATCAAAAGAATTCACCCAAAACTTGAAAACTTCACAACACAAAACTCAATAGAAATCTAGTGAGCTCCGTTAGAGAAAGAAAACAAAAGACTACATTAAGGTACTGTAGTGAACTTGTTCTTTATTTGTATTGGTGTTAAACCTACTGTATTCCAACTTCTCTATGGTTTATAAACTATTTTACTAGCCATAGATTCATCAAAATAAGCAAACAACAAACGCAAAACAGAATCTGTCAAAAACAGAACAGTCTGTAGTAATCTATTACTAACGCAAACTTCTGGAACCCAAAAAATTCTACCAAAATTAGAAGACCTGGGAAATTTGTTTATTGATCAGAAGCAAAAAGAATTAACTAAATATCACTCTCCAAATAAAAATGGCAGCAATTCTCGTGAGCGCTAAAGTTTCTGTTTTTGACAGCATGGTCAACAAGACTTTCCCCAAGTCTTGCCAAAGGTTCTACTTGGCACAAACACTAATTAAACACATAAAACCACATCTAAACAGAGGCTAGATGAATTATTTATTACTAAACCGGAATAAAAAGCAAGGAACAAAAATAAAATTGGGTTGCCTCCCAAGAAGCGCTATCGTTTAACGCCCCTAGCTAGGCATGATGATTTCAATGATGCTCACATAAAAGATAAGAATTGAAACATAAAGAGAGAATCATGAAGAATATGACTAGCACATTTAAGTCTAACCCATTTCCTATGTATAGGGATTTTGTGAGCAAACAACTTATGGGAACAATAATCAACTTGCATAGGAAGGTAAAACAAGCATAACTTCAAAATTTTAAGCACATAGAGAGGAAACTTGATATTATTGCAATTCCTACAAGCATATGTTCCTCCCTCATAATAATTTTCAGTAGCATTATGAATGAATTCAACAATATAACCAGCACCTAAAGCATTCTTTTCATGGTCTAAAAGCATAGAAAATTTACTACTCTCCACACAAGCAAAATTCTTCTCATGAATAATAGTGGGAGCAAACTCAACAAAATAACTATCATGTGATTGAAAATTAAGATCAAGATGACAAGTTTCATGGTTATCATTATTCTTTAAAGCATACGTGTCATCACAATAATCATCATAGATAGGAGGCATGCTTTCATCATAATAAATTTGCTCATCAAAACTTGGGGGGCAAAAAATATCATCTTCATCCAACATAGCTTCCCCAAGCTTGTGGCTTTGCATATCATTAGCATCATGGATATTCAAGGAATTCATACTAACAAGATTGCAATCATGCTCATCATTCAAATACTTAGTGCCAAACATTTTATAGATTTCTTCTTCTAGCACTTGAGCACACTTATCCTTTCCATCATACTCATGAAAGATATTAAAAAGGTGAAGCGTATGAGACAAACTCAATTCCATTTTTATAGTTTTCTTTTATAAACTAAACTAGTGATAAAACAAGAAACTAAAAGACTCGATTGCAAGATCTAAAGATATACCTTCAAGCACTCACCTCCCCGGCAACAGCGCCAGAAAAGAGCTTAGTTGACGGGGTGTGTTAGTGCCGCTTTCCTTGCCTCCCCGGCAACGGCGCCAGAAAAGAGCTTGATTGACGGGGTGTGTTAGTGCCGCTTTCCTTGCCTCCCCGGCAACGGCGCCAGAAAAGAGCTTGATGTCTACTACACAACCTTCTTCTCGTAGACGTTGTTGGGCCTCCAAGTGCAGAGGTTTGTAGGACAGTAGCAAATTTCCCTCAAGTGGATGACCTAAGGTTTAGCAATCCGTAGGAGGCGTAGGATGAAGATGGTCTCTCTCAAGCAACCCTGCAACCAAATAACAAAGAGTCTCTTGTGTCCCCAACACACCCAATACAATGGTAAATTGTATAGGTGCACTAGTTCGGCGAAGAGATGGTGATACAAGTGCAATATGGATGGTAGATAAAGGTATTTGTAATCTGAAATTATAAAAACAGCAAGGTAACTAATGGTAAAAGTGAGCGTAAACGGTATTGCAATGATAGGAAATAAGGCCTAGGGTTCATACTTTCACTAGTGTAAGTTCCCTCAACAATACTAACGTAATTGGATCACATAACTATCGCTCAACATGCAACAAAGAGTCACTCCAAAGTCACTCATAGCGGAGAACGAACGAAGAGATTATGGTAGGGTACGAAACCACCTCAAAGTTATTCTTTCCAATCAATCCGTTGGGCTATTCCTATAGGTGTCACAAACAGCCCTAGAGTTCGTACTAGAATAACACCTTAAGACACAAATCAATCAAAACCCTAATGTCACCTAGATACTCCAATGTCACCTCAAGTATCCGTGGGTATGATTATACGATATGCGTCACACAATCTCAGATTCATCTATTCATCCAACACAAAGGACCTCAAAGAGTGCCCCAAAGTTCTACCGGAGAATCAGGACGAAAACGTGTGCCAACCCCTATGCATAGGTTCCCAATGTCACGAAACCCGCAAGTTGGTCACCAAAACATACATCAAGTGGCACGTGGTATCCCATTGTCACCACAGATATCCACGGCAAGACATACATCAAGTGTTCTCAAGTCTTTAAAGACTCAATCCGATAAGATTACTTCAAGGGGAAAACTCAATTCATTACAAGAGAGAAGAGGGGGAGGAGAAACATAAGATCCAACTATAATAACAAAGCTCGCGATACATCAAGATCATATCATCTCAAGAACACGAGAGAGAGAGAGAGAGAGATCAAACACATAGCTACTGGTACATACCCTCAGCCCCGAGGGAGAACTACTCCCTCCTCGTCATGGAGAGCACCTGGATGATGAATATGGCCACCGGAGAAGGATTTCCCCCTCCGGCAGGGTGCCGGAACGGGTCTAGATTGGTTTTCGGTGGCTACGGAGGCTTCTGGCGGCGGAACTCTCGATCTATTATGCTCACGGATGTTTTTAGGGTATATGGAGATATATAGGCGGAAGAAGCACGTCGGTGGAGCTCCAAGGGGCCCACGAGGCAGGGGGCGCGCCCAGGGGGGCGCCCGCCACCCTCGTGACCTCCCCGGAAACTTCTTGGAGTAGGGTCCAAGTCTCCTGGATCACGTTCGGTGAGAAGATCATGTTCCCGAAGGTTTCATTCCGTTTGGACTCCGTTTGATATTCTGTTTCCTCGAACTGAAAGAGGCAAAAAAACAGCAATTCTGGGCTGGGCCTCCGGTTAATAGGTTAGTCCCAAAAATAATATAAAAGTGGAAAATAAAGCCCAATATAGTCCAAAACAGTAGATAAAGTAGCATGGAGCAATCAAATATTATAGATACGTTGGAGACGTATCGGTATCTATAATTTTTTATTGTTCCATGCTATTATATTATCTGTTTTGGATGTTTAATGGGCTTTAATTTACCTTTTTATATTAGTTTTGGGACTAACTTACTAACCAAAGGCCCAGTGCAAATTGTTGTTTTTTGCCTATTTCAGTGCTTCACAGAAAAGGAATATCAAACGGAATCCAAACGGAATGAAACCTTCGGGAGAGTTATTTTTGGAACAAACGTGATCCAGGAGACTTGGAGTGGATGTCAAGAAAGAAGCGAGGAGGCCACGAGGCAGGAGGGCGTGCCCAGGGGGGGGGGGCGGTAGGCGCGCCTCCCACCCTCGTGGGCCCCTCGCAGCTCCATCGTCGTACTTCTTCCTCCTATATATACCCATATACCCCGAAAACATCCAGGAGCACCACGAAACCCAATTTCCACCGCCGCAACCTTCTGTACCCGTGAGATCCCATCTTGGGGCCTTTTTCGGCGCTCTACCGGAGGGGGAATTGATCATGGAGGGCTTCTACATCAACACCATAGCCTCTCTGATGATGTGTGAGTAGTTTACCACATACCTTCGAGTCCATAGTTATTAGCTAGATGGCTTCTTCTCCCTCTTTGGATCTCAATACAAAGTTCTCCTCGATTCTCTTGGAGATCTATTCGATGTAATTCTTTTTGCGGTGTGTTTGTCGAGATCCAATGAATTGTGGGTTTATGATCAAGATTATCTATGAACAATATTTGATTCTTCTCTGAAATCTTTTATGCATGACTTAAATATCTTTGCAAGTCCCTTTGAATTATCAGTTTGGTTTGGCCTACTAGATTGATCTTTCTTGCAATGGGAGAAGTGCTTAGCTTTGGGTTCAATCTTGCGGTGTCCTTTCCTAGTGACAGCAGGGGTAGCAAGGCACGTATTGTATTCTTGCCATCAAGGATAAAAAGATGGGGTTTATATCACATTGCTTGAATCTTGCCTAATGCGTTACTCTGTTCTTATGAACTTAATACTCTAAATGCATGCTGGATAACGGTCGATGTGTGGAGTAATAGTAGTAGATGCAGAATTGTTTTGGTCTACTTGTCACGGACGTGATGCCTATATACATGATCATGCCTAGATATTCTCATAATTATTCACTTTTCTATCAATTGCTCGACAGTAATTTATTCACCCACCGTAGAATTTGCTATCTTGAGAGAAGCCACTAGTGAAACCTATGGCCCCGGGTCTATCTTCCATCATATTGTTTTCATATCAACTTGCTATTTCTATTACCGTTTATTTTGCAATCTTTATTTTCCAATCTATATCATAAAAATACCAAAAATATTTATCTTATTCTCTATCAGATCTCACTTTCGTAAGTGACCGTGAAGGGATTGACAACCCCTTTATCGCGTTGGTTGCGAGGTTCTTGTTTGTTTGTGCAGGTACTAGGTGACTTGCGTGTTACCTCCTACTGGATTGAGACATTGATTCTCAAAAACTGAGGGAAATACTTATGCTACTTTGCTGCATCACCCTTTCCTCTTCAAGGGAAAACCAACGCATGCTCAAGAGGTAGCAAGAAGGATTTCTGACGCCGTTGCCGGGGAGGTTGCATCAAGTCAAGACATACCAAGTACCCATAACAAACTCTTATCCCTCGCATTACATTATTTGCCATTTGCCTCTCGTTTTCCTCTCCCCCACTTCTAAAACGATTTTCGAAAACCTTTGCCTTTTTCTTCGCCTTCTTCCCGTATCTATCTTTGTTTGTGTTTCCATGTGCCTTCTATTTGCTTGCATCTTTTCTTGCTAAAAATCTATTGATATGGATCCACTTAAAGTGTTCTACTTGGATCACCTTCGATCCTTATGTGTTCGTGCTGAAACCCCAACTAGCCTAGTTGATGGGAAATCTTTAGATGAGCATGCTCATTTTGTGCGTCACCGTTTGTCTGAAAAAGGGAGACTCTTATGGGATCAAATAAATAGATTGTTGTGTTATGCTTGGAATCTTTGTGAAATTTATGATTTTACTTGTTGCTCTAAGAACCCTAAAAAACACCTCCCCTACCTATGTGAGTTTAATGATAATGAAATCTTAGCTTCTTATGCAAAGGGTGTTTATAGTTATTATGATATCGAAAAAATTGAAGAATTTGTTGCTTTTAAGGGTGCTTATGAAGTTGCTTCTTTGATTGAAAAGTATGATATTACTCTCTACGAATCTGAAAATTTTGACATACTTAAATATTGCTATGAAAACTATGCTCATAATGTCTATGTCAAAGGATTTATTGAAAGAATGACCGATATGCATGAATCTATAGATAATTATGATTCCGATGATTTGACTAAAATATCCCTTGATGAACATGATGCATGCTATTCTTGTGGCCATGATGCCAATATTTATGAAGATGAATTTGCTATAGTTCCTTATGTTAAACATGATATCGTTGCTATTGCACCCACACTTGATAGTCCCTTCGATGAAAAGCATGATTACAATGATGTTATTATAAATTCTCTTAATGTTAATTGTGTTAATGATATGCAAAACCTCAATCTTGGGGATGCTAGTTTTTCTATGACTACTATTTTTTTGCAATGATCATGATTGGGGTGATTCTTCTTTTGATGTTGAAAATTTATTTAAGCCCCATGGTGAATATGAGATTTATAATAGTGCTTGCAATATTATTGAAAGTGGGTTTGGAAGAGTGTCAACTTTAGATCCCACATATTTGGAGAATGTTCAATCTTATGAATTTTTTGATAAAAGTGGGTTTGGAGAGGTCATGACTTTAGTTAATTTTAATCCCACTACTTTGGAAGAGTGTCAACTTTGCATACGTGTGGATCGTGTTGAGAATATGTTTTATGATAGATATATTGTTGAATTTTCTTATGATCCTACATGTAATTATTATGAGAGAGGAAAATATGATGGTAGAAATTTTCATGTTACTAAATTACCTCTCGTCATGTTGAGATTGCCATTGTTTCTTTCCGCTTCCTTGCATATGCTAGTTTTTGCTTGCCTCGATAATTTGTTTGCCTATAAGATGCCTATGCATAGGAAGTATGTTAGACTTAGATGTGATTCTCATATACTACATGATGCTCTCTTTGTGTTTCAATTGCTATCTTTCATGTGAGCATTATTAAAATTATCGATGCCTAGCTAGGGGCGTTAAACGATAGCGCTTATTGGGAGGCAACCCAATTTTATTTGTGTTTCTTGCTTTTTGGTTCTTATTAGTAATAAATAATTCATCTAGATTATGTTTAGATGTGGTTTTATGTTTTTAATTAGTGTTTGTGCAAAGTAGAACCTTTGGGAAGACTTGGGGGAAGTTTTTGCGATCTTGCTGTAAAAAACATAAACTTTAACGCTCATGAGATTTGCTGCCATTTTTTTACTGAAGAGTGCGATTAGGTTGATTATTTTTGCAGATGATTAATAGACAAATTCCTCACGTCCACCAATTTATTTCAGAATTTTTGGGGTTACAGAAGCATTCGAAACCTACAGATTACTACAGACTGTTCTGTTTTTGATAGATTCTGTTTTTCGTGTGTTGTTTGCTTATTTTGATGAATCTATGGCTAGTATCGGGGGGTATGAACCATAGAGAAGTTGGAATACAGTAGGTTTAACACCAATATAAATAAAGAATGAGTTCATTACATTACCTTGAAGTGGTGGTTTGTTTTCTTATACTAACGGAGCTCATGAGATTTTCTGTTGAGTTTTGTGTTGTGATGTTTTCAAGTTTTGGGTGAATATTTGATGGATTTTGGAATAAGGAGTGGCAAGAGCCTAAGCTTGGGGATTCCCAAGGCACCCCAAGGTAAAATTCAAGGACAACCAAAAGCCTAAGCTTGGGGATGCCCCAGAAGGCATCCCCTCTTTCGTCTTCGTCTATCGGTAACTTTACTTGAGGCTATATTTTTATTCACCACATGATATGTGTTTTGCTTGGAGCATCTTGTATGATTTGAGTCTTTTCTTTTTAGTTTACCACAATCATCCTTGCTGTACACACTTTTGGAGAGACACAGATGAATCGGAATTTATTAGAATACTCTATGTGCTTCACTTATATCTTTTGAGCTATATAATTTTGCTCTAGTGCTTCACTTATATATTTTTAGAGCACGGTGGTGGTTTTATTTTATAGAAATCATTGATATCTCATTCTTCACTTATATTATTTTGAGAGTCTTTTAAAACAGCATGGTAATTTTCTTTGGCTATAAAATTAGTCCTAATATGATAGGCATACAAGATGGGTATAATAAAAACTATCATAAAAAGTGCATTGAATACTATGGGAAGTTTGATACTTGATGATTGTTTTGAGATATGAAGATGGTGATATTAGATTCATGCTAGTTGAGTAATTGTGAATTTGAGAAATACTTGTGTTAGAGTTTGTGATTCCCATAGCATGCACGTATGGTGAACCGTTATGTGATGAAGTCGGAGCATGATTTATTTATTGATTGTCTTCCTTATGAGTGGCGGTCGGGGACGAGCGATGGTCTTTTCCTACCAATCTAACCCACTAGGAGCATGCGCATAGTACTTTGTTTTGATAACTAATATATTTTTGCAATAAGTATGTGAGTTCTTATGACTAATGTTGAGTCCATGGATTATACACACTCTCACCCTTCCACCATTGCCAGCCTCTCTAGTACCGTGCAACTTTTGCCGGTACCATACACCCACCTTATACATTCCTCAAAACAGCCACCATACCTACCTATTATGGCATTTTCATAGCCATTCCGAGATATATTGCCATGCAACTTACCACTGTTCCGTTTGTTATGACACGTTACATCATTGTCATATTGCTTTGCATGATCATGTAGTTGACATCGTATTTGTGGCAAAGCCACCGTTCATAATTCTTTCATACATGTCACTCTTGATTCATTGCACATTCCGGTACACCGCCAGAGGCATTCATATAGAGTCATATTTTGTTCTAGTATCTGGTTGTAATTTTTGAGTTGTAAGTAAATAAAAGTGTGATGATCATCATTATTAGATCATTGTCCCAAGTGAGGAAAGGATGATGGAGACTATGATTCCCCCACAAGTCGGGATGAGACTCCGGACTAAAAAAGAGAAAGGCCATAAAAAAGAGAAGGCCCCAAAAATGAGAGAAAAAGAGAGAAGGGACAATGCTACTATCCTTTTACCACACTTGTGCTTCAAAGTAGCACCATGATCTTCATGATAGAGAGTCTCCTATGTTGTCACTTTCATATACTAGTGGGAATTTTACATTATAGAACTTGGCTTGTATATTCCAATGACGGGCTTCCTCAAAATGCCCTAGGTCTTTGTGAGCAAGCAAGTTGGATGCACACCCACTTAGTTTATTTTTGAGCTTTCATACACTTATAGCTCTAGTGCATCCATTGCATGGCAATCCCTACTCACTCACATTGATATCTATTGATGGGCATCTTCATAGCCCGTTGATACGCCTAGTTGATGTGAGACTATCTTCTCCTTTTATCTTCTCCACAACCACCACTCTATTCCACCTATAGTGCTATGTCCATGGCTCACGCTCATATATTGCGTGAAGATTGAAAAAGTTTGAGAACAACAAAAGTATGAAACAATTGCTTGGCTTGTCAATGGGTCACACGGCCGGCTCTGCCCCAGCAAGCCATTCTCCGGGGTCGTCGATGGCTCAACCAGCCCCCTGGGGCAGATCCGCCTCCCCGTCACATTCGGTACCTGCGACAACTACCGCACCGAGCTCATCCACTTTGACATTGCCCGTATCGGTCTCCCGTACAATGCCATCCTCGGGTACCCGGCCTTAGCCAAGTTCATGGCAGAAACTCACCCCTCCTACAACCTCATGAAGATGCCGGGAAGTAGCGGCGTCCCCACCATGGCCAGGGACACCAAGGAGGCACTGACGACTCTCAAGCTCGCCTTTAGGGCCGCGGCTGCCGCGCGTCTGGAGGCGGGAGAGGTCCCTGAGTCCCCACAGGCTGCACCGGCATAGAAGAAGCAGCTGTTCTCTCAGGACCGGGCCGAGACGAAGCAGGTGTCGGTCGACCAAGATGGGGAATCAAGAGCCACCTCCACCATTGGCGCCAACCTCGCCCCAGACCAAGAAAAGGTGCTGGTCGATTTCTTGCGTGCGGACAAGGAGGTGTTCGCATGGGAGACCAAGGACCTGGCCGGAGTCCCAAGGGGGGTGATCGAGCATCACCTCAATGTGTGCCCCAATCTACGCCCGGTGAAGCAAAAGGCACGGCGGTAGTCCATAGAGAAGCAGTCGTTCATTGTCCAAGAAACCCGCAAGCTGCAAGATGCTGGTGTCATTCGGGAGGTGCGATACCCAGAATGGCTGGCGAACCCGGTCGTAGTCCCTAAGAAAGGTGGGAAGGAACACATGTGCATCGACTTCACTAGCCTCAATAAGGCATGCCCTCAAGACCCCTTTCCGCTGCCACGCATCGACCAGATCATCGACTCCACTACCGAATGCGACCCGCTGTGCTTCTTGGACGCATTCTCAGGGTATCACCAAATCAAGATGGCGGTGCAGGATGTCGAGAAGACGGCCTTCTTGACCCCGTGCGGGGTGTACTGCTACACCTGCATGCCCTTTGGGCTGCATAACGCTATGGCAACCTTCCAACGTCTCATGCACATCGCTCTGGGCCAGCAGCTTGGGAAAATGTTGAGGCCTACGTCGACGACATAGTGGTGAAATATCGGGAGGCAAGGACCCTCATTGAGGACCTAGAAGAGACATTCGCCAGCCTGCGTAAGGTGGACTTGCGACTCAACCCAGAGAAATGCGTGTTCGACGTCCCCTCCGGGAAGTTGTTGGGCTTTCTGGTGTCACATAGGGGGATCGAGGAAAACCCGGAGAAGGTCAAGGTGATAGAAAGGATGAGCCCGCCACAGACCCTTAAGGAAATGCAGAAGCTGGCGAGCTGCGTGACCGCGCTAGGGCGCTTGATCTCCAAGCTCGGGGAGCGAGCCCTCCCATTCTTTAAGTTGATGAAGAAGAAGGGGCCGTTCGAGTGGACTCCGAAGGTCGATGCCGCATTCCAAGATCTCAAGAGGTACCTCGCCAGCCTGTCGGTGATGGTGGCACCACGTCCACTCGTGCCCCTGGTGCTCTACCTGGCCGCCGCGCCTCACTCAGCCAGCGCGGTGCTGGTGGCCGTCAGGAAGGAGCACCAGTCCAAGGGCCTGCCACACGACTCTGCGCACTCGGCCAAGGCGACGCAGCCTCAAGGCGACACTCCTGAGGCCCTGGCTGTGCCAACAGGTGACCAAGCTCCTGAGGCCCTGGCTGCGCTAACAGGCGACCAAGCTCCTGAGGCCCTGGCAGCGCCGACAAGCGACCGAATTCCTGAGGTCTACCAGCCTTAGGGGGCGTCTCAGCTGTAGGGGGTCTCGTACTACACCAACGATCCTACCCTCATCGAGCACCCGGTGTACTTCGTCGGGATGGTACTGTGGGACGCGCGAGCACGCTATCCCGTGCCGCAGAAGCTCTTGCTCGCGCTCCTCGTCGCCTCGCGCAAGCTGTGCCACTTCTTCCAAGGACATCCCATCAAGGTCGTTTCGGCCTACCCACTTGAGAGGGTACTCCGGAGCCCCAATGCTGCAGGTAGAGTCACCGAATGAAACATAACTACATGCATTTCAGCTGGAGTTCAGCACCACCAGGGTCATCAAGGGGGTTGCGCTCGCCGACTTCGTGGCGGAATGGACCGATGCCCCAGGACTGGAGGCACGCGAGGACCGGACGCTCTCACCAGGGAACGAAGCACCAGATGACTCTGTCATGTACTTCGATGGCGCCTTTGCACGGTAGGGCGCAGGGGCTGGAGCCGTGCTCGTTTTGCATACTCAAGACAAGCTCTACTATGTCGTGCAACTCTGCTTCCAACACGGCGAAAAGGTCTCCAACAACATCGCGGAGTATGAAGGCTTGGTCGCCGGCCTCAAGGCCGCAGCCACTTTGGGCGTGAAGCGCCTCACCATCAAGGGAGACTCCCAGCTCCTCGTCAACTTCTCTAACAAAGTGTATGAGCCGAAGGATGAACACATGGAGGCATACCTGGCGGAGGTACGCAAGATGGAGAAGCAATTCCTGGGCCTGGAGTTGCAGCACGTGCCTCATGGCATGAACAAGGAAGCTAATGACATCACCAAGAGGGCATCCAAGCGCCAGCCTCAGGAGCCCAATGTCTTCGAGGAGTGGCTCTTCAGGCCTTCAGCAGCCCCCTGGTTGTGGAGCCAGCACTACCTCAGGAGGAGCTCCCGCCAGCACCAACCTCGGGAGCCCCCGCCTATGGCCCGACCTCAGGAGCACGCCTGCTCCTTGCGCTCGAGCCTCAGGAGAGGTGTTGGACCGAAGAATTCAAGGTGTACCTGCTTCAGGGGACCCTGCCGGAGAGGGAAGATGATGCTGAGCGCATAGCTCAGCAGGCCACAACCTACTGCATTCAGGACGGTGAGCTTTACCAAAAACGACCAAATGGTATTTCCTTGCGATGCATCTCCAGGGAACAGGGGTGCGAGCTGCTAGCCGACATACACGGCGGAGACTGCGGGCATCACTCATCATCGCGCACCCTCGTGGGCAAGGCATTCCGCAGCAGGTTCTATTGGCCCACGATGCTCAGCGACGTGGCCGAGGTGGTGAGATCCCGTGAAGCCTGCCAGTTCCATGCCAAGCAAATCCACCATCCCACCCAGGGCCTTCAGACCATCCCACTCTCGTGGCCGTTTGTGGTCTGGGGGCTGGACATCTTAGGTTCGTTCCCTCGAGCGCCCGGGGGCTACCGCTACCTCTACGTTGCCATCGACAAGTTTACCAAATGGGCGGAGGTGGAAGCAGTTCGCACCATTCCGACCGGCTCGGCGGTCAAGTTCATCAAGGGTCTCATGAGCCGTTTCGGAGTCCCTAATCGCATCATCACCGACAAAGGCTCGCAGTTCACTAGCAATCTCTTCAAAACATATTGTGCTAACCTTGGAACACAGATATGCTATGCCTTAGTGGCACACCCGAGGAGCAACGGCCAAGCTGAGCACTCTAACGTGGAGGTTCCGAGAGGCCTCAAGACAAGAACCTTCAAGAAGAAGCTCGAGGCATGCGACAGGGGCTGGCTCAATGAGCTCCAGTCCGTGCTGTGGTCCGTCCGCACCACCACGACCAAGCTGACCGGCGAAACTCCATTCTTCCTCGTCTATAGAGCTAAAGCGGTTCTCCCACATGAGGCTAGGCATTGCTCTGCGCGGGTCTTGGCATTTGACGAGGCACGCCAGGACGCCATGCGGGGGATGGACCTTGTGCTGGGGGAGGAACGCCACCGTCAAGCCTCGCTCCGAGCGGCAAGGTACCAGCAGGCGCTGCGGTGGTATCACTACCGCAGCGTCCGCTCCAGGACGCTTGAGGTGGGAGATATCGTCCTACGGTGGGTGCTCTCCAGGGAAGGGCTGCATAAGCTCTCACCCATGTGGGAGGGCCCGTTTAGGGTCGCCCATGTCTCCAGGCCTGGCGCCGCGCGCCTGGAGATGTAGGATGGGATCCCCATCCAGAACGCTTGGAACATCCAGCACCTCCGGAAGTTCTACCCATGAAGCAAGGCCTAGTGCCTGTGAAGGTCTCCCCTCGTGACACTCTCACATAATAATGAGTGGGGCTGGACACGCCCCGAAATCTCCGGAGAGCCGCCCTCGGGCCTCGGGGCTCCCTCCCACGTCCTAGTGGCAGCACTTAGCTCCGCGATGGTGAGAAGACTAGACTAGGTGCCGGACGCGTCTGTTCATTTGCTTGCTTTCTGTAGTTGGTTTGCAATCTCTCTGAATGGAATTTCGAGTTCTCGCATTTTGGATTGCCAAGTTGGATTTGTCCTTGCCTTTTCTCTTGCCCGCCGATCTTGGCCCAGGAGGGGTGGTAGTTGCCTACCGCCTTTCCTCACGCGTCTTGAGCGCGGGGGCTGGGCAGGTATGTGCGTATGCATCGGGCCCGCCCGCGCCATGAACATACCTTGCCGCAGCCCTATTTCATAGGGCCTTGGCTTTTTCTATCCTCGAGAACGCCCTCGAATAGGCTTGTGACCTACGCACCCTCTTAAAGTCCATGCCCCCGGGTACTACGATGCAGTGCACTATGCCACGACCAGCCCATACCTAAGGGATCGCACAGGGAAGAACAAGACGCCCGACCAAATCTTCTAACAATTCCGCAGCTTCAAGATGTCTCCGGAGACCAATGGCCCCTGAGCCACCAGCAAGAGGGACTCCTCAGATAAACGAAGCATGCACCCTCATGAGGAGGGAAACTACCGCGAGCGTATCAAGCTAAGTTATCCTACCATACCTGTTTGGAACATAAGCACCACAACATAACACCAGAATAATAAACATAGCATAGTAACATAGGTATTATGGTTCACCACACGCCCAAGCAGGGCCCTCCACTTTTTCCGAATGCAGGGGAAATAGAAAGGTTAAACAAAAGTGCCCCCCACGACCGCAGCGGCTCATGAGGCCCGGCTCCGAGGGCCTCCCGGACGCGGTTCAGCCTGAGCCCTCCTCACGCTTCACTCAAGCATGGCAATGAGACGACCCGCCACCATCCTCGAAGTGAGCCCAGCGACGTGGCGGCTGGTCGTAGCCACCGCTGTTGGTGCTCTCGCTGGAGAAGGAGCCACCGCCACTGGACGAACTACGGTCGTCGCCAAGGGCGAGCCCGCCCTCAGCATCATCATGACCATCATCAAGGCCGAGCTCATCATCGCCGCTGCTGTCTTCGGGGCAGCACCCTGTGCGGTGACCGTTTTCCCCAAACACCCTCACGAAGAGGGTCACGATGCCATCATACTTGAAGTGAAGGGTGCACCTTCCGCTCAAGCCGCGCGCGCGGGCGAACGTCTGCCAGCCGCGGGTCAGGGCCACGCTGGCCGCGACGGAGATCTCGACTGCGACCCACGAGGCCTTACTGCAGTAACCATCGGCCTGCAGCCAGAGGCCATCAAGACCCATGGCCGACAGCTCGCCGGCGAAGGAGTGTCGAAGCTGGAGCCAAGTGCCGCTCGGCTTCTCTGACCACACGATGAACTCAGGGAGAACGTCGGCCGAGTGGAAGCGTGGCCTGGGAGGTCATGGTACCACGACGTGCCTCCCCTCCTCGCAAGGGCTACCTCACCCCCGGCTGGCCAGGGAGCACACGTGCCCACGAGGAACCACCGCAGGGGCTGCGGCATGCTTGCGCGGGCAGCCCCGCCCCCTCTTAGGAGGGGGCGAGTCAGGTCCCTCCTTGGGGGCCTTCCCCTTCTCGGCAGCAGAGAACTTCCTTGTCGGTGCCATGGGATCTGCGGCAAGATGGAGGGACCAGGAGGAAGAAGAGGAAGCGGACTGCGAGAAGACAGAGATGAGCAAGGGGGCCCCGACCCTTCCCCCATTTATAGCCAGGAGGAGGCCAACCGCCGGCCACCACGATCACACGTAATGATGATTTTCCTCTACATGCGGCAGAGTCTCATCAAGTCAAACGACTGCCGAGGCAGCATGGGAAAGCAGAGGCGCCAACGTCTCGTCAATCGCCATGCGTCGACCAAGGCCGTAGGAGCTTGGGTCCTGTGGCGCTCCGCACTTGCCATTTGGCTTCACCTTGAAGCCAAGCTCGAGCACGCCTTGGGCCCGGGGACTACTGTCGGCGTCCTGGGAAGGGGGGTACCCAGACTTGCCAACCTGCGGTCCACGGTGTGGCTCCATCAGTGGCCCAGTACGACCCAGTTTCAGCAGCAATGACTCAAGACCCTCGCGAGGGACCAAGCCTCGCGAGGCGGACAACACCAAGACCTCCCTAGGTGGCGGCCTCACTAGGCGACCTCCCGAGGGGCGGAGATATCAAGGCAAGGTGCACCTCGTGAGGTTCACATGACGTGAGCCATGACGACCAAGGCCAGGCGGGCGCAGTGTACCAGTTTCCCCTTTGGTGCCAAGGGGGCAAGCGCAGGCGCGGAGTCCTGAGGAATCAGGCAAAGGTTTCCATATTTGTGCAACAAGACCAAGACCGCCAGGACGACAGGACGGAGGTCATCGCGGAGCCCACTACAACATCACCACCAGAGCCTTTGCAGGCAAAGACTACTTTTGTCAGGATAACTTGTACTAGTTGTCTCCCTTTGAATGTGGCCATTGTGGGATCTCTTCCCATCTACATTTGGGAGGAGGACCAAGGCCACTATAAATAGGACTTAGCCACCACCTGGGAGAGGGATCAGATCATTCAGGCCATCCTCACACACCAGCTCACTGAGCTCAAGAACACCTCACCTCCTGAGGCTGTTCATCCATTGTACCAGTTCATCCTAAGCCCCTCGAGGCAATCCACCACAAAGCTAGAGTAGGGTATTACATTGCAAGGTGGCCTGAACCAGGATAAACCGCTGTGGAATCATCGGGCCGGCAGGTTGGGGAGAAGGAGTTGTTCGTACGCACCCCAGTGTTCGAAGCTCTCAAGGGTCTGCGGAGCCCGAAATCCGACAAAATGAGTGTGGCATATCATGAATAATGAGGGCGTGCTATGGCTCACTATTATTCGCGCCAAGTACCTGAGGGGTTAGGCACTTGACTGTTAACGGTCGGGTGGCTCTCAATTCTGGCTATCCATGATCCAACTCATGCCCGTCTTATGCATTGGCAACTCGATTTATGTGGGCTTAGGCTCATCCACCCTCTTCTGGTTTGACCGGTGGACAGGTGATGCTACTCGGTTCCCATCTATTTTTGTCATATGTCAGTTCCCCACATTTTGGTTGAGGCTGCCCAAAATGATTTTCGGCGCCTCACTATTTGCCGCACTTTTTGCCATAATGAATGGGACAAGTGGGAAAGCCTGCTGTAGTGTGTTGCTGTTAGGGCATATTTTTCCCTACGTGGTTTTGGTGATTGATGACAATGCTTTTGCGTACTAATCGTGTGCATTGAGCATTGCGAATATTCCTTCCTATGGCACGAGACGATTTCTACCCTTCAGGTCTTAAAGCAAAGACGACGTTTTTCCTTCGTTTCATTTTTGGTGGACTTGAGTCGTAGGATACACTGTACTATCAAGAGGGAGTCAGTATCGGAAAGGTTGGGTGGAATCATCACGTACGCATCTCCTTTGTCACCCCCAGTTCTTTGCTGCCTCTTTAGAGTGCCCTCCGTTGTGTTGGGAGTGGCTCGGTTGAAGCTAGCAGTAGTACCGCGGTGGCCAGCGGTAGTACCACCTAGAGCGACAGGCAATAGTACCGCTCTACTACCGCCTCGATTTGGGGCTTGCATTTCTCGTGTCGGGTTTACGGTAGTCTGGCACTGGTCCCGCTGGCATACTACCGCTGACCCCAAATAGACCCGATCGAGCATCGGCAATAGCAGCGGCAGTAGGGCGGTAGTACCGCTTGTCGTATAAGCGGTAGTACCATGGCCACCACCGCTGCCACTGCCTCTCGTGGTTTTCCTCCATCCATCTCTCCCCTATGTGCACTACCTCCAGCGGTAGTACCGCCGGGGCAAGCGGTAGTGCCGCTGCAGCCAACGGCAGTACCACTCGTTTGAGCGGTAGTACCGCGCGTTGTGATGCTGTGCACAGGGATAACAGTTGGATCTTTTCCCCACTATATAAAGGGGGTCTTCTCCAAGAAGACCACCTCTTCCTCCCCCAAACTCCATTGTTGCTCCAAAGGTCATTTTCGCCTGATCGCTCTCCCTAGCCAATCAAACTTGTTGATTTTCTAGGGATTGGTTGAGAAGGCCCTAATCTACACTTCCACCAATAGGAATTTGATTCCCCCCACGAATACCTTGCGGATCTTGTTACTCTTGGGTGTTTAACCACCCTAGATGGTTGAGGTCACCTAAGAGCCACATTCCATTGTGGTGAAGCTTTGTGGTGTTGTCAGGAGTCTCCAATTAAGTTGTGAAGATTGCCCCAACCATGTTTGTAAAGGTTCGGTCGCCGCCTTCAAGGGCACTGTCGGTGTCAAAACGGCGGATCTCGGGTAGGGGGTCCCGAACTGTGCGTCTAGGCCGGATGGTAACAGGAGTCAAGGGACACAAAGTTTTACCCAGGTTCAGGCCCTCTCGATGGAGGTAAAACCCTACGTCCTGCTTGATTAATATTGATGATATGGGTAGTACAAGAGTAGATCTACCATGAGATCAGAGAGGATAAACCCTAGAAGCTAGCCTATGGTATGATTGTTGATGTGTATGTTGTCCTACGGACTAAAACCCTTCGGTTTATATAGACACCAGATAAGGTTAGGGTTACATAGAGTCGGTTACAATAGTAGGAGATCTGAACATCCGTATCGCCAAGCTTGCCTTCCACGCCAAGGAAAGTCCCTTCCGGACACGGGACGAAGTCTTCAATCTTGTATCTTCATAGTCCAGGAGTCCGGCTGAAGGTATAGTCCGGCCATCCGGACACCCCCTAATCCTGGACTCCCTAAGTAGCCCCTGAACCAGGCTTCAATGACGACAAGTCCGGCGCGCAAATTTTCTTCGGCATTGCAAGGCGGGTTCCTCCTCTAAGTACTTCATAGAAGATTTTGAACACAAAGGTAGTGTCCGGCTCTGCAAAATAAGTTTTCCACATATTGCCATAGAGAGAATAATATTTACACAAATCCAATCCGCTGACATATTCCATAGTGTGACATCACACCACGGCCAAGCTTTTATTCGAACCGTTTTACTGTCCCATCTCAACGTGTTATGCGAGGCGGTTTCCTTGGCACGTCTTGTTAAAGCAGAGATTGTGTCCCCTTATTCCAGGATTCTCATCAATACGGGCGTGGGTAACCCAACCGCTTCTAGGATTCCTAAATTATAGGCAAGTCCAAACAGACACGGAGAGGACGTTTGATATTCACCCTCTTTATAAAGGGACCGGGCTTTTATTTTTCCCTCCCGTGCTCAATCGAATTTTCCCCCACCTCAAGCTCAAGCGCTCGAAGTTCAGGTCAGGTGCTCCGAACCTTCAGTCATGTCCGGATCTAGCCTTCAAGGCTGATGGGTGCCTTCCTCCGTAACGGAAGAAGACATCAAAAAGTTGAGGGAGGCCAGATATCTGACCGCCGAGATTCTGCATCGGCTGCCTCCCCGGGGGCAGGCCGTCCCCTCCCCCGAACCCAACGAGAGCGTCGTGTTCGTCTCCCACTTCCTCCGAGATCTAGGCCTTGCATTGGATCCTTTTGTCAGGGGCTTGATGTTTTACTACGGGCTAGATTTCCATGATCTAGCTCCGGACTCCTTTCTTCATATCACGACATTTATCGTCGTGTGTGAGGCCTTCCTCTGGGTTACCCCTCACTTTGGCCTATGGCTCAAGACATTTGAAGTAAACCGAGGACGATCGAGGGGCAACATGTGGAGTGTGGAGGTGCCTCAATACGCAAGATGACGGGAGCCGCATGGCCCAAGGGTTCCATTCCAGAGGTGTTTGAGTAGTGGCAATAGGAGTGGTTCTACATCACGGCTCCTAGAAGTGCCAAGTGGGCGGCCGCCCCTGTCTTCCGCCCGGGCCCTCCACCACAACTGATGTCATGGATTAGCAGAGGATTGAGCTGGGGTCCGGCCAAGGACGTGCCTATACTGCAAAGCCGCATTCAAGATCTCTTTGATGGAGATTTCAGTTTGGTTGCGGTAGCACAAGTTATGCTGGTTCGCCAAGTCCAGCCTTGCAAACGCCGGCCCCTTTGCTTGTGGGAGTTCAATCCCGAGGGACCGCATGTTATTCAAAATTTCCTCGGTTTGACGCACGAGGAGATGTATAAGTCATTCTTGGGACCTCAGGTGGAGTGTCCAGAAATCATCGAGGACGTGGGCCTGAGCAGTACCCGCACCGCCGAACAGGTAAGGAATCTTTCGGCCGAACATACTGTCTCTCATTTGTTACGAAGTTATTTTTGAGAGTTCACCTTTTGGTCAGGACTGAATAGCAAAGGCAAAGTTGATTCGGTGTTCGGGCCCCCTCCCTGAGGGGTTGGAAAATCCGGTATTGGAGAAGATGCTCCAGACCGCACCCCGCCCGGAGCCCTTAAAGGAAAATACTACGGAGGGTAATGCGGGCAGACGCGGGCCCTCAACGCTGCCCATCCTAGCCGAGGGAGCGAGCGTCTCCATGAAGGAAGACTACCAGAAGAGGAAAAGGACTGCGCCCGGGGATTCGGAAGTCGAAACTTCCAAATGGGAGAAGAAGTCTCCCACAGAGGGTCCTACCTCGGGGGGCACCGTTGCCGCACAAAATTCGCGAGGGGATCAATTGCCCCGCGAGTCGTAAGTGACCCGAAATACTTTAATAGTACAGATATGCCATATTTTTCTTCTGAGAAGATAACCACCGCATATATTTTCGCAGTTCGGGCCTTAGCCCTTCTCAAATGAGCTCATCTTCGGGGGATCTTCTTCCAGAGATGATGGAGAGCGAAACACCTCCTCCGGACTCCTCCGCTCCGGAAGCGGGCGACCCTGAAGTGTCGTTGCGGAGGGCCTCTCCGAGTCTGGTGAGGCCAGAAGATAATCCCATTGACCCCCGAAGCTCCCAGTGTCTGGCTCCCGAAGAGAGCAGACAAAAGAGTCCGGCACCATCTAGTGTGCGATCGGATGTGCTGAGGGAGTTGGTGGGGCGAGCGGCCATCTCAGATGAACACCGTGTGCTGATGGATACGGTGATAGAGAGAATATCGTCCACCGAAAGCGGATTGCATGAAGCTTTTATGAGTCTAGTGATAGGTTTTGAGGTACGTAAAAGAATGTATGATAGTCCTGCACATCCTAGGTGTGCCCTGTGTAGATAGTAGCCCCTGAGACTCTGGTTGTCGTCAGAAACGACGACGAAGAGAGGATCATATTCCTAGGTAATAACCATACTGCCTCTATGTGCAGGTGATGGAAGCTCCGGTGGCTAACCAGACTAGCGACTTTGCCCATTTAGAACGTTAGTTGGATGCGGCAGACGCCGACATCGAGCTTGTTAACAAAAGGCTTGACGAGGCACAGGGTAAGTGTCATTATCTGGTGAATGTCACATAGGAAGAGTAGCATGATGCCAGTATCTTAAATATGTTATGACTGCAGATGGGGCTGCCGCTGTTGAAGCCTTGCGGGCAGAACTTGCCCGAGCCCAGGAATAAGCCAGGTTGGGTAATGCGGCTGCTTTAAAGGCGGCCGAAGATTTGCAAGCCGAGAAGGCCGCACATGGCGAGAGCCGAGACAAGATGGCCAAGATGGCCATAGAATTAAAAGCCGCCGCCGATCGTTGCCGGGTTCTTGAAAAGGAAAACCAGGCGAAGGCATCGGACCTTGAGAAGGCTGCTGCGACGAGAAAGGACCTTCGCTCTGCTATGAGGGAAAAGAAGGAGGAGCTACAAGAAGCCGAGGATATTGTAGCTGGGAAATCCTTTATGTTGCGGAGGAAGTTCGGAGATCCACGGTATGCCCCCCTGGATCGGCTGTGGAGCTCGGAGGATGTGTATATGGATTTGGCGGCGAGCGCTGCCGATGCAGCCAAGTACTCCCAGGGTCAGACGGACCGTGAGTAGACCAGCTATTTTGGAGACAATTCCATACTCCCGAGTGTCCACTTTCATTGACTGACCAATTAGCCGAATGGGACGAACTAAATAGGTTGTCCGGACTCTCCATGAGGTCTGTGGTGGATCAGTTATGGCCGGAAGGGTCAAAACCGAACAGCTATTTCAGCTTGGTGCAACGGTTACTCGATATGGTGCCGCGCATTGATGCGATGAAGAGGTCGGCGTGCATAGAGGGCGCACGGATGGCCTTTGCCCGTGTCAAGGCATACTGGGCGGAGATGGATGCTACCAATGTTGCAGCGCGGGTTTCGCCATAGGTCGAAAGGCTGCTGAGCACTACTTTGAAGAAGTTCTTGAGGGTGCCCATTTGGTAGAGACCCAGTGCTCAAAAAATATTATATTTGAGTGATATGTAATCTCATTGTAAGCAAAATGCTTTTATAGAGTTTGATAAGGCTATTTTTATACCTTTGCCTGAAAGTAATATGATGCCTCCTGGGCGGCCGTTTTTGTATACGTGTGTATAACCTGAAAGATTGCAGTCGTCGGCTTCAACCCCCACGCATATAATGCGGAGGTGCTAGCAAAAACACGCGTTCACACTTAACCCAACGTCTTGGTCCTATTAAGGAGGTGATAGCGGAGCGAGCGAGGCAACCGGACTATAATGCTTTAACACTTTCACTTAGCCATAGGAGTTTGACAGTGGGGCTACTAGATAGCCCCTGGTGGCTCCGTACTCTCCCGATCTCGGGGTGCGTACATGCCCGGCCGGAAATCGGCCCTTTGTTTAGGCGGAGGAATTCTAACATTCCCATAGGTCATCGAGTGGTTGACCAGTCTCACGCTATATCATGACAGTCAGTTTTCGGCTTTCTCTATTGAGGTGCTCGTCCGGATGAACCAGGGCACAATCGCAGTAGTTCTCCTGGTGCTACCTTAGCTGGTAAAGCGGAACGTAAGGCACCAAAACACAAGAGCCGGGAAAACCCAACATTTGACCAAAGACAATGATTCGGAGCTGATGCATATAGGGCCAAACTCGCGACACCGAACACTCCCTAGGGTATTCGGTCTTTGTGGTATAAACCGGGCCTAAATAATGGCCTTTGTAAGAAGCCCCTTGTGTCCAGGTATGTGCATTGTTCTGGCGTGGCCACATGCCAAGACGTCAGCATCCGTCACAACGGTGGATATGTATCAACAAGAGACAGTAAAAAAAGGTTTACGCAGGGTCTTAATCTAAAAAGAATCCTTTGAGCAGGTCCCTGCTGCACGTCTGCGCCTGTGTCTCCGTTGTGCCGTATCCTGGACGGGTGTAGCATGATGATCGTCTGTAAAAGAGAGGAAGTTAAGTGTGAAAGTTGTCATGCAAAAAGGTGGTTTTCAAAGAAACCATGTATAATTGAAGATGATAAGAAATTGCCACTTGTCTGCGCGCGTTGAGCCCCTTGTATTGACAAATAGGGGTGTGGTCACTTATTCGGTGTAAATAGCGGCGCCGGACTCGATCGCTGGTACGGACGCCTTTAATGTTTGGCTGCCAAGGCAGCCTCACTCTCTTCGGCGCGTAGAGAGCGCTTGATATCTCCATGCACTGTAATGATGCCACGTGGACCGGGCATCTTGAGTGTGAGGGAGGCGTAGTGTGGTATTGCATTAAAGCGAGCAAAAGCTTCGCGTCCGAGCAGTGCTTGATAGCCACTTTGAAACGGAGCGATGTGGAAAGTTAAATGCTCGCGACGGAAGTTATCAGGGGAGCCGAATGTAACTTGTAATGAGAGGGAGCCCGTACAACGAGCCCTGTGCCTGGCGTTACTCCTTTAAAGGTAGTATTGCTATGGCGAATTTGTGTTGGGTTTAACCCCATCCCGCGGATTGTATCCTGATATATTAGGTTTAGGCTACTGCCGCCGTCCATCAAGACTCGTGTGAAGTGATATCCGGCAATTACTGGGTCTAATACCAGGGCAGCCCATCCCGCGTGTCGGATACTTGCTGAGTAACCGCGATGGTCGAAAGTGATCGTTTGAGATGACCAGTGGCAGGACTTCGTGGTGACAGGCACTTGGGTATATGTTTCTGAGAGTGCTGCGTTGTTTTTTCCCTTGATCACGTGTAACACGTTTACTGTTTTGACTTCTGGTGGAAATTTCTTTTGCTCCGCCGCGTCTTGTTTGGGAGGCTCGTACTCGTCTTCACTTGGTGTATCCTCCCCCTTGTGTACGGTGTTGAGCTTGCTGGACTGCTTGAAGACCCAACATTCTCTATGGGTATGATTAGCGGGTTTACCAGGGGTACTATGGATCTGACATACTTGGTCCAGAATTTTGTTGAGGCTGGACAGTTCATCCCTGGTGCCTTTAGGGGCCGGCTTTTGACCTGGCCGAGAGCCTTTGAATCCGGCATTTACTGTCGTGCCCTTCATGCTGTCTTCTTTAATCCGGCGCTTGTTATTGCTGTTGCACCGTGATTTCCCGTTTCCATCTCTAACTTCAGATGTACTGGGGTCGCTGGTGCTGCATCTGGCTAGCCAGCTGTCCTCGCCGCGCAAAAGCGGGTCATGAGGTTTGTTAATGCGGCCATCGTTCTCAGTTTATTTTGGCCGAGGTGTCTGGCGAGCCATTTGTCACGGACGCTATGCTTGAAAGCTGCCAAGGCTTCGGCGTCCGGACAGTCGACAATCTGGTTCTTTTTAGTAAGAAAACTGTTCCAAAGCTTTCGGGCTGACTCTCCGGGCTATTGAGTTATATGACTCAAATCGTCCGCACCCAGAGGTCGGACATAAGTCCCTTGAAAATTTGCCCGAAAGGCGTCTTCGAGCTCTTCCCAACTTCCAATGGAGCTTTCGGGGAGGCCTTTGAGCCAGTGATGAGCTGGCCCTTTGAGCTTGAGGGGTAGGTATTTGATGGCATGGAGATCATCTCCTCGAGCCATATGGATGTGAAGGGTGTAGTCCTCCACCCAGACCCCAGGGTCTGTTGTTTCGTCGTATGCCTCTATGTTTACGGGCTTGAATCCCTTTGTAAATTCATGGTCCAGCACCTCATCGGTGAAACATAGGGGGTGTGCGGCACCCCTGTAGCTGGGTGTACCGCGTTGTTCGGATGTTTGTTGTGTTGCATTGTATGCTGGGGCGCGCTTGCGTGGTCCATAGATGGATCTTGTTGCGCCGTCCTTTGGGTGCGAGCCCTCGCAGGGGTCGCGTATTGCATTGTGAGCGGTGTTGTGTGCCGCTCTGTGTTGGTAGAGGGGTCGTCTATCCGACCAGGTGGCTGCTTTGATATTTGGTTATGGGGGTTCTGGGGCCTCCTCATCGAATTTAGGTAGCAGCTTTCGCTTTGGGTAGCTCTTGGAGGGGCGATTGTCGTCGTACCTTGCTACAGTGCTGAGTATTTTACTCCATCTGAATTGGAGTGTGTCTTGCGCGGCCTTGAGCCTTTGCTTCTGCTTTTTCAGGCTCCTCGCGGTGGCAACAAGCCTTTTACGGGCAGTCTGCTGCTCCGGGTGTCTGTCCGGCGTTATGTCGTCCGGACCATTATCCTTGATAGGATTTGTTTGTTCGGTTTGATTATCCGGACTGTCGTTGTCCGGCAGCGGTTCGCCCTACTCCAACGCTGGGTCTGTGTGATCACTATTTCTGTCGAGGCAGGATTTGGGGCGGCGCTTGCGTCGCCGCTTTGACTGCTTTTCAAGGGAACAAGCCTTCGGTGCGTCCTTCCGCTCCTCGTCATCATCTTTTGGTGCGTCCACCATGTATATGTCATGTGACGAGGTGGCGTTCCAGGGCCCAATAGGTGCTGGTTCTTCATGGTCTCCTTCATCGGCGTCCATACCGTCGATGTCTTCGGAGTTGAAGTCGAGTATGTCGGTTAAATCATCGACAGTGGCTACAAAGTGGGTGGTGGCTGGGCTTTGAATTTCTTCATCGTCCGCATCCCAATCTCGCAGACCATAATCCGGCCAGGGCTCTCCTGATAAAGAGAGAGGCTTCAGTGATTTCAGAATATCGCCAAAAGGCGAGTATTGAAAGATGTCGGCGGCAGTGAACTCCATGATCGGCGCCCAATCGGATTCGATTGGCAGGGGCACACAGGGTTCGGAATCCGGGGAGGAGTCTGGCTCCTTGGAGTCACGGGTCTCGCAGAGTACAGGGCTGCTGTTCGGCTCAATCACCATTGGGATCGCAGCCCCCGAGGCGGCGTCCAACCGCCCATCCTCGATTGGCGCAGTTGGATCCGAATTAAGGGTCAGAGCTGATGCGGGTGCGGCCTCCAAGGCACTGTTCGGCGGCAGAGCTAGATCGTGCTCGTCGGGACAGTGTGGCGCGCTCGGCAGTGGCTCGAATCCGTCGGAGATCAAGTCTCCGCGGATGTCAGTCGTGTAGTTTAAAGTTCCGAATCTGACCTGACGGCCAGGGGCGTAGCTTTCGATCTGCTCCAGATGGCCAAGTGAATTGGCCCGCAGTGCGAAGCCGCCGAAGACAAAGACCTGTCCGGGGAGGAAGGTCTCACCCTAGACTGCATCGCTGTTGAAGATCGTAGGAGCCATCGGGCCTGACGATGACGGCACAGAGGAACTCTCAGTGAAAGCACCAATGTCGGTGTCCAAATCGGCGGATCTCGGGTAGGGGGTCCCGAATTGTGCGTCTAGGCCGGATGGTAACAGGAGGCAAGGACACGAAGTTTTACCCAGGTTCGGGCCCTCTCGATGGAGGTAAAACCCTACGTCCTGCTTGATTAATATTGATGATATGGGTAGTACAAGAGTAGATCTACCACGAGATCAGAGAGGCTAAACCCTAGAAGCTAGCCTATGGTATGATTGTTGATGTGTATGTTGTCCTACGGACTAAAACCCTCCGGTTTATATAGACACAGGATAGGGTTAGGGTTACATAGAGTCGGTTACAATGGTAGGAGATCTGCACATCCGTATCGCCAAGCTTGCCTTCCACGCCAAGGAAAGTCCCTTCCGGACACGGGACGAAGTCTTCAATCTTGTATCTTCATAGTCCAGGAGTCCGGCTGAAGGTATAGTCCGGCCATCCGAACACCCCCTAATCCTGGACTCCCTCAGGCACCACTAGTGGAATCACGGAATCTCGCATTGTGTGAGAGTGTGAGGAGAATATGGTGGCCCTAGTGGCTTCTTGGGGAGCATTGTCCCTCCACACCGCTCCAACGGAGACACACTTCCCTTCAAAGGGAAGGAACTTCGGTAACACATCCTCGTCTCCACCGGCTCCACTTGTGGTTATCTCATACCTTTACTTTGTGCAAGCTTTACTTGTGTTGTATACCTTGCTTGCTCTTGTTGTTGTTATTGTTAGCATCATATAGGTTGATCACCTAGTTGCATATCTAGCCAACCTATTTGTTGTTATCTCTAATTTGCTAAGAAAAGTTAAAAATTGGTTAGTTGCCTATTAACCCCCCTCTAGTCAACCATATCGATCCTTTCAATTGGAGGATCGTCTCTTTATTAAGGGTTTCACCACCCGAAGAGTATGGTTGACACCAAGGAGGAAGTGCCCGAGGCCGTGGAGCTAACTTATATCACACGAGACGACTTAAATGAAGCCATGGTTTCCCTTAAGATGTCTATGACGACCGAAGTCAAGTCCATTCTTAAAGAATTGCTTGAGGGGTGGAAAGCCACTCACGATCCTTTGCTTGTGGTTAATCCCACCGCATCAGAGTCGGAGGCCAATTCCGACAAGAAGCGGCTAAAGGTACTCAAACTTATTCCCCTCACAACAAGAATGGGACGAGAACCCTTGCCTCGGTTCCCCCTCCACCGGTCTATGGAGGACAAGTTCCTACACCAGCCCCCCCTCCACCGGTCTATGGAGGACCGGTTCCTACACCGTCGATTATTCATCTTGGTCCTCCTCCTAAGCTTGTTAAGGGTGATTTTGCTAATTGGGTTTTTCGCATCAAGTCTCATTTGAATCACAACTCAACAAACCTTTGGAGAATCATTGAGAAAGGCTTCTACCCGCATGATCCAAACAATCTCACCCCAAGAGAAGAAGTGGGCAATCAATACAATCACTCCGCCTTGTTCATCCTTCAACGTGTGGTTCCTCCTGAAGATCTATCTCACTTGCGTCCCTTCACTCATGCAAATGATTGTTGGGAATACATCATATCTCTATACATGGGGAGCTCAAGCATCCAACGGTCCAACTTTGAAGTGGTCCTTGATGAGGCCGATGAATTCATGATGCTAGAATATGAGGATCCACGTGATCTCTATCGAAGGGTGACAACTCTTGCGGTTGATCTCTAAGACCATGGGAGCAAGGATACGGATGAAAATTGGATCAAGCACAAGTTTCTCAAGGCCATCATGCCATTCAACAAGGCCATGTCCTCCATGATTCGTCAAAGGCCGGATTTCCACACCTTAACCTCAAGTGAAGTGTTGGATGATTTTATTGCCATGAACATCATGAACAAGACCGCCGACAATGCCCTTGCTCGTATCCGGTCAGAGAAAAGATCACCCACTCTTGCCTTGAAGCCAAGACCATTCTGGAAGAAGAAGAATAAGAGGAGGAAGAAGAGGAGAGTTGCCCCAAGGACACCAAATATGCTTACCATGAGCACATGGCTCTTCCGTCAAGGAAATTTTGGGGCAACAAGAGGAACTCAAGACCCAACTTCACCAAGAACAACTCAAGTGGCTAAAAGAACAAGCAACATGTGAGGACTTGTTATAATTGCGGCAATGTGATTCAATTTGTGGTGGAGTGCCCTTATGAGAAGATTCAAGACAATGGTGGCAAACTCATTCGCAAAGACAAAGCCAAGTCTTTCCCAAGCAAGAACAACTTCACCAAGAAGATACATCCAAAGGGCTTGGTGGCACATGAAGAGTACGCCTCCGATAATGATGTTAAGGACACAAGTGGTGAAGGAATGGCAACAACAAACGTGGCCATTGCCACATCTTCCCCTCCAAGGTGTCTCTCTTCGGCACCCCCAAAGAGAACGCCATTGCCAAGTGTCTCATGGCCAAAGGTATCAACAAGGAGTTTGCTTCCGGTGGGGTGTCATGGTTGATCGATAGTGGAGCAACAAATCATATGACTGGGAGCAAGGACTTGGTGGTGGATGTGCATCCAATTCCATCTATGCCCACCCATGTCCAATTCGGTGATGCTTCAACATCTAAGGTATTGGGACTTGGCAAGGTGGTCATCTCTCAAGATTTATCTATTGAGAAGGTCATGCTTGTTAAGTCCCTTGCATACATTTTGCTTTCCGTTCATCAACTTGAACTTATGGGCTTTGCAACATTCTTTGATCTTGACACTGTGGCCCTTTTGTTGAGCAAGACTCTTAAAGTAGCTTTTGTTGGGCATGTTGAGAATGGAGTGTGTGGTGAACTTTTCAGAGCGACCCACTAAGACCACGACTTTCCTAATGGCTAAATTTGATGTGGGTTGGTTTTGGCATCACCGACTAGCCCATGTCAATATGAGATTGATGTCTACTATGCAACTTTATTCTTGTAGACACGTGTTGGGCCTCCAAGCATAGAGTTTTGTAGGACAGTAGCAATTTTTCCTCAAGTGGATGACCTAAGGTTTATCAATCCGTGAGAGGTGTAGGATGAAGATGGTCTCTCTCAAACGACCCTGCAACCAAATACAAGAAATCTCTTGTGTCCCCAACACACCCAATATAATGGCAACTTGTATGGGTGCACTAGTTCAGCGAAGAGATGGTGATAAAAGTGTAATATTGATGGTATAAATATGTTTTTATAATCTGAATAAATAAAAACAGCAAGGTAGCAAATAGTAAACGGACACAAAAACGGTATTGCAATGCTTTAAAACAAGGCCTAGGGCCCGTACTTTAGCTAGTGCAATCTCTCAACAGTGCTAACATAGTTGGATCATATGATTACCCCTCAAAGTGCAATAAAGAATCACTCCCGAGCTCCTATTAGCGGAGAACAAAAGATAGAAATTGTTTGTAGGGTACAAAACCACCTCAAAGCTATTCTTTCTGATCAATCTATCCTAGAGTTCATACTAACATAACGCAAGCTATTCACTCCGATCGATCTAATCAAGACTTCGTACTAAAATAACACCATATGACACACATCAACTAACTCTAATGTCACTTAGATACTCCAATGTCACCATGAGTATCCGTGAGTTAATTCTACGATATGCATCAAACAACTTCATGATCATAATATTCAATCCACACAAAGAACTACAAAGAGACCCGAAAGTTTCTATCGGAGAAAAGATAATAAAAATGTGCATCAACCCCTATGCATAGATGACCCTAATATCACCTCGGGAATCCGCAAGTTGAGTGCCATAACATACATCAAGTGAATAAATATGATACCCCAATGTCACCTCAAGTATTCATACCACAATACATACATCATGTGTTCTCATATCTGAATATTCAATCTGACAAGACAAAACTTCAATGGGTAAAGATTCAATTCATCACAACAAGAGTATAGAGGGGAGAAACATCGTATGATCCATCTATGTTAAAAAAGCCCATGATATAGATCACGAGAGAGAGAGATAGAGAGAGAGATTAAACACATAACTACTGGTACAAACCCTCAGCCCTGAGGGTGTACTACTCCCTTCTCATTGTGGTGGCCATCGGGATGATGAAGATGGCCACTGTAGATGATCCCCCCCTCCGGCAGGGTGCCGAAACGGGTCTAGATTGGTTTTCGGTGGCTACAGAGCCTTACGGCGCAGAACTTCTGATCTAGGTTCACCCCGAGGGTTTTCGGAATATTTGTGAATTTATAGGGTAAAGAGGGGGTGTGGGAGGCCAACGAGGTGGGAAAAACCCATCTGGGCGCCCCTGGGCCCCCAGGCGCACCCTGGTGGGTTGTGCCCCCTTGGGGCACCCCCAGGGGTTGCTCTGGCCCGTTGGATGTCTTCTGGTCCATAAAAAATCCACAAAAAGTTTCGCGGTGTTTGGATTCCATTTGATATTGGTTTTTTGTGATGTAAAAACAAGCAAAAAACAGTAACTGGCACTGGGCACTGGGTCAATAGGTTAGTCCCAAAAAATGATATAAAGTTGCTATAAAATGATTGTAAAACATACAAAAATAATAATATAACGGCATGAATACTTCATACATTATAGATACATTGGAGACATATCAGCATCCCCAAGCTTAATTCCTACTCATCCTTGAGTAGGTAAATGATAAAAGAAATAATTTATGAAGTGTGAATGCTAGCAAAGTGCATAACTTTGATCAATGATAATTTCAATCAGTTTTCCTTGCATCATAACAACAATTCTTTCTTATAAAACTTCTCATATGTTATAGTAGCAACCAATTCACAAGTTAAGGTTCAAACAATGAACTCTCTTGAAACCCAACAACCTATGTTCTCAGTCACCAAGCAATTGCAATTCAACTTATTCAACAGAGTTTAAGTAAGAGCTCTACATACTCAACCATCATATATTCTTCTATGATTGCTAACACTCACCGCGTACACATGAGCAAAATGTTTCAACCGGACACATAGAAAGATAGAGTCTTATTGTTTTGCCTCCCAACATATTCACCTCAAGGGTGATGCCAACAATAATAACTCATGCTACCCATATCCAACTGGATATATGCGCCTAGATCTTTCCTCACCACATGATGCTTGCCAAAAGAGAAAAATAAAAAGGAATAGAGAGAGGAACTTTGACTCTTTGCATAAAAGTAAATACATTAAAGTAAAAGATAGGCCCTTCGCAGAGGGAAGCCGAGGTTGCCATGCGCTTATTTATTTGTATGCTCGACCCCTTAGTGCAAAAGAATGTCACGTTATATTGCCCCTTATGATAGCAACCTTTATTATGTAGTCCATCACTTTTATTACTTTGCCATCACAAGTTCGTACAACGCTCAATTTTCTCTTACACTAAATTATCTAACATTTTTAGAAGCAATTTTTATTGCCTTATTGCACCGATGACAAATTACTTGAAGGATCTTGCTCAATCCTTAGGTAGGTATGGTGGACTCTTTAAGATAAGATTTGGGTTTAAGGGTTTTTGGATGCACAAGTAGTATATCTACTTGGTGCGGAATTTTTGGCTAGCAAAGATGGGGGGCAAGCACCACATGTTGAAGGATCTATGACTATATAACTTCTGTGTGAATATGAACAAACATAAACCATTACGTTGTCTTCCTTGTCCAACGTCAACAATTTTGGCATATAATATTTTGATGGGGGCTCACAATCACAAAAGATTTCCGTGATAGTGTATTTATATGTGAAAGTTCTCTTCCTTATAATAATTATTCGTGAATTGCTTGTATGACCAATATTGTGATTGTCAAGCCTCTGTCGGCGTTCTGGGAACGGGGGTCCCCAGACTTGCCTGCCTGCGGCCCACGGCGTGGCTCAAAGGAGGCCCAGCATGGCCCATCTTCGTCAACGCAAGACTCAAGACCCTCGCGAGGGGCCAAGCCTCGCGGGGCGGACGACACGGCGGATCCTCAGGCGCAGCCTCCTCAGGCTGGCTCACGAGGAGGCGGAGAGATCAAGGCGGGGTACCTAGCGAGGTGCCCATGACGCAAGCCATGACGAACGAGGGTGCCAGGCGGGCACCAGCGTCCTTCTTTCCTCTTTGGTGCAAAGGGGGCAAGCGCAGCCGCGGAGTACCGAGGCATCAGGCAAAGGTTGCCATTTCGGTGCAACGAGACCAAGACCAGGAGGACTACGAGACGGAGGTCACCATGGAGCCCAGCACGGCGTCACCACAGAGCCTTTGGCAGGCGAAGACCAACTTTAGTCAGGATAAGTGTACTAGATGTTCCCCTTCAAATTGGACAATTGTTGGCGCCCTTCCCGCTCCATATTTGGAAGAGGCCAAGGGCCTTTGCCTATAAATAGGACCAGCCACCCGCATAGCAATTGGGGGGTTCGTTCGTTCGGTTGGCAAGCAGAGAGAGTGAGTGAGTGAGAAAGAAGGGCGACTGAACTCCTCCTAGCAGTTCATCGCCCCAGCCAAGAACAGACCCTCGCGAGGCTGTTCTTCCTTGTACTGTTCATCATCACCAGCCCCAGGGGGAAATCCACCTACCACACACTGGAGTAGGGTATTACACCACAACGGTGGCCCGAACCTGTATAAATCTTGCGTCCCTTGTGCAGTTCTTTTAGTAGTTTAGATCTTTGCGAGACGGGGAGGTAGAAGGCGTGATCTCCGCGCGCACCCCAGTGTTCGAACCTTAAGGGTCTGCCGGAACCCGTGATCCGACATTTGGCGCGCCAGGTAGGGGTGCGCCGGAATTTTCCTTCCTACTGCTCCGCCTCCCGTCACATCGTCATCACCATGTCCGGCGACCAGGCGGGCAACCAAGGTCCATGGGCGGCGTGGCCCACCTACGCGGAGCCACCCGCCTCGGGAGACCCCGCGCCCCAGGCAGCTCGTGGTCCGCAGGGCGCTGCGGGCCGCGGGCGACGCGGATAGGCCTCCGCGACCATCACACCGCGGCAAGGGCCTCCAATCATGCCGCAACCACGACACCGTACACCCGCCGGGAGCAGGCGAATTCAAGGGCCGCGCTCACGGTGGCCCGAGAGCTGCTGCGGTGCAGACTGCTGGAGGGCGGCCACGACGTGCTGCTGGAGCGAGTGGCGGAGCTCCTGGGCTTCACCGCCTCGGGGGCTCACCCCTTCTCCACCCAGCTCCCATCTCAAGCCCACGGCGACCCGCGCGGGGGCTCCGTGCGCGCCCGCGGACTCCAAGGCTACTCCGACGCCAGCGAAGCTGTCAGCACCGGACCAGCGGCGGCGCTGCCCCCGCCCCCGGCCCGCGAAGAAGGACTCGACGCGACCCGCAGCCCCGGAGGGTGGCCGCGCTGCCACCCTGCAGTAGGCATGACAGGTGGGACCACGTGGCATGCGGGGCATCACGGCGTGGCACTCGGGACGACGGCGACGGAGGAATACGTGCCCCTCATGATGGACCAAGGACACCCTCACGAGAATGGACAAGGCTCGCTCCTCGGCCCAAGCTGGGGGGACGAGGCAATGGAAGCTGAGCCCTTCCAGGAGCCCCGGGACGAACCCGCTGGCCACGCTGGGGGCAACGATTATCGGGCACCGCTAACTCTTCAGGGGCAGGTATACGCTAACCATGGATCGCAGGAGGTGCAGGTCGCCGCGGCAAGCAGCTGCCCCGCTCCCACAGTCTCCTACCCCTCGGGAGGAGGGCGCAGGGGACTACAGGAGAGGGGCCGGGATCCGACATCACCACCGCGGCGTTCAGAGCAAGGCGTTCTCAAGAGGTAGGCCCTCTGCTGGGGAGGTGCCTCAGGGCCTGCCCCTGGCAGAGGACCCGTGGTCGTCGGGGGAACCGCTGGCGACCGCTCTACCCCATCGGGCGGCGTCCTGGGTTCCGGTCGTTGCTGATGGCACTAGCATGTGGCGCAAGGCGGGGCCCTCGTCTGGCGATATGAAGCAAGGCCAGTACCTGTGAAGAAGGCCCAGTGCCTGTGAAGCTCGCCGCCCCGTGACACTCTCACGTAATAATGAGTGGGGCTGTACACGCCCCGGAGTCTCAGGGGTGCCGGCCTCAGGCCCTGGGGCTCCCTCCCAAGCCAAGTGGACAGCACTTAGCTCCGCGCTGGTGAGAATACGTCCAAGACTAGATTAGGTGCCCGACACGGCCTTTTGTCTGCTTTTCGTTGCCTTTCCCTTTAGGTGTAGCTTTCCCTCGCTGGATTTAAGTTGGATTCGAATTTGAGATTTGCGTGTGTTCGAGGAAGGGGTGCTTATTCTCGCTCGAGCCATTTCTCGCGTTCTGGTTACCGCTTCGCCACAGTTGCCTCCCCTCGCGAGCCCCTCGCGAGTCCGATCAGGCCTGGCTCGTGCGCGACCTAAGTTGCTGCTGTTGCTCCCTCTCGGGAGGATCTTCGGGTGCCTGCGAAGGTTGCCTCGTTCTAGAAAAGGCCCAGAGCCTGTGAAGCAAGGCGAGTGCCTGTGAAGTCACTGCGTTTAGGAAAAGGCCCATAGCCTGTGAAGCAAGGCGAGTGCCTATGAAGTCACTGCGTTTAGGAAAAGGCCCAGAGCCTGTGAAGCAAGGCGAGTGCCTGTGAAGTCACTGCGTTTAGGAAAAGGCCCAGAGCCTGTGAAGAAGGCGAGTGCCTGTGAAGCTATCGTGTTCTAGAAAAGGCCCAGAGCCTGTGAAGCAAGGCGAGTGCCTGTGAAGTCACTGCGTTTAGGAAAAGGCCCAGAGCCTGTGAAGAAGGCGAATGCCTGTGAAGTCATCGCGCTCAGGAAAAGGCCCAGTGCCTGTGAAGCAAGGCGAGTGCCTGTGAAGCTCACACGTTCAGGAAAAGGCCCAGAGCCTGCGAAGAAGGCCAACGCTTGTGAAACTCCCCGCCGGCGACACTCTCGTATCCAACAGATTCAACTAAAGAACACCAAGGGCGTCACGCCCTCCCACAGGCTGCTTCGGGGCTTGCGTGAAACAAAGGTAAACCAGCCAGCCACCAGGCGCGGGCGCTCGTGCAATATGACAACTATTAATATGTTGAACACGGGTTTTACATGAGGGGATTCCCCTCCCAAAATGCTCTCACAAGCCATCAGGACAAAAACCTGAGTTTTATTCATGCAGGGTGAAAAAGACAGGAGCGATACACACTCAGTCGGACCAATCCCCCAATGCGTCCCCGGAAGCACCTCCAGAGCCTTCGCTGGGGTCGCCGAATTCGCCATCGTCGTCTGCGTCGCCGCCAGCGGCGTCAGGCCCGCTCGCCACGCCGCCCTCGTCAGCACCCACGATCACGTCGTCGTCGTCCGAAGCGAAGGACCTGACAAGGGCATCCACGTTGTCTTCCACCCAGTGCGCCAGGTCACCTCGGACGGCCTGGGGGACTGGGGCGATGACAACGTCAAAATCGAAGCGGGGATCCATGATCATGAGATGGCTGAAGACACGGGAGAAGGCACGCCCGAGCAGCGCGCGGCTCCTCTCGTCCACCAACCTATCGGCCCTTGTCGAACGCGCCTCCAGCTGCGTCACCACGGCAGTGAAGAACTGAAGGTTGCCAACATAGTTGGCTGTGTGCGGCTCGCCAACAGCCGCCTCACAGATGTTGCCAAGGCCGTGCTAGCTCTCTCCCGGAGCGTGGCAAGCATGGGACCGTGCACGTGCTCCAGGACCTGCCGCTGACATATCTCGTCCGTGTTCTGGCGCGCGACGCCCTCAGCCTCCTCCATCCGCTGGCGAAGACTGAGCACCTCGGCCTGGGAGGCGGCCAACTCCTTTTGCGCTGCCTCAAGGGCGGCCCGGGAGGAATCGACCCGCTGCGTCGCCTCATCCCGTTGGGCCCTCAGGGCTGCGGTTCGGCCCTCGGCTTTGACCTGGATCATCCCCAGCTTCCCCTCGAACTCACGCTCGAGGCCTTGGCGCACTGTCGCCACCCGACGACAAACCTCCTCTAGGACACGCGCTTCTCGCACAGCGACATCGTCTTCCGCCTGCGTCACTAGGCGCTCCCTCGTCTCCAGCCGCTCGTACTCACGGGTGCGTTTGGCGGCTTCCAGCACCAACGCTTCCTCGCGCTTCCGAAGCTCAACCGGGTCGCTAGAAGCCACCTTCATCGATGCAAGGGCTGCCTCGCATAGCTCCGCTTGCTCCTCCAACGAGTGGCACCGGGCCAAGAGCTCCCGAGCCCGTTCTTCTGCTGCTTCTCGCCATCGGTCTGCTCCCCGGGCCTCCTCAGCGGCCTGGGATCGGGCCGCCCGGGAGGCCTCCAGCAACGCCTTCGCCTCTTCGTCATTGAGGTCGCGCTGATGACGCGCGAGGGTAATGGCGGCCTCTAGCTCGTGCCTCTCTGCGGCCAGGCGCAGGCCCTCGGTCTCCAGGCGCGCGTCTTCATCGGCGAGCCCCTGCCCGAGCAGGTCCACTACGCCACTCGCCCTTCGAAGGAATTCGTGGCGACGAGCGCGGCGCTCCCGGGCGCGCCCAAGCACGTCTTCCACACCATCATCCGCCCCAAGCAAGCGCCGGGGGCCGCGAATCATCATTCCTCCTTCGGGCAGGGGGCTGGGGGCTGGCGCCCTCGCGGCAGCCGGGCGCGCCGCACCAGAAGCCCGGCCTAGGGCCAGCCCGTCTCCAGATGAAGGGCGCAGGAGGCGCCTCAACCAGTCGCAGTCCCCGACCAAACGAGAAGCCCACGGCAGGCTGGCTATTCCCCGAGAGGGCCAGCGAAGGAAAATCGCGGGGAATGAAGGGCCGCGATGCACCTCGGGATGGTCCACCCCTTCAGACGCCCTCACCACAAGGGCAGAGCTGCTCGGAGCATTTAAGGACGGTAGAGGGGGCGAAGCCATGGGAGGCGGCACCTCTGCTACTTCCGTGAGCTCGGCCGGAAGGGGCCTGTGGAGCAAGGATCAGTGAAAGCAACGAGAGGATCAGGAGCCAGAGAGGAAGAAGGCTTACTCGTCATTAGCGAAGTACTTCCTGCGCTTCAGCACGCGACAAGGGAAGTCATCACCCAGGGCCTCCCTTTTCCTCCGGAGGGCCTCAAAGTCCACACGGAAGCGGCCCAGGAGAGGTGCACAGGAATCAACCTGTGAGGAGGACGGAGCACCAAGGCGACCTGCGTCGAGGACGCATGCCTGACGCGCGCAGTCAGTTGCCTCGCCAGAAAGCACGGCTGGGGGCTCAGGAGCCTCGGCCCTAAGCGTCGGAAGCAGCCGCACCTCACCCGCAGCCTCGGCAGCACGGGCCTCAGGAGCTTCCCCATCAAGAGCACCGCCAGGTGCGGCCACCTCGTCAGTAGCTCTCTCGACCCCCGCTGTCTCCGGCCCCCTGCTCCACCACTCGAGGAGGATTCACCTGGACCAATCGGAAGGGCAGTCACCGCCACAGGGTTCCCGCGAAGCCCTTGGAGGCCGACAGGACGCAGCCCCCACTCGTCAAAGGAGGGCATCTGCCTCACGAAGTCATCCCTGTTCTGGCAGAGGTACAGCAGAGCTCCTCCACGCTAGATACTGCCAGGGTTGGGGTCGCCAGTCAGGACCAAGAGCACCGTCCTTAGCGCCGCGGGCGTCAAGTCTTCTTCCTGAAGCCTCATGTGATCACCATGCCCGCTGAAGGCCCACATTCGACGAGAATGGCGCTGGAGAGGGGTAATGCGGCGCAGCAGGAACTCCCTCACCACCTTAGGCGCTGTCACGTTGAGCGATCTCAAGAACATGAAGCGGCGCCAGACGAAGGTGAGACGGGGGCTCTTAAGTGTCTCCTGGCCCCAGCCTGAATTAGGTACAACAGGCAAAGTTGGCTTCGCTAGCCGGGGGCTGGGCACCCCGACATCGACGTACAACCACCGCTCGCGGAACCCAGCTGGAGGCGGAGGGAGCTTGAAGTCAATACCCGAGGCCGCGGTCTCAGGCGCGGCGACGAAGCTCACGCACGCCGAGCATTGAGTGGGGTCGGCAAGGCTCAAAGAGAAGAAATGGCGCAGCAAGGCAACAGAAGGAGGGATGCCCATCAGCGCCTCGCAGACAAATGCAAAGACCGAGAGGAGGGCAATGGATTCAGGACCCAGATGCATCATGTGGATCTGGTAATGGGAGAGGACGGCATTGAAGAAATCGGAGAAGGGGGGAACAAGACCCGCCCACAAGGCATCGGCGAAGTAATGAACCTCGGTGATTATCCTGTCAGTGGGGAAGTGAGACGTAGGCCAGGTCGTCGTCCTCCCACACTCGTTGAAGACGGTGGCCAGGGCCGGACTGAGCTTATCCAGGCACTCCAGATTGAGTATGATTGAGCGGCCGACGGCGGGGGCCACCGACAGCGGCGGGCGAGATGGAGATGCAGGCTTCTTCCCTTTCTCTTTCCTCGTCGGAGCCATGGCGGTGGACAAGAGAAGGGAAGTGTGAGATGGGATTGGAGGCGAGAGTCGAAGTCCGAAGGGAGGAAGAACAAGGGACGTTCGAGCAACAGGAAGAGGGGCGGCTGTGTACAACTGCGGGGCAACCTAGCAGGGCGCAAAATAAGGGAGCGTGGGCGAACGATACCGCCCACGTCCAATCAACCGCCATGCGGTGCCCAAGGCCGCAGGCTGTTAGGGCCCGCGGCGCTTCGCCCCTGCCCTTTCGCCTCTTAGCACGGCCAAGTCCGGGCGCGCCTTGGGCCCGGGGGCTACTGTCGGCGTTCTGGGAACGGGGGTCCCCAGACTTGCCTGCCTGCGGCCCGCGGCGTGGCTCAAAGGAGGCCCAGCATGGCCCATCTTCGTCAATGCAAGACTCAAGACCCTCGCGAGGGGCCAAGCCTCGCGGGGCGGACGACATGGCGCATTTGTCGGATTTCGGGTTCCGGCAGACCCTTAAGGTTCAAACACTGGGGTGCGCGCGGAAATCTCGCCTTCAACCTCTCCGTCTCGATGGGATCTAAACTACTAAAAGAGTTGCACGAAAGACACAAGATTTATACTGGTTCGGGCCACTGATGTGGTGTAATACCCTATTCCAGTGTGTGGTGGATGGATTGCCTCCTGGGGCTGGTGTGGATGAACAATACAAGGAAGAACAGCCTCGCGAGGGTCTATTCTTGGCTGTGGTGATGAACTGTTATGAAGAGTTCAGTCACCTTTCTCTCTCTTTCTCTCTCAGATCCCGGACCGAACAACCAGGAATCGAACTGCTTGCTATGTGGGTGGCTAGTCCTATTTATAGAGGCCCTGGTCCTCTCCCCAAATATTGAGCGGGAAGGGATCCAACAACGGCGGGCTAATTTGAAGGGGGACAGCGAGTACATCTATCCTGACAAAAGCAGTCTTCGCCTGCCAAAGGCTCTGGTGATGATGCCGTGCTGGGCTCCATGGTGACCTCCGTCTCGTAGTCCTCCTGGTCTTGGTCTTGTTGCACCGAAGTGGCAACCTTTGCTCGATGCCTCGGTACTCCGCGGATACGCTTGCCCCCTTTGCACCAAAGAGGAAAGAGGGACACTGCGCGCGCTGGCACCCGCCTGGTGCCCCGTGTCATCATGGCTTGTGTCATGGGCACCTCGCGAGGTACCCCGCCTTGAACTCTCCGCCTCCTCGCGAGCCTGCCTGACGAGGCTGTGCCTGAGGATGCGCCGTGTCGTCCGCCTCGCGAGGCTTGGCCCCTCGTGAGGGTCTTGAGCCTCGTGTTGATGAAGTTGGGCCGTGCTGGGGCCCCACTTGAGCCACGCCGCAGGCCGCAGGCAGGCAAGTCTGGGGACCCCCGTTCCCAGAACGCCGACAGTAGCCCCCGGGCCCAAGGCGCGTGTGGACTTGGCCGTGCCGAGAGGCGAAAGGGCAAGGGCGAAGCGCCGCGGGCCCCAAAAGCCTGCGGCCTTGGACGCCGCGTGGCGGTTGATTGGACGTGGCGCCTCCGCTTCCCCACGACGCCTTGGTGATCGTGCGAGTTGGACAAGTCCCTGCATGCAGAACGTGTTATGATTACCTGTGATCGTGGAGACCGGCGGTTGGCCTTCGCCGGCTATAAGTACGGCACCGCTCGTGCCCGTCCAGTCCATCTCCTCTTGCTCTCTCCTTCGCCTCAGTTCTTGCTCTGTCTTGGTGTGATGGCTCTGATTCGCCGATTCTCTGCAGCGGAGAAGAGAAAGGCTCCTCGAGAAGGGCCAGACCCTCTCCTGCCGAAGAAGCGACTCGCCCATTGCAGCCGGGACGATGAGGTCCATCCGGTGGTGGCGAGGCCCTGGGGCGAGCGGGCTCCGCCGGGGTTCCCGCTGCCCTTGTACGCCCACGTCGAGGGCCCTGGAGGTGTTGATGCTGATCCCCGCGGTCAGCGCCGTCGTCGGCGCCGTCGGGTTATGAAGGCGTGGGTGGTTCCTCCTGGAGTCCATGCCGAGGGCTCCTCCCATGAGTTCGTGCTCCACGTCGTCACTCCTCTTCAGTCCTGGATCCGCCTTCCTCCCTTCTTTGCCTCCATGGTTCTTCCAGGGGGGCCTCTGGAGCTCCAGCTGTAGCACGCCGACTGCGGCGCCCCCGCGACCGAGGCCGAGGTCGTCGTCGCTGCCCCGGGCACGGTCTACATGTCCCGTGGTTGGAGGGAGATTGCCCGGGTCTGCAGGGAAAGAGGCGTCTTCATGGTCCACCTGGAGTATGATGGCGCGGCGGTGATGTTCTTCAAGGTCTTCGACGCGATCGGGCGCCGGCTGGAGTGCTGCCGCGGGAGAGGCAGCCAGGACCTCGCCCTGGTGAGGGCTAGGCCCGTCGACCGCCCCCTTGGCAGTGGCGCCCAAGGGTCCAGTGGCTCCAGCGAAGGCTTCGTGACTCCGGAGACGAGCGATGACAGCTACGAGCCCCCGAGTCGTCGCTGCTCCAGGAGCAGGGCGGACGCGTCAGGCCGTCGCCAATCCTGATCTGAATGGGGTTGGCGCCGGTGCCTGACGGCCCACTGTTGATGATGGCGTCTCCCGCAGTAGCTCATGTAGTTAGCGTCCCTTAGGATCCGCTCCCTGCGAGGAATCAGAATGCGCCCCGTGGGGGCTTGTAAGGTGTCTGTAGTCCTGTTTTTTAATATGTATGACCTTTTGACGTGGATCCGAGCGAGCTGCTAACTCCATTATAGTTCGGCCTTCCCTTTCGCACCTCACGAGGGCTTGGTGCTCTACGCCGACAGGTCCTAGTCCCAAGGCGGCGTCAGCTGTCGCTGGTATGCCAGGTCGCGATGCCGTGGTCAAGGCCAGGAGGTGAGCGACCCGAGGTCCGGTAAGAGCCCCTGAGTCGCGATGCTTAGGAGGTCCCCTTTGGCGCCCAAGCAGCCATCACTTAGTGAGAAAGGGAAGCAACATCGCTAGTACGGAGTTGCTTTAGGTGCGGGGGTAGTGCTGCAGCAGCTAGTGTCGTGGGTGGTAACTTATCTTGAGGATCAGGGGCCGTTCCAGGTGTGCCGTTGGGTCCGTGTGTGGATAGGAGCGGAAACGCTCGGCAAGGTCCTCATGAGGCCCCTTCTTCCCCGCCTCTGCTCCCCTTTCTGCTCTACGTCCTCGGGTCCCGGCCCTCGAGCTTGTCTCAGCCATCGCTGGTATGCCAGGTCACGATGCCATGGACAAGGCCAGAGGGTGAGGGCTGGAGAGCCAGTAAGAGCCCTGAGTCGCGATGCTCAGGCACCCCCCCTTTAATGTGCAAGCGGTTCGCGCGGGCGAGGGCGAAGGAAACCTCGTGAGGGCCTCGGCTTGCGCAGTTCCCTCCAGGGATCCTGCAGGGTCATCACAAAAAGAAGATGGTGTTGCCACGGCGGCCATTAGTTGATCGTTAGCACTTAAGAGCTTGCTGGTTGAGGTAGGTGAGGCGTATCTGGGCACCCGTGAGCCAGCGCGGGACTCCTGAGGCCCTACCTCTGGGCGGGTTGCACCCGGCACTGGGTCGTATCTTGAGATGTGTCCCTGCAAAATTTGGTTAGATGCCAGTACTCTACGTCCTCGGGTCCCGGCCCTCGAGCTTGTCTCAGCCGTCGCTGGTATGCCAGGTCGCGATGCCGTGGACAAGGCCAGAGGGTGAGGGCTCGAGAGCCAGTAAGAGCCCTGAGTCGCGATGCTCAGGCACCACCCCCTTTAACGTGCAAGTAGTCGACATGCAGAAAAAGGGATGCCGCGGACGGGCAACAAGCAATCAAGCGTGACAAGCAAATGCATAGTTGGAAATAAACGCGACGGAGATACACGCCGCTGGGCCTGGCCCCAGCGGCTTGGGGATGATGCAGCCCGAGGGGTGCCCCCAATCAAGGCAAGCTTACTACCGAAAAGTAAATGCATGTACATGCCGCAGGGACGGACCCACGCGGCCTGGGAGTGACGCACCCTGGGGGGGGGGGGGGGGCGCTCCCAGCTGGGAATAAGGCTTGGAAGATGTCACCTGAGGATGTCGTTGGCGAGGTGGTGTTGGTGCAGCAGGCTTGGCGAGCTGCGGAAGCCGATCCTCACGAGCCCCCAGGCCCCGGGGCCTCGGGAGGCTCCGGAGGCACTGGTGACTCCTCGCGAGCTGTCTCCACCTTCGCCAGAGCCGCGGACCGCCTGTCTTCCTGGGCCTCCATAATGCCCCTCGTGAGGCGCTGGCACGCCGAAGCCGCGCTCAGCAGGACGTAAGGCATGCGAACACGGCTGTGGGGTGGACCTCCGCAGCGCCCCACTCGCGAGGGCCAGAGGCGCTCCATTGTGGCGATCTGATTGAGCCCTGGTACATCGACGCAGAGCCGCAACCCACCATCCTCGCGTGGATGTGGGGCCGCAGCTGGTGAGCGACGGCAACCTCTCATGATCCTTTCCTCTTACAGTTCTTGAATCGCTTCGCTGATGAACTCGTGCTGGTCAGACCCTCCTTGCTTGGCCCTTCCTCGAGGGAAACGTGCCTCGAAGCACGCCTCCATGTGGTGCCCAAGCGCGTCCCTCGTGACTCCGGCTAGGTCGGTGGCCCTCCAGGTGAGAGCCCCCGAGCCCTGCCTAAGGAGGGCGCCGGGCGCGCTTTCCTAGGCGATGGATGGAGGGCCCTCCTGAGGAGGCACGGGCCCTGAGGGGCCTGCCTCCTGAGGGGCTGAGCCTGACGACGTCTTCTTCTTCTTGGGGATGGTCTCAGGAAGCCTCCTGCTTCCGCGATCTGGGTCTTCTAGCGACGCGGCCTGAAAGGCTCGCTCCAGGGAACACACTGCATCTCTCTCTTCACAGGGCACCGTGATGACGCCGCCACTTCCTGGCATCTTGAGGACGTTGTAGCCGTGGTGGGTCACGGCCATGAACTTGGCCAGCGCTGGGTACCCAAGGATGGCGTTGTACGGCAGGCGGATGTGGGCGACGTCGAAGTCGATGAGCTCGGTGCGGTAGTTGCTGTGGGCTCCGAAGGTGACAGGGAGGCGGACCTGCCCGATCGGGACTGTGGAACCGTCGGTAACTCCGGAGAAAGGCTTGGTCGGCTGGAGCTGATCATAGGGCACTTGGAGGCTGTTGAAGGCTTCCACGGACAGGATGTTGAGCCCTGCCCCTCTGTCGATGAGGGTCTTGGTGACCAGCACATTGCTGATGACTGGGGAGCAAAGCATCGGGAGGACTCCGGCGGTGGCTGAGCACTTGAGCTGATCCGCTGAGCTGAACGTGATGGCGCACGCCGACCACCTGAGGGGGCGCGTTGCTTCGAGCTTGGGGAGGGCTGCATTCACCTCACGGGCGAACTGCTTGAAGATGCGTTGGGAGGCCGAGGCTTGAGCTCCACCCAGGATGCAGGCGATTGCGCACGGCTCCTGGAAGCCCCCAGCCCCCTCGTCTTGATGGCGGTCGTCGTTCCTTCTTGGTGGAGGCGGTAGAGGAGGCAGGCCTGCGTTGCCGTGAGGGCGGTCCTCACGAGGCTGGTCTCTCCAGTCCCCCTCACGAGGCAGGTCCCGCCAGCGGTCCTCGCGAGGCTGGTCGCGCCACCCCTGGCGCGGGCCGCGGTCTTCCCAGCGCCCTGGGTTTCTTCCTCCTCCTCGGCCATAGCCCCGGTCAGCACGGTCAGGGCAACGGCCGATCCTTCCTTCTCGTACGGCGCGGAGCTCTTGACATTCATTGGTGTTGTGGGTGTGGAGGTCATGGTACACACAGTACCGGCTGCCTCTGGAGGGTTCGGGCAGATCCTTGCCCCGCTTGGTGTCTGGTTCGGCTGCGAGCACGGCAGCCCCCTTGCGCTTCACGTCCTTGGCCTTGGGCTTCTTCTCTTTTGGGTCCGCTGCAGGCAGCTTGAGGAGGGAGAGGCGTCCCTCCTCAGCCCTGGCGCACCTGTTCGCTAAGTTGAATAGCTTCAAGGAGGTGCAGAGGTCCTCATGCATCGCCAGCTCCTCCTTCATCTTGACGTCGCACACGCCATCGGTGAAAGCCGAGATAATGGCCTCCTTGGACACCTTGGGGATCTTGAGGCGCGCGCTGTTGAAGCGCTGTATGTACTTTTGCAGGGTCTCTCCGGGTTGTTGCTTGATGCGGCGCATGTCACTCACTGCGGGCGGCCGGTCGCGAGTATCTTGGAAGTTCGCGATGAACCTGGGTGCGCATCTGGTCCCAGGAAGAGATCGTTCCTGGAGCCAGATTCAGGAGCCAGGTGCGCGCTCCTTCCTTCAGCGCCATGGGGAACCAGTTAGCCATGACCTTCTCGTCCCCGTTGGCAGCCTCAATGCCCAGCTCATAGAGCTGGAGGAATTCCACGGGATCAGTGGTGCCGTCGTAGCGAGGAGGCAGGTCCGGCTTGAACTTGCCGGGCCACGCGACGCTGCGCAGCTCGGGGGTGTAGGCGTGGCAGCCCGCGGTGGCAACAAAAGGCCTCGGTTGGTGGAGAGCTCGGTCTTGAGGGTCCCCACGCGCTGCAGCTAGGAGCAAGGCTGGGTCTTGGCGTGCCGGAGCTGGAGCAGGGAGCGCCGGGGCAGCCCCCTGTGGGCAAGGGATTTCTTGGCAGCTTCGCTCTTGTTGCGATGGCGCCTGGCGGAGCGGGTTCCGCCCAGGGGCCAGTCGCCTTGGAGCCACGGCATCTTCTTGGAGAGGAGGTGGCTGGTTCGCCGCCGGAGCTTCGTTGCCCGCGCGGGGCGGAGTGCGGCGCAACGGGGTGGACGGCGCAGGAGAGCCCCCTGTGGCGCGGACGAGCTCGGCGATGCGGTCGAGCCACTCCTCGTAGACGTCGCCGACGGGGCGGTAGCGCAGGAGCTCGTTTGCCGTGATGAGCGCAGCTCGAGCCTCCAAGGGTGCGCGGAGTGCGCGGGACGAAGAGCCAGCTGGTGCGAGTGACGGGGTGGCGGTACGGCCGTCTTGCCGCACGGATGGGTGCTGAGACGATGCCTGCTGCTCGCCCCCCGCTGGGCCGGTGGCGGCGTTGATGGCGGGCGACGGGGAACGACGAGGACGCCCACCGATGGGGGCCGTTTGGGCGACGCGAGAAGCGATGGAGACCCGGCACTCGGCACGGGCCCGACGAGCGTCTGACATGGATGCGATGGTTGGAGGAGAGCGGAGCGGTGGGAGACGAATTCCGGCACCCCTACCTGGCGCGCCAAATGTCGGATTTCGGGTTCCGGCAGACCCTTAAGGTTCGAACACTGGGGTGCGCGCGGAAATCTCGCCTTCAACCTCTCCGTCTCGATGGGATCTAAACTACTAAAAGAGCTGCACGAAAGACACAAGATTTATACTGGTTCGGGCCACCGATGTGGTGTAATACCCTACTCCAGTGTGTGGTTGATGGATTGCCTCCTGGGGCTGGTGTGGATGAACAATACAAGGAAGAACAGCCTCGCGAGCGTCTGTTCTTGGCTGTGGTGATGAACTGCTATGAAGAGTTCAGTCACCTTTCACTCTGTTTCTCTCTCAGATCCCGGACCGAACAACCAGGAATCGAACCGCTTGCTATGTGGGTGGCCAGTCCTATTTATAGAGGCCCTGGTCCTCTCCCCAAATATTGAGCGGGAAGGGATCCAACAACGGCGGGCTAATTTGAAGGGGGACAGCGAGTACATCTATCCTGACAAAAGCAGTCTTCGCCTGCCAAAGGCTCTGGTGATGACACCGCGCTGGGCTCCATGGTGACCTCTGTCTCGTAGTCCTCCTGGTCTTGGTCTCGTTGCACCGAAGTGGCAACCTTTGCCCGATGCCTCGGTACTCCGCGGATACGCTTGCCCCCTTTGCACCAAAGAGGAAAGAGGGACGCTGCGCGCGCTGGCACCCGCCTGGTGCCCCGTGTCGTCATGGCTTGCGTCATGGGCACCTCGCGAGGTACCCTGCCTTGAACTCTCCGCCTCCTTGCGAGCCAGCCTGACGAGGCTATGCCTGAGGATGCGCCGTGTCGTCTGCCTCGCGAGGCTTGGCCCCTTGCGAGGGTCTTGAGCCTCGTGTTGATGAAGTTGGGCCGCGCTGGGCCCCCACTTGAGCCACGCCGCAGGCCGCAGGCAGGCAAGTCTGGGGACCCCCGTTCCCAGAACGCCGACAGCATCCTCAGGCGCAGCCTCCTCAGGCTGGCTCGCGAGGAGGCGGAGAGATCAAGGCGGGGTACCTCACGAGGTACGCATGACGCAAGCCATGACGATCGAGGGTGCCAGGCGGGCGCCAATGCGCACAGCGTCCTTCTTTCCTCTTTGGTGCAAAGGGGGCAAGCGCAGCCGCGGAGTACCGAGGCATCAGGCAAAGGTTGCCATTTCGGTGCAACGAGACCAAGACCAGGAGGACTACGAGACGGAGGTCACCATGGAGTCCAGCACGGCGTCACCACAGAGCCTTTGGCAGGCGAAGACCAACTTTAGTCAGGATAAGTGTACTAGATGTTCCCCTTCGAATTGGCCAATTGTTGGCGCCCTTCCCGCTCAATATTTGGAAGAGACCCAGGGCCTTTGCCTATAAATAGGACCAGCCACCCGCATAGCAAGTGGGGGGTTCGTTCGTTCGGATGGCAAGCAGAGAGAGTGAGTGAGAGAGAGAGAAGGGCGATTGAACTCCTCCTAGAAGTTCATCGCCCCAGCCAAGAACAGACCCTCGCGAGGCTGTTCTTCCTTGTACTGTTCATCATTGTCGGGTGGTAGGATCGACATATGCCAACGGGTGGCTTATCATTGCGGGGGCCAAAAGAACGTCGCCGGTGCCTGGAAACGGGATGAGGCGTAGACATGCACGCCGGCGAATCTTACCCAGCTTCAGGGCTCTCCGGGGAGATAACACCCCTACTGCTGCTCCGTGGGGTCTCCGCATGGTTACTAAGTTCACAGGTGGCTACAACGCTCCTTGAGCTGTTTGGGATGGAAGGAGGAAGAAGGGCTTAGCACAGCCTGCCTCTTCTCTTTGTAAGTGTCTATGTCTAGAAAGAGAGTTCAACCCTTTGCATGGGTGCACCGGGGGGTTTATATAGGCCTACCCCCCGGGGGTACAATGGTAATCCGACTGGGCACGGGGCCCAGCTGTCGGTGTCCATGCTCGCCGGCTTCTCCGCCGGCTTCTGGGGCCCGCCGGCTGGTGGGTCCCGCCGAGTGCCGGCTCCTGGGTCGACAGGCCGGCCCCACCGGCCAGGGTCTTGTCGGCGGCCGGTTATTGTTGCTCCATGTTTGTTGGCGCAGGCTTGGTCGGGGTAAGCGTGGCTACAGTAACGCCGCCCTGGCGGGCGATTACCGTAGCCCCGCCGCACCTTGTCTCCTTAATGGGCGTCTTCTTCAAGGAAGGCGGCAGGCCGGCTGCGCGAAGCCGGCCCTCTGTCTCGCCGGCTTGAGAGGGGGTGCGGCCGCCTTCGGCATCTCTCTGCCCGAAGGGGCCCACCGCCTCGGGGGCCACGCTGGCGGTCCGTCGAGGACGGCGTCGGAGCCGCCGAGGCTACAGTGCCGCGCCGGGCGGGCCGCAGTTGCCCGCACGACGCGCTGTACCAGGTGTGCTCCGGGTTTTGGGGGTGGCAGGCTCCACTGTAGCCACGCCCCGCTTCATCATCGCAGAGTGGACGCGTACATCGCGGGTACGGCGTTGACTGCTTTATCGGAGCCGGCCCGGCGGTAGCCGGCCGTGCCATAGCCGGCCTTGTCATAGCCGGCCCTGCCGCAGCCGGCCATGTCGTAGCCGGCCCTCCATAGATTTCTTCATGGGGGTAGAAAGGGCGGGCCGCCCCCCAAGCCGGCTAGGAAGGTAGCCGGCTAGGGGGGAGGCGGCCTAAGTCTTGAGTCTTCTTATGAGTCGGACGAGCTCACAATTTTTTCTGAGGGGCCAGGGGAAGCCGGCTGGGCTACCCATGGCTATTTACCCCGACAATCATCACCAGCCCCAGGGGGCAATCCACCCACCACACACTGGAGTAGGGTATTACACCATGTCGGATTTCGGGTTCCGGCAGACCCTTAAGGTTCAAACACTGGGGTGCGCGCGGAAATCTCACCTTCAACCTCTCCGTCTCAATGGGATCTAAACTACTAAAAGAGCTGGACGAAAGACACAAGATTTATACTGGTTCGGGCCACCGATGTGGTGTAATACCCTACTCCAGTGTGTGGTGGATGGATTGCCTCCTGGGGCTGGTGAGGATGAACAATACAAGGAAGAACAGCCTCGCGAGGGTCTGTTCTTGGCTGAGATGATGAACTGTTGTGAAGAGTTCGGTCACCCTCTCTCTCTCTATGCCTTTTCTCTCTCCCGTCGTCTGGACCGAACGACCAGGAATCGAACCCCTTGCTACGTGGGTGGCTGGTCCTATTTAAAGAGGTCCTGGTCCTCTCCCCAAATATTGAGCGGGAAGGGATCCAACAATGGCGGGCTAATTTGAAGGGGGACAACGAGTACATCTATCCTGACAAAAGCAGTCTTCGCCTGCCAAAGGCTCTGGTGATGACGCCGCGCTGGGCTCCATGGTGACCTCCGTCTCGTAGTCCTCCTGGCCTTGGTCTCGTTGCTCCGAAGTGGCAACCCTTGCCTGATGCCTCGGTACTCCGCTGATACGCTTGCTCCCTTTGCACCAAAGAGGAAAGGGGAACGCTGCGCGCGCTGGCACCCGCCTGGTGCCCCGTGTCGTCATGGCTTGCATCATAGGCACCTCGCGAGGTACCCCGCCTTGAACTCTCCGCCTCCTCGTGAGCCAGCCTGACGAGGTTGTGCCTGAGGATGCGCCGTGTCGTCCGCCTCGCGAGGCTTGGCCCCTCGCGAGGGTCTTGAGCCTCTTGTTGATGAAGATGGGCCGCGCTGGGTCCCCACTTGAGCCACGCCGCAGGCCGCAGGCAGGCATGTCTGGGGACCCCCATTCCCAGAACGCCGACAGTAGCCCCCGGGCCCAAGGCGCGCATGGACTTGGCCGTGCCGAGAGGCGAAAGGGCAAGGGCGAAGTGCCGCGGGCCCTAATAGCCTGCGGCCTTGGGCGCCGTGTGGCGGTTGATTGGACGTGGGCGGCCCCGTTCCCCCACGCTTCCTTGTTGTGCGCCCGGCTAGGCGGCCTGGTAGTTGTACACAGCCGTTCCTTTCCCTGTTGCTTGGGTGTCCTCTGTTCTCCCTTCTTTTGAGCGCCTCCCCCTGCCTTCAATCCAATCTCGAATCCCCCTCCCCCTCCTTCCCATCGCCATGGCTCCGACGGGGAAGGAGAGAGCAGAGAAATCCATGCCTTCGTCTTGTGCGCCGCCAACGGTGGCCCCTCTAGTCGGCCGATCGACTGTGCTCAACCAAGAGTGCCTGGGCAGGGACAGCTCAGGCCTGGCCACCGTCTTCAACGAGTGCGGAAGGACGACCGACTGGCCCGCGTCCCACTTCTCCATTGATAGGACAGCCACTGAGGTCCCATGTTTTACTGATGCCTTGTGGGCGGGTCTGGTTCCCCCTTTCTCCGATTTCTTCAATGCCGTGCTTTCTCATTATCAGATCCACTTAATGCATCTCAGTCCTAAGTCCATCACCCTCCTTTCGGTCTTCGCCTTCGTTTGCGAAGCCATGGTGGGCATCCCTCCTTCGGTCGCCCTACTGCGCCACTTCTTCTCGCTACGTCTTGTCGATCCTTCCCAACGCTGGGCATGCGCGAGCTTTGCTGCCGAGCCTGTGTCCGAGGCGTCTGGAATTGACTTCCGACTCCCCCAGCCCGCGGCCGGGTTCCGCGAGCGATGGTTGTATGTGGACGCGGGGGTGCCCAGCCCCCTGCTATCGGAGCCGACCTCGCCTGCCGCCCCTAATTCGGGTTGGGGCCAGGAGATGCTGAAGAGCCCTCGACTTGTCTTCGTATGGCCCTGCTTCGGACTCCTGAGGAAGCTCGGCGTGACAGCGCCCAAGGTGGTGAAGGAGTTTCTGTTGTGCCGTGTCGCTCCCCTGCAGCGGCACTCTCGCCGAATGTGGGCCTTCCGGGGGCGCGAGGACGACATGAGGCTCTAGGAAGAAGACCTGGCCCCCGCGGCGCTGAAGTTGACGCTCCTGACTTTGGCCGGGGACCCCAATCCTGGCAACATCTGGCAAGGTAGGGCCTTGCTATATCTCTGTCAGAGCAAGGCTGACTTTGTGAAGCAGATGCCTGACTTCGACAAGTGGGGGCTGCGCCCCGCCGGTCTTCAAGGGCCTCGCGAGAACCCTGTAGTGGTGACTCCCCTCCCAATCGGCCAAGGCGACTCCTCCTCAAGCGGCGGAGAAGGGAGGAAGGAGGCGCCTGAGGCCGTGGAGGCTCCGGAGGGGGGGCAGCGTTGTGCGCCACTCGTGAGGGGGCGGCTTCGGAGGAGGGTGCGGCGCCTGAGGCCGCTCGCGAGGAGACAGCTCCTGAGGCCCGTACTGCTATGGCTGAAGGTGGTAGGCAGCCGCTCCCAGCGCTCGGGGCCGGGGCCCTGGAGGCCCTGGTCCCGGCTTCCGATGAGGTGATTGGTGGCACGCGCCAGGAGGGCGCTCCCGATGCGGGCCGTCCTGGTGCCTCGTCCTCGCGGCAGGTTGATCCTTGTGCTCTTCTCTTGGGCCGCTTTCGCGTGGACTTCAAGGCCCTCCGGAGGAAGAGGGAGGCTCTGGGTGTTGACTCTGCTTGTCGCGTGCTGAAGCGCAGGAAGTACTTCGCCACTGACGAGTAAGTCTTTTTCCTCTCTGACTCCTGATCCTCTTGTTGCTTTCGCTGATTCTTGCTCCGCAGGCCCCTTCCAACTGAGATCGCGGGAGTCGCCGAGGCACCGCCTTCCTCGGCCTCGCCTCCTCCGCCATCCTCAAGTGCACTGAACAGCTCTGCCCTCGTGGTGAGGGCGCCCGATGGGGCGGATCGTCCCGAGGTGCGCCGCGGCCCTTCATTCCCCGCGCTTTTCCTTCACAGGCCTTCTCAAGGGATAGCCAGCCTGCTGGGTACCTCCCGTCTGGTCTTGGGCTGCGACTGGTTGAGGCGCCACCTACGCCCCTCATCTGGAGGCGGGCTGGCCCTTGGTCGGGCTTCTGATATGGCGCGTCCGGCCGTTGGGAGGTCGCCAACCCCCAGCCCCCTGCTCGGAGGGGGAACGATGACTCGCAGCCCCCGGCGCCTGCTTGGGGCGGATGATGACATGGAAGATGTGCTTGAGCGCGCTCGGGAGCGCCGCTCGCGCCGCCAAGGGTTCCTTCGACGAGCGGCCGACGCGGTGGACCTGCTTGGGGAAGAGCTTGCCGCTGAAGATGCTCGCCTGGAGGCCGAGGGCCTGCACCTAGCTGCAGGGAGGCGCGAGTTGGAAGCCGCTGTCGCCCATGCGCGCCGCCAGCGTGACCTTGATGATGAAGAAGCGAAGGTGTCGCTGGAGGCCTCCCGAGTGGCCCGCTCCCAGGCCATCGAGGAGGCCCGGAGGGCTGACGGGTGGCGAGAGGCGGCGGAGGAACGAGCTCGCGAGCTCCTGGCCCGGTGCCACTCGTTGGAGGAGCAAGCGGAGCTGCACGAGGCAGCCCTCGCGTCGATGGGGGTGGCCTTCGATGAAGCAGCTGAGCTTCAGAAGCGCGAGGAAGTGTTGGCGCTGGAGGCCGCCGAATGCTCCCGTGAGTATGAGAGGCTGGAGACGAGGGAGTGCCTAGTGACGCAGGCGGAGGACGACGTCGCTGCGCGGGAAGCGCGTGTCCTGGAGGAGGTTTGTCGTCGGGTGGCGATGGCGCGCCAAGGCCTCGAGCGTGAGTTCGAGGGGAAGCTGAGGATGATCCGGGTCGAGGCTGAAGGCAGAACCGCGGCCCTGAGGACCCAACGGGACAAGGCGATGCGGCTGGCCGACGTCTCCCGGGCCGCCGTTGAGGCAGCGCAGAAAGAGCTGGCCACCTCTCAAGCCGAGGTGCTCCGCCTTCGCCAACGGGTGGAAGAGGCCGAGGCCGTCGAGCGCCAGAACACCGACGAAATACGCCAGCGGCGGCTCCTGGAGCACGCGCATGGCCCAATGTTCACCATGCTCAGGGAGAGGGCCAACTCGGCCTTGGGCAACATCTGCGAGGCGTCCGTCGGTGAGCCACACACGATCAACTATGCTGGTAACCTGCAGTTCTTCACCGCCGTGGTGGCGGAGCTGGAGGCGCCGTCGGTTAGGGCCGACAGGTTGGTGAAGGAGAGGAGCCACGCCTTGTTCAAGCGTGCCTTCTCCCGTGTGTTCAGCCATCTTCAGAACATGAATCCGTGCTTCGACTTCGACACCGTCATCGCCCCAGTCCCCTAGGCCGTCCGGGACGACCTGTCGCGCTGGGTGGAGGATAACGTGGATGCCCTCGTCAGGGCCTTCGCTTCGGACGACAGCGACGTGGTCGTGGGTGCTGACGAGGACGGCGCGGCGAGCGGCCCCGACACCGCCGGCAGCGACGCGGGCGTCGATGGCGAGCTCGGCGACTCCGGCGAGGGCTCAGGAGTTGCTTCCGGGGACGCATTGGGGGATTGGTCCGACTGAGAGTGTATCGCTCCTGTCTTTTTCACTCTGCATGAATAGAACTCAGGCTTTCGACCTGGTGGTGTGTGAGAGCATTTTGGGAGGGGAAGCCCCTCATGTAAAAACCTACGTCTATCATATCAGTAGTTACCAAATTGCGCTTGCGCCCGATGGTGGGCTGGTTTACCGTTGTCCCATGCTGGTTCAGCGGCGGCCTGCGGGAGGGCGCGACGCCTTAGGCGCTTTCTAGCTGGGTCCTCAGGATGTGAGGTTGTCGCTGATGAGAAACTCCTCATGCGTTGGCCTTCTCCACGGGCCCTGGGCCTTCTTCCGGACGCGATGACTCCACAACCGCTCGCCTCGCTTCGCAGGCTCCGGGCCTTTCCCTTGAGCGCGAGAGCTTCACAGGCACTCGCCTTGCTTCGCAGGCTCCGGGCCTTTTCCTCGAGCGCGAGAGCTTCACAGGCACTTGCCTTGCTTCACAGGCTCCGGGCCTTTTCCTCGAGAGCGAGAGCTTCACAGGCACTCGCCTTGCTTCACAGGCTCCGGGCCTTTTCCTCGAGAGCGAGAGCTTCACAGGCACTCGCCTTGCTTCACAGGCTCTGGGCCTTTTCCTCGAGAGCGAGAGCTTCACAGGCACTCGCCTTGCTTCACAGGCTCTGGGCCTTTTCAAACAGGACAACCTCCGCAGGCCCCCGAAAAGCCTCCCGAGGGGGAGTAACAGCGGCAGTCTGGGTTGCGCACGAGCCAGGCCTGACCCGACTCGCAAGGGGCTCGTGAGGGGAGGCAGCTGTGACGGAGCGGTAATCAGAACGCGAGAAACGGCTCGAGCGAGAATAAGCACCCCTTCCCCGAACACACACAAATCTCAAATTCGAATCCAACTTAAATCCAGCGGGGGGAAAGCAACAGCCAAAGGGCAAGGCAACAAAAGGCAGACAAAAAGCCGCGTCCGGCACCTAATCTAGTCTTTGACGTCTTCTCACCAGCGCGGAGCTAAGTGTTGTCCACTGGGCGTGGGAGGGAGCCCCAGGGCCTGAGGCCGGCACCCCTGAGACTCTGGGGCGTGTACAGCCCCACTCATTATTACGTGAGAGTGTCACGGGGCGGCGAGCTTCACAGGCACTGGGCCTTCTTCACAGGTACTGGCCTTGCTTCATATCGCCAGATGAGGGCCCCGCCTTGTGCCACACTCTAGTGCCATCAGCAACGACCGGAACCCAGGACGCCGCCCGATGGGGTAGAGCGGTCGCCAGCGGTTCCCCCGACGACCATGGGTCCTCTGCCAGGGGCAGGCCCTGAGGCACCTCCCCAGCAGAGGGCCTACTTCCTGAGAACGCCTTGCTCCGAACGCCGCGGTGGTGATGTCGGATCCCGGTCCCTCCCCTGCAGCCCCCTCCACCCTCCTCCCGAGGGGTGAGGGGTTGTAGGAGCGGGGCAGCCACTCGCTGCGGCGACCTGCGCCTCCTGCGATCCACGGTTAGCATATACCCGCCCCTGAAGAGTTAGCGGCGCCCAGTGATCGCTGCCTCCTGCGTGGCCAGCGGGCTCGTCCTGGGGCACCGGGAAGGGCTCAGCGTCCATCACCTCATCCCCCCAGCTGGGGCCGAGGAGTGAGCCCTGCCCGTCCTCATGAGGGCGTCCTTGGTCCATCATGCAGGGCACGTACTCCTCCGTCGCCGTCATCCCGTACGCCATGCCGTGGCGCCCCGCATGCCATGCGGCCCCACCTGTCATGCCTGCCACTGGGTGGCAATGCGGCCGCCCTCCGGGGCCGCGGGTCGCGTCGAGTCCTTCTCCTTCGTGGGCCGGGGGCGGGGGCAGCGCCGCCACTGGTCCGGTGCTGACAGCTTTGCTGGCGTCGGAGTAGCCTTGAAGCCCACGGGCGTGCGTGGAGCCCCCGTGCGGGTCGCTCTGGGCTTGAGATGGGAGCTGGATGGAGAAGGGGCGAGCCCCCGAGGCGGCGAAGCCCAGGAGCTCCGCCACCCGCTCTAGCAGCACGTCGTGGCCGCCCTCCAGCAGCCTGCATCGCAGCAGCTCTCAGGCCACCGTGAGCGCGGCCCTCGAATTCGCCTGCTCCCGGCAGGTGTATGGTGTCGTTGTCGCAGCGTGATTGGAGGCCCTTGCCGCCGACCGAGCCTACCGCGGCGTAAGAGTTGCCGAAGTTTGTCCGCGTCGCCCGTGGCCAGCAGCGCCCTGCGGACCGCGAGCTGCCTGGGGCGCGGGGTCGCCCGAGGCGAGTGGTTCCACGCGTTTGGGCCATGCAGCCCATGGGTCGGGGTTGACCTCCTGGTTGCCTGGCATGGCGATGAAGACGCGACGGGGCATGGAGCGGTGGGAGACGAATTCCGGCGCACCTCTACCTGGCGCGCCAAATGTCGGATTTCGGGTTCCGGCAGACCCTTAAGGTTCGAACACTGGGGTGCGCGCGGAAATCTCACCTTCAACCTCTCCGTCTCAATGGGATCTAAACTACTAAAAGAGCTGCACGAAAGACACAAGATTTATACTGGTTCGGGCCACCGATGTGGTGTAATACCCTACTCAAGTGTGTGGTGGATGGATTGCCTCCTGGGGCTAGTGAGGATGAACAATACAAGGAAGAACAGCCTCGCGAGGGTCTGTTCTTGGCTGAGGTGATGAACTGTTGTGAAGAGTTCGGTCACCCTCTCTCTCTCTCTCTATGCCTTTTCTCTCTCCCGTCGTCTGGACCGAACGACCAGGAATCGAACCCCTTGCTACGTGGGTGGCTGGTCCTATTTATAGTGGCCCTGGTCCTCTCCCCAAATATTGAGCGGGAAGGGATCCAACAATGGCGGGCTAATTTGAAGGGGGACAACGAGTACCTCTATCCTGACAAAAGCAGTCTTCGCCTGTCAAAGGCTCTGGTGATGACGCCGCGCTGGGCTCCATGGTGACCTCCGTCTCATAGTCCTCCTCGCCTTGGTCTCGTTGCACCGAAGTGGCAACCCTTGCCTGATGCCTCGGTACTCCACTGATACGCTTGCTCCCTTTGCACCAAAGAGGAAAGGGGGACGCTGCGCACGCTGGCACCCGCCTGGTGCCCCGTGTCGTCATGGCTTGCGTCATAGGCACCTCGCGAGGTACCCCGCCTTGAACTCTCCGCCTCCTCGCGAGCCAGCCTGACGAGGCCGTGCCTGAGGATGCACCGTGTCGTCCGCCTCGCGAGGCTTGGCCCCTCGCGAGGGTCTTGAGCATCGTGTTGATGAAGATGGGCCATGCTGGGTCCCCACTTGAGCCACGCCGCAGGCCGCAGGCAGGCAAGTCTGGGGACCCTCGTTCCCAGAACGCCGACACACCACAACGGTGGCCCGAACTAGTATAAATCTTGCGTCCCTTGTGCAGTTCTTTTAGTAGTTTAGATCTTTGCGAGATGGGGAGGTAGAAGGCGTGATCTCCGCGTGCACCCCAGTGTTCGAACCTTAAGGGTCTGCCGGAACCCGTGATCCGACAGCCTCAAAAGATTTCACTTTCTAAACCCAATGTGAAGCTACCACTAGGCATGATATGATTTCAACTTCATGACATTCAATTTATTCAACAATTTACACATTGGATATAACTGAAGCACAAGAGTAAATGACATAGAAAAGAGCATCGTTGACGGGATGTGAATGCCGGTTACTTAGCCTCCCTAGAAAACATTTGAAGACTATGTAACATCCCAAATTTTCAATTTGGAATGTTATACATTAGGTCATCATTGCATATCATATTTTAATGCATTTTGGCTTGATCCTCAAAATCCTAAGCAACTCAAGGACCCCCAGAGAGAGAGAGTTGGGATTTCACCGTTTTCATATTTGAATTTTATCAAATATTGAAACGAGGATTTTTGGTTTTAGTTATTTTTCTCTCCAAAAATATTTCATGTTAAAAGATATGAGAGGAGATAATATGACTTCTCCAAAATAAATGAAATATTGGAGGAAAAATATTAAAATAAAATATTTGATTTTATTCGGATTTATTGCCATTTTATTTGGATTAGAAAAATTGCACGTTTTCAAAATTGCATTTTAGGCCCAGGAAAATGTTCATCTTGTTCTAAATATTTTATTTAGACGGTGAAAATTTGTTTTGGCATTTTTAGATTTTTTATTTATTTTTCTAGGATTTATTTTCGGCCGAATCTGTTCAAAAAAATTCTTCTTCCACGCCCGACTGGGCGAAGGCCCAGCCGAGCCAGGCCACCGGCCCGCGCCGCGCCACCGCCTCCGTCGTGCCCGAGTCCGGCCAGGACTCGGCAGCCACCGCCGTTGCCGCCCGGGACACCGCCACCCCTTCCCGCAAGCCACCGTCCCCCCTTTATAAGTCCAGCCCGAGGCCCCCTCTGGAGCCCCAAGCCGCAGCCACCGCCGCCGCTCGCCGCCCCGCCGCCGCACCGCACTACCGCCGCCCCGCCGCACCAGCCGCAGCCCCACCCCACCCCGCCGGAGCCGCCGCCGATCCGATCTGGAGCTGCCGGTTTTTTCGGTTTAGGTAAAAACTGTTGGTTTTTTAAAACCCTAGTTTCGTTTTTTAGATCGGTTTGTTGGTTTTCTCAGTTTAGTTACTTAGTGGACGTTCATCCGTATGTTCGTTTTAACGAACGGTATTCACTCGTTAGCCACAGACAGCGAACATTCGTTCGTTAGCCTGTTCATCAGTTTTTCTTTTCTCGGATTTTTCGCGGTTATTTTCAATCGTGATTTCTGGTCCGATTTTCGTTTTAGTTTATCTTTTCGCTCGTTTATCAGAATCAGGCGATTCAAGCGCCTAGAACTTCGTCTCAAAACCCTCTTCCTGTTTTACCAACTTGAACAAGATTTTGATACAGTAAAATTTGACTTTACTCCATATTAGTAATCGGATCTTGTTTCTTTCGCAGTTTGAGTTTTGTTGCTCCATTTGATTTGATTCTTTTTGCAAACCGGAGTTTTTAAGTTGAACGTTTTGGTTAGATCTTCTTATTCATGTTTTACCCGTGGTTCTTCTCTTGTTTGCTTATGTATGCTATTGTTTGTTGGCGATAGAACACCCGGAGTGCGAAGCGTGCCACTACGAGTCTCTAGGTTTTGCGGATCATTAGCAAGGCAACTAACACTTTGATCATATCCCTTTATCACCCAGTTTTTATGCATTAGTTTCAACCCACAAACATTGCATGGTTAGGAATTGATAACATGTGGGATTGGGAAGTAGTTGATGAGGTAGAACCTATTGCCATGTTGTTATCAGAACCTTGGGAGTTACTTCTACGTATTGCTTATATTGCCATGCTATGGTCGTAGGCATGGTTTGGGTGAGTGAATCCATGACAGATCTGAGATTGTTAACTAATGGTTCAACTTAAGGTGGCAACTTTAATACACATCTGGGTGGATTGCTTGTCGGGCACTTGGAGAATCCAGTGTTGTCCTAGGATATCCCGGAGTACCCATGTGATAATCCTAAGGTCCGCCACCCAGGCTCAAAGGGAACTCGGATATTTCATGCTAGAAACTTCCGTGTGCAGCCACAAGCTATTATGGGCTCTAGCATAGTTGAGTAAGTTGCATGACCTCTTCCAATGGTAGGCTAGCAGATGTAGAGGGATGTAGGTTGGTACTGTCTACCCGGGGTTAGAGCTAATGTTTCTGAAAGACTGTGTCTCAGTCATCCGTTTCTCAAACACCATGTAGTGCGAGAAATCGAACGGAGGAGATCGAGTATTGTGGAGAAAAGTGCGCAAACCTCTGCAGAGTGTACAAACTAATCATGGTTAGCCTTGTCCCCGGTTATGGACATCTTGAGTATCTAGTACTTGGATTATCATATGTATCCCATCACTCTAAATTAATATTGTTGGGTTGATAATTACTTTTAATTGGGATTGAGTTGGAGGAACCTTCTCAATGATGTTTCAACTACCATGATAGTTAAATAAAATCCATTCCTTTGTTGTAAGGAAAAATTGGCTTTTCGCAAAACTTTAACCATAGAGATTTCCACCAGCCAAATATGCATGTAGTGATATCATTATTCAGTTCTTGCTCTATCGTGTTATTTTGCCAGCATATTCCATGTGATGACCCGTTTTTGGGCTGCAACATATTATGTTGCATACCTTTTAGACGAGGAGTAAGGTTCGTTAGGTCATTGCCCTGCAGCTCAGCTATGCCATTGGAGTTGATGGACTCACTTTATCTTCCCAGCCTTCCGTTGTTATCGTATTAGATGGCCTTAAGCCATATTTATTGTAATAAGTTCTCTTTTGAGACATTCGATGTAATAAGTGTGTGATTGCTACTCTGTTATAAATCCTTCGAGTACTGTGTGTGTCAGCATTACCGATCCAGGGATGACACTGAAGCACAGAGACTTGACCGTTTGAGGTTGGGTCGCTACAAGATGGTATCAGAGCACACGCTGAGTGTAGGACACGACCACTAAGCTAAAGCCCTAGATCACTACTCTCTTCTCATTTCTGACTCCTCTCCATTTTCTACTCTTTAGGATGGCGAACGCAAGATACAAGTTTGCACAATCGGATGAAGAAGCACCTTTTGGACGACACTTGAAGGAAGTCACTAAGTACCTAAACATTGGAATACCAAGCTTTACTGGGACTTACAATGCCACTTTACCAGAAGAGGAGCGATGGATGGTTCAAGTTCAAGTTCCAGGAAGGACATTCGCGCCAGTCACTAAACCCATAGAGTTTTCCTTTGATGCACCAACCTGGAGTCTAGGAAAGAGTATGGCAGCTCACATCACCATAGGACGCATTGGAGAAGTTTACCATAAGGAGCTTAAGGATACTATCTATCAAATTTGTTGGTGCCGAGATGAGCAATGGGAGTGTCGGAGTAATGGGCCGCGGGTAGGCTAACCCGAGCCCCAGAACCTTTCAAGACATCGGGGCAGGCTGCGCCCCGCAAGATCCTAGGACACGGAGCCGCCTTTAGAGAAGTCGGCGGCAAGGCAACCGACTAGCCACTCGCGGCCGAGTCCCAGGAATGACTTCAGGATAAGCCGACATATCCTCATCGAACCGCGACTCCAACAAACCCCATATCCTCATCGGGAGGGACAGGACCGGGGAGTGGCTACGGTAAAGCCCGCTCCCGCCCCTTACCAGGGCAGGCATGGCCACATCACGCCGTACCCGGGGAGATCTCTGTGCGGCGTGGCACTGTTGCCGTGCCGGCCCTGACATCAGCTCCAAAGGACCGAGTCCTGCGCCCACGACGGCTTGTCTGTATGACCCTGGGGCGGCGGGTCCCACCAGCCAGTGGGAGCCCAGGAGATGGCAAGTGCGCCACCAGTCGGCCCCCGAGAGTCGGCCAGATCCTCCCCTGAGGCCCACGCGCCATTAATCAGATGTGACGGAGAGTGGCAATAGTGATCGCCCGCCAGGCGGCGGGGCTATTCTCACGACTCCATGACCAAGCCCGCGTCATCAGAAGCATGGCTACAGTAATCAGCAGCTGGCAAGACCTGCCCGCGGCGGACATGGCCTGTCGGCTCCGTACCTAGCCAGTCGGCGGGGCCCACCAGTCGGCGGGCCCCAGCAATCGGCGGAGAAGACGGAGACCGGAGGCACTGATAGTTGGGCCCGCATCCAGCCAGATTACCATTGTACCCCTGGGGGTAGGCCTATATAAAACCCCCAGGGCACCCATGCAAAGGGTTGGAATCCATTAGCTCTAGACTAGATCATATAGGAGGGAGAGAGCTAACCTTGCCCTCTGCTACCTCCAGGAAACAGCTCAAGGAGCAATCGTGTAAACACTTTGCCATAGTGATCATGCGGAGACCCCGTAGAGCAGCAGTAGGGGTATTATCTCCCAGAGAGCCCTGAAGCTGGGTAAGATTCGCCGGCGTACATGTCTACGCCTCATCCCATTTCCAGGCACTAGCGACGTTCTACTCGCCCCCACCATGATAAGCCATCCTTTGGCATATGTCGCACCCAAACCCCGACATTTGGCGCCCACCATGGGGCCTGGTGCACCGTCGTCCGGAGACCTGTTCTGGACGGGAACCCTTTTCCTCCCTGGCGAGCGCAGCCAGCCAGGCACGCCGGACGGAGTTTGCGCCGACGCGCTGCACGGCGTTGAGATTGCCTGCATAGCTAGCCGCCTCGCCGAACTTGTCAGCGAGGTTCGCATCTCCGATGAACCTGCATCCAACGCATGCACAGGCGGCTCCGAGAGCCTCCTCGCGGGTCTCCTTGATCAACTCCATGTCGTCGGCGAGCCTGCCGTGGACTTGGAGTCTGTAGGTTCCACCGACCCGATGCTGGTCGACTCCGACACCGCGTCGCTCGACGCGTTCCCCACTAATGTGGTGGTCTACGATGAGCCTCTCCCTCGTGCGGAGAGCGGCGGAAGCACCGTCACTGAGGTGCTCGTCATCAATCATGATGAGCTCCCCGGCGGAGGAGCGCATGACCCACTTGGCACGGCGCTACAAGACCTGACTGCGCCCATTCCGGAAGAGGCTGACGCGGAGACGTTGGAGGCGCGCCACCTTCAGCTCGTCTAAGGTGCGAAGAAGCTGGCTAGCATGAGACTCTTGTCAGAAGCCTACCAGGGAGAGATGGATCGCGCTGTTGGTGGTTCGCCAGCCCCAGCTGGGCCCAGCCGCCTTGGCACGGTCCAGCAGCGCGGCGTAGCCATCGCCAACCTGTTCGGGGCAAGTCGCCCTGTGTACGCTACACCTGCGGGGAACATTCGAGCCGCCCAGGCGGCGGCGGACGAGCTGGATAATTTCGAGGGCGAAGAGCGCTGCCTGATGATGGAGCCAGTCCAGCGGCTCCTCGACGCGGCTGCCGCACAGAACGAGGCCGGCTGCCGCACAGAGGCGCTACAGCGGCAAAATGGTGACCTTCACCGAGACCAAGGCGCGACGTCTCGAACACTGACTAGCGGCGCCCGAGGAAGAAAGGACAAGGATCCGACTGTCAGCCATAGTCGGACTCACATTACCATAGAGCGCGACTGAGACTGTCGCCCGAGAGCAGTAGAATGCCGGGATGACTGTCCGCCTCCTCCTGCTCGCCAGGAAAGGCGAGTCTCCCCACCGCCTGTTTATCATCCGACTCTTGGCGACCACCTTGGCCACTGAGAGGGAGTCGGGGAAAATGACGCCCGCCATCGGATCGGCCGGCTTCACTGATCCCTGGCGCTGGAAGAAGAAGATGAGTTGGGTCCGCCTTGTTTCGGGCCCCGCATTCGAGACGAGCCCTTTCCCAAAGGGTTCACACTCCCAAGAGACACGCCCAAGTACACCGGCTCCGTGAAGCCGGAAGACTGGCTAGTCAACTACTCCACGGCTGTCAGCATAGCAAACGGCAACAAGCGTGTCGCCGTAAAATACGTTCCGCTCATGCTCCAGGGCACAACCCGGACATGGCTGAACATCCTGAAGCCTCGCAGCATCAACAGCTGGGTCAACTTCACCGAAGCATTCGTCCGCAACTTCACCAGCACATACAAGCGTCCTCCCAAGCCTTGTCAGCTCTCCTTGTGCATGCAAGGTCCCGACGAGTCGACTCGCGACTACCTCACGCGTTGGGCCGAGCTTCGGAACTCCTGCGAGGGCGTGCATGAGGTGCAGGCTATCGAGTACTTCACCGCCGGGTGCAGAGAAGGCACCCTCCTCAAGCACAAGCTCCTCTGCGATGAGCCAGAAACCCTCGACGAGCTGCTGATCATAGCAGACAAGTACGCCACGGCCGACTCCTCCATGAAGGCGGAGATTCAAGTTAGCGCAACTGGGAAAGTGGCCTCTCAAGCTCCAAGAACTCTGATGGGATATGCCAGTCGGCGGAAATAGCAGAGCGACTACAAGCGCAAGGCCCCGCAACCGGCTTCCAGCAGCCGGCAGGTTGCGACAGTTGAAGCCCAACAGCCGGATGGGCAGCCTCCACCCAAGCAACAGAAAGGTGGCAAGCCCAACTGGTTGCCGGCCTTCTCATACGAGCAAACCCTGGATGGTCCTTGCCAGTTCCATAGCGGCGCGAAGCCGTCGAATCACACCACCCGGAAGTGCCACTGGCTCACCAGGATCGCCAAAGGAGACGGCCTCCTACCTCCCCCGCCTGTTGGGCAGCCGCCACCGCCTCCGCCCTAGCAGCCGACTATCAGGCCAGTCGGCGCAGTACAAGAAGAATACCCCGAAGAACACGGAGCCTACATGGTATTTACCAGTATGGCTGATGATCGATGCAGCAGGCGGCTGCAGCGACAAGAGGTGAATGCAGTAGCATCAGAGATGCCAAAGTTCATGCACTGGTCCGAAAAGCCTATCAGCTGGAGCAGGGCTGATCACCCAGAGGTGATGCCGAGTCCGGGCTCTTATGCCTTGGTCTTGGATGCCACCTTTGCCATGGATAGACGAGCTGCTCGTTTCTCGCGAGTTCTGATAGACGGAGGCAGCAGCATTAACATCCTGTACAAGGACACCATGGAGAAATTAGGAATCAAGCAAAGGCAGCTTCAGAACAGCCGGACTATGTTCCATGGCATTGTTCCTGGGCTTTCCTGCTCACCAAACGGCAAGATCCTGATGGACGTCCTCTTTGGAGACAAAGATCACTTCGGCCGAGAGTCAGTTTGGTTTGAGGTGGTGGACCTTGAGAGCCCATACCATGCACTACTTGGCTGACCCGCCTTGGCCAAGTTCATGGCGGTCCCCACTACGCCTACCTCAAAATGAAGATGCCCAGTTCCAGGGGGATTCTGACCATAGCCGGCGACTACCGGAAGTCGTGTGCCTGTGCAGCTGAGAGCAGTCGGCTAGCCGAGTCCCTGGTGGTCGCGGCCGAGAAGCGGCTCCTTGAACGGGTTGTGGTGATGGTCGGCAAGCAGCCAGAGGTATCGCCTAACCCAAAGGAGTCGGAGGCTGAGGGTTCGTTCAAGCCGGCCAAGGAGACAAAGAAGATACCCTTGGATCCGGAGCACCCACAGAGGTATGCTGTCGTAGGCGCAAACCTCGACAGCAAATAGGAAGGAGAGCTCGTCGATTTCCTCTGTGAGAATCGGGACATCTTCGCATGGTCCCCCAAAGACATGCTAGGTGTACCGACGGAATTCGTCGAGCACAAGCTACATGTCCGATCTGATGCAAAGCCGGTTAGGCAGCCCCTGCGCCGCCTATCAGAAGAGAAGAGAAGAGTTGTCGGAGAAGAAATAGCCCGGCTCCTAGCGGCCAGTTTCATTATGGAAGTATTCTTTCCAGAGTGGCTAGCCAATCCGGTCCTGGTACTGAAGAAGAACAAGCAGTGGCGAATGTGTATTGACTACACGAGCCTCAACAAGGCCTGCCCCAAGGACCCGTTTGCTCTACCAAGAATTGATCAGGTGATAGACTCCACCGCCGGATGCGACCTGTTGAGCTTTTTGGATGCATACTCAGGATATCACCAGATCAAGCTGAACCCGGCTGACAGGCTGAAGACCGCCTTCATCACGCCGTTTGGAGCCTTCTACTACCTCACCATGACGTTCGGCTTGAGGAATGCCGGCGCCACCTTTCAGCGTTGCATGCAGAAGTGCCTCCTCAAGCATCTCGGGAGAAATGCCCACGTCTACGTGGACGATGTGGTGGTGTAGATGGAAAAGCATGGAACACTGCTGGAAGACCTCAAGGTGACCTTTGAGAACCTGCGCCGATTCCAGATCAAGCTCAACCCCGAGAAGTGCGTCTTCGGAGTACCAGCCAGCCAACTCCTTGGCTTCCTGGTCTCCGAACGCGGCATAGAATGCAACCCTGTAAAGATCAAGGCCATTGAGAGGATGGAGGTACCCAGCCGACTGCTGGACGTGCAAAAGTTCACCGGCTGCTTGGCGTCCATCAGCCGTTTCATCAGTCGGCTGGGCGAGAAAGCTATCCCCTTATACCAACTCATGAAGAAGACCACTTTCTTCGAATGGAACCACAAGGCAGACAAAGCTTTTCTCCAGTTGAAGAAGATGCTGACTACTCCACCCGTTCTGGCGGCTCTGACTCCTAAGGAACCTATGCTCCTGTACATCGCCGCCACCAGCCGGGTAGTCGGCACGGTCATTGTAGTGGAACGCAAGGAGGAAGGCAAGGCACTACCTGTCCAGAGACCGGTATATTACCTAAGCGAAGTACTGTCGGTCTCCAAGCAGAACTACCCCCACTACCAGAAGATGTGCTATGGCGTACACTTTACCGCCAAGAAATTGAAGCCTTACTTTCAAGAGCATCCAATCACTGTGGTCTGCACAGCCCCACTTGCCGAGATCATCGGAAGCCGAGATGCTTCTGGCCGAGTGGCCAAGTGGGCCATAGAGCTGACTCCCTACACCATCCACTACCAGCCCCGCACCGCCATCAAGTCACAAGCACTGGCCGACTTTCTCGTCGACTGGGCCGAGACCTAGTACCTACCTCCAGCGCCCGACTCCACCCATTGGCGGATGCATTTCGACGGCTCCAAGATGCGCACCGGCTTGGGAGCCGGCATCGTCCTAACTTCCCCTAAAGGCGACAAGCTAAAATACGCACTGTAAATCCATTTTGCCGCCTGCAACAACGTCGCCGAGTATGAGGCGCTCATTCACGGGATCTGGCTTGCCAAAGAACTTGGCATTCGCCGGATCCTATGTTATGGCGACTCGGACTTAGTGGTCCAACAGTCATCTGGCGACTGGGATGCCAAAGATGCAAACATGGCAAGTTACCGTTTCCTTGTGCAGCAACTCAGTGGGTATTTCGAGGGGTGCGAGTTCCTCCATGTGCCAAGAAATGACAACGACCAAGAAGACGCCCTGGCATGAATCGGCTCTACCCGCCAAGCAGTACCATCCGGCGTCGCGCTTCAACGCCTCCTCAAGCCGTCTATCAAGCCTTCACCAGAATCAGACTCCATCTTCGTGCCGGCTCCTCCCGAAGAAGTCGGATCCGACTCCAGAGCCCTGGCAGACGGTACGGGGATTTTGGCAGATGGCTCCAAAGCCACCCCTGTCGAGGCCGGCCCAGGGACTGCAGTACCCGGCTCGGGGACTACGGCGACGGGCTCAAAGACTCCAGAACCGGGCCCAAGAGCCGCGCCAGTCAGCCTGGGGACTTCATCAACCCAGCAAGCGGTTGTTGACTCCAAGCCACCGCCTCTGAGCCCAGCCGCCCTCGTCCAAGTCGCAGTTCTGGCAGTCGAAGAAATAACAGCACCCTCATGGGCCCAGCCCATCCTCAAATTCCTGGTGAGCAAAGAGCTGCCGACTGATGAGACCTCAGCTCGGCAAGTACAACGCCGAGCGGTAGCCTACACCATAGTCAACAGAGAGCTGGTCAGGCGTAGCGTCACTATTGTCTACCAGCGCTGCGTAGAGCCAGAGCAAGGCCAAGCAATTCTCAAAGACATCCATCAAGACGAGTGCGGCCACCATGCGGCTTCAAGAGCACTCGTCGCAAAAGCCTTTCGACATGGTTTCTTCTGGCCGACTGCCTTAGAAGAGGCCAAGGAATTGGTCCAAAAATGCAAAGGGTGCCAGAAGTTCAGCTCCAAGCCACACCAGCCGGCTTCTGCACTCAAGACCATCCCCATTACCTGGCGTTTCGCAGTTTGGGGTCTAGACATGGTGGGACCATTCAAGACAACACGAGGTGGCTTAACTCACTTACTTGTCGCAGTGGACAAGTTCACCAAGTGGATAGAAGCGAAGCCAATCAAGAAACTGAACGGTCCGACTGCCGTGACTTTCATCTCCGATATCACAATTCGGTACGGCATACCACACAGCATCATCACCGACAACGGCACAAATTTTGCCAAAGGCGCCTTGCCCCGTTTTTGCGCAACACAGGGCATCCGACTGGACCTAGCATCTGTCGCCCATCCACGGTCAAACGGCCAGGTGGAGCGAGCAAACGGCCTCATCCTGTCCGGCATCAAGCCCCGGCTGTTCGAGCCTCTGGAGCGCTCGGCTGGCTGCTAGCTCGATGAGTTGCCAGCCGTCCTCTAGAGTCTGCGCACGACTCCAAACAAGTCAACCGGCTTCACGCCTTTCTTCCTCGTCTACGGTGCCGAAGCCGTCATCCCAACGGACATAGAGTTCGACTCCCCGCGAGTCACCATGTACACCAAGGAGGAAGCAGAAGAAGCATGTCAAGACGGCGTCGATCTGCTGGAAGAGGGCCGGCTGTTGGCACTCAGCCGGTCCAGCATCTACCAGCAGAGCCTGCGCCGATACTACAACAGGAAGGCCAAGCCGAGATCTTTTCAAGAAGGCGACCTTGTGCTCAGACTGATCCAGCGAACAGCCGGCCAGCACAAGCTGTCGGCACCTTGGGAAGGCCCTTTCATCATCAGCAAAGTGATGTGCAATGACTCCTACTACCTGATTGACGCTCAGAAGCCCCGAGCACGCAAGAGGGACGACTCCGGCAAAGAGACAGAGCGGCCATGGAATGCAAATCTCCTCCGAAGATTTTACAGTTGATGCAGTATGTACCACGCTACCTTTTGTATTAAAGTACCAAGACTTCGGGGCCCCAGAGATGAGCTCGGGGACTGCCCTCTTTTGTCGATATGATAAAAGTTATGCCTACGAGTATGTTACTCTTTGATTTCCGCTGGGCACTGGGCTCGACAGGTCGGCCCGGGGACTTGCCGCCTTGCACTATGAAATGCTTCCTGCAGCCGGACAAGTAGTGTGTGGCGCCTAAGCCGTCTCCTGTCGGAAGCCACGGCTCGCAGAGCGACTGTACGGTGGGCAGGAGCAAGGTAGAATGGGCGTTCGCATGAAAAATGGCTAAGGACTCAAAGCATAGAACATAGCTTAAAGCTGGCTTCTAGCCTTCCTTTTCTCTTTTCGCAAACCGACTATTAAGCAGTCGGCTCACCACCTTCTATTCAACTTGCTAAAAAAACTCTAAAACGGCTAAGTACTTGCCTTCCCAAAGTAGCCAAGCATTTGATCCAACGGCAGTCCGCAGAGCGGCTGTCCAACTGGCAAGACAGGCAACTAAGGGAAAGCAGCAAGGAAAAGCCAAAAGAGCAATAAAAGATAGAATTCAGATAAATATTTACATAGCATAGGCCCTTGGCCGAATCTTCGAGCAGAAGTTCAAAATACACCTTGCGGGTGGAATTGTGCAAATTAACAAGTTCTTCAAAGACTACTAAAGCAGATAAAATAAAGATAAGGCGGCAGCCTAAGATGCGGCAGACGGATTCAGAGGGTCGGAGGAGACGGCAGCGTCAGGCGTTGGGGCGGCCGGCTGGGCAGTCTCGGCTCGATCGCCTCCGGCGGCAATCGGCTCGGTCGCACGCGGCTCGTTGCTGGAGGCATGGTCGAGCTAGGGCTGGTCGTCCGCTCTGTCTCTGGTTCTTCCGTCTCGCCTCCGTCCTCCGCCTCGCCTTCCTCCTCGGCGCTGGAACCGATCACCTCCGCCGAGTCCTCGCCATAGTCTGGGTTCATCCCAAACCACTCCGGCGGTACCTCCTTGCCGTCTTTAGACCGCTCGGGGACGAAGATGCTGGTGTCGGTGTACTCGGCGATCGCCACCGCACGCTTGACGAGGGCGTCTTCCGCAGCTGCCAGCTCCGGCTGGGCCTCTGACCGGAGTGTGGCCAGCCAGTCTAGGTCCTGCCCCGGATACCATGCCTTGGCGAACTCCAAGGCCCGGCGCACTCCAGCTCGGGCCGAGGAACCTTTCCAGGCTTCAAGATGACCAGCCGCAACCTCCAGCTAGTCGGCAGTCCGACTGGGGGTGCGCGGAGCCTGCATGTCCGGCCACAGGGCAGCAATCGCCTGGGCGCCGACACGTTGAAGCCGGCGCAGCATCCGGTGAGTCGACCAAAGGCGAGCCTCGATGCTCAGGATATGCTCATCAAGGGTTCGGGGGGCGTCGGCGGCGATCTCTGCACCTTCCGCCCTCCGACCTTCACGGTCAGCCTCGATGGCTTGGATGGCGGCCTGCGAGTGCCTAGGGAAGAAGTCTGCCAAGACGGAAGAAACAAAGAAACAAGTCAAAAACCGGGAGTCAGCACGATTTATAATCGACAGCTCGAAGAAAGAAAGTAAAGAAATGCACCATCAACAATGTCTTCAATCTCATGGAAGCTGGAGGCCAGCATTGCCTCTTTGTCAGTCCAGGAGGAGCGCTCGCTCGCGAACTCAGCCAGGAGGGCGGTTTCCGCCTCTTCCGCCTCCTTCTGCGTCTTCGCAAGCAGCTCCCTCTGCACTGCCAATTGAGTGGCCAGCAGATCGCGCTCTGTGGTGAGCTTGCTACACTCCTCCCCCTTGGCGCGCAACACGGAGTTGGCTTCGCTCAGCTGTTGTTGAAGAACAGCGTTGGCTTCTGAAGAGAAGGAAGAAAGAAGGCGTTAAGTCATCAGTAAAGAAGGTCGCCGGGGAGATCCGGCCCGACTGCTCAGCAGTCGGGCCGAATCTCGGGGACTACAGCCTGCGGGTGCGCCAGCGCGCCCCCGCAAAGAAGAAAAAGGACTCACTCCGGCTCTCCGACAAGTCGGCGGTCCGCTTGCCCAGCTCTTCAATGTTGTGGTTGAAGGCAGTAACACGAAGGTTGTGGTAGCCCCGCGACAAAATATTTCAGACAAAAGTAAGTACCCAAAACTCACTAATTGGAGTTCCGGGCCACCTGCTCAGCAGCCGGCCCGAAATGCGGGGACTACACCTAGTGGGTGCACTGGCGCGCCCCCACAGAGAGGAACAAAAACAAGAAAAAAAAAGAGGACCAAAGAGAAAGCATACCCGGACGGCTGCTCGCGACGACAGGTATGCCTTGGTGCAATTCTGGACCGCGTTGCCCTCAGCTCGCAGCTTCGTCTGGACGTCCAGAAGCGCCTGGTTCAGCGGCCCCGTGCCGCCTCCTCGCACCCACCCAATGGGTGCGGCACTCGTTGCTTCGGCGTCTGGGATTGTCAAGCTGGCGGTGCCGGTCTCCAGGGGGCGTGGCGCCGAAGTCGCCTTCTCAAGACGGCGGCGCGTTGGCGAGCCGACTTGAAGGAGTAGCCTCGCCACGGACTCGTCTTTAGTCGGCGGCACCGGCGGGTCCGCCGGCTGTTCGCCTTGCGCGCTCCCAGACGGCGGCGGAGGTGGCGGCGGAACAATCACGTCCGGCATGGAGGAGTCGCCGCCTTCCCTCTCCAGGATGGAGTTCTCGCCGCTGGCTTCCCCAGTCTGCCCCGTGAACTCCGAAGGCGGCGGTGCAGAGTTCAGCAGGGTGACGAACACTGCTGATTGGCGGTGCGCGGCCTCCTCAGCCTGCCGCTTCGTCGTGGCGACGGCTTCGGCCTCGGCCAGTTTCTTCTTGGCGGAGGCCTCCGCCTTATCGGCCTCCACCTCCTCCTGGCGGGCGGCCTCTTCCTCGTTGCGCTTCTCATGCGCATTCCGCTCCATCACCTCCCGGAGGTCGGCGGCGGGGTCAATCCGCCGAGTGGTGGCGGACGTCTCTGGTGACCCCATGACGGAGGCGGCGACGACCCTCTCAAGATTGAGGGGAGCCCTGAAGCAAGGGAAGCAAGTAAAAGACTCAGACAAAGCCACAAATAAATAATAAAGCGTTGAGACGGAATACTCACGCGGAGACCAGTGGCGGCTTCTTCACTTCCTTATGGAAGTGGATGGCCTTCGCAGCCGCCTCGTCCCGCCGGGTCGCCACAGCCGAACTCTTGGGCTTCTTCGGCCGACTGCCGAACAAGGTCGGCATGGCCCTACGCTTCTTCCTGTAGCCTGGAGCACCCGGTGCGGCAGAAGAGCCCGCGCCGGGGTGGCTGGCTCCTGGCCGATGGCGGGGGGCGACCTCCTCATCATCATCAGGCCAGTCCTCTGGGCTGGCCCCGAGCCGCGGGCCGCCTCCTCCCTCCGCGTCGTCTTCCAAAGCCGCCGCCCCTAGATCGGGGTCGTCGACGTCGCTCTCTGCCCGGTTGGCAAGGAACTCGCGGGCCGGCCCCATGGTGCCGGCTGGTGGATGGAGGAGGGGATTCTAACCAAAGCCGACTGGTCAGGCCGCACAAAACAAACTCGGCAAGAAAGAAGACAATCCAAAGAAAGAAAGAAAAGGCAACTCACTGTGGGTGGGGGGTTGGCGCGGGAGTAAGGCTCCTTGCCAAACCGCCAGTCCTCCAGGAGCTTGCTATTCGAGAGGTAGTTCACCATGTAGGCCACCTCCTTGTGAGGCATGTCCTTGGTGCACATCCGGCTCGGGTCACGATGCCCGCTCATTTCGCATATCATGTGGGGGCGACCTTGGAGCGGGAGAACTCAGTGCGCCACGAAGGCGGCCAGCAGGTCTGGACCAGTCAAGCCCTCCGACTGCGTCAGCACTCGGAGTCACGCGACGGTGCCGGCTCCCGCAAGCGTCAGCGATTTGGCCCGGTATGACCAGTTGGGCAGTCTCCCAGCCGGCGGGCCGGCTTCGAGAGCCGGTAGGTTGACCCAATCGCCCCTCGCAAAGATGCTCTTGACGTAGAAGTACGATCGCTACCACATCTTCACCGATTTTATTAGCTTGTTGGTGGGGAAGGGGTTGTCGGCCCCCGATCTCCGCACGGCGATGAACGCGCCGCATTGAGCCGGCATGCCTGCAGCCTGGATGCCGAGCTTGGAGTAGAAGAACTCCCCCCATAGCTCAAGGGTGGGGAGGACTCCGAGGAAGCCTTCATACAAGGCCACGAAGGCGGACAACAGCACCACCGTGTTGGGCGTGAGGTGGTGCGGCTGGAGGTCGTAAAACTCCAGAAAAGAGCGGAAGAAGCTGCTCGCCGGCAGCCCCAATCCGCACAGGCAGTGCGAGCGGAAGATGACCCGCTCGCCCTACTCCGGCGCTAGGGAAATCTCCCCCCTCGGTGCAAGACGCACCCGCACGTAATCTTCGTCGGGGAGCCGACGAGTCTTGCGGAGGAACTCGATGTGGTCGTCGTGAACTTCTGAGCCATCCCAGGTGCTGGAATGCACCGAGGGAGGCGCGGCGGCAGAAGAAGAACTCATCGTGAGCTGATCGCCGTGGCGTTCGGCAAAGCTTGGGCGCGCGGCGGAGCGAAGAAGAAGAAGAAGGAGAAGAGCAAGGAGTAGTGGGAAGGAGGGGCGCGCGTGCTCTGCCGCGCCCCCCTCTTCCCCCTACTTATAGCCTCATGGGCTGCGAAGCCGAGGGGGCGGTCGTAGGATTTACTGCGCCCACGACCCCCACATTTCCACGACAAAGTTACTGCGCGCAGTAACTTCACAAGAATCCCAACCGTCCGCTCGGGCCGCAGCGGATCCGCTCGAGCGCCGAGGCACGGTAATGGCGGGCCCCTCCTACGGGCCTGTCCCATCACGCACGTAGGCTGGCAGACTGGGTCGGCCGCGGTTGCCAAGTGTGTAACACCCTCGATGCGACTATATCTCCCACGTGTTGAGGCACGACTTAGAGGCATAATCGCATTGAAGGCAATGTCGCAAGTGAGGTAATCTCCACGCAACCCATGTAATATAATAGGGGAAAAAGTTACATAGTTGGCTTACAATCGCCACTTCACACAAATACATGAATAAAGCATTACATCATTCAATTACACTCAAGGTCCGACTGCGGAATCAAAATAAAAGAAGAACCCCAAATGCGACAAAGGTCCCCGATCGACCCCAACTGGGCTCCACTACTGATCAACTAGAACGGAAACAACAAAGGACAAGATCTTCATCGAGCTCCTCCTGAGCTGGGTTGCGTCATCTGCACGGACTCATCGGCACCTGCAAACTGGTTTTGGAAGTATCTGTGAGCCACGGGGACTCAGCAATCTCGCACCCTCGCGATCAAGACTATTTAAGCTTATGGGTAAGGTAAAAGTATAAGGTGGAGCTGCAGCCAGCGACTAGCATATATGGTGGCTAACCTATTCGCAAATGAGAGCGAGAAGAGAAGGCAAAGCATGGTCGATAAAAGTATGATCAAGAAGTGACCCTGGACTACCTACGTCAAGCATAACTCCAACAACCGTGTTCACTTCCCGGACTCCGCCGAAAAGAGACCATCATGGTTACACACGCTATTGATTCATTTTAATTAAGGTCAACTTTAGGTTTTCTACAACCGGACGTTAACAAATTCCCATCTGCCCATAACCGCGGGCATGGCTTTCGAAAGTTCAAATCCCTGCAGGGGTGTCCCAACTTAGCCCATCACAAGCTCTCACAGTCAACGAAGGAATAGACCTCCACCCGAGACGTTTCGATCAGACTCGGTATCCCAGTACAGCAAGACATTTCGACAGGGTAAAACTAAACCAGCAACACCGCCCGAATGTGCCGACAAATCCCGATAGGAGCTGCACATATCTCTTTCTCAGGGCACACTCAGATGAGACATCCTACGAGTAAAACCAACCCTCAAGTTGCCCCGAGGTGGCCCCGCAGTCTACTCAGTCGGACCAACACTCAGAGGAGCACTGGCCCGGGGGGGGGGGGGGTTAAAATAAAGATGACCCTTGAGTCTGCAGAACCCAAGGGAAAGAAAAGGCTAGGTGGCAAATGGTAAAACCAATGTTGGGCATTGCTGGAGAAGCTTTACTTAAGGCGAACTGTCAAGGGGTTCCCCTTATAGCCCAACCGCGTAAGGGACGCAAAATCCGGGAACATAACACCGATATGACGGAAACTAGGGCGGCAAGAGTGGAACAAAACACCAGGCATAAGGCCGAGCCTTCCACCCTTTACCAAGTATATAGATGCATTAATTAAATACAATATATAGTGATATCCCAACAAGTAAATAAATGTTCCAACAAGGAACGGTCTCCATGTTCCAACAAGGAACAAACTTCAATCTTCACCTGCAACTAACAACGCTATAAGAGGGGCTGAGCAAAGCGGTAACATAGCCAATCAACGGTTTGCTAGGACATGGTGGGTTAGGGGCTGAACATGGCAATTTGGGAGGCTGACAAGCAAGTGGTAGGCATCGTAGCAATGGCATAGCAAAAGAGCGAGAAAACTAGCATAGCAAAGATAGTAGTGATTTCGAGGGTATGATCATCTTGCCTGAAATCCCGCAAGGAAGAAGAACGAGTCCATGAAGAAGGCAAACGGACGTAGACGAACGGGTCCTCACAAACTCGACGTTACCGGATCCAACCCGAGGAAGCAATCACCGGAAAAGAAGCACACAACATAGTAAACAACCAACACATCAACATGGCATGATGCACAAACGAGTATGATGCATATCCGGTTTAATGAAGCATGGCATGGCATGGAAAAGTGCACAAACAACACTACAAGTTAAGTGGAGCTCAATATGCAACGAGGTGCATATTGACGAAACACCACGTCAATTATTTAGTTCTCTCCCGTTTATGTACCCAACAATATTAAATGTTGATTAACATGGCAAGAGGTGAAGCAAATGAAAACTACCTATCTAGTCAAGGTTAAATGAGGCCGGAAGCAACGAACAACAATTCCGGTAAATCCCCATAGCATATTTTAGTTTTGGTACTGATCTGTCCTAAACACAATTTTTGGGTTGTTAAACTTGCAAGACAAGTAGACCATGTTAAACTAGGCAAAATTCTACCCCATTTACATATAAAGTTTATTTAATTCGGAGTTACGGTTATTAAGTTATGAATTAAATCATATTAGCATGGCATAGAGCAAAAATTAATCAAACACCATTTTAAACATTTTAAACATAGGTGAAAGTTGGATATTATTAATCTACACAAAATTCTGAGCAAGTTTCATATATGAAGTATTTTAATCCGATGCATGATTTGTGAGATATTAAATGCATGATGCTCGGGGGGGGGGGTTGCAAAATTGTCTCTCTCTGGAAAAATAGCTAAATTCGCTGGACAGGAAAAAAAACACAATGGACTGGATTCTGGGTGACTGGGCTGCTCACCTTGTGGGCTCACGGCCCAGTCAGAGGAGAGGCTTGGCAGGCCGGTTGAGGAGGAGAGCACTGGGCCTAGAGGCTGCTGACAGCGGGCCTTGGGCCGGTTGCCAGATCTGGGCCTGGTGCGGTTGGAGCTGCAGCAGGCCGGCTTGGCAAAGGCCGGGCCCTGCGCTGGGAATTGGCCCATGGGGAGGTGGCCGCGGTCAATGAAGCAAGGATCGAGCGGTGGTGGCCTGCAGCGTGCGTGTCGTGGGACTTGGCGTGCGGGCGCAGAGACCTGAAGAAGGCGGCGCCGATGGCAGGGACGGCCGAGAACAGGGGTCTTCGGCCCGGATCTGGTTCGTGGCGGCTTGGGGAGGCGGACGAACTCCAGGACGGTTGCGCGGTGTGGGTCAACGGGGATGAACGGGCGAACTGTTGTTGCTCGTTCTCTGCTCGCCAGAGGCTGAACGACGGCGCTGAAGGTCAAATACAGGGCAGCAGCGGGACTTGGTGCGGCGACAGCGAGCTGGAGGGGCGCCGTCCTTGCCAGGAACTGAAGGAGACGACAGCGACAAGGACTCCGACAGTGGCAGGTACTCGAGGCGGCGGCCATGGCATCGTTCCTGCAAATCATAGAGAGCGAGCATGAGGGAAAGACAGGGATGGGGAGGAGAAGGAAGAAGCAGGGGAAGAGGAGGTCAGGAGGAAGGGATCCAGCGCTGGCTGGCTCCGGTGGCCTGCCGGAGCAGCAAGCGATGGCAGTAGGTGATGGGGGAGAGGCCGGGAACGAGCTTCCTGCTTGATCTGGAGGCGGCGCGAGGATGGTTCGAAGGGAGGAGGTGGAGGCTGCTGGTTGGATGGAATCGGTGGTTGGTGGAGGCTAAAAGGATTGGATCGGGTGTGGGCTTGGATCGAGGAGGAGCAGAAGAGCGATGGTTGGTGGTCTTGGATCAGGAGGGGATCCCAAGGAGGAGGAGATAGTGGGCTGGCGGCGGCGGAGGATGGGACAAGATCCCTAGAAACTAGGGTTTGGACTGATTTATATAGCAAGAGGATTTTTAGATAGGGGCATTAGGTCCCTTGATTAAAATCGGACGGACGCGGATAAAATAGCTAGGGAGTCCAAATAAAAAAACGGTGATGTTTTGTAGATGTTTGGGGATGTTCCGGACACAGCGGTAACGACTGTTCGGGTCGGGTCCGGGACAGCTTTCGGACGCGCGCGAGGGGGGCTGCGGGCTGACGAGAGGGGTTATGTAGGGCCTGGCGATAGGTAGTGATCTGTGTAGACGGTCTCGAGCTGAGAGAAGAGAAGAGAGGGCGACCCGGCGACTATTTCCGGAGACCGAAAACGTCCGACGTTTTGACCGGCTACTATTGCCGCTATATTTATTTGTTGGGGCATCAAACGATCTCCGAATGCGATGAAACTTGACAGGCGGTCTATCTACACTATAATAAGACCGCACACCAAATTTCAACCCAATCCGAGAACATTTTCCGGCCACTTATAAAATACTATTTCGGACATGCCGCGGGCGCAGTGCAAGTGGGGTTGGGCTCGGAACGGACAACGGAGAGAACGAGGAGGCCGGGACGGATGCAAGTTTTGAAAACATGATGATGCAATGCACATGATGACATGATGAAATGCAACACGCAAGCGAATGACATGGCAACGACGGCGAATAAGCGGAGGACACCTGGCACATCGGTCTCGGGGCGTTACAAAGTGACGGGCCCGGAACGGGCGGCGGCCTGGAAGCTTAGCCAGCACGCTACTTGGATCCCACCATGACGTTCGCAATACTGTGCAAGTCAGAGTTGGGCGGGTCCGACTCCTTCTAGTCGGCCCGGCGGAAATCAAGCAAGAACCATGTGTCGAGCACCCGGAAAGAGAAACTGCTGAGGCTTCTCGGCCGATCGTCCGCGGCACCTCATCAGCTTCGGGGACTACTGTCGGAGTAATGGGCCACGGGTAGGCTAACCCGAGCCCCAGAACCTTCCAAGACATCGGGGCAGGCTCTGCCCCTCAAGATCCCAGGACACGAAGCCGCCTTTAGAGAAGTCGGCGGCAAGGCAACCGACTAGCCACTCGCGGCCGAGTCCCGGGAATTACACTATCACCTATACCCTATAGCCACTGTTACATGGGATCGGTTTCAGCAAGCATTCCACACCGCCCATGTCTCAACGGGAGCTATGAGCATGAAGAAGCATGAGTTTCGCAACTTGCGCCAAGGGAACCGTACTGTGGGGCAGTACGTGGATGAATTTAGTAAGTTGTCTTGTTATGCCCCTGAAGATGTGGCCACAGATGCCGTGAAGCAAGAGAAGTTTATGGAAGGGTTGAACTATGAGATGAGCATGCAATTGATGGTGGCAACATTTAACAACTACCAGGAGTTGGTAGACAAGGCTCTTATGATTGAAGGGAAGCAGCAGCAAATTGAGAGCCGCAAAAGGAAGTGTGGACAAGGAAGGTACAACTCAGGAGCCCAGCAGAAGCGTCGTCTAGCCCCGAACTCGGGAGGACTTGTTCATAACCATGGAAGCCATAACCACAACGGGGGAAGTTCGCATAACCACAATGGTTCCAAGAATGGAACTGGGAACGGAGTAGGCAACAATCAGAACCGTTCCAATCCAGCCACACCCGCCAAGAGAGACCTAAGTCACATTACTTGCTTCAAGTGCGGGAAGACTGGACACTATGCCACGGAGTGCCCTGAAGCGAAGAATGGAAACGGTAATGGGAGCGCTGGGAAGAAGCCCAATCCATTCAACAAAGGGCAAGTGAACCACGTTAACGTGGAGGAGGTTGAAGGGCAGCCAGACGTAGTTATCGGTAAGTTTTTGGTTAAGTCTTCTACCGCCCTTGTTCTTTTTGATACTGGTGCATCACATTCATACATATCAAGGGGATCCGTGGATAAGTTTAAATTACCAACCCAAGCCCTTAGGACCCCTCTGTTAGTAAGTTCACCTGGAGTAGAGTATATGGCTAGCCGATGGTGTGACCGGATACCCTTAACCATTGGTAGCCATGTTTTCTGTCAGACCTGATAATTTTGGAGTCACAAGGATTGGATGTGATATTAGGCATGGACTGGATGTCAAGGTATGGAGGAAGCATTGACTGTGCTAGTAAGTTAATTTATCTCACCACCCCGGAGGGAAAAAGGATCAAGTATGTATCTAGGCATGCGCCTAGGAGGAGCCAAGTAAATACCCTCATGTGAGTTGTTCAGGAGGAAGTGCCTGTAGTGAAGGATTACCCAGATGTTTTTCCATAGGAGTTACCAGGCATGCCACCGGATCGAGACATCGAGTTTTTGATAGAGCTATTGCCAGGTACAGGGCCAATATCAAAGAGACCCTATCGGATGACCGCAAATGATCTGGAGGAGATTAAGAAGCAAATCAAGGAGTTATTGGAGAAAGGTTACATCCGACGGAGTTCATCACCATGGGGAGCCCTAGTGCTTTTGGTTGAGAAGAAGGATAAGTCCCTAAGGATAGTTTTTGATTATCGTGCATTGAATGAGGTGATGATCAAGAACAAATACCCAACTAGTTGCAAGGAGCTAAGGTGTTTTCGAAGATTGATCTGCGATCAGGATATCACCAACTGAAGATTCGGACGACGGATATACCTAAAACCGCATTTACCACAAGGTACGGGTTATATGAGTATACGGTCATGTCATTTGGACTGACTAACGCCCCTGCCTATTTCATGAGCATGATGAACAAGGTGTTCATGGAATATTTGGATAAGTTTGTTGTGGTGTTCATTGATGATATAATGGTATACTCGAAGAATGAAGAGGAGCACAAGGAGCATTTGTGTTTAGTTCTCAAGAAACTCAGGGAACATCAGTTGTGTGCCAAGTTCAGCAAATGTGAGTTTTGCTTCAAGGAAGTTGGATTCCTTGGACATGTTATATCAGGAGAAGGTATAGCAGTAGACCCCACCAAGGTTCAATCAGTCACTGAATGGTTGGCACCCACTTCAGTTAGCAAGATCCTCAGTTTTCTTGGACTCGCAGGATACTACCGGAGATTCACTGAGAATTTTTCCAAGATTGCGAAGCCAATGACATAGCTATTGAAGAAGGATACCAAATTTAAATGGACGGAAGAATGTGAAGCAAGTTTTCAGGAGTTAAAGAAACGTCTGACTATAGCCCCAGTACTGATTGTGCCGGATATACGTAAGGATTTCCAAGTGTATTGCGACGCCTCTCGCTTAGGACTTGGAGGAGTACTGATGCAAGACGGAGGAGTTGTTTCGTATGCCTCGCGACAACTGAAACTGCATCAGTTAAATTATTCCACGCATGATTTGGAGTTGGCTACCGTGGTGCATGCGTTGAAGACTTGGAGACATTATCTTATTGGAAACCATTGCGATGTATACACTGACCATAAGAGTTTGAAGTACATTTTCACACAGAAGGAGCTGAACCTTAGGCAGAGGAGATGGTTGGAGCTCATAAAGGATTATGACATGAAGCTTCACTATCGTCTAGGAAAGGCCAACGTCGTAGCAGATGCTTTGAGCCAGAAGAGTTATGCCAACACACTCATAAGCGCAGGGTTGCCAAAGGAGTTGGTAGAGGATCTCAGGGAACTTCGATTGGAGATTGTCCCTAGAGGTTTTGTTGCAAAAATGGAAGTTCAGTCTACATTGTTAGGAAAGATTCGAGAAGCTCAGAAGGATGACAAAGAGAACGCCGAGATAAAAGAGATAATGAGCAAAGGAAAGGCCAAAGGTTTTCATGAGGATGAACACGACACCTTGTGGTTTGAGGACCGTGTTTATGTTCCCAATAACACAAATATTAGGAAGTTAATACTTCAAGAGGCTCATGACTCACCATACTCGATACACCCCGGAAACACCAAGATGTATGTGGATTTAAAGGAACATTTCTGGTGGACTTGTATGAAGAAGGATATTGCCGAGTATGTAGCCGTATGTGATGTATGTTAGAGGGTGAAGGCAGAACATCAAAAGCCAGCCGGATTGTTACAGCCTATGCCGATACTCGAATGGAAGTGGGATAAGCTTGGCACGGATTTCATCATCGCATTTCCCAGGACCAAATCAGGATATGATTCTATATGGGTAGTAGTTGACCACTTGACCAAAGTAGCACACTTTATCCCAGTGAAAACCACCTATACAAGTGCTGAGTTGGCCAAGATATACATGACCAGGATCGTATGTTTGCATGGAGTTCCAAGGACCATTGTATCAGATAGAGGAACCCAGTTTACCTCAAAGTTTTGGAATTAGTTGCATGAAACTTTGGGAACCAGACTGGAGTTCAGTACAGCTTTTCACCCATAAACAGATGGACAGACCGAGAGAGTCAACCAGATTCTGGAGGATATGTTGAGAGCTTGTGCACTAGATTATGGATCTAGTTGGGATGACAACTTGCCCTACACAGAGTTCTCATACAACAACAGTTACTAGGCTAGTTTGAAGATGGCACCTTTCGAAGCCTTGTACGGAAGTAGGTGCAGGAAACCGTTGTTGTGGGATGAAGTTGGAGACCGTCAGTTGTTTGGACCATATTTGATTAAAGAATCAGAAGAAAAGGTTAAATTGATTAGAGATAGACTGAAGGTAGCTCAGTCCCGACAGAAGAGTTACGTAGATTCAAAACACAAGGAGGTAGTCTATGAAATTGGAGACAGAGTGTATCTACGAGTATCACCACTCCGAGGAGTTAAGCGCTTTGGAGTTAAGGGAAAGTTAGCGACACGCTTTGTGGGACCATACAGAGTTTTGGAACGTATGGGAGAAGTTCCTTATAAGTTGGAATTACCCGAAGGATTGTCAGGAGTTCACGATGTGTTCCACGTTTCTCAGTTGAAGAAGTGCCACGCAGAGATGGCTGACATTCCTCTAAGAGATACAGTACCGCTGGAAGCGATTCAGTTGGACAATGATTTGACTTATGAGGAGAAACCAGTAAAGATTCTCGAGTTTGCCAGCCGGGTTACCCGCAGTAAGGTTATTAAGTTTTGCAAAGTTCAGTGGAGCCACCATACCGAGGAGGAAGCCACCTGGGAACGAGAGGACGATCTTCGCAAAGACCACCCACACCTATTTTCTAGCCAACCCGAATCTCGAGGGCGAGATTCATCTTAAGGGGGGTAGGTTTGTAACATCCCAAATTTTCAATTTGGAATGTTATACATTAGGTCATCATTGCATATCATATTTTAATGCATTTTGGCTTGATCCTCGAAATCCTAAGCAACTCAAGGACCCCCAGAGAGAGAGTTGCGGATTTCACTGTTTTCATATTTGAATTTTATCAAATATTGAAACGAGGATTTTTGGTTTTACTTATTTTTCTCTTGGAAAATATTTCATGTTAAAATATATGAGAGGAGATAATATGACTTCTCCAAAAAAATGAAATATTGAAGGAAAAATATTAAAATCAATTATTCGATTTTATTCAGATTTTATTGCTATTTTATTTGGATTAGAAAAATTGCACGTTTTCAAAATTGCATTTTAGGGCCAAGAAAATTTTCACCTTGTTCTAAGTATTTTATTTAGACAGTGAAAATTTGTTTTGGCATTTTTAGATTTTTATATATTTTTCTAGGATTTATTTTCGGTGGAATCTATTTTAAAAAATACTTCTTCCGCGCTCGAATGGGCCAAGGCCCAGCCGAGCCAAGCCGCCGGCCCGCGCCGCGCCACCGCCTCTGCCGTGCCCGAGTCGGGCCAGGACTCGACAGCCGCCGCCATCGCCGCCCGGGACACCGCTGCCCGCTCCTGCAAGCCACCCCCCCCCCTTTATAAGCCGAACCCGGGGCCCCCTCTGGAGCCCCAAGCCGCAGCCGCAGCCGCCGCCGCGCCGCACCACCGCCGCCCCGCCGCACCACCCGCAGCCCCACCCCGCCCCGCCGGAGCCGCCGCGTAACCCGCCGGAGCCGCCGCGTAACCCGCCGGAGCCGCCACCGATCCGATCCGGAGCCGCTGTTTTTTTTCGGTTTAGCTAAAAACCGTTGGTTTTTTTAAAACCCTAGTTTTGGTTTTTTAGACCGGTTCGTTGGTTTTCTCGGTTTAGTTACTTAGCGGATGTTCGTCCATACATTCGTTTTAACGAACGGTATTCACTCGTTAGCCTGTTCGTCATTTTTTCTTTTCTCGGATTTTTCGCGGTTATTTTCGATCGCGATTTCTTATCCGATTTTCGTTTTAGTTTATCTTTTCACTCATTTATCGGAACCAAGCGATTCAAGCACCTAGATCTTCGTCTCGAAACCCTCTTCGCGTTTAACCAACTTGAACAAGATTTTGATAAGTAAAATTTGACTTTAGTCCAGATTAGTAATCGGATCTTGTTTCTTTCGCAGTTTGAGTTTCGTTGCTCCGTTTGATTTGATTCTTTTTGCAAACTGGAGTCCTTAAGTTGAAATTTCTGGTTAGATCTTCTTATTCGTGTTTTAACCGTGCTTCTTTGCTTTTTTGCTTATGTATGCTATTGTTTGTTGGCGATAGAACACCCGGAGTGCGAAGTGTGCTACTACGAGTCTCTAGGTTTTGCGGATCATCAGCAAGGAAAGTAACACATTGATCATATCCCTTTATCACCCCGTTTTTATGCATTAGTTTCAACCCTCAAACATTGCATGCTTAGGACTTGATAACATGTGGGATTGGGAAGTAGTTGATGAGGTAGAACCTATTTCCCTGTTGTTATCAAACCCTTGGGAGTTACTTCTATGTATTGCTTATATTGCCATGCTATGCTCGTATACGTGGTTTGGGTGAGTGAATCCATGACAGATGTGAGATTGTTAATTAGTGGTTCAACTTAAGGTGGCAACTTTAATACACATCTGGGTGGATAGCTTATCGGGCACCTGGAGAATCTAGTGTTGTCCTAGGATATCCCGGAGTACCCGTGTGATAATCCTAAGGTCCGCCACCCAGGCTCAAAGGGAACTGAGATATTTCATGCTAGAAACTTCCGTGTGCAGCCACAAGCTATTATGGGCTCTAGCATAGTTGAGTAAGTTGCATGACCTCTTCCAGTGGTAGGCTAGCAGATGTAGAGGGGTGTAGCTTGGTACTGTCTACCCGGGGTTAGAGCTAATGTTTCTGAAAGACTGTGTCTCAGTCATCCGTTTCTCAAACACCATGTAGTGCGAGAAATCCAACGGAGGAGATCGAGTATTGTGGGGAAAAGTGCGCAAACCTCTGCAAAGTGTACAAACTAATCATGGTTAGCCATGTCCCCGGTTATGGACATCTTGAGTATCTAGTACTTGGATTATCATATGTATCCCATCACTCTAAATTAATATTGTTGGGTTGATAATTACTTTTAATTGGGATTGAGTTGGAGGAACCTTCTCAATGATGTTTCAACTACCAGATGGTTAAATAAAATCCATTCCTTTTTTGTAGGGAAAAATTGGCTTTTCGCAAAACTTTAACCATAAAGCTTTCCATCAGCCAAATATGCATGTAGTGATAGCATTATTCAGTTCTTGCTCTATCGTGTTATTTTGCCAGCATATTCCATGCGCTGACCCGTTTTTGGGTTGCAACGTATTATGTTGCAGACTTTTCAGACGAGGAGTAAGGTTTGTTAGGTCGTTGCCGCGCAGCTCAGCTATGCCGTTGGAGTTGATGGGCTCACTGTATCTTCCAAGCCTTCCGTTGTTATCGTATTAGATGGCCTTAAGCCATATTTATTGTAATAAGTTCTCTTTTGAGACACTCGATGTAATAAGTGTGTGATTGCTACTCTGTTATAAATCCTTCGAGTACTGTGTGTGTTAGCATTACCGATCCAGGGATGACACTGAAGCACAGAGACTTGACCGTTTGAGGTCGGGTCGCTACACTCTATTTTATTTAAAAACTTTCAGATCTAAGTACTTTATTAAAACAGCAAACAAAATGGCATTCCAAGAATAGCACAACTCATGTGAAGAAGCAAAAACTTAGGATCAACCGATACTAACCGATAATTGTTGAAGAAAAGAGGTGGGATGCCTACCGGGGCATCCCCAAGCTAAGATGCTTGAGACTTCTTGAAATATTATCTTGGGATGCCATGGGAATCCCCAAGCTTGAGATTTTGTGTCTCCTTAATTCTTCTCATATCACAGTTTTCCTAAATCTTAAAAGCTTCATCCACACAAAACTCAACAAGGACTCGTGAGATAAGTTAGTATAAACCAATGCAAAAACCTTATCATTTTCTACTGTAGCAAATCACTAAAATTATTATTCAACATTGCATACTAAATGCCTCTGCATATTTAATACTCATATCCTCAAACAGAATCATTAAACAAGAAAACATATGCAAACAATGCAAACATAGCAGCAATCTGCCAAAACAGTATAGTCTGTAAAGAATGCAAGAGTGTCAATACTTCCGTAACTCCAAATATTATGAAAACTTACCACACTGTAGAAAATTTATCAGAGCTCATTTCGCAAAAAAAATTCAACATTTTATCACATTCTGACTTTTATAGGGAATTTTTGCAACAGCGGTAAACTTTCTGTTTTCAAACAGCAACATGCATACTTGCAAAATAAGCATGGCAAAGGCTATCATTGCCATTTTTACTGAAATAAAAGATGCAAAACATAATTCTAAACAACAGCAAGAAAATCCTAACAAAATAAAATGATGCTCCAAGAAAAACACTTATCATGTGGCGAATGAAAACATAGCTCCAAGTGAGGTTACCGATAATGTTGGAGACGAAAGAGGGGATGCCTTCCGGGGCATCCCCAAGTTTAGTTGCTTGGATCTTCCTTGAATATCACCTTTGGGTGCCTTGGGAATCCCCAAGCTTAGGGTCTTGTCACTCCTTATTCTCCTCATATCGATATCTCACCCAAAACTTGAAAACTTCAATCACACAAAACTTAACGGAACTTCGTGAGATAGGTTAGTATGATAAAGAGCAAAACCACTTCACTCTGGTACTATGAAAGACACGATTCATAATTCTTCTCACACAATGCCTACTGTAGCATATCATTTCCACAATCTATATTGAGCAATATAAGCCATGAAAACTCGAAGACAAGCAAACTATGCATTGAAAACAGAATCTGTCAAAAACAGAACAGTCTGTAGTAATCTGTACTCAAACCATATTTCTACTATTCCAAAAATTCTGAACAATTAGGACAACCTGATAAATTTTTCTATTAATCTTCTTCAAAAAGAATCAGCATTTTATCACGCTCCTTTTTAAAAAGAGAATTGTTTTCCTGAGCGCAAAAGTTTCTGTTTTTCAGCAAGATCAAATGAACTATCACCGTAAGCCATCCCAAAGGTCTTACTTGGCACTTTATTGAAATACAAGCAATAACACATGATTACTAAAGTAGCCTAATCATGTGAACACACTAAAACAATAGGTAAAAGTGTTGGGTTGTCTCCCAACAAGCGCTTTTCTTTAATGCCTTTTAGCTAGGCATGATGATTTCAATGATGCTCGCATAAAAGATAAGAATTGAAACATAAAGAGAGCATCATGAAACACATGGCAAGCACATTTAAGCCTAACTCACTTCCTATTCATAGGGGTTTTATGAGCAAACAATTTATGGGAGCAAGAATCAACTAGTATATGAAGGCAAAACAAGTGCAACTTCAAAACTATCAACATAAAGAGAGGAAACTTGATATTATTGAGATGTGTAGAAGCATAAGTTCCACCCTCATAGTAATTTTCAGTAGCATCATGAATGAATTTAAGAATATAACTATCACATAAAGCACTCTTTTCATGATGCATAAGCATAGAAATTTTATTACTCTCCACATAAGAAAATTTCTTCTCATCAATAGTAGTGGGAGCAAACTCAACAAAATAACTATCATAAGAGTGAAAATTAAAATCATGATGAAAAGTTTCATAGTTATCATTATTCTTTATAGCATACATGTCATCACCATAATCATCATAGATAGCAACTTTGTTGTCACAACCAATTGAAACCTCTTCCAAAATAGTGGATTCATCACTAAATAAAGTCATGACCTCTCCAAATCCACTTTCATCAATATAATCATCATAAATAGGAGGCATGCTATCATTATAAAAAATTTGCACATCAAATCTTGGGGGACTAAAAATATCATATTCATCAAATATAACATCCCCAAGCCTATGGCTTTGCATATCATTAGCGTCATGGATATTCAAAGAATTCATACTAACAACATTACAATCATGCTCATCATTAAAATATTTTGTGCCAAACATTTAAGGGAAAACTTTGTTTTTGCCACTCTAGTTTTTGCCAACTTTGCTTAAGCCAGTCTAGAATTTGACATTTCACTTTTGCCACTCTTAGATTTTGACAATATATCACTTTTGCCATTCCGTGGCAAAAGCAAACATTTTAGAGTGGCAATTGTGATACATGTCAAAAGCTAAGAGTGGCAAAAGTGAAATGAAAAATTATCATTTTTGCCATGGAATGGCATTTGTGATGTATTGTCAAAAGCTAAGAGTGGCAAAAGTGAGATGTCAAATTCTAGAGTGGCATAAGCAAAGTTGGCAAAAACTAGAGTGGCAAAAACAAAGTTTTCCCAACATTTAATGACTTCTTCTAACAATTGAGCACAATTTTCTGAACCATCATTTTTCAAGAAAGATATTATAAAGATGATCAATAATATGATGCAACCTCAATTCCATTTTTTGTAGTTTTCTTTTTATAAACCAAACTAGTGATAAAACAAGAAACTAAAAGATTCGATTGCAAGATCTAAAGATATACCATCAAACACTCACCTCCCTGGCAACGGCGCCAGAAAAGAGCTTGATGTCTACTACGCAACTTTATTCTTGTAGACATGTGTTGGGCCTCCAAACGCAGAGTTTTGTAGGACAGTAGCAATATTTCCTCAAGTGATGACCTAAGGTTTATCAATCCGTGAGAGGTGTAGGATGAAGATGGTTTCTCTCAAACGACCCTGCAACCAAATACAAGAAATCTCTTGTGTCCCCAACACACCCAATACAATGGCGAATTGTATAGGTGCACTAGTTCGGTGAAGAGATGGTGATAAAAGTGTAATATTGATGGTAGAAATATGTTTTTATAACCTGAACAAATAAAAACAGCAAGGTAGCAAATAGTAAACGGACACAAAAACGGTATTGCAATGCTTTAAAACAAGGCCTAGGGTCTGTACTTTAGCTAGTGCAATCCCTCAACAGTGGTAACGTAGTTGGATCATATGATTATCCCTCAAAGTGCAATAAAGAATCACTCCCGAGCTCCTATCAGCGGAGAACAAACGATAGAAATTGTTTGTAGGGTACGAAACCACCTCAAAGCTATTCTTTCTGATCAGTCTATCCTAGAGTTTGTACTAAAATAACGCAAGCTATTCTTTCCGATCGATCTAATCAAGAGTTCGTACTAAAATAACACCATATGACACACATCAACCAAATCTAATGTCACCTAGATACTCCAATGTCACCATGAGTATCCGTGAGTTAATTCTACAATATGCATCAAACAACTTCATGATCATAATATTCAATCCACACAAAGAACTACAAAGAGACCCCAAAGTTTCTATCGGAGAAAAGATAATAAAAACGTGCATCAACCCCTATGCATAGATTACCCCAATATCACCTTGGGAATCCGCAAGTTGAGTGCCATAACATACATCAAGTGAATAAATATGATACCCCAATGTCACCTCAAGTATTCATACCGCAAGACATACATCATGTGTTCTCATATTTGAATATTCAATCCGACAAGACAAAACTTCAAAGGGTAAAGATTCAATTCATCACAACAAGAGTATAGAGGGGCGAAACATCATATGATCGATCTATGTTAACAAAGCCCATGATATAGATCATGAGAGAGAGCGAGATTAAACACATAGCTACTGGTACAAACCCTCAGCCCCGAGGGTGGACTACTCCCTTCTCATCGCGGTGGCCGCCGGGATGATGAAGATGGCCACCGGAGATTATTCCCCCCTCTAGCAGGGTGTCGGAACGGGTCTAGATTGGTTTTCAATGGCTACGAAGCCTTGCGGCAGTGAAATTTCTAATCTACGTTCACCCCATGGGTTTTCGAAATATTTGTGAATTTATAAGGTAAAGAGGGGGTGCGGGAGGCCACCGAGGTGGGCACAATCCACCTGGGAACGCCTGGGCCCCCAGGCGCGCCCTGGTGGGTTGTGCCCCCCTCGGGGCACCCCCAGGTGCTGCTCTGGCCCGTTGGATGTCTTTTGTCCACAAAAAGTTTTGCGGTGTTTGGACTCCATTTGATATTGATTTTCTGCGATGTAAAAAACAAGCAAAAAACATCAACTGGCACTGGGTCAATAGGTTAGTCCCAAAAATTGATATAAAGTTGCTATAAAATGTTTGTAAAACATACAAGAATGATAATATAACGGCATGAATACTTCATAAATTATAGATACGCTGGAGATGTATCAGAGATCTTTGCAAAGTCTCCTCAAAGGGGATCATGTCCGTGGACTAACAAATGTGAGTTTTGCCAAAGCTCGTGCTTGCAGTGCTTGTATTGAAGGAAAGTTACATGAGATGGCTCACCGACCCTCGACGATCATCTACTCGAAGAGGCCCTTGGAGCTCCTTCACATGGATCTCTTTGGTCCTCCATCCTTTGATAGTCTTGGTGGAAGAAAGTATTAATTGGTGATTGTGGATGACTACTCAAGATATACATGGGTATACTTCTTCAAGAGAAAGAGTGAGACCCAACAAACTGTCATCAACTTTGCTAATGAAGCTCATCGTCAACATGAAGCAAAGATATTAATGATTAGAAGTGACAATGGCACCGAGTTCAAGAACTACACCTTAGATGAGTTTCTTAGTGACGAGGGGATCAAGCACCAATATGTCGCACCCTATACCCCAGAACAAAATGATGTGGCAGAGAGGAAGAACCGAACATTGATGGACGCGGCAAGGACCATGATGGCGGAATTCAAATATCCGTACAACTTTTGGGCCGAATCCATCAACACTGCATGTCATGCATCTAATTGGCTCTACCTACGCAAAGGCTTGAACAAGACCCCATATGAGATACTTACCGGTAACAAGCCCAACCTCAAGTACTTTCGGGTGTTCGGTTGTGTAACGCTGATACGTCCATTTTGCATCATGCTTTTATATCGATATTTATCGCATTATGGACTGTTATTTCACTTTATATCACAATACTTATGGCTATTCTCTCTTATTTTACGAGGTTTACATAAAGAGGGAGAATGCCAGCAGCTGGAATTCTGGTCTGGAAAAGGAGAAAATATTAGAGACGTATTCTACGCAACTCCAAAAGTCCTGAAACTCCACGGAACGTCTTAAAAGAAATAAAGAAAAATCCATGCCAAAGATGAAGGCCAGGGGGCCCAAACCCTGCTCACGAGGGTGGGGGCGCGCCCCCCTACCTCGTGGGCCCCCTGGTGGCTCTCCGTTGCCCATCTTCTCCTATATGAGGTCTTTCGATGAGAAAAAAATAGGAAGGAACTTTTCAGGACGAGACTCCGCCGCCACGAGGCGGAACCTTGGCGAATCCAATCTAGAGCTCCGGCAGAGCTGTTCTGCCGAGGATACTTCCCTCTCGGAGGGGGAAATCATCACCATCGTCATCACCAACACTCCTCTCATCGGGAGAGGGCAATCTCCATCAACATCTTCACCAGCACCATCTCATCCCCAAACCCTAGTTCATCTCTTGTATCCAATTCTTGTCTCAAAGTCCGGGATTGGTGCTAGTAGGTTGCTAGTAGTGTTGATTACTCCTTGTAGTTGATGCTAGTTGATTTAATTGGTGGAAGATCATATGTTCAGATCCTATATGCATATTATTACCCCTCTGATTATGAACATGAATATGCTTTGTGAGTAATTACGTTCGTTCCTAAGGACAAGGGAGAAGTCTTGCTATGAGTAGTCATGTGAATTTGGTATTCATTTGATATTTTGATAAGATGTATGTTGTCTAGCCTCTAGTGGTGTTATGTGAACATCGACTACATAACACTTCACCATTATTTGGGCCTAGAGGAAGGCATTGGGAAGTAATAAGTAGATGATGGGTTGCTAGAGTGACAGAAGCTTAAACCCTAGTTTATGCGTTGCTTCGTAAGGGGCTGATTTGGATCCATATGTTTCATGCTATGGTTAGGTTTACCTTAATACTTTTGTTGTAGTTGCGGATGCTTGCAATAGAGGTTAATCATAAGTGGGATGCTTGTTCAAGTAAGAACAACACCCAAGCACCGGTCCACCCACATATCACATTATCAAAGTATCGAACGCGAATCATATGAACGTGATGAAAACTAGCTTGACGATATTCCCATGTGTCCTCGGGAGCGCTTTTCCTATTATAAGAGTTTGTTCCAGCTTGTCCTTTGCTACAAAAGGATTGGGCCATCTTGCTGCACTTTATTTACTTTTGTTACTTGTTGCTCGTTACAAATTATCCTATCAGAAAACTATCTGTTACAACTTATTTCAGTACTTGCAGAGAATACCTTGCTGAAAACCGCTTATCATTTCCTTCTGCTCCTCGTTGGGTTCGACACTCTTACTTATCAAATGACTACGATAGATCCCCTATACTTGTGGGTCATGAAACGCCCTCGATGCGGCTATATCTCACACGTGTTGAAGCATGACTTAGAGGCATAACCGCATTGAAAGCAATGTCACAAGTGAGGTAATCTTCGCAAACAACCCATGTACATAAATAAAGGGGAAAGGTACATAGTTGGCTTACACTCGCCACATCACACAAATACATAATAAGGCATTACATTCATCCAATACACTCAGGGTCCGACTACGGAACCAAAATAAAGATCAACCCCCAAATGCGACAAAGTCCCCGATCGCCCCAACTGGGCACCACTACTGATCATCTGGGAAAGACACATAGTAACGACGAGAGTCTTCATCGAACTCCCACTTGAGCTCGGTCATATCATCTGGAATGGCTTCATCGGTCCCTGCATCTGGTTTTGGAAGTAATCTGTGAGTCACGGGGACTCAGCAATCTCGCACCCTCACGATCAAGACTATTTAAGCTTATAGGTAAGGCAAAGGTATGATGTGGAGCTGCAGCAAGCGACTAGCATATATGGTGGCTAACATATTAGCAAAAGAGAGCGAGAAGAGAAGGCAAAAGCACGGTCGAACCATTATGATCAAGAAGTGATCCTAGAACAACCTACGTCAAGCATTACTCCAACATCGTGTTCACCTCCCGGACTCCGCCGAGAAGAGACCATCACGGTTACACACGCAGTTGATGCATTTTAATTAAGTTAAGTTTCAGGTTATCTACAACCAGACATTAACAAATTCCCATCTGCCCATAACCGCGGGCACGACTTTTGAAAGTTCAAATCCCTGCAGGGGAGTCCCAACTTAGCCCATCACAAGCTCTCACGGTCAGCGAGGGATATTCCTTCTCCCAAGATAATCCGATCAGACTCGGCATCCCGTTTACAAGACATCCTCGACAATGGTAAAACTAAACCAGCAAAGCCACCCGAATGTGCCAACAAATCCCGATAGGAGCTGCACATATCTCGTTCTCAGGGCACACCGGATTGTCCAAGGTTCCGGTAGGCTAGCCCAGAGTTGCCCCTGGTGGCCACCGACAGCTGACAGGTTGGACCAACACTCAGAGGAGCACTGGCTCGGGGGTTTAAATAAAGATGACCCTTGAGTCCGCGGAACCCAAGGGAAAAAGAGGCTAGGTGGCGAATGGTAAAACCAAAGTTGGGCTATGCAGGAAGAGTTTTATTCAAAGCGAACTGTCAAGGGGTTCCCATTATAACCCAACCATTTAAGGAACACAAAATCCGGGAACATAACACCGATATGACAGAAACTAGGGCGGCAAGAGTGGAACAAAACACCAGGCATAAGGACGAGACATCCACCCTTTACCAAGTATATAGGTGCATTAAGATAAACAAGATAATATTTTTACATCCCAACAATAAACAAGTTCCAACAAGGAACGATCTCCAATCTTCACCTGCAACTAGCATCGCTATAAGAGGGGCTGAGCAAAGCGGTAACATAGCCAAACAACGGTTTGCTAGGACAAGGTGGGTTAGAGGTTTGACATGGCAATATGGGAGGCATGATAAGCATGTGGTAGGTATCGTAGCATAGGCATAGCAAAAGAGCGAGCATCTAGCAAGCAAAGATAAAAGTGATTTTGAGGGTATGGTCATCTTGTCTGCAAAGTTCTCAGAGTTGCCTTGATCCTCGTAAGCGAACTCAACGGGCTCCTCATTCACGAACTCGTATCCTGGCTCTACCCAAACAAGAACAACAAGCAAAAGGAGCACAATCAACCACGTGCAATGCTCAAGCAACATGATGCAAACATGGTATGATATGCGGGATGCGGTATGTGATGCATATGCAAGATTTGCAAAGGAATGATTGAACCTGGCCTCAACTTGGAAATCCAAGAGTTCCACTGGAAAGGTGAGGTGATTTTGGTCAAAATCGATATAAAGATCACCGGAATCGGATGCACGGTTTGGAAATGGCAAGCAAAACAAATATGGCACCGGTCTGCGATAATCAGCAAGTAGCTATCTAAATGCCTCAAGATAAATATGCTACAGCACTCAAACATGACAACAAAATACATGGCAGGGATACACTCTTGAAGCTTGACAAAAGATGAACACTAAGCTACGCCTAATTCACTCATTAACTGGTTCAAACAAGCATGGCAAAAGTGCAAAAGATATCAGGTTTCAGACTTAGTGAAATTAACAAGTCAGGAATTTATCATCAGGAAGCAATCTTACGAGCATGAAAAATACATGCTACAGGAACATATGATGGCAAAGCAAGGCATGGCATGGAGCTACTCTAAGCACATAACAAAAGTCCCTTAGTGACATTGAGCCAAAAGGGATCAGAAAATACAATTGCAAGCGTGTGAACCTAGCAAAAACATAAACAGATTCAGACTTAGTGAAAAACTGGAGCATGCAAAACAGTTAACAAGTAGGCATGTTTACGAGCTCGATGCACTAACTACGAGGTAATGCATGACAAACTAAGAATACACCCATCAAGAAGACATGGCATAGAAGCTAGACATGGCAAGAACAACATCATAGCATGCACATATCAACAACAACAAGCTCGGCAAAATTGCTAAACATGTTAACAATCTGCCAGGAACATTTTATAGCAAAAGTAGAGCTCGATTGACTCAAGCTAGGGTGCTCCATAAATGCAAACAAAGACATGGATGGATAGAGCACCACAATATTAACAAAACATCCTTACTGATCATCCTCAAAAGAGGCACGGATCACTAGGAAACAACATGAACATATGGCATAAAAACAATATCAGGACAAGGACTTGGTGAAATTCTAAGTCCCTGAAATCAGCATCATTGAGTAAGCTACTTTGCATGCTTGTGCTAGTCACCACAAAGATCACAAAAATACATGGCATACACCCCTGTAAAGATGGCATGACATTCTACAAAACACATGTAGAGCTCAGGATCATATCATGCACACATTAATCATGGCAAAAATGACAAAAGGCCATTTGCTAAAATAGATCTGACATAATCATCACATAGCCCTCTTCCAACAGCATTTCGGGCATCAAGATGAGCTCAAATGAAAATGATGCAATGAGATGAAATGATGTACTCGTCGAGACGAACATTTTGATATGCTACACGCACGAATCGGAGCTACGGATGCAGAGTTATGACATGTCAAAGTATGCAAAAATGCTAGGGTTTAGGGACGAAAAAGTCAACCGAAATTCCAGATCTGAGATTTGCACGCAATCCGAGGTTTGTCGGGCTTCCTGTTCGCCAGAGTAAACAGAGCTCGCCGGAGTTGCAAGGGAGGCGGGAGGCCGCAATGGAGGAGGCTGGACGACGAGGTGGTGGTCCTCGGGCGCGGCGCGGCGATGAGGGCGGGTGGTCGCCGGACTCGGCAACTGGGCGCGGCGAGGCGGTGGTTGCCGGCGAGGGAGGCGGCGCGGGGTGGCACTGGTGAGAGGCGGGCGGCGCAGCGCCGGACGCGGGGGCGACGCGGTGGATCGGGCGGCGGGGTAGGCGAGGAGGCGCGGGCGTGGATCGGAGGCGGCTTGGGCCAGGGGGGGCGGCTCCGGGCTCCCGCGGGCCGCGGTGGTGGGCGACGTGGTGGCGACAGGTGGCGGCGCCTCAGTGGCCGCGGGCGGCGGCAGCGGCTTCTCCGGCTGGATCGGACATGTCCGGCGCGGTGCGAGCGGATTTTTAGGGTTAGGGGGAGAAGAGACCCGGGATTTCGAGAGGGTGACCTATTTATAGAGGTAGAGGGAGCTAGGAAGCTCCAAATGAGGTGTGGTTTTCGGCCACGCGATCGTGATCGAACGATCTAGATGATGGAGGAGGTTTAGGTGGGTTTTGGGCCAGTTTGGAGGGGTGTGGGGCTGCAACACACACGAGGCCTTTTCGGTCCCTTGGTTAACCATTGGAGTATCAAACGAAGTCCAAATGGCACGAAACTTGACAGGCGGTCTACCGGTAGTAAACCAAGGCCGCATGACAAGTCTCGGTCCAATCCGAAAATGTTGAACACCCACACACGAAAAGAGGTAGAAAGGGACACCGGAGGACATAGGAGCGTCGGAATGCAAAACGGACAACGGGGAAAATGCTCGAATGCATGAGACGAACATGTATGCAAATGCAATGCACATGATGACATGATATGAGATGCATGACCAAGAGAAAACACACAGAGACAAAAACCCGACAACGATGAAATAAAATAACTTAGTGCCGGAAACGGCAAGAGTTGGGATACAATTAAGGCAAATTACATCTGGGGTGTTATAACAGTCCACCACTACGAAAGGATCTCGTCCCGAGATCTAGAACTGGAAAAACTCCGGGTACTCAGAACGGAGGTGATCCTCACGTTCCCAGGTGGCTTCATGGTCGAAATGATGTGACCACTTCACTTTGAGGAATTTAATTGACTTGTTGCGAGTCTTACGCTCAGCTTCTTCAAGGATAGCAACGGGGTGCTCACGATAGGACAGGTCTTCTTGGAGATCAATGTCTTCGAAGTTGATGGTGCAGTCAGGGGTCTTGAAGCACTTGCGGAGCTGAGAGACATGAAACACGTCGTGCACATTTGCAAAGTTGGAGGGAAGCTCAAGTTGATAGGCGAGATCGCCTCTCTTGCTGACGATCTTGAAAGGACCCACGTATCTAGGGGCAAGCTTCCCTTTGATACCGAAGCGACGAGTACCTTTCATTGGAGAGACGCAGAGGTAAACATGGTCTCCGATCTCAAAAGCCAAATCATGATGCTTACTATCATAGTAAATCTTCTGGCGCGATTACGCGGCTTTGAGATTATCACGAATGACTTTGCACATCTCTTCTGCCTCTGTGATCAAGTCATTTCCAAGAAGTTGACGTTCACCAGTCTCTGACTAGTTAAGAGGAGTACGACACTTCCTGCCATAGAGAATTTCAAATGGGGCCTTGCCCGAACTCGCTTGGAAACTGTTGTTGTAGGAGAACTCGGCATATGGAAGACAATCTTCCCACTTCATACTGAAAGAGATGACGCAAGCCCTGAGCATATCTTCAAGAATCTGATTGACACGCTCGACTTGGCCACTAGTTTGAGGATGAAAAGTTGTGCTGAAATGGATGTTGGTGCCCATGGCCTTCTGAAAAGAATCCCAAAACTTGGAGGTGAAGATGCTGCCATGATATGAAGATATCAACTGCGGAATGCCGTGCAGAGATACAATCTGGGAGGTATATAGCTCTGCCAATTGAGCTGTTGTGATTGATTCTTTGATAGGAAGGAAATGAGCCACTTTAGTGAGTTTGTCGATGACAACGAAGATGGCATCATTGCCACGCTTGGACTTTGGAAATCCAGTCACGAAGTCCATCTCAATGTGGTCAAACTTCCATTCTAGAATGGCAAGAGGTTGGAGGAGACCAGCTGGTCGTTGGTGTTTTGCCTTCACTCTTCTGCAGACATCACATTCATTCACGAACTGAGCAATCTCATGCTTCATTCGAGTCCACCAATACAACTGCTTAAGGTCCTGGTACATCTTTGTACTTCCAGGGTGGATAGAGAGGAGTGAATTGTGAGCCTCATTCATAATGACTTTACGAAGGTCACCTTTAGGCACAACAATGCGATCCTCGAAGAATAGAGTATCCTTGTCATCAAGGCGATATCACTTGTACTTGGGTTGACTCTTGGCAATCCCAATCTTCACCTTCTTCACCATAGCATCAAGAAGTTGAGCCTCGCGAATCTGATCTTCCAAAGTAGGAGAAACTTGGAGGTTGGCCAGAAATCCTTGAGGAACAACTTGCAGATTGAGTTTGCGGAAAGCTTCACAAAGCTCGGGTTGATAAGGCTTGATAATCAAACTGTTGCAGTAAGCCTTCCTGCTCAATGCGTCAGCAATTTCATTGGCCTTGCCTGGAGTATATTCGATACTCGGATTATACTCTTGAATCATTTCGACCCAACGAGTCTACCTGAGGTTGAGATTTGGCTGAGTGAAGATGTACTTGAGACTCTTATGATCAGTGAAGATGTCCACTTTTCTTCCCAATAAGAGATGTCTCCAAGTTAAAAGAGCATGCACAACTGCCGCTAACTCGAGGTCATGAGTGGGGTAGTTCTTTTCATTGGGCTTCAACTGGCGAGAGGTATAAGCCACAACTTTCTTCTCTTGCATCAACACTGCACCAAGACCTTGAAGAGAAGCATCACAGAAGACCTCAAACGGTTTGGATTCATCAAGAGGAGTCAGAACTGGAGCAGTGACTAATTTCTCTTTCGGGGTGTTGAAAGCGATGTCACATTCAGGAGACCAGACGTACTTCACATGCTTCTGGAGAAGGTTGGAAAGAGGCTTCGCGATCTTAGAGAAGTTCTCAACGAACCTTCGACAATAGCTTGCGATACCAAGGAAGCTGCGGAGTTGCTTCACGTTCTGAGGTGGTTCCCAATTCACAATTGCAGACACCTTCTCAAGATTAACCGCTATGCCCTTGGTAGAGATGATATGCCCAAGGTAGAGAACCTCATCGAGCCAAAACTTGCACTTTGAAAACTTGGCATAGAACTGATGTTCTCTGAGCTTATCCAGCCCCAAACGCAAGTGCTTGGCATGATCTTCCTTGTTCTTGGAAAAGACCAAAATGTCATCGAGGTAGACCAAGACGAAGTCATTTGTGTAGGCATTGAAGATGAAATTCATCATGCGAGAGAATGTCGGAGGAGCGTTGAAGAGGTCGAAAGACATGACAGTGTATTCATATGAACCATAGCTTGTTCTGAAAGCTGTCTTGGGGATATCTTGTTCACGAATGCGAATCTGGTGATAGCCCATACAGAGATCAAGCTTGGAGAATACTTGAGCACCTTTGAGTTGTTCAAACAGCTCGTTGATGTTGGGAAGAGGGTACTTGTTCTTTATGGTCTTCTTGTTCAATGGACGGTAGTCAACACAGAGTCGGTCCGTTCCATCCTTCTTCTTCACAAAAAGAACTCCAGAACCCCATGGAGAAGAACTAGGTCGGATGGGACCCATACGCTCTTGAACATCGAGTTGCTTCTTCGGCTCCTTCAACTCTTCAGGTCCAAGCTATTGGGTAACGTAGTAATTTCAAAAAAATTCCTACACACACGCAAGATCATGGTGATGCATAGCAACGAGAGGGGAGAGTGTTGTCTACGTACCCTCATAGACCGGAAGCGGAAGCATTAGCACAACGCGGTTGATGTAGTCGTACGTCTTCACGGCCCGACCGATCAAGCACCGAAACTACGACACCTCCGAGTTCTAGCACACGTTCAGCTCGATGACGATCCCCAAACTCCGATATAGCAAAGTGTCGGGGAAGAGTTCCTTCAGCACGACGGCGTGGTGACGATCTTGATGTTCTACCGTCGCAGGGCTTCGCCTAAGCACCGCTACAATATTATTGAGGATTATGGTGGAGGGGGGCACCGCACACGGCTAAGAGAACGATCACGAAGATCAACTTGTGTGTCTACAGGTGCCCCCTACCCCTGTATATAAAGGACCTAGGGGGAGAGGCCGGCCGGCCCTTGGGGCGCGCCAAGGAGGGGGGAGTCCTCCTCCTAGTAGGAGTAGGACTCCCCTTTCCTAGTCCAACTAGGAAGAGAGAAGGGGGAAGGAAAGAGAGGGAGAGGGAGAGGGAAAGAGGGGCCGCGCCCCCCTCCCCTAGTCCAATTCGGACTCCCCATGGAAGGGGGCGCGCCACCTCCTGGGCTGCTGCCCTCTCTCTCCCCTCAGGCCCACTAAGGCCCAATACTTCCCCGGGGGGGTTCCGGTAACCCTTCCGGCACTACGGTTTTCTCCGAAATCACCCAAAACACTTCCGGTGTCCGAATATAGCCGTCCAATATATCGATCTTTTTGTCTCGACCATTTCGAGACTCCTCGTTATGTCCGTGATCATATCCGAGACTCCGAACAATCTTCGGTACACCAAAATATATAAACTCATAATGAAACTGTCATCGTAACATTAAGCGTGCGGACCCTATGGGTTCGAGAATAATGTAGACGTGACCGAGACACGTCTCTGGTCAATAGCCAATAGCGGAACCTGGATGCTCATATTGGCTCCTACATATTCTACGAAGATCTTTTATCGGTCAGACCGCATAACAACATACGTTGTTCCCTTTGTCATCGGTATGTTACTCGCCCGAGATTTGATCGTCTGTATCTCAATACCTAGTTCAATCTCGTTACCGGCAAGTCTCTTTACTCGTTCCGTAATACATCATCCCACAGCTAACTTATTAGTTGCAATGCTTGCAAGGCTTATGTGATGTGCATTACCGAGAGGGCCCAGAGATACCTCTCCGACAATCGGAGTGACAAATCCTGATCTCGAAATACGCCAACCCAATGAGTACCTTCGGAGACACCTGTAGAGCACCTTTATAATCACCCAGTTACGTTGTGACGTTTGGTAGCACACAAACTGTACCTCCGGTAAATGGGAGTTGCATAATCTCATAGTCATAGGAACATGTATAAGTCATGAAGAAAGCAATAGCATCAAACTAAACGATCAAGTGCTAAGCTAACAAAATGGGTCAAGTCAATCACATCATTCTCCTAATGATGTGATCCCGTTAATCAAATGACAACTCATGTCTATGGCTAGGAAACTTAACCATCTTCGATCAACGAGCTAGTCAAGTAGAGGCATACTAGTGACACTATGTTTGTCTATGTATTTACACATGTATTATGTTTCTGGTTAATACAATTCTAGCATGAATAATAAACATTTATCATGATATAAGTAAATAAATAATAACTTTATTATTGCCTCTAGGGCATATTTCCTTCAGTCTCCCACTTGCACTAGAGTCAGTAATCTAGATTACATAATAATGATTCTAACACCCATGGAGCCTTGGTGCTGATCATGTTTTGCTCGTGGAAGAGGCTTAGTTAGCGGGTCTGCAACATTCAAATCCGTATGTATCTTGCAAATTTCTATGTCTCCCACTTGGACTAAATCCCGACTGGAATTGAAGCGTCTCTTGATGTGCTTGGTTCTCTTGTGAAATCTGGATTCCTTTGCCAAGGCAATTGCACCAGTATTGTCACAAAAGATTTTCATTGGACCCGATGCACTAGGTATGACACCTAGATCGGATATGAACTCCTTCATCCAGACTCCTTCATTTGCTGCTTCCGAAGTAGCTATGTACTCTGCTTCACATGTAGATCCCGCCACGACGCTTTGTTTTGAACTGCACCAACTGACAGCTCCTCCGTTTAGTAAAAATACGTATCCGGTTTGTGATTTAGAATCGTCCGGATTAGTGTCAAAGCTTGCATCAAGGTAACCATTTACGATGAGCTCTTTGTCACCTCCATACACGAGAAACATATCCTTAGTCCTTTTTAGGTATTTCAGGATGTTCTTGACCGCTGTCCAGTGATCCACTCCTGGATTACTTTGGTACCTCCCTGCTAGACTTATAGCAAGGCACACATCAGGTCTGGTACACAGCATTGCATACATGATAGAGCCTATGGCTGAAGCATAAGAAACATCTTTCATTTTCTCTCTATCTTCTGCGGTGGTCAGACATTGAGTCTTACTCAACTTCACACCTTGTAACACAGGCAAGAACCCTTTCTTGCTTGATCCATTTTGAACTTCTTCAAAATCTTGTCAAGGTATGTGCTTTGTGAAAGTCCAATTAAGTGTCTTGATCTATCTCTATAGATCTTAATGCCCAATATGTAAGCAGCTTCACCGAGGTCTTTCATTGAAAAACTCTTATTCAAGTATCCCTTTATGCTATCCAGAAATTCTATATTATTTCCAATCAATAATATGTCATCCACATATAATATTAGAAATGCTACAGAGCTCCCACTCACTTTCTTGTAAATACATGCTTCTCCAAAAGTCTATACAAAACCAAATGCTTTGATCACACTATCAAAGCGTTTATCCCAACTCCGAGAGGCTTGCACCAGTCCATAAATGGATCGCTGGAGCTTGCACACATTGTTAGCTCCCTTTGGATCGACAAAACCTTCTGGTTGCATCATATACAACTCTTCTTCTAGAAATCCATTCAGGAATGCAGTTTTGACATCCATTTGCCAAATTTCATAATCATAAAATGCAGCAATTGCTAACATGATTCGGACAGACTTAGGTATCGCTACGGGTGAGAAGGTCTCATCGTAGTCAATCCCTTGAACTTGTCGAAAACCTTTTGCAACAAGTTGAGCTTTATAGATAGTAACATTACCATCAGCGTCAGTCTTCTTCTTGAAGATCCATTTATTCTCAATTGCTTGCCGATCAACAGGCAAGTCAACCAAAATCCACACTTTGTTCTCATACATGGATCGCATCTCAGATTTCATGGCTTCTAGCCATTTTGCGGAATCTGGGCTCATCATCGCTTCTTCATAGTTCGTAGGTTCATCATGATCTAGTAGCATGACTTCCAGAACAGGATTACCGTACCACTCTGGTGCGGATCTTACTCTGGTTGATCTACGAGGTTCGGTAGTAACTTGATCTGAAGTTTCATGATCATTATCATTAGCTTCCTCACTAATTGGTGTAAGTGTCACAGAAACCGGTTTCTGTGATGTACTACTTTCCAATAAGGGAGCAGGTATAGTTACCTCATCAAGTTCTACTTTTCTCCCACTCACTTCTTTCGAGAGAAACTCCTTCTCTAAAAAAACTCCGAATTTAGCAACAAAAGTCTTGCCTTCGGATCTGTGATAGAAGGTGTACCCAACAGTCTCCTTTGGGTATCCTATGAAGACACATTTCTCCGATTTGGGTTCGAGCTTATCAGGTTGAAGATTTTTCACATAAGCATCGCAGCCCCAAACTTTTAGAAACGACAACTTTGGTTTCTTGCCAAACCATAGTTCATAAGGCTTCGTCTCAACAGATTTCGATGGTGTCCTATTTAACGTGAATGCAGCCGTCTCTAAAGCATAACCCCAAAACGATAACGGTAAATCAGTAAGAGACATCATAGATCACACCATATCTAATAAAGTACGATTACGATGTTCGGACACACCATTACGCTGTGGTGTTCCGGGTGGCGTGAGTTGTGAAACTATTCTGCATTGTTTCAAATGTATACCAAACTCGTAACTCAAATATTCTCCTCCACGATCAGATTGTAGAAACTTTATTTTCTTGTTACGGTGATTTTCAACTTCACTCTGAAATTCTTTAAACTTTTCAAATGTTTCAGACTTATGTTTCATTAAGTAGATATACCCATATCTGCTTAAATCATCTGTGAAGGTGAGAAAATAACGATATCCGCCACGAGCCTCAACATTCATTGGACCACATACATCTGTATGTATGATTTCCAACAAATCCGTTGCTCTCTCCATTGTACCGGAGAACGGCGTTTTAGTCATCTTACCCATGAGGCATGGTTCGCAAGTACCAAGTGATTCATAATCAAGTGGTTCCAAAAGTCCATCAGTATGGAGTTTCTTCATGCGCTTTACACCGATATGACCTAAACGGCAGTGCCACAAATAAGTTGCACTATCATTATCAACTCTGCATCTTTTGATTTCAACATTATGAATATGTGTATCACTACTATCGAGATTCATCTAAAATAGACCACTCTTCAAGGGTGCATGACCATAAAAGATATTACTCATATAAATAGAACAACCATTATTCTCTGATTTAAATGAATAACCGTCTCGCATCAAACAAGATCCGGATATAATGTTCATGCTCAACGCTGGCACCAAATAACAATTATTTAGGTCTAATACTAATCCCAAAGGTAGATGTAGAGGTAGCGTGCCGACCGCGATCACATCGACTTTGGAACCATTTCCCACGCGCATCGTCACCTCGTCCTTAGCCAATCTTCGCTTGATCCGTAGCCCCTGTTTCGAGTTGCAAATGTTAGCAACAGAACCAGTAGCAAATACCCAGGTGCTACTGCGAGCATTAGTAAGGTACACATCAATAACATGTATATCACATATACCTTTGTTCACTTTGCCATCCTTCTTGTCCGTCAAATACTTGGGGCAGTTCCGCTTCCAGTGACCAGTCTGCTTGCAGTAGAAGCACTCAGTTTCAGGCTTAGGTCCAGACTTGGGTTTCTTCTCCTGAGCAGCAACTTGTTTGCTGTTCTTCTTGAAGTTCCCTTTCTTCTTCCATTTGCCCTTTTTCTTGAAACTGGTGGTCTTATTGACCATCAACACTTGATGCTCCTTCTAGATTTCTACCTCCGCGGCTTTTAGCATTGCGAAGAGCTCAGGAATAGTCTTATTCATCCCTTGCATATTATAGGTCATCACGAAGCTTTTGTAGCTTGGTGGCAGTGATTGAAGAAATCTGTCAATGATACTATCAACAGGAAGATTAACCCCTAGTTGAGTCAAGTGATTATGATACCCCGACATTTTGAGTATATGTTCACTGACAGAACTATTCTCCTCCATCTTGCAGCCATAGAACTTATTGGAGACTTCATATCTCTCAATCCGGGCATTTGCTTGAAATATTAACTTCAACTCCTGGAACATCTCATATGCTCCATGACGTTCAAAACGTCATTGAAGACCCGGTTCTAAGCCGTAAAGCATGGCACACTGAACTATCGAGTAATCATCATCTTTGCTCTGCCAGACGTTCATAACATCTGGTGTTGCTCCTGCAGCAGGCTTGGCACTTAGTGGTGCTTCCAGGACGTAATTCTTCTGTGCAGCAATGAGGATAATCCTCAAGTTACGGACCCAGTCTGTGTAATTGCTACCATCATCTTTCAACTTTGCTTTCTCAAGGAACGCATTAAAATTCAACGGAACAACAGCACGAGCCATCTATCTACAATCAAACATAGACAAGAAAGATACTATCAGGTACTAAGTTCATGATAAATTTAAGTTCAATTAATCATATTACTTAAGAACTCCCACTTAGAAAGATATCCCTCTAATCCTCTAAGTGACCACGTGATCCAAATCAACTAAACCATGTCTGATCATCACGTGAGATGGAGTAGTATCAATGGTGAACATCAATATGTTGATCTTATCTACTATATGATTCATGCTCGACCTTTCGGTCTCCGTGTTCCGAGGCCATATCTGTTATATGCTAGGCTCATCAAGTAAAACCTGAGTATTCCGCGTGTGCAACTGTTTTGCACCCGTTGTATTTGAACGTAGAGCCTATCACACCCGATCATCACGTGGTGTCTCAGCACGAAGAACTTTCGCAACGGTGCATACTCAGCGAGAACACTTATACTTTAATAATTTAGTGAGGGATCATCTTATAATGCTACCGTCAATCAAAGCAAGATAAGATGCGTAAAAGATAAACATCACATGCAATCAATATAAGTGATATGATATGGCCATCATCATCTTGTCCTTGTGATCTCCATCTTCGAAGCACCGTCATGATCACCATCGTCACCGGCGCAACACCTTGATCACCATCATGGCATCGTTGTCGTCTCGCTAATCTTATGCTTCCACGACTATCGCTACCGCTTAGTGATAAAGTAAAGCATTACAGCGCGATTGCATTGCATACAATAAAGCGACAACCATATGTTGGGGAACGTAGTAATTTCAAAATTTTCCTACGCACACGCAAGATCATGGTGATGCATAGCAACAAGGGGGAGAGCCTGATCTACGTACCCTTGTAGATCGCAATGGAAGCGTTGACACAACGTAGAGGAAGTAGTCGTACGTCTTCTTCCCGATCCGACCGATCCAAGCACCGTTACTCCGGCACCTCCGAGTTCTTAGCACATGTACAGCTCGATGACGATCGCCAGGCTCCGATCCAGCAAAGCTTCGGGGAGGAGTTCCGTCAACACGACGGCATGGTGACGATCTTGATGTACTACCGACGCAGGGCTTCGCCTAAGCACTACAGCGATATGATCGAGGTGGAATATGGTGGCAGGGGGCACCGCACACGGCTAAGGAACGATCACGTGGATCAACTTGTGTGTCTATGGGGTGCCCCATGCCTCAGTATATAAAGGATGGAGGAGGGGGAGGCCGGCCAAGGCTATTGGTGCGGCCAGGATGGGAGTCCTACTAGGACTCCAAGTCCTAGTAGGAGTCCATCAAAAGGGGAGGAAGGGAGAAGGAAGTGGAGGCGAAGGAGAGGTGGCCGGCCCCCTTTTCCCTAGTCCAATTCGGACCAAAGGGGAGGGGGGGCGCAGCAGCCTTTTTCCTCTTCCCACTAAAGCCCATCAAGGCACATTACTTCTCCCGTAACTACCCGGTACTCCAAAAAATACCCAAATCACTCGGAACCTTTCCGATGTCCGAATATAGTCGTCCAATATATCGATCTTTACGTCTCGACCATTTCGAGACTCCTCGTCATGTCCCCGATCTCATCCGGGACTCTGAACTCCTTAGGTACATCAAAACTCATAAACTCATAATATAACTATCATCGAAACCTTAAGCGTGCGGACCCTACAGTTCGAGAACAATGTAGACATGACCGAGACACGTCTCCGGTCAATAACCAATAGCGGGACCTGGATGCCCATATTGGCTCCTACATATTCTACGAAGATCTTTATCGGTCAGACCGCATAACAACATACGTTGTTCCCTTTGTCATCGGTATGTTACTTGCCCGAGATTCGATCGTCGGTATCCAATACCTAGTTCAATCTCGTTACCGGCAAGTCTCTTTACTCGTTCTATAATACATCATCCCACAACTAACTCATTAGTTGCAATGCTTGCAAGGCTTAAGTGATGTGCATTACCGAGAGGGCCCAGAGATACCTCTCCGACAATTGGAGTGACAAATCCTAATCTCGAAATACGCCAACCCAACATCTACCTTTGGAGACACCTGTAGTACTCCTTTATAATCACCCAGTTACGTTGTGACGTTTGGTAGTACCCAAAGTGTTCCTCCGGTAAACGGGAGTTGCATAATCTCATAGTCATAGGAACATGTATAAGTCATGAAGAAAGCAATAGCAACATACTAAACGATCGGGTGCTAAGCTAATGGAAGGGGTCATGTCAATCAGATCATTCATCTAATGATGTGATCCCGTTAATCAAATAAGAACTCTTTGTCCATGGTTAGGAAACATAACCATCTTTCATTAACGAGCTAGTCAAGTAGAGGCATACTAGTGACACTCTGTTTGTCTATGTATTCACACATGTATTATATTTCCGGTTAATACAATTCTAGCATGAATAATAAACATTTATCATGATATAAGGAAATAAATAATAACTTTATTATTGCCTCTAGGGCATATTTCCTCCAGTCTCCCACTTGCACTAGAGTCAATAATCTAGATCACATCACCATGTGATTAACATCGATAGTTCACATCATCATGTGATTAACACCCATAGTTCACATCGCCATGTGACCAACACCCAAAGGGTTTACTAGATTCAGTAATCTAGTTCACATCACTATGTGATTAACACCCAAAGAGTACTAAGGTGTGATCATGTTTTGCTTGTGAGAGAATCTTAGTCAACGGGTCTGCCACATTCAGATCCACATGTATTTTGCAAATTTCTATGTCAATAATGCTCTGCATGGAGCTACTCTAGCTAATTGCTCCCACTTTCAATATGTATCTAGACCGAGACTTAGAGTCATCTAGATTAGTGTCAAAACTTGCATCGGCGTAACCCTTTACGACGAACCTTTTTATCACGTCCATAATCGAGAAACATATCCTTATTTCACTAAGGATAATTCTGACCGCTGTCCAGTGATCTACTCCTAGATCACTATTGTACTCCCTTGCCAAATCAGTGCAGGGTATACAATAGATCTGGTATATAGCATGACATACTTTATAGAACCTATGGCCAAGGCATAGGGAATGACTTTCATTCTCTTTCTATCTTCTGCCGTGGTCGGGCTTTGAGTCTTACTCAACTTCACACCTTATAATACAGGCAAGAACTCTTTCTTTGACTGCTCCATTTTGAACTACTTCAAAATCTTGTCAAGGTATGTACTCATTGAAAAAACTTATCAAGCGTCTTGATCTATCTCTATAGATCTTGAAGCTCAATATGTAAGTAGCTTCACCAAAGTCTTTCTTTGAAAAACTCCTTTCAAACACTCCTTTCTGCTTTACAGAATAATTCTACATTATTTCCGATCAACAATATGTCATTCACATATACTTATCAGAAATGTTGTAGTGCTCCCACTCACTTTCTTGTAAATACAGGCTTCACCGCAAGTCTGTATAAAACTATATGCTTTGATCACCTCATCAAAGCGTATATTCCAACTCCGAGATGCTTGCACCAGTCCACAGATGGATCGCTGGAGCTTGCACATTTTGTTAGCACCTTTCGGATTGACGAAACCTTCTATTGCATCATATACAACTCTTCTTTAATAAATCCATTAAGGAATGCAGTTTTGTTTATCCATTTGCCAGATTTCATAAAATGCGGCAATCACTAACATGATTCGGACAGACTCAAGCATAGATACGAGTGAGAAGCTCTCATCGTAGTCAACACCTTGAACTTGTCGAAAACCTTTTGCGACAATTCTAGCTTTGTAGATAGTAACACTACTATCAGCGTCCGTCTTCCTCTTGAAGATCCATTTATTCTCAATTGCTTGCCGATCATCGGGCAAGTCAACTAAAGTCCAAACTTTGTTCTCATACATGGATCATATCTTAGATTTCATGGCCTCAAACCATTTCGCGGAATCTGGGCTCATCATCGCTTCCTCATAGTTCGTAGGTTCGTCATGGTCAAGTAACATGACCTCCAGAACAGGATTACCGTACCACTCTGGTGCGGATCTCACTCTGGTTTACCTACGAGATTCGGTAGTAACTTGATCTGAAGTTACATGATCATCATCATTAGCTTCCTTACTAATTGGTGTAGTAGTCACAAGAACAGATTTTTGTGATGAACTACTTTCCAATAAGGTAGAAGGTACAATTACCTTATCAAGTTTTCTACTTTCCTCCCACTTACTTCTTTCAAGAGAAACTCCTTCTCTAGAAATGATCCATTATAAGCAACGAATGTCTTGCCTTAGGATCTGTGATAGAAGGTGTACCCAACAGTCTCCTTTGGGTATCCTATGAAGACATATTTCTCCGATTTGGGTTTGAGCTTATCAGGATGAAACTTTTTTCTCATAAGCATCGCAACCCCAAACTTCAAGAAACGACAACTTTGGTTTCTTGCCAAACCATAGTTCATAAGGCGTCGTCTCGACGGATATAGATGGTGCCCCTTTTTTTTAACGTGAATGCAGCTGTCTCTAATGCATGACCCCAAAAACGATAGTGGTAAATCGGTAAGAAACATCATAGATTGCACTATATCCAATAAAGTACGGTTATGACGTTCGGACACACCATTATGCTGTGGTGTTCCAGGTGGCGTGAGTAGTGAAACTATTTCACATTGTTTTAACTGAAGACCAAACTCGTAACTCAAATACTCTTTTCCACGATCAGATCGTAGAAACTTTATTTTCTTGTTACGATGATTTTCCACTTCACTCTGAAATTATATGAACTTTTCAAATGTATCAGACTTCTATTTCATTAAGTAGATATACCCATATCTGCTCAAATCATCTGTGAAGGTCTAAAAATAATGATACCCGCTGCAAGCCTTAAATATTCATCGGACCACATACATCAGTATGTATGATTTCCAACAAATCTGTTGCTTGCTCTATTGTTTCGGAGAACGGCGTTTTAATCATCTTGCCCAAAAGGCATGGTTCGCAAGCATCAAGTGATTCATAATCAAGTGATTCCGAAAGCCCATCAGCATGGAGTTTCTTCATGCGCTTTATACCAATATGACCTAAACGGCAATGCCACAAATAAGTTGCACTATCATTATTAACTTTGCATCTTTTGGTTTCAATATTATGAATATGTGTATCACTACGATCGAGATCCAATGAACTTGTTTCATTGGGTGTATGACCATCGAAGGTTTTATTCATGTAAATAGAACAACAATTATTCTCTGACTTTAATGAATAACTGTATTGCAATAAACATGATCAAATCATATTCACGCTCAACGCAAAAACCAAATAACACTTATTTAAGTTCAACACTAATCCCAAAAGTATAGGGGAGTGTGCGATGATGATCATATCAATCTTGGAACTACTTCCAACACACATCGTCACTTCACCCTTAACTAGTCTCTGTTTATTCTGCAACTCCTGTTTCAAGTTACTACTCTTAGCAACTGAACCAATATCAAATACTGAGGGGTTGCTATAAACACTAGTAAAGCACACATCAATAACATGTATATCAAATATACTTTTGTTCACTTTGCCATCCTTCTTATCCGCCAAATACTTGGGGCAGTTCCGCTTCCAGTGACCAGTCCCTTTGCAGTAGAAGCACTTAGTCTCAGGCTTAGGACCAGACTTGGGCTTCTTCACTTGAGCAGCAACTTGCTTGCCGTTCTTCTTGAAGTTCCCCTTCTTCCCTTTTGCCCTTTTCTTCAAACTAGTGGTCTTGTCAACCATCAACACTTGATGTTTTTCTTGATTTCTACCTTCGTCGATTTCAGCATCACGAAGAGCTTGGGAATCGTTTCCGTTATCCCTTGCATATCATAGTTCATCACGAAGTTCTACTAACTTGGTGATGGTGACTAGAGAATTCTGTCAATCACTATCTTATCTGGAAGATTAACTCCCACTTGATTCAAGCGATTGTAGTACCCAGACAATCTGAGCACATGCTCACTAGTTGAGCGATTCTCCTCCATCTTTTAGCTATAGAACTTGTTGGAGACTTCATATCTCTCAACTCGGGTATTTGCTTGAAATATTAACTTCAACTCCTGGAACATCTCATATGGTCCATGACATTCAAAACGTCTTTGAAGTCCCGATTCTAAGCCATTAAGCATGGTGCACTAAACTATCAAGTAGTCATCATATTGAGCTAGCCAAACGTTCATAACGTCTGCATCTGCTCCTGCAATAGGTCTGTCACCTAGCGGTGCATCAAGGACATAATTTTTCTGTGCAGCAATGAGGATAAACCTCAGATCACGGATCCAATCCGTATCATTGCTACTGACATCTTTCAACACAATTTTCTCTAGGAACATATCAAAATAAACATATGAAAACAACAACGCAAGCTATTGATCTACAACATAGATATGCTAATACTACTAGGACTAAGTTCATGATAAATTAAAGTTCAATTAATCATATTACTTAAGAACTCCCACTTAGATAGACATCCCTCTAATCCTCTAAGTGATCACGTGATCCAAATCAACTATACCATAACCGATCATCACGTGAGATGGAGTAGTTTTCAATGGTGAACCTCGTTATGTTGATCATATCTACTATATGATTCATGCTCGACCTTTCGGTCTCCGTGTTCCGAGGCCATATCTGCATATGCTAGGCTCGTCAAGTTTAACCTGAGTATTCTGCGTGTGCAAAACTGTCTTGCACCCGTTGTAGATGGACGTAGAGCTTATCACACCCGATCATCACGTGGTGTCTGGGCACGACGAACTTGGCAACAGTGCATTCTCAGGGAGAACACTTCTTGATAATTTAGTGAGAGATCATCTTATAATGCTACCGTCAATCAAAGCAAGATAAGATGCATAAAAAGATAAACATCACATGCAATCAATATAAGTGATATGATATGGCCATCATCATCTTGTGCTTGTGATCTCCATCTCTGAAGCACCGTCATGATCACCATCGTCACCGGCGCGACACCTTGATCTCCATCGTAGCATCGTTGTCGTCTCGCCAATCTTATGCTTCCACGACTATCACTACCACTTAGTAATAAAGTAAAGCATTACATCGCGATTGCATTGCATACAATAAAGCGACAACTATATGGCTCCTGCCAGTTGCCGATAACTCGGTTACAAAACATGATCATCTCATACAATAAAATTTAGCATCATGTCTTGACCATATCACATCACAACATGCCCTGCAAAAACAAGTTAGACGTCCTCTACTTTGTTGTTGCAAGTTTTACGTGGCTGCTACGGGCTTAGCGAGAACCGTTCTTACCTACGCATCAAAAACCACAACGATAGTTTGTCAAGTTGGTGCTATTTTAACCTTCGTAAGGACCGGGCGTAGCCACACTCGGTTCAACTAAAGTTGGAGAAACTGACACCCGCCAGCCACCTGTGTGCAAAGCACGTCGGTAGAACCAGTCTCGCGTAAGCGTAAGCGTAATGTCGGTCCGGGCCGCTTCATCCAACAATACCGCCAAACCAAAGTATGACATGCTGGTAAGCAGTATGACTTATATCGCCCACAACTCACTTGTGTTCTACTCGTGCATAACGTCAACGCATAAAACCTAGGCTCGGATGCCACTGCTGGGTAACGTAGTAATTTCAAAAAAATTCCTACGCACACGCAAGATCATGGTGATGCATAGCAATGAGAGGGGAGAGTGTTGTCTAGTACCCTCGTAGACCGGAAGTGGAAGCGTTAGCACAACGCGGTTGATGTAGTCGTACGTCTTCACGGCCCGACCGATCAAGCACCGAAACTACGGCACCTCCGAGTTCTAGCACACGTTCAGCTCGATGACGATCCCCGGACTCCGATCCAGCAAAGTGTCGGGGAAGAGTTTCGTCAGCACGACGGTGTGGTGACGATCTTGATGTTCTACCGTCGCAGGGCTTCGCCTAAGCACCGCTACAATATTATCGAGGATTATGGTGGAGGGGGGCACCGCACACGGCTAAGAGAACGATCATGAAGATCAACTTGTGTGTCTAGAGGTACCCCCCTGCCCCTGTATATAAAGGACCAAGGGGGAGAGGCCGGCCGGCCCTTGGGGCACTCCAAGGAGGGGGGAGTCCTCCTCCTAGTAGGAGTAGGACTCCCCTTTCCTAGTCCAACTAGGAAGAGAGAAGGGGAAGGAAAGAGAGGGAGAGGGAGAGGGAAAGAGGGGCCGCGCCCGCCTCCCCTAGTCCAATTCGGACTCCCCATGGAAGCGGGCACGCCACCTCCTGGGCTGCTGCCGTCTCTCTCCCCTCAGGCCCACTAAGGCCCAATACTTCCCCAGGGGGTTCCGGTAACCCTTCCGGCACTCCGGTTTTCTCCGAAATCACCCGAAACACTTCCCGTGTCAGAATATAGCCGTCCAATATATTGATCTTTATGTCTCGACCATTTCGAGACTCCTCGTTATGTCCATGATCATATCTGAGACTTCGAACAATCTTCGGTACATCAAAATATATAAACTCATAATGAAACTGTCATCGTAACGTTAAGCATGCGGACACTATGGGTTCGAGAATAATGTAGACATGACCGAGACACGTCTTCGGTCAATAACCAATAGCGGAACCTGGATGCTCATATTGGCTCCTACATATTCTACAAAGATCTTTTATTGGTCAGACCGCATAACAACATACGTTGTTCCCTTTGTCATCGGTATGTTACTTGCCCGAGATTTGATCGTCTGTATCTCAATACCTAGTTCAATCTCGTTACCGGCAAGTCTCTTTACTCGTTCCGTAATACATCATCCCGCAGCTAACTTATTAGTTGCAATGCTTGCAAGGCTTATGTGATGTGCATTACCAAGAGGGCCCAGAGATACCTCTCCGACAATCGGAGTGACAAATCCTAATCTCGAAATACGCCAACCCAACAAGTACCTTCGGAGACACCTGTAGAGCACCTTTATAATCACCCAGTTACCTTGTGACGTTTGGTAGCACACAAAGTGTTCCTCCGGTAAACGGGAGTTGCATAATCTCATAGTCATAGGAACATGTATAAGTCATGAAGAAAGCAATAGCATCAAACTAAACGATCAAGTGATAAGCTAACGAAATGGGTCAAGTCAATCACATCATTCTCCTAATGATGTGATCCCGTTAATCAAATGACAACTCATGTCTATGGCTAGGAAACTTAACCATCTTCGATCAACGAGCTAGTCAAGTAGAGGCATACTAGTGACACTATGTTTGTCTATGTATTCACACATGTATTATGTTTCCGGTTAATACAATTCTAGCATGAATAATAAACAATCATGATATAAGGAAATAAATAATAACTTTATTATTGCCTCTAGGGCATATTTCCTTCACAAGCTTGTAAGGACGTTTGCAAACAGGTTCCGTGCCAGGCTCAAGATCGATGACAGATTCAACTAGCCGGTGCGGAGGCATTCCTGGAAGCTCTTCTGGAAAGACGTCTTGATATTCGCAAACGACTGGAATTTGAGAAATGGCATCCATCTCACCCTTCTCATTGAGAGAAAATAGTCGAATGGTATCATCCCTTGCGGCAAAGACAATAACATCCTCAGAAGAATGAGTCAATTGAATCTGCGTGGCAGCACAATCAAGCTGAGCCTTGTGCTTAGAAAGCCAGTCCATTCCAACAATAATATCAATATCCGAGTCAGCAAGAACCGTAGGAGAAGACAGAAACTTGTAGTCGCCCAATGTGATAGTAACATCCGGAACCATGGAGTTAGCATTCATGTGTTTACCCGGAGAACCAACTGCTATCGGTCTAGGCAAAACTTGGAGAGCCAATTCATGCTTAGATGCAAAAGGTCTCGAGATGAAACAATGCGATGCACCAGTGTCAAAAAGAACTTTTGCAGGAATATCATTAATAGGAAGGTTACCCATGATGACATCTGACGAGTCCTTTGCCTGAGCTGCATTCATCAAGTTGACCTTCGCAAACTTGGGGTTATGCTTGACCACTGCGGTGCTGGCAGACCTCACAGAAGGAGGAGGAAGACGCCTCTGATTGAAGCATTTGTTGGCATAGTGACCCTTCTGTTGGCACTTGTTGCATGTGACCTCCGAGAGCGGACGGTGATACGGAGCACTTGATCTAGGAGCTTGAGACGAAGTCTTGTTCCGAAAGCCTGGGTTGGGTGGGTGGGAAGATTCGTTGCCACCTTTGCTCTTCTGCTGATAAGGCTGACGGAACGGAGGAGGAGGCAGCCAATACTTTTGCTGCTTAGCCACTTGAGTTGAGGAAGAAGGAGTTGCATCTCTGACTCACTTCTTGGAAGCATCGCACTTGAGTTGAGCAGTCTCTTGTTTCAGTGCCATGTTGTAAAACTCATCGTACTTCTTGGGCTCAAAAAGGACGAGAGCTAGTTGGAGTTCTTCTCTGAGACCACCCCTGAACTGGTATATCATGCTCTTCTCGTCAGGGACGTCTTGCTTGGCGAAACGGGCGAGCTTCTGAAACATGATGTTGTACTGGTAAACAAACAAAGAGCCTTGCTTCAGGTTGCGGAATTCCTCATGCTTGCTTTCAACAACACTCTGAGGAATGTGATGAGATTTGAAGTCTTGACGGAATTCATCCCAGGTAATCACACGGCCTCCCCTGGAATCTTTGTATTGCTGAAACCATTCTGCAGCTTGGTCTTTGAGTTGGAAGGAGGCAAACTTGACGAAGTCCTCGGGCCTGACATTACTACACTCGAAATGCTTGCATATATCCATGAGCCAATCATCAGCGTCTGAGGCCTCGACACAGTTGCTGAAGGTCTTTGGCTGGTTAACAAGGAACTGGTTGAGTGTAGCAAACTGATTCTGATTGTTTCCATGGCCTTGGTTGCGCTCTTGCAGAATTTGCGTGATCAGCTGCGTGTTTGCATTGGTAGTGGCCATCACAGCTTGCCATGCCTCCGGAGGTGGAGGTGGTGGTGGCGGATCCTGATTCTGATTCTGACCCTTAGCAGGAGCCATCCTAAAGAGGGTGACATCCGTTAGCATCTTGACAGACAAATATTCAAGCTGAATCAAACAGATTGAAATTGCAACATAAAGTCTTCACATCCGAACAAAATGAACGAATGCATTCCAATTGAAATGGTCACATTTCCATAAATTGAGAAGCCACTTAGATGGAGGTAGAAGAATAAAATAACAAGGTACGGACAAGAACAAATACTTGGTGAGGATTACCCAATCCCAAACCAAATATCCACGGAAGAAGAACTAGAGCTACAAGAATTCCCACCTATGAAACTCCCGAACCTTCCCGGTTATGCAATCAGGTGTTGGGGATACAGGGGAAGCATAATAACTCACCCAAAGCTAGAAAATCCTACATCCAGCTGTATCCATCCTTCAACACATAACCAAGAAACCTTCGGAAATCATTTACCTCAACCTTCGAAAAGCATCTGTTACACTCGCCACGTCACACAAATACATAATAAGGCATTACATTCATCCAATATACTCAGGGTTCGACTACGGAACCAAAATAAAGATCAACCCCCATATGCGACAAAGTCCCCGATCACCCCAACTGGGCACCACTACTGATCATCTGGGAAAGACACATAGTAACGACGAGAGTCTTCATCGAACTCCCACTTGAGCTTGGTCATATCATCTGGAATGGCTTCATCGGTCCCTGCATCTGGTTTTGGAAGTAATCTGTGAGTCACGGGGACTCAGCAATCTCGCACCCTCGCGATCAAGACTATTTAAGCTTATAGGTAAGGTAAAGGTATGATGTGGAGCTGCAACAAGCGACTAGCATATATGGTGGCTAACATATTCGCAAAAGAGAGCGAGAAGAGAAGGCAAAAGCACGGTCGAACCACTATGATCAAGAAGTGATCCTAGAACAACCTACGTCAAGCATTACTCCAACACCGTGTTCACCTCTCGGACTCCGCCGAGAAGAGACCATCATGGTTACACACGCGGTTGATGCATTTTAATAAAGTTAAGTTTCAGGTTATCTACAACCGGACATTAACAAATTCCCATCTGCCCATAACCGCGGGCACGGCTTTCGAAAGTTCAAATCCCTACAGGGGAGTCCCAACTTAGCCCATCACAAGATCTCATGGTCAATGAAGGATATTCCTTCTCCCAAGACAATCCGATCAGACTCGACATCCCGGTTACAAGACATCCTCGACAATGGTAAAACTAAACCAGCAAAGCCACCCGAATGTGCCGACAAATCCCGATAGGAGCTGCACATATCTCGTTCTCAGGGTACACCGGATTGTCCAAGGTTCCGGTAGGCCAGCCCAGAGTTGCCCCTGGTGGCCACCGGCAGCTGACAGGTTGGACCAACACTGAGAGGAGCACTGGCCCGGGGGTTTAAATAAAGATGACCCTTGAGTCCGCGGAACCCAAGGGAAAAAGAGGCTAGGTGGCGAATGGTAAGACCAAAGTTGGGCCATGCTAGAAGAGTTTTATTCAAAGCGAACTGTCAAGGGGTTCCCATTATAACCCAACCGTGTAAGGAACGCAAAATCCGGGAACATAACACCGATATGACGGAAACTAGGGCGGCAAGAGTGGAACAAAACACCAAGCATAAGGCCGAGCCTTCCACCCTTTACCAAGTATATAGGTGCATTAAGTTAAACAAGATAATATTGTGACATCCCAACAATAAACAAGTTCCAACAAGGAACGATCTCCAATCTTCACCTGCAACTAGCAACGCTATAAGAGGGGCTGAGGAAAGCGGTAACATAGCCAAACAACAGTTTGCTAGGGCAAGGTGGGTTAGAGGTTTGACATGGCAATATGGGAGGCATGATAATCATGTGGTAGGTATCATAGCATAGGCATAGAAAAAGAGCGAGCATCTAGCAAGCAAAGATAGAAGTGATTTCGAGGGTATGGTCATCTTGCCTGCAAAGTTCTCATAGTTGCCTTGATCCTCGTAAGCGAACTCAACGGGCTCCTCATTCACGAACTCGTCTCCCGGCTCTACCCAAACAAGAACAACAAGCAAAAGGAGCACAATCAACCACGTGCAATGCTCAAGCAACATGATGCAAACATGGCATGATATGCGGGATGCGGTATGTGATGCATATGCAAGATTTGCAAAGGAATGATTGAACCTGGCCTCAACATGGAAATCCAAGAGTTCCATTGGAAAGGTGAGGTGATTTCGGTCGAAATCGATATAAAGATCACCGGAATCGGATGCGATAATCAGCAAGTAGCCATCTAAATGCATCAAGATAAATATGCTACAGCACTCAAACATGACAACAAAATACATGGCAGGGATCCACTCATGAAGCTTGACTAAACATGAACACTGAGCCACGGGTAATTCACTCATTAACAGGTTCAAACAAGCATGGCAATAGTGCAAAAGATAACAGGTTTCAGACTTGGTGAAATTAACAGCAAGTCGGGAATTTATCATCAGGAAGCAATCTTACGAGCATGATAACTACATGCTACAGGAACATATCATGGCAAAGCAAGGCATGGAATGAAGCTACTCTAAGCACATAACAAAAGTCCCTTAGTGACCTTGAGCCAAAAGGGATCAGAAAATACAATTGCAAGCATGTGAACATAGCAAAAACAAAAACAGATTCAGACTTCGTGAAAAACTGGAGCATGCAAAACAGTTAACAAGTAGGCATGTTTACGAGCTCGATGCACTCACTACGAGACATTGCATGACAAACTAAGCATACACCCATCAAGAAGACATGGCATAGAAGCTATACATGGCAAAAACAACATTATAGCATGCACAGATCAACAACAACAAGCTCGGCAAAATTGCTAAACATGTTAACAATCTGCTAGGAACATTTTATAGCAAAAGTAGAGCTCGATTGACTCAAGCTAGGGTGCTCCATAAATGCAAACAAACACATGGATGGATAGAGCACCACAATATTTACAAAATATGCTTACTGATCATCCTGAAAAGAGGCACGGATCACTAGGAAACAACATGAACATATGGCATAAAAACAATATCAGGATAAGGACTTTGTGAAATTCGAAGTCCCTGGAATCAGCATAATTGAGTAAGCTACTTTGCATGCTTGTGCTAGTCACCACAAAGATCACAAAAATACATGGCATACACCCCTGTAAAGATGTCATGGCATTCTACAAAACACATATAGAGCTCAGGATCATATCATGCACATATTAATCATGGCAAAAATGACAAAAGGCCATTTGCTGAAACAGATCTGACATAATCATCACATATCCCTCTTCCAACAGCATTTTGGGCATCAAGATGAGCTCAAATGCAAATGATGCAATGAGATGAAATGATGTACTCGTCGATACGAACATTTTGATATGCTACACACATGAATCGGAGCTACGGATGCAGAGTTATGACATGTCAAAGTATGCAAAAATGCTAGGGTTTAGGGACGAAAAAGTCAACCGAAATTCCAGATCTAAGATTTGCACGCAATCCGAGGTTCGTCGGGGTTCCTGTTCGCCGGAGTAGACGGAGCTCGCCGGAGTTGCGAGGGAGGTCGGAGGCCGCGGTGGAGGAGGCCGGACGATGAGGTGGTGGTCCTCGGGCGCGGTGCGGCGTTGAGGGCGCGAGGTCACCGGACTCGACGGCTGGGCGCGGAGAGCGCGGTGATCGCCGGCGAGGTGGCGGCCGCTGGTGAGAGGCGGGCGGCGCGGCGCCGGACGCGGGGGCGACGCGGTGGATCGGGCGGCGGGGCAGGCGAGGAAGCGCGGGCGTGGATCGGAGGCGGCTTGGGCGGGGGGGCTATGGGATCCCGCGGGCCGTGGCGGTGGGCGACGTGGTGGCGACAGGTGGCGGCGCCTCAGTGGCCGCGGGCGGCGGCGGCTTGTCCGGCGCGGTGCGAGCGGATTTTTAGGGTTAGGGGGAGAAGAGACCCGGGATTTCGAGAGGGTGGCCTGTTTATAGAGGTAGAGGGAGCTAGGAAGCTCCAAATGAGGTGTGGTTTTCGGCCACACGATCGTGATCGAACGATCTAGATGATGGAGGAGGTTTAGGTGGGTTTTGGGCCAGTTTGGAGGGGTGTTGGGCTGCAACACACACGAGTCCTTTTTGGTCCCTCGATTAACCGTTGGAGTATCAAATGAAGTCCAAATGGCACGAAACTTGACAGGCGGTCTACCGGTAGTAAACCAAGGCCACATGACAAGTCTCGGTCCAATCCGAAAACGTTTAACACGAACACACGAAAAGAGGTAGAAAGGGACACCGGAGGACATAGGAGCGTCGGAATGCAAAACGGACAACGGGGAAAATGCTCGGATGCATGAAACGAACACGTATGCAAATGCAATGCACATGATGACATGATATAAGATGCATGACCAAGACAAAACACACGGAGACAAAAACCTAACAACGATGAAATAAAATAACTTAGTGCCAGAAATGGCAAGAGTTCGGATACAATTAAGGTAAATTACATCCGGGGTGTTACAGGTTGTAAGTGTTTCATTCTCAAGAAAGGTGTTAGTTTATTTAAATTTGAACCTAGAGCTCAAGAGGGCATATTTGTTGGTTATGCTACAAACTCTCATGCTTACCGTGGAGTTTGATGAAAATAATGGGTCCCAAGTGGAGCAAAGTGGTCTTTGTGATGTAGGTGACGAAATTCCTCCTCAAGCCATAAGAAGAATGGGGATTGGTCAAACACTCACTTTTGAGGAACCCCTTGTGGCCGAAGTAGAAGGACAATGTGAAGGAAATATGCCCTAGATTTAATAATAAAGTTGTTATTTATATTTCCTTATATCCTGATAAATGTTTATTATTCATGCTAGAATTGTATTAACCGGAAACTTGATACATGTGTGGATACATAGACAAAACACAGTGTCCCTAGTAAGCCTCTACTATGACTAGCTCGCTAATCAAAGATGGTTAAGTTTCCTAACCATAGACATGTGTTGTCATTTGATGAACGGGATCACATCATTAGGAGAATCATGTGATGGACAAGACCCATCCGTTAGCTTAGCATAATGATCGTTAAGTTTTATTTCTATTGCTTTCTTCATGACTTATACATATTCCTTTGACTATGAGATTATGCAACTCCTGGATACCGGAAGAATACCTTGTGTTCTATCAAACGTCACAATGTAATTGGGTGATTATAAAGATGCTCTACAGGTATCTCCGAAGGTGTTTGTTGGGTTGGCATAGATCGAGATTAGGATTTGTCACTCCGAGTATCATAGAGGTATCTCTAGGCCCTCTCGATAATGCACATCACGATAAGCCTTGCAAGCAATGTGACTAATGAGTTAGTTGCGGGATGATGCATTACGGAACGAGTAAAGAGACTTGCCGGTAACGATATTGAACTAGGTATGAAGATACCGACGATCGAATATCAGGCAACTAGCATACCATTGACAAAGGGAATGGCATATGTTGTCATTACAGTTTGACCGATAAAGATCTTCGTAGAATATGTAGGAACCGATATAAGCATCCAGGTTCCACTATTGGTTATTGATCGAAGATGTGTCACGGTCCTGTCTACATAGTTCTCGAACCCGTAGGATCCGCACGCTTAACGTTCGATGACGATTTGTATTATGAGTTATGTGTTTTGGTGACCGAAGATTGTTCGGAGTCCCGGATGAGATCACGGACATGACGAGGAGTCTCGAAATGGTTTAGAGGTAAAGATTAATATATTGGACGATGGTATTCGGACATCGGAATGGTTACAGAGCGTTTCGGGTATTTTTTGGAGTACCGGGAGGTTACCGGAACACCCAGGGAAGTAATGGGCGAACCTGGGCCATAGGGGAGAGAGAGGGGAGCCCGCAAGGGGTGGCACGTTCCCCCCATGGGATGTCCTAATTTGACAAGGGGAAGGGGGCACGGCCCCCCTTCCCTTCCCCCTTTCCCCCTCCGAAAGAAGGAAGGGGGGCGACTTGGACTAGGAGTCCTAGTCGGTTTACCCCCCATGGTGTGCCCCCTTAGGCCGGCCTCCTTCCCTCCTCCTTTATATACGGGGGCAGGGGGACCCCAAAGCACACCAGTTGTTCTCTTAGCCATGTGTGGTGCCCCCCTCCACGGTTTACTCCTCCGGTCATATTGTCGTAGTGCTTAGGCGAAGCCCTGCCCGGATCACATCTCCATCACCATCACCACACCGTCGTGCTGACGAAAGTCTCCCTTGACACTTTTCTAGATCAAGAGTTCGAGGGACGTCATCGAGCTGAATGTGTGCCGAACTCGTAGGTGCCGTATGTTCGGTACTTGATCGGTTGGACCGCGAAGACATTCGACTACATCAACCGCGTTAAGTTAACGCTTCCGCTTTCGGTCTACAAGGGTACATGGACACACTCTCCCCTTGTCATTGCTATGCATCTCCTAGATAGATCTTGCGTGATCATAGGAATTTTTTTGAAATTGCATGCTACGTTCCCCACAGTGGCATCCGAGCCAGGTCTATGCGTAGATGATATGCACGAGTAGAACACAAAGAGTTGTGGGCGATCATAGTCATACTGCTTACCACCAACGTCTTATTTTGATTTGGCGGTATTGTTTGATGAAGCGGCCCGGACCAACCTTACATGACCACGTTCATGAGACCAGTTCCACCGACAAACATGCAACTTGTTTTGCATAAAGGTGCCTATTGGATGTTTGTTTCTCCAACTTTAGTCGAATCAAATTTGACTACGGCCGGTCCTTGTTGAAGGTTAAAACATCACACTTGACGAAAAATCATTGTGGTTTTGATGCGTAGGTAAGAACGGTTCTTACTAGAAGCCCGTAGCAGCCATGTAAAACTTGCAACAACAAAGTAGAGGACGTATAACTTGTTTTTGCAGGGCATGTTGTGATGTGATATGGTCAAGGCATGATGTGATATACGTTAGTGTATGAGATGGTCATGTTTTGTAAAAGTTATCAGCAACTGGCAGGGGCCTTATGGTTGTCGCTTTATTGTATGAAATGCAATCACCATGTAATTTCTTTACTTTATCACTATGCGTTAGCGATAGTTGTAGAAGCAATAGTTGGCGAGACAACAACAACGCTACAGTGGAGATCAAGGTGTCAAGCCGGTGACGATGGAGATCACGAAGGTGCTTTGGAGATGGAGATCAAAGGCACAAGATGATGATGGCCATATCATGTCACATATTTTGATTGCATGTGATGTTTATCTTTTATCCATCTTATTTTGCTTAGTATGGCGGTAGCATTATAAGATGGTCCCTCGCTAAATTTCAAGGTATAAGTGTTCTCCCTGAGTATGCACCATTGTGACAGTTCGCCGTGCCGAGACACCACGTGATGATCGGGTGTGATAAGCTCTACGTTCACATACAACGGGTGCAAGACAGTTTTGCGCGTGCAGAATACTCGAGTTAAACTTGACGAGCCTAGCATGTATAGACAGGGCCTCGGAACACTAAGACCGAAAGGTCGAACATGAATCATCTAGTAGATATGATTAACATAGAGATGTTCACCATTGAAAACTACTCCATCTCATGTGATGATCGGACATGGTTTAGTTGATATGGATCATGTGATCATTTAGATGACTTGAGGGATGTCTATCTAAGTGGGAGTTTTTAAGTAATTTGATTAATTGAACTTAAATTTATCATGAACTTAGTGCTGATAGTTTTTGCATATCTATGTTGTAGATCAATGGCCCGTGCTACTATTTCCTTGAATTTTAATGTGTTCCTAGAGAAAGCTAAGTTGAAAGAAGATAGTAGCAATGACGCGGACTGGATCCGTGATCTGAGGATTATCCTCATTGCTGCATAGAAGAATTATGTCCTTGATGCACCACTAGGTGACGAACCTGTTGCAGGAGTAGATGCAGACGTTATGAACATTTTGCAAGCTCGGTATAATGACTACTTGATAGTTTAGTTCACCATGCTTTACGGCATAGAACCGGGACTTCAAAAATGTTTTGAACACCATGGAGCATATGAGATGTTCCAAGAACTGAAATTGGTATTTCAGACTCATGCTCGTGTCGAGAGGTATGAGACCTCTGACAAATACTTTGCCTACAAGGTGGAGGAGAATAGCTCAGCTACTGAGCATGTGCTCAAAATGTCTGGGTGCTGCAATTTCTTGAATCAAGTGGGAGTTAATCTTCCAGATAAAATAGTGATTGATAGAGTTCTCTAGTCACTATCACCAAGTTACTAGAACTTCATGATGAACTATAATATGCAAGGGATGACGACAACAATTCCCAAGCTCTCCGCGATGCTGAAATCAGCGAAGGTAGAAATCAATAAATAGCATCAAGTGTTGATGGTTAACAAGACCACTAGTTTCAAGAAAAAGGGCAAGGGAAAGAAAGGGAAACTTCAAAAAGAATGGCAAGAAAGTTGCCACTCCCATGAAGAAGCCCAAAGCTAGACCCAAGCCTGAAACTGAGTGCTTCTATTGCAAAGGAAATGGTCACTGGAAGTGGAACTACCCTATATACTTGACGGATAAGAAGGATGGCAAAAGTGAAAAATGGTATATTTGATATGCATGTTATTGATGTGTACTTTACTAGTGTTTATAGCAACCCCTCGGTATTTGATACTGGTTCAGTTGCTTAGAGTAGTAACTCGAGACAGGAGTTGCAAAATAAACAGAGACTAGTTAAGGGCAAGGTGATGATGTGTGTTGGAAGTGATTCTAAGGTTGATAAGATCACCATCGCACACTCCCTTTACCTTCAGGATTAGTGTTGAACCTAAAAAAATGTTATTTGTGTGTTTGCGTTGAGCACGAATATGATTGGATCATGTTTATTGCAATATGGTTATTCATTTAAGTCAAAGAATAATTGTTGTTCTATTTACATGAATAAAACCTTCTATGGTCATACACTCAATATAAATGGTTCATTGAATCTTGATCGTGGTGATACACATATTCATAATATTAATGCCGAAAGATGCAAAGTTGATAATGATAGTGCAACATATTTGTGGCACTGCCGTTTAGGTCATATTGGTGTAAAGAGCATGAAGAAACTCCATGCGGATGGACTTTTGAAATCACTTGATTATGAATCATTTGATGCTTGCGAACCATGCCTCATGGACAAGATGACTAAAACTCCATTCTCCGGAACAACGGAGCGAGTTACTGACTTATTGGAAATAATACATACCGATGTATGCGGTTCGATGAGTGTTGAGGCTCGCGGCGGGTATCGTTATTTTCTAACCTTCATAGATGATTTGAGCAGATATGGGTGTATCTACTTAATGAAACACAAGTCTGAAACATTTGAAAAGTTCAAATAATTTCAGAGTGAAGTGGAGAATCATCGTAATAAGAAAATAAAGTTTCTACGATCTGATCATGGAGGCGTACATTTGAGTTACGAGTTTGGCCTTCATTTACGCCACCTGGAACACCACGCCGTAATGGTGTGTCCAAACGTCGTATATTAGATATGGTGCGATCTATGACGTCTCTTACCAATTTACCACTATCATTTTGGGGTTATGCATTAGAGACAGCTGCATTCACTTTAAATAGGGCACCGTCTAAATCCATTGAGACGACACCGTATGAACTGTGGTTTGGCAAGAAACCTAAGCTATTGTTTCTTAAAGTTTGGGGTTGCGATGCTTATGTGAAAAAGCTTCAGCCTGATAAGCTCGAACCCAAATCAGAGAAGTGTGTCTTCATAGGATACCCAAAATAAACTGTTGGGTACACCTTCTATCACAGATCCGAAGGCAAGATTTTTCTTGCTAAGAATGGATCCTTTCTAGAGAAGGAGTTTCTCTCGAAAGAAGTGAGTGGGAGATAAGTAGAACTTGATGAGGTAATTGTATCTTCTCTCAAATTGGAAAGTAGCTCATCACAGAAACCCGTTCTCGTGATGCCTACACCAACTAGAGACGAAGCTAATGATAATGATCATGAAACTTCAGATTGAGATACTACCGAACCTCGTAGGTCAACTAGAACACGTTCCGCACCAGAATGGTACGGCAATCCTGTTCTGGAAGTCATGCTACTAGACCATGATGAACCTACAAACTATGAGGAAGCGATGATGAGCCCAGATTCGGCAAAATGGAGGCCATGAAATCTGAGATAGGATCCATGTATGAGAACAAAGTATGGACTTTGGTTGACTTGCCCGATGATCGGCAAGCCATAGAGAACAAATGAATCTTCAAGAAGAAGACTGACACTGATGGTAATGTTATTGTCTATAAAGCTCGACTTGTCGTGAAAGGTTTTTGACAAGTTCAAGGAGTTGACTATGATGAGACTTTCTCACCCGTAGCGATGCTTAAGTCTGTCTGAATCATGTTAGCAATTACCACATTTTATGATTATGAAATCTGTCAAATGGACGTCAAAACTGCATTCCTTAATGGATTTCTCAAAGAAGAGTTGTATATGATGCAACGAAAAGGTTTTGTAGATCATAAAGGTGCTAACAAAGTGTGCAAGCTCCAGCGATCCATTTATGGACTGGTGCAAGCATCTCGGAGTTGGAATATACGCTTTGATAGTGTGATCAGAGCATATGGTTTTATACAAACTTGTGGTGAAGTTTGTATTTACAAGAAAGTGAGTGGGAGCACTATAGACTTTTTGACAAGTATATGTGAATGACATATTGTTGATTAGAAATGATGTAGAATTTTCTAGAAAGCATAAAGGAGTGTTTGAAAGGAGTTTTTCAAAGAAAGACCTTGGTGAAGCTGCTTACATATTAGGCATCAAGATCTATAGAGATAAGATCAAGACACTTGATAAGTTTTTTCAATGAGTACATACCTTGACAAGATTTTGAAGTAGTTCAAAATGGAACAGTCAAAGAAGGAGTTCTTGCCTATATTGCAAGGTGTAAAGTTGAGTAAGACTCAAAACCCGATCATGACAAAAATTAGAAAGAGAATGAAAGTCATTCCCTATGCCTCAGCCATAGGTTCTATAAAGTATGCTATGTAGTGTACCAGACCTATTGTGTACCTTGCCATGAGTTTGGCAAGGGGGTATGATAGTGATTCAGGAGTGGATCACTAGACATCGGTCAAAGTTATCCTTAGTTACCTAAGAGGACTAAGGAAATATTTCTTGGTTATGGAGGTGATAAAGAGTTCATCGTAAAGAGTTACGTCGATGCAAGCTTTTACACCGGTCCGGATGACTCTGAATCTAAATCTGGATACATATTGAAAGTGGGAGCAATTAGCTAGAGTAGCTCCATGCAGAGCATTGTAGACATAGAAAATTTGTAAAATACATACGACTCTGAATCTGGCAGACCCGTTGACTAAACTTCTCTCACAAGAAAACATGACCACACCTTAGTAATCTTTGGGTGTTAATCACATAGTGATGTGAACTAGATTATTGACTCTAGTAAACTCCTTGGGTGTTAGTCATATGGTGATGTGAACTAAATCACATAAAGATGTGAACTATTGGTGTTAAATCACATGAAGATGTGAACTAGATTATTGACTCTAGTGCAAGTGGGAGACTAAAGGGAATATGCCCTAGAGGCAATAATAAAGTTGTTATTTATATTTCCTTATATCATGATAAATGTTTATTATTCATGCTAGAATTGTATTAACCGAAAACTTGATACGTGTGTGGATACATAGACAAAACACAATGTCCCTAGTAAGCCTCTACTAAGACTAGCTCGTTAATCAAAGATGGTTAAGTTTCCTAACCATAGACATGTGTTGTCCTTTCATGAACGTGATCACATCATTCGGAGAGTGATGTGATGGACAAGGCCCATCCGTTAGCTTAGCATAATGATCGTTAAGTTTTATTGCTATTGCTTTCTTCATGACTTATACATATTCCTTTGACTATGAGATTATGCAACTCCCGGATACCGGAGGAATACCTTGTGTGCTATCAAACGTCACAACGTAACTAGGTGATTATAGAATGCCCTACAGGTATCTCCGAAGGTGTGTGTTGGGTTGGCATAGATCGAGATTAGGATTTGTCACTCCGAGTAACGGAGAGGTATCTCTGGGCCCTCTCAGTAATGCGCATCACGATAAGCCTTGCAAGAAATGTGACTAATGAGTTAGTTATGGGATGATGCATGGCGGAACGAGTAAAGAGACTTGTCGGTAATGAGATTGAACTAGGTATGAAGATACCGATGATCGAATCTCGGGCAAGTAACATACTGATGACAAAGGGAATGACGTATGTTGCCATTACGGTTTGACCGATAAAGATCTTTGTAAATATGTAGGAACCAATATGAGCATCCAGGTTCCGCTATTGGTTATTGACCGGATATGTGTCTCGGTCATGTCAACATAGTTCTCGAACCCGTAGGGTCCGCACGCTTAACGTTCAATGACGATTTGTATTATGAGTTATGTGTTTTGGTGACCGAAGATTGTTCGGAGTCCCGGATGAGATCATGGACATGACGAGGAGTCTCGAAATGGTCAAGAGGTAAAGATTGATATATTGGATGATGGTATTCGGACACCGGAATGGTTACAGAGCGTTTCAGGTATTTTTTGGAGTATCGGGAGGTTACCGGACCCCCCCCCCCCCCGAGTAAGTAATGGGCCAACATGGGCCATAGGGGAGAGAGAGGGGAGCCCGCAAGGGGTGGAGCGTGCCCCGCCCCCCATGGGCTGTCCGAATTGGACAAGGGGAAGGGGGCGCGGCCCCCCTTTCCTTCCCCCTCTCCCTCTCCTTCCCCCTTTCCCCCTCCGACAGAAGGGGGCAACTTGGACTAGGAGTCCTACTCGGTTCCCCCCATGGTGCACCCCCTTAAGCCGGCCTCCTCCCTCCTCCTTTATATATGGGGGCAGGGGGACCCCAAAGCACATCAGTTGTTCTCTTAGCCATGTGCGGTGCCCCCCTCCATAGTTTACTCCTTCGGTCATACTGTTGCAGTGCTTAGGCGAAGCCCTGCGCGGATCACATCACCATCACTGTCATCACACCGCCGTGCTAACGAAACTCTCCCTCGACACTTTGCTGGATCAAGAGTTCAAGGGACATCATCGAGCTGAACGTGTGCCGAACTCGGAGGTGTCGTACGTTCAGTACTTGATCGGTTGGATCGCGAAGACGTTCGACTACAGCAACCGTGTTAAGTTAACGCTTCCGCTTTCGGTCTACGAGGGTACGTGGAAACACTCTCCCCCTCTTGTTGCTATGCATCTCCTAGATAGTTCTTGCATGATCGTAGGAATTTTTTTTGAAATTGCATGCTACATTCCCCACACAATGATGTACTCAAGTGGAGCCATCACCAACACTAGACCCACACGCTTCCGAAGAACGAAGTGAAGACCCTCAACCCAATGAACAAGATCAAGGGCAACATGAAACTCATGATGATGGTGATGCACCAAGTGATTCCCAAGATCAAGTTCATGATACTGAGCAAGATCAAGATAAACAGGCTTCTCAAGATCAAGGGCAAGCTCAAGACGGTGCTCAAGATGAACAAGATGATGATCCTCGAATGCCTATTAAGGAAATTTTAGAGCGTCGTGTTGCCAAGGTGGCTTCCAAGCTCGAGCGTCAACAACATGTCATGGAGAACATGCTTGGAAGCTTGAGAAAAGGGGTAACTACTCATAAACAATTGTCAAACTTTTGTGAGCATCACGCATTTGTTTCATGTGTTGAAACCCAAAAGGTACATGGGTCGCTCGATGATGAGGATTGGCTTGAAGCCATGCATGATGAACTCAACAACTTCAAGCGCAACCAAGTTTGGGAATTAGTGACCAAGGCCAACGGAGGAACAGAATGTCATGGGAACCAAATGGATCCTCACGAACAAGCAAGATGTGAATGGTGTGGTTGTTCAAAACATGGAAAGATTGGTGGCACAAGGCAACTCCCAAGTCGAGGGCATCGACTATGGTGAAACCTTTGCCCCCATTGCTTGCCTTGAATCTATTTGCATGTTGCTTGCATATGCATCTCATCATGATTTTAAGTTGCAAAAAATGGATGTGAAAAGTGCTTTTCTTAATGGTCCTTTGAATGAGTTGGTATATGTCAAACAACCCCTAGGTTTCGAGGATCCCAAACTCCCCAATCATGTATACAAACTCAAGAAGGCGCTTTATGGCCTTAAACAAGCCCCACGTGCGTTGTATGAGCACGAGTTGTTGCAAGATCGTGGGTTTGAAATTGCGAAAATTGATCCCACTCTTTCTACTAAGAGGGTCAAAGGAGATTTGTTCATATGCCAACTATATGTTGATGATATTATTTTTGGTTCACCTAGAAAATCTTGCAATGATGAGTTTGCCGCACTAATGACCAAGAAGTTTGAGATGTCTGTGATGGGAGAGTTGAAGTTCTTTCTTGGGTTCGAAGTCAAGAAAAGAAGACAAGGAACATTCATCAACCAAGCCAAGTATGCCCAACACATGCTCAAGAGATTCAAGATAGATGATGTCAAGACGGTCAAGTTTCCCATGCTCACCAAATGCAAGCTTGACAGTGATCCCAATGGTAAAGCGGTGGATCAAAAGGTATATCCTTCCATGATTGGATCCTTGCTTTAGCTTTGTGCATCTAGACCGGATATCATGTTGAATGTGGGAATTTGTGCACGGTTTCAAGCCACACCTAAGGAAAACCACTATGCGGCGGTCAAGCAAATCTTTTGATATTTGGCTCATACCCCAAACTTTGGCTTATGGTACCCCATAGGAGCAAGCTTTGATCTCATGGGTTATTCGGACTCAGATTGGGCGGGAGATTGTGTCGAGACTCTACAAAAAACACATATGTGACATTTTGGGCTGAACAATTTTTTCGGTCATGCTTATGACACTTCTATGATGATAATTGTGACAAAACCAGGTATCATCATAGATGTGGTGGGCTCCTACTTCTATGACAAAAAATCATGACAGAAAATGGGCTTTTTGTCCTAGGCGGGCCGGAGAAGCAGCTACATGACATTCTTTGGGCCGTCCATGACGGAAAAAAACCATGGTAGAAGCGAGGGCGAGGAAAATATCGGGGAGTTCCCGGTTACGGTGGGTGATCGGGGGCCGAGCAATGCGCGCTTCTCTCGTACACGTACGCGCGTGGGTGCGAGGCGTTAGGCTCGAACTAAACCCGAGCGAGGCATTTGCCTACTGAACCTGAGCGATTGCACTACAGGGTATGCGTCACTGAACCCGAGCGATCGATTGATGGCTGTTAATTGAACCTGATCGAGTGATTCCTTCACCACACTGCTGCTAACTTAAGCTGATCGATGCTGCCTCTGGATGAATAGTGATTGTTGTTGGGGGGGGGGGGTTGGATGAACAGTTCCCGGTGGGGGTTGGATGAACAGGACCCCATGGTAGTAGAGGTCGTTGCCGCTGGATGAACATGACCCTGATCGATCGACACGGTTGGGGGTGGATGAATAGGACCCCATGGAGGGCTCGATGAACAGGACCCCGTGGACGGATGGATGAACAGGACCCCATGGAGGGCTGGATGAACAGGACCCTATGGAGGTCTGGTTGAACAGTAGCTGATGGAGGACTGGATGAACAGTAGCCCATGGAGGGGTTGTTGAACAGGACCCCATGGAGAGGGCTGGTTGAACAATAGCCGGTGGAGGAGCGGTGGAGGCTGGATGAACAGGACCCCGTGGATGAACAGTCGCAGGTGGAGGCTGGAGGAGGTCGACGGTGGATGAATATTAACCCGTAGAGGCTGGAGGAGGTCGACGGTGGAGATGAACAGTATCCCATGGAGTCCCGTTTTGCGGTATGCGACACCCCTCCTGATGGACAGGACCCCCTTTTCAACTGTAGCGCTCCAACACAAGTCCGTTTCCTCCGTTTTGCGGTACGCCACACCCCTCCCGATCAACAGGACCCCGTTTCAACCGTAGGACGTCCAAGAGAAACCTGTTTCCTTCGTTTTGCGGTACGCTAGACCCCTCCCAATGAACAGGATCCCGTTTCGACCATGGCCGGTCAAACACAAGGCCGTTTCCTCTGTTCTGCGGTACGCCAGGCCTCGTTTTGATCGGCTATTCCGTCCAAGCCGGTTGGCTCCCAATGAACACGACATATTTCGTTGCCTCCCGATGAACACAGCGCATTCCGTTGCCTCCCGATGAAGACAACGACGACGCAGTTTTTCCGTTCCGACCCAGCCATGTACACGAGCCCTGGTCGTACGTATGCACGAGTAGGCGTTCGAGACCCCGCCCGTATGTACGTATGTGGCCGTATTTACTTTCTTGCACCCTGGCCGCTGTACGTACGTGTACATGCTACATGTGCGCCTCTACTACGACATGTGCCCTTCCTTACACGGCCACGATTCATCGTTGTAGCCTGCATATAGACCGATCGACTAGTATGTATGTACACGTTTGCGACCAGAATGACAATGATACATACGCTTCGACCAGGTGGGTCCCGACTGTCAGGCACTTCCTTGCGTGCGAAGATGTAGCTGGTGGGTCCCAACAGTCAGGGGGCGAATCAATTTTTTTGCCCGTAATATGGACGCACTTTCTTGCGTGCGAAGATGTAGTTGGTGGGTCCCAGCAGTAAGGGGGAAACTTTTTTTGTGAAATATGGTGGCCCGTCCGGTGGGTCCCTGCTGTCAGGTGGAGGAATCATTATTTTACGCGTAATAAGGAGGCACTTCCTTGCTGTGACCGTGGACCCAGCTGTCAGCCTCTCCACGTACAGTACTCTTCCGATGGAAGTTGTTCCTTGACCACATTGACCACGCCGCGCCGAGAGCACCAAGGGGGTGGACGATGGCGAGGCCTAGGAAGGGGACAACATGGAGCTGGGGAAAACACAGTAGTGGATGCCCACACGGAGAGGAGTACGAGGGTTCATTGGTTCGGCTTTAGTGTGAGGTTGCCGTCACCGCAGGGCCTGACCAGCGATGGGAGCAGTATGGGGCGGTGAGGCCTCTGCAGCATCACAGCCGGCCACGGGAGGCAGGAGCACACGGCACGACCGGCGCTGGTTTGGGCAGCTGGAGCAAGAAGACCAGAGGTTGAAGAAGCACCACAACCATTGGATGGACATCGTATGGTCACTGCAGCTAGAATCGTTTATATTGACTAAGTTGAGAAATCCCTTGGTACGCGTCAACTTAGTAGGCCCACAGGCCAGCCTCCGAAATGATGCGCCCCAGATGTCAGGGGGAGGAATCATTTTTTGGGCGGCTGACGTAAGAATATCCGAGATTGAAGAAGAAGCACGACATCCGTTGGATGGACATCCAACGGCCACTGCTACTAGAACCGTGTGTTGACTATAAGTTGACAAAGCCTTGCATACGCGTCAACTTAGTTTTTGTTTTTTTAGGGGACGCGTCAACTTAGTAGTCCCACAAGTGTGTGGCAGAGAACATATAACCCATTTGCGATTTGTAAGAATGTACAACCCATTTTTGATTTATAATGGAATTTACTATAGCCCATTTACAGTTTGCTAAAAGTACAGCCCATTTTGTAGCTAGGACAACGATTAATAATTTCAACCAACTGCTCAAAACAGAATTCAATAAAATTTCCCACATTTTGATGGGATCCGAAATATTTGTATCCCGAAATTTCTAGTCAGATTAAATATAATTTCAAAATAAATTTGTATTACGTAAAAATCCAACGAAATATTGTGCGCGCAACAAGTAGTGAAATTAAAATTTCCAAATTCCAAAATAATATATTTTTTAAACTAATTACGTGTTTGATGCACTTTTTATAGTTACTGCCCAGTTTTTATAATTACATCCCATTTATTATTTCTTAAAGCCCATTTTCTTGTTAAGCCTAATGCATCCCTCATAGGAAAGATTTGCAGCCCAGCGGGGCGGAGAATAACAAGTTGACCCGGATTGTGTACAACTGTCGGCCCAGTTGCATTGCTGATGTTGAAAAAAGGCATGTGTAATACAGTACAACCTTACATGGCTACTCAGCCCACATTCAGCGACGCCAGAAAGGCCCAAACAAGGCTCATGTACAACTTTTTGAAGTTACTGAGCTCAATTAATAACTTAAAAAAGTTAGAGTACAGTGGAACCTAATTAAAAGCTGTCACGAGTGAAAAAATAATTCAACGGGTCCCACTTGTGCATGTGTGTGTTTGTGTGTGTGAGAGAGAGAGAGACCCATCGGTCGATGCTCGTAAATACATCTTTCAGCCATATGCATTGATGATGCTCAGTAAAGACTTATATAGTTGACACAATCATATAGAACATCATAGCACACTGAACTTGCATACAAATATTTCATGCAGGCGACACAATCAGGGTGGAAGCAGTGGGTCGCTACGTGTAGGCCTATGTTGAAACCAATGAAATCGTACATAACGGTTCATCGTCTTTATCAATGACGGGGAAATATCTTGAATGTTTTGCAAAGAAAATAGACAGACAACACAATATATAAGTTCTGCTAGAACATTAAGTTGACGTGCATCCCTTTCTAAAAAAAGTTCAGGTAGAAAAATAGAACAGGTCACAATCAAATGTACTGGCACATCAGTGCTTCACACCTATAGCTCATCTTTAACTAGTATCTAACAAGATTCAGTTGTTACCTCAAATTAGAGCACATCCAGGTAGCCAGCCCTGCCTCTTCTCCCAAAGAATTAGTGGCCTCCGCCGCGCGATGGAGTAGGCCCTGTGCCATCCATCATTCCGAGCAACACGGGGAAAGTCTGACGTTGAGTCCTATAATGGACGTCTTCGACGGACCCGGGCACCAGCGGCGGCAGCAGGACTTCGATTGATGGATTGACCACTTCTTCGACATGCATGGACACTCGATACAAGTACATCCCTAACGTGGTCCGTGGTGGCCTTGGCGGCGACAAATAGTACAACCCCGGTTCCTGCACCGGTATCTCAACACCAATCACCTTCGGTATGGTTGACGTCTTCTTCATCCATGCCATAACCATCAGAGCCCAGCTGTCTGGAGGAACAAACATACTTACGAGCTCACCTCCAAGGTCGTTGATAAGCTCATTCATGGACTCGCTGTTCCAAGCACGTCGAGGCATGCCGTGGAAGGTAAGCTTTGTTAAAAAAACTCAAGCTCAAAGGGCACCGAGCCCCATCTTGGGTGCCACCGATCAAAGCTCACCAGTGCGCCATCGCAGAACAAACGCTGGGAAGATTCAAACACATGACTGCAGTCGAAAGTTTTCCAGAACCTGACGAAGAAATCAGCCAGTGGCGGACAGACTTCGATGAGCAAGTCACTTATTTGGATGCTGTGCACAATGCTAAGAGCTTTGACAAGGTCATCCGGTGAGACGGGAGGCCGGTCGCCGTTGATGGTTACCATCAGCACTTTGCCGGCAAACTGGTCGTCAAGCGCCGCCATTCCACTATTGAGCGACAGCACGCAGTGCCCGAAGGCAGGACAGACCTCAGGATCTCTGGCTCGGAGATCGGCGTTGACCGGCGACATGATAGTGCGCTTGAGTACAGGGAGTACAGGAGGGGGATTTGGGGGAACTGGAGTAGGAATCGAGATTCCATAGGTGGGGGAGGGGCGGGAGATTGGGGATGAAAAGGTAGCATAAATTTCGACCACGCGCTAATATGCTCTCGGCGCGCAAGCGCATGAAAATGCCGGTGACGCCCACATGTCGGCGCGCAAGAGTCCTAATTCTTTATTTTTTTTGAGAGCCCAGCCTTTTTTGAGGATCTTTTGAGAGCCCGGCCCGAGAGTCATAATTGACCTGTTTGGCATTGCGTTACTACTCGGCCCATATTCAACGACGCCTCACTGTCCCAAACAACTATACATCATCGAAAAGACACTGAGCTCAAATTATAACTTGAAAAAAGGAGATATACTCTGAACACTGGAGAATGGTGATGCCCTCATTTGGCCCACCAGCAGTTCGAGACAATAAACAGTTCAAAACAATGATATATACAACGTTCAAACACTGACTAGTGACTACTACTGACATAAACAGCAAGACATGATAGTTCATAAGAAGTCTTGCTACACCACCAAAGTGCACCCATCTGCAGCGCTCAGACTCTCGTGATCCAGACGAGAATGACATTCTAAAAAGAGGCAACTATTACATAGTAAGATTGACATAGACGAGGATGACCAAATGACAAGGAATATGCATAACAAAAGAGAGAACTACCCATCCAGAACAAGCAGCAAAGACAACAAGTCATTCGAAGAGGGATGATCTAACACCATCATAATTTGCAGCCCCGCTTCAGCCACCAGTGATCCGGAGACACCAGTACTCCACCCTTTCGACGCAATAGCCCAATTACCTATCAACCTGAAGGCTTGAACCACATCGCTGCCTGTCGGACTCGACACATCCAAGGATCAAAGTTAATCCAGATGCCTTTGTCATTCTCACCTTCTTTTGGCTGCAGGCTATATCATTGACAATTAGGGGAGTTTGCTCCCGAACTCCTAGGGCTCGCCGTGTAGACACAATTTTCCATAGCAAACATAGCCTCTCTGCCATCAAGGTCCTTGTCAATGGTGATCTCCTGGTTAATCGGATAATTGAGTTCGAGAAACAGAGTGTTTACCTGCCTCCAACTCAAAAATCCTGAAGGCCCCAACAAGCTGGTATCCTGCTCATAGACGTAACAACCACTGTCCAGATACTCACGTATTTCACGGTGCTTGTATACAGTGGGGTTTTTGCAATATAACTTTTCTAGCTCATGTGTCCAAATGATCATCAGTCTTTTGTCGTCGTCTGATCAAGCGAGGAACTAGTTGTGCTTCTCTGTTTTTTGGCAAAGGTGGTGTGATTACAAAGGGCAGTAACTGTAGGGACACTGCATCATGTCAAAAAGGACATGCATTGTTAATGTAAGATCAACATTGTTCAGAGTATGAGTAGGATAATGCAAGAAACAACATTGATATGTCCCTGTTGGAACTGGGAAGAAAATATAGGGAAATGTATACTGGGTTCAAAAATATAGAAGTGCCATGCATGGTTATACTCATGTTATCTCACAATCGATTCTTCACAGGAAACTACCATGCATGCATGTTATGTAATCATGTTCTGTCCTCACAAACAAATTCTTCAAGGAAACTAACAGACCATGCATTGTTATATACTCATGTTCTGTGGGCAAAAATTTTGTGAGCATAGTATTCTAGCCATTGATTGCTGAAGGGCGAATATAGGTATGTACACATGGTAAGCATTACAGGATTTCACTACTTCCAAATATAGAGTTCTCCATATGCACATTTACTTCCCTAATGTATGGTTAGATGAAACCAACAGTGTGATGCATGTTTCTACATCATGAAAATGAGGAAACTAACATGGCCATTGATACACACTCATATTTAGTAGTATATAGATTACTATAAAATAAGGAGAATATCAATATCTTCCTAACCGTTTGATTATTTAGGGGTACAAATTGGCTTTAATGACATGGTCTCAATCGCATGAATTAACTCATTCCAAATATAGCTGATTTACGACATCTCTAATACATTGCCATAGTTCTACTCAAATTCTGCTCAAACAGGGATATGCCAATCATCTCAAAAAGTTCAAACAGTGTCATGGCGTCATCATTAACATCAGATGGAAACAACTTACACGCGCCATCCCAGCAATATGTGGTGCCATCTGCTTTGTCGATCGCGTAGATGATGCCATTGTGTTCAATAGCATCACAAAAGTGTGTATCAGCTTGACGATGATCCATTGTGAGCTGAGTTGTCTCTAGCTAAAGAAGGCACCGGCGTAAAGATAGGCGAGTCCGCGGTCGAACAAGGCAATTAGCTTGAAGTCTGTGTAATCCGCATGTCGTGTGGGCACTTGGCAGGTTACAATCTTCTGCAAAATAGGGTCTGTCCAACTGATGTGGTAATTTAGATGACTTGGACCGCGATGGTAAAACTCTATATAATCCAACGGAGGAAGGATAATCTCATGGGAGGTCTGGAAGTTCACGAGCACCAACGTTTTCCCATCTTCTCTGACGGCAGCCATCCAGTGGGACTTCATGCTGACCCAATACATACCTGCCAAGACGTTTCGAGCGATGGTGATCGGATCGAAGTCGAGGGAAATGATGTACGACGACCCACTACATACCTGCAAAGAAGTTTCGGCTAATGGAGATCGGATTGAAGTCGAGGGGCATCATGTACGCCTCCGTATCATGGTGAGAAAATCTAGCAAGACCAGATAGCAGCAAGCAGGGTGTCTTGAAAAGCTTAGGCCTCGCTTCGCCGATGGTCGTGTGCATGTCCCTCGAGCATGCAGCCAGCCGCAGGGCGCACACCATATCCATACACAAACAACAGAGGTCGAGGATGTCACGGGTGAGATTTCTCCAATCGCGGCTCATATGGATGCTACGCGGTTCGCATTTGGCCATGGTGGAGTTTGGAAGGTGGGGTTTTTGGGGGGCTTGGTTTACGGGGGAGAAGGCTCTCGGTGCTGGAGCGGCTAGCGAGGGAATAGCGGTACTGGGGGAGGCGAGCGAGGCAAGGGTACGCGGGGGCACAATGAGATGATGAAGAGTGACCTTAGGATCTCCGGCGAGACGGAGCTGGAGATGGAGTGGTGGTAGGGGAGAGGGAGATGAGGTGAGGCATGCTATACATCAGCGGTGACATTGACTGCACAATGCACAAGTTGAGGCTGACTTTGGTAACCCAAACATGCCGCCTGGACTGGTGTCACCTCGGACACAGGGTCTTGTCAGTTCACTGTGAGGACCGGATGAATAATATTTTGACCATCAAGTGTACCACAGTTGTACTACTACTACTACTACTACTACTACTACTACTACTACTACTACTACTACTACCACCACCACCACCACCACCACCACCACCACCACCACCACCACCACTTCATCCTCCAGGTATCATCCATATTGTGAGCGGAGCCAAATTCCCGTGCATGCGGAAGCATGAAGAATGCCTTTTATTTTTTGAGGATAACTGCATATTCCTTAACTAGAGAATGTTGTGTCTCCCACACACGCGCCAATATCCATCTGAACCAGCTATAACACATTTTTATCCATTTGCATAGGTCCCACCTGTCAGGAGGGGTGCAGAAATAAAAAGGAATCATAAAATGTCTCGCCATGGTGATTCGAAAGAGTGACCTCAACTAGCTAGTGGCACATGTAGCGCTAGAAGGATGGGCACGTACATGGACATGTACCACTACTCAGTCTACCCGCGTAGCCTTTTCGTTTAGTCTACCTAGCCGTCTAATCAACTGCATGCAGGGCACTTCTCCCATTTACTTCTCCATCAGGAATCGATTTTCCTCGGCTTCTTCACTACTCCTTCATCTTCATTTGCATCCAAACCACACTGCATTCACATTGTTTTAACCTCTTCACATCCTCCTGGAGTAATTCTGAAGCCCCTTTAAATAATCATCTTCTTAAGTTAGACTAGCCATCTAATCCTAATTCTCCAAACCATAGCCCTCCGGTCCAGCGGTTCCAAATGGCGAAAGAGATCAAGATGCAGGTTTTTAGCGTCCAACATGTCCTCGTCGAATGCTCGTTGAGCATAGTTGCCACAGTCACCGACCTGTTGGGGAACGCAGTAATTTAAAAAAAATTCCTACGCACACGCAAGATCATGGTGATGCATAGCAACGAGAGGGGAGAGTATTGTCTACGTACCCTCGTAGACCGCAACGGAAGCGTTGACACAACATAGAGGAAGTAGTCGTACGTCTTCCCGATCCGACCGATCCAAGCACCGTTACTCCAGCACCTCCGAGTTCTTAGCACACGTACAGCTCGATGACGCTCCCCGTGCTCCGATCCAGCAAAGCTTCGGGGATGAGTTCCGTCAGCACAACGGCGTGGTGACGATGATGATGTTCTACCGACGCAGGGCTTCGCCTAAGCACTACAACGATATGATCGAGGTGGAATATGGTGGCAGGGGGCACCGCACACGGCTAAGGAACGATCACGTGGATCAACTTGTGTGTCTAGAGGTGCCCCCTTGCCCCCGTATATAAAGGAGCAAGGGGAGGAGGCGGCCGGCCAGGGTGTGGCGTGCCAAGGGGAGTCCTACTCCCACCGGGAGTAGGACTCCTAGTTGGACTAGGAGAGAGAGGGGGGAAATAGGAGGAAGAGAGGAAGGAAAGGGGGGTGCCGCCCCCCTTCCCTTGTCCTATTCGGACTAGGAAGGGGAGGGGTGCGCGGCCACCTCTTGCCTCCTCTCCTCTTCTCCCTTAAGGCCCATGTAGGCCCAATAACCCCCGGGGGGTTCCGGTAACCCCCCGGTACTCCGGTAAAATGCCGATTTCACCCGGAACAATTCCGATGTCCAAATATAGGCTTCCAATATATTAATCTTTATGTCTCGACCATTTCGAGACTCCTCGTCATCTCCGTGATCACATCCAGGACTCCGAACTAACTTCGGTACATCAAAATGCATAAACTCATAATAACTGTCATCGTAACGTTAAGCGTGCGGACCCTACGGTTCGAGAACAATGTAGACATGACTGAGACAAATCTCCGGCCAATAACCAACAGCGGGACCTGGATGCCCATATTGGCTCCTACATATTCTACGAAGATATTTTATCGGTCAGATCGCATAACCACATACGTTGTTCCCTTTGTCATCGGTATGTTACTTGCCCGAGATTCGATCGTCGGTATCCAATACCTAGTTCAATCTCGTTACCGGCAAGTCTCTTTACTCGTTCTGTAATACATCATTTCGCAACTAACTCATTAGTTGCAATGCTTGCAAGGCTTATGTGATGTGCATTACCGAGAGGGCCCAGAGATACCTCTCCGACAATCGGAGTGACAAATCCTAATCTCAAAATATGCCAACCCAACATCTACCTTTGGAGACACCTGTAGAGCTCCTTTATAATCACCCAGTTACATTGTGACGTTTGGTAGCACACAAAGTGTTCCTCCGGTAAACGGGAGTTGCATAATCTCATAGTCATAGGAACATGTATAAGTCATGAAGAAAGCAATAGCAACATACTAAACGATCGGGTGCTAAGCTAATGGAATGGGTCATGTCAATCAGATCATTCTACTAATGATGTGACCTTGTTAATCAAATAACAACACTTTGTTTATGGTTAGGAAACATAACCATCTTTGGTTAACGAGCTAGTCAAGTAGAGGCATACTAGTGACACTAAGTTTGTCTATGTATTCACACATGTATTATGTTTCCGGTTAATACAATTCTAGCATGAATAATAAACATTTATCATGATATAAGGAAATAAATAATAACTTTATTATTGCCTCTAGGGCATATTTCCTTCAATCTCCCACTTGCACTAGAGTCAATAATCTAGATTACACAGTAATGATTCTAACACCCATGGAGCCTTGGTGTTGATCATGTTTTGCTTGTGGAAGAGGCTTAGTCAACGGGTCTGCAACATTCAGATCCGTATGTATCTTGCAAATCTCTATGTCTCCCACCTGGACTAGATCCCGGATGGAATTGAAGCGTCTCTTGATGTGCTTGGTTCTCTTGTGAAATCTGGATTCCTTTGCCAAGGCAATTGCACTAGTATTGTCACAAAAGATTTTCATTGGACCCGATGCACTAGGTATGACACCTAGATCGGATATGAACTCCTTCATCTAGACTCCTTCGTTCGCTGCTTCCGAAGCAGCTATGTACTCCGCTTCACATGTAGATCCCGCTACGACGCTTTGTTTAGAATTGCACCAACTGACAGCTCCACCATTTAATGTAAACACGTATCCGGTTTGCGATTTAGAATCGTCCGGATCAGTGTCAAAGCTTGCATCAACGTAACCTTTTACGGTGAGCTCTTTGTCACCTCCATATACGAGAAACATATCCTTAGTCCTTTTCAGGTATTTCAGGATGTTCTTGACCGCTGTCCAGTGATCCACTCCTGGATTACTTTGGTACCTCCCTGCTAAGCTTATAGCAAGGCACACATCAGGTCTGGTACACAGTATTGCATACATGATAGAGCCTATGGCTGAAGCATAGGGAACATCTTTCATTTTCTTTCTATCTTCTGTAGTGGTCGGGCATTGAGTCTGACTCAACTTCACACCTTGTAACACAGGCAAGAACCCTTTCTTCGCCTGATCCATTTTGAACTTTTTCAAAATCTTGTCAAGGTATGTGCTTTGTGAAAGTCCAATTAAGCGTCTTGATCTATCTCTATAGATCTTTATGCCTAATATGTAATCAGCTTCACCGAGGTCTTTCATTGAAGAACTCTTATTCAAGTATCCCTTTATGCTATCCAGAAATTCTATATTATTTCTGATCAGTAATATGTCATCCACATATAATATCAGAAATGCTACAGAGCTCCCACTCACTTTCTTGTAAATGCAGGCTTCTCCAAAAGTCTGTATAAAACCAAATGCTTTGATCACACTATCAAAGCGTTTATTCCAACTCCGAGAGGCTTGCACCAGTCCATAAATAGATCGCTGGAGCTTGCACACTTTGTTAGCTCCCTTTGGATCGACAAAACCTTCTGGTTGCATCATATACAACTCTTTTTCCAGAAATCCATTCAGGAATGCAGTTTTGACATCCATCTGCCAAATTCCATAATCATAAAATGCGGCAATTGCTAACATGATTCTGACAGACTTAAGCATCGCTTCGGGTGAGAAGGTCTCATCATAGTCAACCCCTTGAACTTGTCGAAACCCTTTTGCGACAAGTCGAGCTTTGTAGACAGTAATATTACCGTCAGTGTCAGTCTTCTTCTTGAAGATCCATTTATTCTCAATTGCTTGCCGATCATTGGGCAAGTCAACCAAAGTCCATACTTTGTTCTCATACATGGATCCCATCTCAGATTTCATGGCTTCAAGCCATTTTGCGGAATCTGGGCTCACCATCGCTTCTTCGTAGTTCGTAGGTTCATCATGATCTAGTAGCATGACTTTCAGAACTGGATTACCGTACCACTCTGGCGCGGATCTCACTCTGGTTTATCTACGAGGTTCAGTAGTATCTTGTTCCGAAGTTTCATGATCATTATCATTAACTTCCTCACTAGTTGGTGTAGGTGTCGCAGAAACAGTTTTCTGTGATGTACTACTTTCCAACAAGGGAGCAGGTACAGTTACCTCGTCAAGTTCTACTTTCCTCCCACTCACTTCTTTCGAGAGAAACTCCTTCTCTAGAAAGTTTCCGAATTTAGCAACAAAAGTCTTGCCTTCGGATTTGTGATAGAAGGTGTATCCAATAGTTTCCTTTGGATATCCTATGAAGACACATTTCTCCGATTTGGGTTCGAGCTTATCAGGTTGAAGCTTTTTCACATAAGCATCGCAACCCCAAACTTTCAGAAATGACAACTTTGGTTTCTTGCCAAACCACAGTTCATAAGGCGTCGTCTCAACGGATTTTGATGGTGCCCTATTTAACGTGAATGCGGCCGTCTCTAGAGCGTATCCCCAAAACGATAGCGGTAAATCAGTAAGAGACATCATAGATTGCACCATATCTAGTAAAGTATGATTACGACGTTCGGACACACCATTACGCTGTGGTGTTCCGGGTGGCGTGAGTTGCGAAACTATTCCACAATTTTTCAAATGTACACCAAGCTCATAACTCAAATATTCTCCTCCACGATCAGATCGTAGAAACTTTATTTTCTTGTTATGATGATTTTCAACTTCACTCTGAAATTCTTTGAACTTTTCAAACGTTTCAGACTTATGTTTCATTAAGTAGATATACCCATATCAGCTTAAGTCATCTGTGAAGGTGAGAAAATAACGATATCCGCCACGAGCCTCAACATTCATCGGACCACATACATCTGTATGTATGATTTCCAACAAATCTGTTGCTCTCTCCATAGTACCGGAGAACGGTGTTTTAGTCATCTTGCCCATGAGGCACGGTTCGCAAGTACCAAGTGATTCATAATCAAGTGGTTCCAAAAGTCCATCAGTATGGAGTTTCTTCATGCGCTTTACACCGATATGACCTAAACGGCAGTGCCACAAATAAGTTGCACTATCATTATCAACTGTGCATCTTTTGGCTTCTACATTCTGAATATGTGTATCACTACTATCGAGATTCAATAAGAATAGACCACTCTTCAAGGGTGCATGACCATAAAAGATATTACTCATATAAATAGAACAACCATTATTCTCTGATTTAAATGAATAACCGTCTCGCATTAAACAAGATCCAGATATAATGTTCATGCTCAACGCTGGCACCAAATAACAATTATTTAGGTCTAATACTAATCCCGAAGGTAGATGTAGAGGTAGCGTGCGACCGCGATCACATCGACTTTGGAACCATTTCCCATGCGCATCGTCACCTCGTTCTTTAGCCAATCTTCGCTTAATCCGTAGTCCCTGTTTCGAGTTGCAAATATTAGCAACAGAACCAGTATCAAATACCCAGGTGCTACTGCGAGCATTAGTAAGGTACACATCAATAACATGTATATCACATATACCTTTGTTCACCTTGCCATCCTTCTTATCCGCCAAATACTTGGGGCAGTTCCGCTTCCAGTGACCAGTCTGCTTGCAGTAGAAGCACTCAGTTTCAGGCTTAGGTCCAGACTTGGGTTTCTTCTCTTGAGCAGCAACTTGCTTGCCGTTCTTCTTGAAGTTCCCCTTCTTCTTCCCTTTACCCTTTTTCTTGAAACTAGTGGTCTTGTTGACCATCAACACTTGATGCTCCTTTTTGATTTCTACCTCCGCAGCTTTCAGCATTGCGAAGAGCTCGGGAATAGTCTTGTTCATCCCTTGCATATTATAGTTCACCACGAAGCTCTTATAGCTTGGTGGCAGTCTGTAACGCCCCAAGACCGATGTGCCAGTTGTCGTCCAGTTATTCGCCGTCGTTGCCATGTCATTGGCTTGCGTGTTGCATCTTGTCATGTCATCATATGCATTGCATCATCATGTTTTTCAAAACTTGCATCTGTCCCGGTCTCCTCGTTCCGTCCGTTGTCTGTTCTGAGCCCAGACACACTTGCACGCGCCCGCGGCATGTCCGAAATAGTATTTTATAAGTGGTCGGAAAATGTTCTCGGAATGGGATGAAAGTTGGCGTGCGGTGTTGTTTTGTTGTTAGTAGACCGCCTGTCAAGTTTCATCGTGTTCGGAGTCCGTTTGACGCCCCAACGGATAACTATAGCGGCAATATAGCCCGTCTAACGTCGGACGTTTTCGGTCTCCGGAAACAGATGCCGGGCCTCCCTCTCTTCTCTTCTCTCAGCTCGAGCCCTTCTGCACAGCCCGCTACCTACCGCCAGGTCCAACCTAACCTCTCTTGTCAGCCCGCGACCCTCCTCGCGTGCGCCCGAAAGCTGTCCCGGACCCGACCCGGGCAGTCGTCACCGTTGGATCCGGATCATCCCCAAACGTCTACAAAACGTCACCGTTTTCTTATTTGGCCTCCCTAGCTATTTTATTCGCGACCGTCTGATTTTGATCGGAGGGACTAGGTAGCCCCTAACCTAATCCCCTGCTATATATAAATAGGTCCAACCCTAGATCCTAGGTGCCTTGTCCCATCGTTCCAATCGCGCCGCCGCTAGACATCCACGGTCGCCTCCCACCTTGGGATCCTCCTAGATCCGATCGAACCAACCACCTGCAACCATCTCCTTCTCCTCGAATTCATCTATCGGTCAATCACCACCACTCTATCCACCCACCAATCTGCTCGTGCTAGAGCACCTCCGCGGAGCCGAGAAGCTCTACACCTTGCCTCTGCCGCCTTCATTGTTCTGCGCTGCTGTCACCCTGTGCCCCCGAGCACCCCGTCGCCGGAGTAGCTCGATCCCGACCACCTCGCCGGAGCTCCTCTCCAGCACGCCGGCCACCCCGACCATGCCCGGCCTCCCCGCTCGCCCTCCTCTCGTGTGGATCGAGCAGCAGTTCTTCCCGAGCAGAGCGCTCGTTTCAGCCATCGTCTTCGCGTGCCACGCCGGAGTTCCAGCTCACCGGAGCAGAGCTCCTCCTGCCTACGCCCTCTGCTACCCAGGCGAGCCCTCGTCGCGCCACCTTCTTCCTTCCCTTCCTCCTCTGGCTCTTCTCCCTCTCACTCACCCCGCCTGTCTCTCTCTCTTTCAGGTGGAGTCCATGGCCGCCCGAACCTGAATGCTTCGTCGCTACCTCGTTCCACGCCCCGCCTTCGGCTAGAATGGACGTCCCCCTGCCCGGATCCACCGCGTGCTGCGTCCTGGACCTCAAGCCGGCTGGATCCCGCGCCGTCCCGGCCCGGCACCGCCCTTGCCCGATCCCGGCGTCCGCCTGAACCTGCCGCTGTCATTCTGCTTCAGAAACGAGCAGAGTGCAGGCCCCTGCCGCGTTGACCGATTCCAGTCAAGCCGCTCGCCCCAGCGCCTCGTCGACCGCCCGCACGCGCGTGGTCTGGCCCATCGCTCCAGTTGGCCATGGTGAGGCCAACCCCAACGCGGCCTGGTCTGCTTCCCCTCCTATCGGGCCAAAGCCCATGAGTGAGCAGCCCCCCGCCCCTGTTGCTTGTTGGGCCAGCCTCTGTTTTGGCCCATGTCATGTTTTTTTCCTCTAGATGATTTTGTCTATTATTCCAGAGAACGCCAGTTTTGCAGAAAAGTCCCTAAACATCATGCATTTAATAACTAATTAACCGTGTATCGGATTAAAATACTTTATATATGAAACTTGCTCAGAATTTTGTGTAGATTAATAATATCCAACCTTCATCTATGTTTAAAATGTTAAAATGATGATTGCATTAATTTGCTCCTATGCCATGCTAAAATGATTTAATTCATAACTATTTAACCGTAACTCTGATTTTAATAAACTTTATATGTAAATGGGGTAGAATTTTGCCTAGTTTATCATGGTGCACTCATCTTGCATGTTTAACAACTCTAAAATTATGTTTAGGGCAGAACAGTACCAAACCTTAAACTATGCATATGAGGATTTTCCGGAATTGTTGTTCGTGTTTCCGGCCTCATTTAACCTTGACTAGATAGGTAGTTTTCATTTGCTTCACCCTCTTGCCATGTTTAATAACATTTAATATTGTTGGGTACATAAACGAGAGAGAACTAAATAATTGACGTGGTGTTTCGTCAATATGCAACTCGTTGCATATTGAGCTCCACTTAATTTGTAGGATTGCTTGTGCATTTTGCCATGCCATGTCTCTTTAAACCGGACATGCATCATACTTGATTGTGCATCATGCCATGATTATGTGTTGGTTGTTTACTATGTTGTTTGCTCTTTTCCGGTGATTGCTTCTTCGGGTTGGTTCCGGCAACGTCGAGTTTGTGAGGATCCATTCGACTACGTCTGTTTTTCTTCTTCATGGACTCGTTCTTCTTCCTTGCGGGATTTCAGGCAAGATGATCATACCCTCGAAATCACTACTATCTTTGCTATGCTAGTTTGCTCGCTCTTTGCTATGCCAATGCTACGATGCCTACCATTTGCTTGTCAGCCTCCCAAATTGCCATGTCAAACCTCTAACCCACCATGTCCTAGCAAACCATTGATTGGCTATGTTACCGCTTTGCTCAGCCCCTCTTATAGCGTTGTTAGTTGCAGGTGAAGATTGGAGCCGTTCCTTATTGGAACATTTATTTACTTGTTGGGATATCATTATATTGCCATGTTATCTTAATGCATCTATATACTTGGTGAAGGGTGGAAGGCTCGGCCTTATGCCTGGTGTTTTGTTCCACTCTTGCCGCCCTAGTTTCCGTCATATCGGTGTTATGTTCCCGAATTTTGCGTCCCTTACGCGGTTGGGCTATAATGGGAACCCCTTGACAGTTCGCCTTAAGTAAAGCTTCTCCAGCAATGCCCAACATTGGTTTTACCATTTGCACTAACAACCTACCACCTTCCCTTGGGTTCTGCGGACTCAAGGGTCATCTTTATTCTAACCCCCCCCCCCCCCCCCGGGCCAGTGCTCCTCTGAGTGTTGGTCCGAACTAGAGTCCTGTGCAGCGCCCCCTCAGGGAAACTCGAGGTTTGGTTTTAGTTGTATGGAGAGCTCATCTGAGTGTGCCCTGAGAAAGAGATATGTGTAGCTCCTATCGGGATTTGTCGGCACATTCGGGCGGTGTTGCTGGTTTAGTTTTACCCTGTCGAAATGTCTTGTTGTACTGGGATACCGAGTCTGATCGGAATATCTCGGGTGGAGGTCTATTCCTTCGTTGACCGTGAGAGCTTGTCATGGGCTAAGTTGGGACACCCCTGCAGGGATTTGAACTTTCGAAAGTCATGCCCGCGGTTATGGGCAGATGGGAATTTGTTAATGTCCGGTTGTAGAAAACCTAAAGTTAACCTTAATTAAAATGAATCAACCGCGTGTGTAACCGTGATGGTCTCTTTCCGGCGGAGTCCGGGAAGTGAGCACGGATGTTGGAGTTATGCTTGACGTAGGTAGTCCAGGATCACTTCTTGATCATACTTTTATCGACCGTGCTTTGCCTTCTCTTCTCGCTCTCATTTGCGTATGTTAGCCACCATATATGCTAGTCGCTTGCTGCAGCTCCACCTCATACCCTTACCTTACCCATAAGCTTAAATAGTCTTGATCGCGAGGGTGCGAGATTGCTGAGTCCTCGTGGCTCACAGATACTTCCAAAACCAGTTTGCAGGTGCTGATGAGTCCGTGCAGATGACGCAACCAATCTCAGGAGGAGCTCGATGAAGATCTTGTCCTTTGTGTTGTTCCATTCTAGTTGATCAGTAGTGGAGCCCAGTTGGGGTCGATCGGGGACCTTTGTCGCATTTGGGGTTCTTCTTTTATTTTGGTTCCGTAGTCGGACCCTGAGTGTATTTGATTGATGTAATGTTTATTCATGTAATTGTGTGAAGTGGCGATTGTAAGCCAACTATGTATCCTTTTCCTTATTATATTACATGGGTTGTGTGAAGATTACCTCACTTGCGACATATGCCTTCAATGCGATTATGCCTCTAAGTCGTGCCTCGACACGTGGGAGATATAGTCGCATCGAGGGTGTTACACAGTGATTGGAGAATTCTGTCAATGACGCAATCATCTGGAAGATTAACTCCCATCTGAATCAAGTGATTATTATACCCGGACATTTTGAGTATATGCTCACTGACAGAACTGTTCTCCTCCATCTTGCAGCTATAGAACTTATTGGAGACTTCATATCTCTCAATCCGGGCATTTGCTTGAAATATTAACTTCAACTCCTGAAACATCTCATATGCTCCATGACGTTCAAAACATCGTTGAAGTCCCGATTCTAAGCCGTAAAGCATGGCACACTGAACTATCGAGTAGTCATCAGCTTTGCTCTGCCAGACGTTCATAACATCTGGTGTTGCTCCAGCAACAGGCCTGGCACCCAGCGGTGCTTCCAGGACGTAATTCTTCTGTGCAGCAATGAGGATAATCCTCAAGTTACGGACCCAGTCCGTGTAATTGCTACCATCATCTTTCAACTTTGCTTTCTCAAGGAACGCATTAAAATTCAACGGAACAACAGCACGAGCCATCTATCTACAATCAAACATAAACAAGCAAGATACTATCAGGTACTAAGTTCATGATAAGTTTAAGTTCAATTAATCAAATTACTTAAGAACTCCCACTTAGATAGACATCCCTCTAATCCTCTAAGTGATCATGTGATCCAAATCAACTAAACCATGTCCGATCATCACGTGAGATGGAGTAGTTTCTTTGGTGAACATCACTATGTTGATCATATCTACTATATGATTCACGCTCGACCTTTCGGTCTCCGTGTTCCGAGGCCATATCTGTATATGCTTGGCTCGTCAAGTATAACCTGAGTATTCCGCGTGTGCAACTATTTTGCACCCGTTGTATTTGAACGTAGAGCCTATCACACCCGATCATCACGTGGTGTCTCAGCACGAAGAACTTTCACAACGGTGCATACTCAGGGAGAACACTTCTTGATAATTTAGTGAGAGATCATCTTATAATGCTACCGTCAATCAAAGCAAGATAAGATGCATAAAACATAAACATCACATGCAATCAATATAAGTGATATCATATGGCCATCATCATCTTGTGCCTGTGATCTCCATCTCCGAAGCACCATCATGATCACCATCGTCACCGGCGCGACACCTTGATCTCCATCGTAGCATCATTGTCGTCTCGCCAATATTATGCTTCCACGACTATCGCTACCGCTTAGTGATAAAGTAAAGCATTACATCGCGATTGCATTGCATACAATAAAGCGACAACCATATGGCTCCTGCCAGTTGCCGATAACTCGGTTACAAAACATGATCATCTCATACAATAAAATTTAGCATCATGTCTTGGCCATATCACATCACAACATGCCCTGCAAAAACAAGTTAGACGTCCTCTACTTTATTGTTGCAAGTTTTACGTGGCTGCTACGGGCTTAAGTAAGAACCAATCTTACCTACGCATCAAAACCACAACGATAGTTTGTCAATTTGACTCCGTTTTAACCTTCTCAAGGACCGGGCGTAGCCACACTTGGTTCAACTAAAGTTGGAGAAACAGTCACCCGCAAGCCACCTTTGTGCAAAGCACGTCGGGAGAACCGGTCTCGCGTAAGCGTACGCGTAATGTTGGTCCAGGCCGCTTCATCCAACAATACCGCCGAACCAAAGTATGACATGCTGGTAGGAAGTATGACTTATATCGCCCACAACTCACTTGTGTTCTACTCGTGCATATAACATCAAACCATAAAACCTAGGCTCGGATGCCACTGTTGGGGAACGCAGTAATTTAAAAAAAATTCCTACGCACACGCAAGATCATGGTGATGCATAGCAACGAGAGGGGAGAGTATTGTCTACGTACCCTCGTAGACCGCAACGGAAGCGTTGACACAACATAGAGGAAGTAGTCGTACGTCTTCCCGATCCGACCGATCCAAGCACCGTTACTCTGGCACCTTCGAGTTCTTAGCACACGTACAGCTCGATGACGCTCCCCGTTCTCCGATCCAGCAAAGCTTCGGGGATGAGTTTCGTCAGCACAATGGCATGGTGACGATGATGATGTTCTACCGACGCAGGGCTTCGCCTAAGCACTACAACGATATGATCGAGGTGGAATATGGTGGCAGGGGGCACCGCACACGGCTAAGGAACGATCACGTGGATCAACTTGTGTGTCTAGAGGTGCCCCCTTGCCCCCGTATATAAAGGAGCAAGGGGAGGAGGCGGCCGGCCAGGGTGTGGCGCGCCAAGGGGAGTCCTACTCCCACCGGGAGTAGGACTCCTAGTTGGACTAGGAGAGAGAGGGGGGAAATAGGAGGAAGAGAGGAAGGAAAGGGGGGGCGCCGCCCCCCTTCCCTTGTCCTATTCGGACTAGGAAGGGGAGGGGGCGCGGCCACCTCTTGCCTCCTCTCCTCTTCTCCCTTAAGGCCCATGTAGGCCCAATAACCCCCGGGGGGGTTCCGGTAACCCCCCGGTACTTCGGTAAAATGCCGATTTCACCCGGAACAATTCCGATGTCCAAATATAGGCTTCCAATATATTGATCTTTATGTCTCGACCATTTCGAGACTCCTCGTTATGTCCGTGATCACATCCGGGACTCCAAACTAACTTCGGTACATCAAAATGCATAAACTCATAATAACTGTCATCGTAACGTTAAGCGTGCGGACCCTATGGTTCAAGAACAATGTAGACATGACTGAGACAAATCTCCGGCCAATAACCAGTAGCGGGACCTGGATGCCCATATTGGCTCCTACATATTCTACGAAGATCTTTTATTGGTCAGACCGCATAACAACATACGTTGTTCCCTTTGTCATCGGTATGTTACTTGCCCGAGATTCGATCGTCGGTATCCAATACCTAGTTCAATCTCGTTACCGGCAAGTCTCTTTACTCGTTCTGTAATACATCATTTCGCAACTAACTCATTAGTTGCAATGCTTGCAAGGCTTATGTGATGTGCATTACCGAGAGGGCCCAGAGATACCTCTGCGACAATCGGAGTGACAAACCCTAATCTCGAAATACGCCAACCCAACATCTACCTTTGGAGACACCTGTAGAGCTCCTTTATAATCACCCAGTTACGTTGTGACGTTTGGTAGCACACAAAGTGTTCCTCCGGTAAACGGGAGTTGCATAATCTCATAGTCATAGGAACATGTATAAGTCATGAAGAAAGCAATAGCAACATACTAAACGATCGGGTGCTAAGCTAATGGAATGGGTCATGTCAATCAGATCATTCTACTAATGATGTGACCTCGTTAATCAAATAACAACACTTTGTTTATGGTTAGGAAACATAACCATCTTTGATAAACGAGCTAGTCAAGTAGAGGCATACTAGTGACACTAAGTTTGTCTATGTATTCACACATGTATTATGTTTCCGGTTAATACAATTCTAGCACGAATAATAAACATTTATCATGATATAAGGAAATAAATAATAACTTTATTATTGCCTCTAGGACATATTTCCTTCACGACCACCCAATGGTTGTTCGGAAGTGGATCAACAATGTATCCAACTCCCTCCAAAAGGTGGAGATGAAGGTCATCGGTCTCGACGCAGAGTACACGAAGCGTGCCACTAGGAAGATCCAACACGCTGTCGTCCTTCAGCTGTGCCTCGAAGATGATGTTCTGGCGTACCACATCATACACGCACCCTCCATACTAGGTGAGCTTCATGATTTCTTGTCTCGGGGGGACATATACTTCTGTGGGGCAGCCATCGCAGGGGACAAACAGAAGTTGGAGTCGTACATTGATTTGAAAAGCATCGCTGACGTACAAACCAAAATAAAAATTCGTGTAAAAGATTGTGATAAACCGACACCATCCCTATTCGACGTAGCAAATTTTGTGCTCAGAACAAATCTTCAGAAGGGTGACGAGACGCTGGCATTAAGGTCGTCTAGATGGGAGAATTATCCCTTGACATACGAGCGGATAAAAATTGCTGCCCTCGATGCCCATGTGAGTTTCGAGATATCTGCAAGGTCCAGAGAGCTTGTTGCGAAGCCGTCTCCCACAGACAACAACAACAACAACAACAACAACAACAACAACAACAACAACAACAACAACAACAACAACAACAACAACAACAACAACAACAACAACAACAACAACAACAACAACAACAACAACAACAACAACAACAACAACAACAACAACAACAACAACAACAACAACAACAACAACAACAAGAAATTGCACCAGCAGCAGGGCATTGTTGATGGATGAACTATTTCCTCTCTTGTAAAAAAAGTTCCCTCTCTGTGTATATTGATATAGATGGACTATTTCGATGGTGTGCATGTCTTTGAAACAAGTAGTAGCGTGGGTCTGCTTGACTATAAGGAACTATCTATCCCCTAGCTTTCTCTACTACTACTTCCAGTGATCTGTATGCAATGCATGTGTCTGTAGACATGACAACTTGTCCATGGAAGTTCAACTACGGCGGCAATCACGTTTCATCCACTGCCACTCGCAATTCCCACGACGCCACTCCAACCCATGGCACCACGTCCCCTGACGTGCGCCTCGCCCCTCTCGGCCGCACCGCCCCTCTGCCTTTGTGTGCTTGACATGTGGGCCACCTGAAATGCGGCGAGCATCAAGTTTCTACCACAGACACACGTGATTCTCACGACGTCGCTCGAACCCATGACACCACATGTCCCCCGACATCCGGCTCACCCCTCTCGGCCCCACTGCCCCTCTGCCTTCGGGACCATTACATGTGGACCAGCCACCTACCAGGTCCACATGTTATTGACTCAAAGGCAGGTGTAGTAAGGCGCTGAAGCTCAGTCTCGAGGGCCTCGAGAGGGAAATGTAACTCCTGCACCAGGCCTTGTGGTGCTACCGCTGCACAAACTCATACCAAACTTGAGATTTGTTTCTTTAATATACATGCACGCAACGATTTAATGGACATTGTAATCTCAACATGTGATGGGGAGCTTTAAATTTGAATTTGAAACTTATAAAACAAAAAAATCAAAACAAATAAACAGGGAGAGAGGGAGTATACTGTAGGATGTGTCCCATACGAAACAAGTCCCTGGTTTGTCACCGTGAAGATGCAGTTAGAAAGGAGCACAGCGTCTTCGTGCTCGTACAGCAACAAATCGGCCGCAGACAGCATGGTCCACCTTTGACCGCCATGTGCATCTTCTTCAATCTCACAGTGGTTCCATCGTACCAATTCAGGCGGTGGCCCATTACACGGCTGATCCCAATATTGGACAAAGGTTCTATGGGAACGGTGTCACCGTTGTAAATGTTGTGCAAATTGATGTTGGTACACTCCCGTACATATGCAAGCCAATCTCCACTCACACCGAGCTTAACCTGTGAAACAGTGGGCAGGGGGAGAATTAGGAAATGGACACGGAAGTAGTCTTTAGAATGCATTTACTATGTGATCAAACTCATCTTACCAGCTCATCGGACAAAATCGGAGTGCCCCTCAATGTCGGCATCTCAAGGGGCGTCAACTTGCAACTACGGCCACGCCGCGCTAGAGAGACCCCCAAGGAAACATCCTCGTGCGTTGCAGAAACATCAAGATGCATTTATATGAGTACTTTATCTTGTGACAGAAAAGTATGAATGAGGGAAGGCCTTATTTGCAAATGTGGAGAGGGTGGTATATTCTTACAAAATTGCCATAGTTTTCTTCCTATCCGTAAGATATAAATCGGACGACCTATATTGCAGGATGGCACGCACACCATCATCACCAACTCTATTTTTATAAGACTAGCAAGATGCTCGTGCATTGAACGGAACATCAAGATCTTGTGGGAGAAAAGGATGAACAAGGGAAGGCCTTATCTGCAAATGTGGAGAGGACTGCGGGTAAGTTGTCATAGTTTCCATCCTATCCGTTAGATATAGATCGGACGGCCTATATTGCAGGATGGCAGGCACACCATCATCACCAACTCTACTTTTTATAAGAGTAGATAGATCTCTACTCTTATAAAAATAGAGTTGGTGATGATGGTGTCTACTCTTATAAAAACAGAGTTGGTGATGATGGTGTGCCTGCCATTCTGCAATATATGCAATCCAATTTATATCCGATGGATAAGAAGGAAACTATGGCAATTTTGAAAAAAGATACCCACACCCCTCTCCACATTTGCAAATATGGCCTTCCCTCGTTCATCCTTTTTTCCCACAAGATAAACTACTCATACAAATGCATCTTGATGTTCCATACAACGCATGGGAATCTTGCTAGTATACGAGAGTAGTAGACTAGCAAGATGCCCGTGCGTTGCACGGAACATCAAGATGCATTTGTATGAGTAGTTTATCTTGTGGGTGAAAAGGATGAATGAGGGAAGGCCATATTTGCGAATGTGGAGAGTGGTGTGGGTATTTTTTTTGCTAAATTGCCATAGTTTCCTTCCTATCCATCAGATATAAATTGGATGGCCTATACTACAGGATGGCAGGCACACCATCATCAATAACTCTTTTTTATAAGAGTAGAGTAGAGATAGAGATAGAGACTACTACTACCAATGTGCTGGCCCATGCATTGCAATGGATCGAAAGTAGTAGAATAATACTTGTTCACGGGCTTGAAATATAAACACTTTAGTTTTGATATACATATATCAGTAAAAATAAATCACGCTTCACTCAAAATATATTCCTTGGGCTATTTTGATGAGGTGAGGGACGGGTGTGGCTGGTTTGAAGATAACAGGTTTTAAAAAAATTGGAGTTGTTTTTTTACATTTTGTAGCGTGGCATGACATTCGGTGCACCTAAGCGTCTGATTTTTTTTAGTTTGGGTCGGTGGCACACCCTGCGGCAAGATGCCAGTGTGGGCTTCTTCTATAACTAGAAAGATGCCCATGCATTGTAGGGAACATCATGATGCATTTTTTTTACAAAACACCTGTTGTGATTGACTCTTGCAGGAGTAATCTCGTGTGTAAAAACTAATGATATCTCCAGAATTTTTTTGGAAAAATGGTATCTTTGGAACAAGTTTTCTCTACTACTGCTCCTTGCAATGAGCGGTATGCAATGCATATGTCAGCAGAGATGACAACTTGTCCATGGAAGTTGAACAACAGCGACCATCACGTTTCTTGTTTCTACCACTGCCACACCCACACGCGATTCCCACGCTGCCGCTCCAACCCATGGCATGACGTCCCCCGATGTGTGCCTCATCCCTCTCAGCCACATCGCTCCTCTGCCTTTGTGTGCATGACATGCGGGCCGGCTGAATTGCGACGGAATCAACTTTCTACCACAGCCACACCCGATTGGATGTGTTTTGCCTGCTCCGCTCCTGTGCTCTGATCCGTACTCCCGCACCATCGAATTTTCATCCAGCGGCCGTGACACATTTCGTCCCGAGCATCAATCCTCAACTGTAGTACTTCTGTACTACAGGTAGTACCCACGGGTGTGGCCATCTACGCCTTGTAACGCCTCGACGCCCAGCTGTGGCACCCTCGCCACGGCCACGCCACCACCGGCCAGTTCATCTCGAACAAGTGAGTCGCGAACCATGCCACCACCATGAGAATGACATGTGGGTGATACGTCTCCAACGTATCTATAATTTTTTATTGCTCCATGCTATATTATCTACTGTTTTGGACATTATTGGGCTTTATTATCCACTTTTATATTATTTTTGGGACTAACCTATTAACCGGAGGCCCAGCCCAAAATTGTTGTTTTTTGCCTGTTTTAGGGTTTCGAAGAAAAGGAATATCAAATGGAGTCCAAACGGAATGAAACCTTTGGGAATGTGATTTTCTCACCGAATACAACTCAGGAGACTTGGACCCTACGTCAAGCCAATTAACATGAGGCCACGAGGTAGGCCCCCCCCCAGGCGCGTCCTCCACCCTCGTGGGCCCCCTGTTGCTCCACCGACGTACTTCTTCCTCCTATATATACCTACGTACCCCCAAACGATCAGTGACGGAGCCAAAAACCTAATTCCATCGCCGCAACTTTCTATATCCATGAGATCCCATCTTGGGGCCTGTTCCGGAGCTCCGCCGGAGGGGGCATCGATCACGGAGGGCTTCTACATCATCATCCAAGCCCCTCCGATGAAGTGTGTGTAGTTTACTTCAGACCTACGGGGCCATAGTTAGTAGCTAGATGGCCTCTTCTCTCTTTTTGGATCTCAGTACAATGTTCTCCCCCTCTCTCGCGGAGATCTATTTGATGTAATCTTCTTTTTGCGGTGTGTTTGTTGAGACCGATGAATTGTGGGTTTATGATCAAGTCTATCTATGAATAATATTTGAATCTTCTCTGAATTCTTTGATGTATGATTGGTTATCTTTGCAAGTCTCTTTGAATTATCAGTTTGGTTTGGCCCACTAGATTGGTTTTTCTTGCCATGGGAGAAGTGCTTAGCTTTGGGTTCGATCTTGCGGTGTCCTTTCCCAGTGACAGAAGGGGCAGCAAGGCACGTATTGTATTGTTGCCATCGAGGATAACAAGATGGGTTTTTTATCATATTGCGTGAAACTATCCCTCTACATCATGTCATCTTGCTTAAGGCGTTACTCTGTTTTTAACTTAATACTCTAGATGCATGCTGGATAGCGGTCGATGAGTGGGGTAATAGTAGTAGATGCAGGCAGGAGTTGGTCTACTTGTCTCGGACGTGATGCCTATATACATGATCATACCTAGATATTCTCATAACTATGCTCAATTCTGTCAATTGCTCAACGGTAATTTGTTCACCCACCATAGAATACTTATGCTCTTGAGAGAAGCCACTAGTGAAACCTATGGCCCCCGGTTCTCTTTCTCATCATATCAATCTCCATCACTTTATTATTGCTTTGCTTTTTGCTTTGCATTTTACTTTTCACTTTGCATCTCTATACCAAAAATACCAAAAAATATTATTTATCATCTCTATCATATCTCACTTTCGTAAGTGACCGTGAAGGGATTGACAACCCCTAAACGCGTTGGTTGCGTTGAGCTATTGTTTTTGTGTAGGTACAAGGAACTCGCGCATAGCCTCCTACTGGATTGATACCTTGGTTCTCAAAAACTAAGGGAAATACTTACGCTACTTTCCTGCATTATCCTCTCCTCTTCGGGGAAATCCAACGCAGTGCTCAAGAGGTAGCAAGAAGAATTTCTAGCGCTATTGCCGGGGAGGTTCGCGCAAGTCAAGATTTGACTCCCGACAACGAGCCATTTCTGGCGCCGTTGTCGGGGAGTCTGCGCAAAAGTCAACATACCAAGTACCCATCACAATCCCTATCTCCCGCATTACATTATTTGCCATTTGCCTCTCGTTTTCCTCTCCCCCACTTCACCCTTGGCATTTTATTCGCCCTCTCTCTCTCTATCCTCCCTCTCTTTCTCTATTTGCCTCTTTTTGCCCGTTTGCTTTTTGTTTGCTCGTGTGTTGGATTGCTTGTTTGTCGCGATGGCTCAAGATAATACTAAATTGTGTGACTTCACCAATACCAACAACAATGATTTCCTTAGCACTCCGATTGCTCCTCTTACCGATGTTGAATCTTGTGAAATTAATGCTGCTCTGCTGAATCTTGTCATGAAAGATCCGTTTTCCGGCCTTCCTAGTGAAGATGCCTCTACCCATCTTAATAGTTTCATTGATTTGTGTGACATGCAAAAGAAGAAAGATGTGGATAATGATATTGTTAAATTGAAGCTATTTCCTTTTTCGCTTAGAGATCGTGCTAAAGCTTGGTTTTCATCTTTGCCTAAAAATAGTATTGATTCATGCAACAAGTGCAAAGATGCTTTTATCTCTAAGTATTTTCCTCCCGCTAAGATCATCTCTCTTAGAAACGATATTATGAATTTTAAGCAACTTGATCATGAACATGTTGCACAAGCTTGGGAGAGAATGAAATTAATAATACGTAATTGCCCTACTCATGGTTTAAATTTGTGGATGATTATACAAATTTTTTATGCCGGATTGAATTTTTCTTCTAGAAATCTTTTGGATTCGGCCGCGGGAGGCACTTTTATGGAAATCACCTTAGGAGAAGCTACTAAACTCCTAGATAATATTATGGTTAATTATTCTCAATGGCATACTGAAAGATCTACTAATAAAAAGGTGCATGCGATAGAAGAAATTAATGTTTTGAGTGGAAAGATGGATGAACTTATGAAATTATTTGCTAATAAGAGTTTTTCTTCTGATCCTAATGATATGCCCTTGTCTACTTTGATTGAGAATAAAATGAATCTATGGATGTGAATTTTCTTGGTAGGAACAATTTTGGTAACAACGCGTATAGAGGAAATTTCAATCCTAGGCCTTATCCTAGTAATCCCTCTAATAATTATGGTAATTCCTACAACAATTCTTATGTAAATTATAATAAGATTCCCTCTGATTTTGAATCTAATATTAAAGAATTTATTTCTTCGCAAAAGAATTTCAATGCTATGATTGAAGAAAAATTGCTTAAGATTGATGATTTGGCTAGGAACGTTGATAGAATTTCTCTTGATGTTGATTCTTTAAATCTTAGATCTATTACTCCTAAGCATGATATCAATGAGTCTCTCAAATCCATGAGAATTTCCATTGATGAGTGCAAGGAAAGAACCGCTAGGACGCGTGCTATGAAAGATGCCTTTATTAAAGCGTGTTCTTCTAGTTCCTATGAAAATAATGATGAAGATATAAAAGTTAGTGATGTGTCCCCTATTAAATCTTTGTTTTGCAATATTAATCTTGATAATTATGGGACTGAATATGATCCACCTTTACCTAGAAGGCATTCTAAAAATTCGGACTATTTAGATCTTGATGGTGAAATTGATAAAAGTGGGATTAAAAGAAATAAAACCCTAGATGATGCTAAACCCACTATATTGGATTTCAAGGAATTTAATTATGAAAATTTCTCTTTAATTGATTGTATTTCCTTGTTGCAATCCATGCTAAATTCTCCTCATGCTTATAGTCAAAATAAAGCCTTTACCGAACATATCGTTGATGCCTTGATGCAATCTTATGAAGAAAAACTTGAGTTGAAAGTTTCTATCCCTAGAAAACTTTATGATGAGTGGGAACCTACTATTAAAGTTAAAATTAAAGATCATGCGTTTTATGCTTTGTGTGATTTGGGTCCTAGTGTCTCTACTATTCCCAAAACTTTGTGTGATTTGCTAGATTTTCGTGCTTTTGATGATTGCTCTCTAAACTTGCATCTTGCGGATTCCACTATTAAGAAACCTATGGGAAGAATTAATGATGTTCTTATTGTTGCAAATAGGAACTATGTGCCCATAGATTTTATCGTTCTTGATATAGATTGCAATCCTTCTTGCCCTATTATTCTCGGTAGACCTTTCCTTAGAACGGTTGGTGCAATTATTGATATGAAGGAAGGGAATATTAGATTTCAATTTCCATTAAAAAAGGGCATGAAAAACTTTCATAGAAAGAAAATTAAATTACCTTATGAATATATATGAGAGCCACTTATGGATTGCCTACCAAAGATGGCAATACCTAGATCTATTCTTGCTTGTTATGCCTAGCTAGGGGTGTTAAACAATAGCGCTTGTTGGGAGGCAACCCAATTTTATTTTTATTCCTTGCTTTTTGCTCCTGTTCAGTAATAAATAAATTATTTAGCCTCTGTTTTGGTTGTGTTTTTTTTTTGTTTAATTACTGGTTGTGCCAAGTAGAACCGTTGGGAAGACTTGGGGAAAGTCTTGTTGAACTTGCTGTAAAAAACAGAAACTTTAGCTCTCATGAGAACTGCTATAATTTTTATTTGCAAAGTGATATTTAGTTAATTATTTTTTCATATGATTTATAGATAAATTCCTCACGTCCATAAATTTATTTTAGAATTTTTGGGGTTCCAGATCTTGTGGTAGCTACAGATTACAACAGACTGTTCTGTTTTTGACAGATTCTGTTTTTCGTGTGTTGTTTGCTTATTTTGATGAATCTATGGCTAGTAAAATAGTTTATGAACCATAGAGAAGTTGGAATACAGTAGGTTTAAAACCAATATAAGTAAATAATGAGTTCATTACAGTACCTTGAAGTGGTCTTCTGTTTTCTTTCGCTAACGGAGCTCACGAGATTTTCTACTTTAAGTTTTGTGTTGTGAAGTTTTCAAGTTTTGGGTAAAGATTTGATGGATTATGGAACAAGGAGTGGCAAGAGCCTAAGCTTGGGGATGCCCATGGCACCCCCAAGATAATCTAAGGACACCTAAAAGCCAATGCTTGGGGATGCCCCGGAAGGCATCCCCTCTTTCGTCTACTTCTATCGGTAACTTTACTTGGAGCTATATTTTTATTCACCACATGATATGTGTTTTGCTTGGAGCGTCTTGTATTATTTGAGTCTTTACTTTTTAGTCTACCACAATCATCCTTGCTGTACACACCTTTTGAGAGAGCCATACATGATTTGGAATTTGATAGAATACTCTATGTGCTTCACTTATATTTTTTGAGCTTTATAGTTTTGCTCTAGTGCTTCACTTATATCTTTTAGAGCACGGTGGTGGATTTGTTTTATAGAAACTATTGTTCTCTCATGCTTCACTTAGATTATTTTGAGAGTCTTAATAGCATGGTAATTTGCTTAAAATCCTAATATGCTTGGTATGCAAGATTAATAATAAAACTTTCTTATGAGTGTGTTGAATACTAAGAAAAGTTTGATGCTTGATGATTGTTTTGAGATATGGAGGTAATAATATCAAAATCATGCTAGTTGAGTAGTTGTGAAATTGAGAAATACTTGTGTTGAAGTTTGCAAGTCCCGTAGCATGCATGTATGGTAAACGTTATACAACAAATTTGAAACATGAGGTGTTATTTGATTGTCTTCCTTATGAGTGGCGGTCGGGGACGAGAGATGGTCTTTTCCTACCAATCTATCCCCCTAGGAGCATGCGCGTAGTACCGAGGTTTTTGATGACTTGTAGATTTTTGCAATAAGTATGTGAGTTCTTTATGACTAATGTTGAGTCCATGGATTATACGCACTCTCACCCATCCATCCTTGCTAGCCTCTTCGGTACCGTGCATTTCCCTTTCTCACATTGAGAGTTGGCGCAAACTTCGCCGGTGCATCCAAACCCCGTGATATGATACACTCTTTCACACATAAACCTCCTTATATCTTCCTCAAAACAGCCACCATACCTACCTATTATGGCATTTCCATAGCCATTCCGAGATATATTGCCATGCAACTTTCCATCATTCCATTCATCATGACACATTCATCATTGTCATATTGCTTAGCATGATCATGTAGTTGACATAGTATTTGTGGCAAAGCCACCGTTCATAATTCTTTCATACATGTCACTCTTGGTTCATTGCATATCCCGGTACACCGCCGGAGGCATTCATATAGATTCATCTTTGTTCTAGTATCGAGTTGTAATCATTGAGTTGTAAATAAATAGAAGTGTGATGATCATCATTATTAGAGCATTGTCCCAAGTGAGGAATAAAAAAAAGAGGAAAGGCCATTAAAAAAAGGCCAAAAAAGAGAGAAAGGCCATAAAAAAAGAGAAAATGCCCAAAAAATGAGAGCAAAAGAGAGAAGGGACAATGTTACTATCCTTTTACCACACTTGTGCTTCAAAGTAGCACCATGATCCTCATAGTAGAGAGTCTCTCATGTTATCACTTTCATATACTAGTGGGAATTTTTCATTATAGAACTTGGCCTGTATATTCCAATAATGGGCCTCCTCAAGTGCCCTAGGTCTTCGTGAGCAAGCAAGTTGGATGCACACCCACTAGTTTCCTTTGTTGAGCTTTCATACATTTATAGCTCTAGTGCATCCGTTGCATGGCAATCCCTACTCCTTGCATTAACATCAATCGGTGGGCATCTCCATAGCCCATTGATTAGCCTCGTTGATGTGAGACTTCCTCCTTTTTGTCTTCTCCACATAACCCCCTCATTATATTCTATTCCACCCATAGTGCTATGTCCATGGCTCGCGCTCATATATTGCGTGAAAGTTTATAGGTTTGAGATTACTAAAGTATGAAACAATTGCTTGGCTTGTCATCGGGGTTGTGCATGATGAGAGCATTCTTGTGTGACGAAAATGAAACATGACTAAACTATATGATTTTGTAGGGATGAACTTTCTTTGGCCATGTTATTTTGAGAAGACATAATTGCTTAGTTAGTATGCTTGAAGTATTATCATTTTTATGTCAATATGAACTTTTGTCTTGAATCTTTTGGATCTGAATATTCATACCACAATTAAGAAGAATTACATTAAAATTATGCCAAGCAGCACTCTGCATCAAAAATTCTGTTTTTATCATTTACCTACTCGAGGACGAGCAGGAATTAAGCTTGGGGATGCTTGATACGTCTCCAACGTATCTATAATTTTTGATTGCTCCATGCTATATTATCTACTGTTTTGGACATTATTGGGCTTTATTATCCACTTTTATATTATTTTTGGGACTAACCTATTAACCGGAGGCCCAACCCAGAATTGTTGTTTTTTTTGCCTGTTTTAGGGTTTCAAAGAAAAGGAATATCAAACGGAGTCCAAACGGAATGAAACCTTCGGGAACGTGATTTTCTCACCGAATACAACTCAGGAGACTTGGACCCTACGTCAAGCCAATTAACAGGAGGCCACGAGGTAGGGGGCGCGCCTGCCCCCCAGGCACGCCCTCCACCCTCATGGGCCCCCTGTTGCTCCACCAACGTACTTCTTCCTCCAATATATACCTATGTACCCCCAAACGATCAGGGACGGAGCCAAAAACCTAATTCCACCGCCGCAACTTTCTGTATCCACGAGATTCCATCTTGGGGCATGATCCGGAGCTCCGCCGGAGGGGGCATCGATCACGGAGGGCTTCTACCTCATCATCCAAGCCCCTCCAATGAAGTGTGAGTAGTTTACTTCAGACCTATGGGTCCATAGTTAGTAGCTAGATGGCTTCTTCTCTCTTTTTGGATCTCAATACAATGTTCTCCCCTTCTCTTGTGGAGATCTATTTGATGTAATCTTCTTTTTGCGGTGTGTTTGTTGAGACCAATGAATTGTGGGTTTATGATCAAGTCTATCTATGAATAATATTGGAATCTTCTCTGAATTCTTTTATGTATGATTGATTATCTTTGCAAGTCTCTTCGAATTATCAGTTTGGTTTGGCCCACTAGATTGGTTTTTCTTGCCATGGGAGAAGTGCTTAGTTTTGGGTTCGATCTTGCGGTGTCCTTTCCCAGTGACAGAAGGGGCAGCAAGGCACGTATTGTATTGTTGCCATCGAGGATAACAAGATGGTTTTTTTTATCATATTGCATGAAACTATCCCTCTACATCATCTCATCTTGCTTAAGGCGTTACTCTGTTTTTTAACTTAATACTCTAGATGCATGCTGGATAGCGGTCGATGAGTGGAGTAATAGTAGTAGATGCAAGCAGGAGTCGGTCTACTTGTCTCGGACGTGATGCCTATATAAATGATCGTACCTAGATATTCTCATAACTATGCTCAATTCTGTCAATTGCTTAACAGTAATTTGTTCACCCGTCGTAGAATACTTATGCTCTTGAGAGAAGCCACTAGTGAAACCTATGGCCCCCGGGTCTCTTTCTCATCATATCAATCTCCATCACTTTATTATTGCTTTGCTTTTTTACTTTGCCTTTTACTTTTCACTTTGCATCTCTATACCAAAAATATTATTTATCATCTCTATCAGATCTCACTTTCGTAAGTAACCGTGAAGGGATTGACAACCCCTAAACGTGTTGGTTGCATTGAGCTATTGTTTTTGTGTAGGTACGAGGGACTCGCGCGTAGCCTCCTACTGGATTGATACATTGGTTCTCAAAAACTGAGGGAAATACTTACGCTACTTTGTTGCATCATCCTCTCCTCTTCGGGGAAATCCAACACAATGCTCAAGAGGTAGAAGTGGGCCAACCGCATTTGAGGTCCGCTTGTCATTGAATCATAGGCCGGTGCACTAAGCCACTGAAGCTCGGTCCCGTGGGCCCCGAGAGGGAAATGTAACTCATGCGGCAGGCCTTGTGGTGCTCCCGTAGTACGAGCTCGTGCCAAACCCAGAATTTGTTTCTTACTACTACCAATTAGTAAGGTACACGTGCATTGCACACATGAGATCCGGTAATAAAATTACGAATAAATAACACACTATACCATGTAAGCTTTGAGTCATATATGCATGATGTAGATGTTCATTTAATTCTTATAGTTCGTCTAGTTCAAAATCAATTAGTTTTATAAAAAAATCTATTTTAAGATTCATGGAATTGTGCATTGTAAAGCATAAAGAAAAAACAAATAGTGACAATTGATACGTCCATTTTGCATCATGCTTTTATATCGATATTTATTGCATTATGGGTTGTTATTATACATTATGTCACAATACTTATGCCTATTCTCTCTTATTTTACAAGGTTTACATGAAAAGGGGGAATGCTGGCAGCTAGAATTCTGGGCTGGAAAAGGAGCAAATATTAGAGACCTATTCTGCACATCTCCAAAAGTCCTGAGACTTCACGGGAGCACGTTTCAAAATATATAAAAAGTATTAGGCGAAAGAAGTACCAGAGGGGGGCCACCTACCGTTCACAAGGGTGGGGGGCGAGCCCTATCCCCTGAGCGCGCCCCCTGCCTCGTGGGCCCCATGGTGGCCCTCTGATGCCCATCTTCTGCTATATGAGGTCTTTCGTCTGAGAAAAATCATAAGCTAGCTCACAGGACAAAACTCTGCCGCCACGAGGCGGAACCAATCTAGGGCTCCGGCAGAGCTGTTCTGCCGGGGAAACTTCCCTCCGGGAGGGGGAAATCATCACCATCGTCATCACCAACGATCCTCTCATTGGGAGGGGGTCAATATCCATCAACATCTTCACTAGCACCATCTCATCTCAAACCCTAGTTCATCTCTTGTATCCAAACCTCAGATTGGTACATGTGGGTTGCTAGTAGTGTTGATTACTCCTTGTAGTTGATGCTAGTTGGTTTACTTGGTGGAAGATCATATGTTCAGATCCATTATGCATATTAATACCCCTCTGATTATGAACATGAATATGCTTTGTGAGTATTTACGCTTGTTCCTGAGGACATGGGAGAAGTCTTGCTATAAGTAGTCATGTGAGTTTGGTATTCGTTCGATATTTTGATGAGATGTATGTTGTCATCCCTTTAGTGGTGTCATGTGAACGTCGACTACATGACACTTCACCATTGTTTGGGCCTAAAGGGGGGCATTAGGAAGTAACAAGTAGATGATGGGTTGGTAGAGTGACAGAAGCTTAAACCCTAGTTTATGCGTTGCTTCGTAAGGGGCTGATTTGGATCCATATGTTTCATGCTATGGTTAGGTTTACCTTAATACTTCTATTGTAGTTGCGGATGCTTGCAATGGGGATTAATCATAAGTGGGATGTTTGTCCAAGTAAGGACAGCACCCAAGCACCGGTCCACCCACATGTCAGATTATCAAAGTACCGAACGCGAATCATATGAACGTGATGAAAACTAGCTTGACGATAATTCCCATGTGTCCCCGGGAGCGCTTTCCTTCATATAAGTGTTTGTCCAGGCTTGTCCTTTGCTACAAAAAGGATTGGGCTATCTTGTTGCACCTTATTTACTTTTATTACTTGCTACTCGTTACAAATTACCTTATCACAAAACTATCTGTTACCGATAATTTCAGTGCTTGTAGAGAATACCTTACTGAAAACTACTTATCATTTCCTTCTGCTCCTCGTTGGGTTCGACACTCTTAGTTATCGAAAAGGCTACGATAGATCCCCTACACTTGTGGGTCATCAAGACTCTTTTCTGGCGCCGTTGCTGGGAAGTGAAGCGCCTTTGGTAGGTGGAATTTGGTAAGAAAAAATTTATATAGTGTGCTGAAATTTACTGTCACTTGTTACTATGGAACATAATCCTTTAAGGGGCTTGTTCGGTGTATCTTCACCCCAACCAGTAGAGCAAAGAGTTGCTCCTCAACCTACTGAACCTACTGAAAATGTTTACTTTGAAATTCCTTCGGGTATGATAGAGAAACTGCTAGCTAATACTTTTGCAGGAGATGGAACACTGCATCCCGATTTACACCTAATCTATGTGGATGAAGTTTGTGGATTATTTAAGCTTGCAGGTATGCCCGAGGATGTTATCAAGAAGAAGGTCTTCCTTTCTCTTTGAAGGGAGATGCATTGACATGGTATAGGTTATGTGATGATATGGGATCATGGGACTACAAGCGATTGAAATTGGAATTTCATTAGAAGTTTTATCCTATGCATCTTGTTCATCGTGATCGTAATTATATATATAATTGTTGGCCTCGCAAAGGAGAAAGTATCACTCAAGCTTGGGGGAGGCTTAATTCAATATTATATTCATGCCCCAATCCTGAGCTCTCAAAAGAAATGATTATTCAAAAATTTTACGCTCGGCTTTCTCTCAGTAATCGCTCCATGCTCGATACTTTTTGTACTGGATCTTTTATGATGAAGACTATTGAATTCAAATGGGATTTATTGGAAAGAATTAAATGCAACTCTGATGATTGGGACCTCAACGAAGGCAAGGAGTCAGGTATAACCACTACAACAAAAACTACCAGTAGAGACGTCGAATTTCATACCTAGGGACGTGTTATTTCACCTCTAGGCAAGTGTAGAGTCGTTTTAGTAAAGCGTCTTTGAAGCGTCTTCCCACAGACCGTCTCAAACCATGTAGACACGCTTGTGAAGCGTCTTTACATGACATGGGACGCTATATAGAAACATTCAACATCGTGTCCACACAGGTAGAGACGTTATGATAGACACACTCATATCACGTGTCTACTCACATAGACACATTTTATTTGCGTCTTGATACCATTGAGGCGCTTCTGTAAATGCGTTCATCATGGGCCTGGTACTTATACACGTTGTGTAGAGACATTATATTTATCTTTAAATATACATAAGCGACTTGATACAAATGGAATATTTTACTTTGAATATGGTTTGATTTACTTTGAATTTGTATTTCATCATTTCAAATGATCATTTTATCATGACATGGCCCCACATGCAGATTAATCAAATAATATCATCATATGAAGCCACGATTCCACGTCATAGATTGCATTTGCAAACTTCACGTTATCAAAATTGACAAGCTAAGTTCCCCTAAAAAAAGGCAAGCTGAGTGGAATAATCAGCCCGAACAGATACTTACACTGAAATTCACAACTGAATATTAGCAGATATTCATATAGAACATGCAAATAAATAAGAAAATATCCTATAGTCTAGAACTATGGTTCTCAATTAAGCTAAAATATAACATAAGCCACAATACTTGTTCATTCACAGACTGGTTCATCAACTAATCATGCCTCCTTCAGTGCACTCCTTTTTCAAATCCTCAACTACCCAATTACTCCTGGCTCCCTTAATGCACTCTCTTTTCAAATCCTCAACCACCCTGAAAATGAAAATGAACAATGTTTTAGGCAAGTGCAAGATAAGTTGTTCTTTGATAAATTATAAGAAGTGTACGTACAAATGCTTTGTTTGAATGGTTGGCATAGTTTTTTGTACCTAAAAGCCACAAAGATTTTGATAACTAAAGTATCTTAAATGTGGATATTGGAGCACACTCGATGTTTGTATGGAAACATACTTACATGTGAGCAAGGCCAAGCAAAAACATAACCAACATCTCCTACTGTTTGGAATTTTTCATATGGTCTAACCAGTTCACATCACCTAGATTTGTAGAGCCACAGACAGAGACTGCACCATACTTCTCTCCAAGCATGTCTCCTTCAACCACATATGTTCTATCTTTACCCCCTAAAATTCCATTGGTCACGGGTTTGTTTTTGCTTCTCAAATTGATTGAAAAGAACATGACTTCAGTTTTATCCCATTTTTGCAAGAAATGAAACATTTGTTATTCATAAAACTGAGAAGATTTCACTTTACGCAAAGAAGGACAATTTCATAGAGAATTAGACCAACTACAATTATACAACCGTTTGGATACCTAGTATATATGTACCTGCTTAGTGACTTGGTGAAGACCACCAAACTTGGCTGCATTGCTATTTTCAGTATGAGCATTCTGCAATTAAATAGGAAGAGGTGTGAATGGAGACACATAATCATCTCAAGAATGATAATTTCCAGGAGTTCCGATATCATGTACTAGGAATGCACTAAGTAGCCTTATTCTACACATACTTTCGGTCTCATTAGATTAAGGTTTTGTTACAACATAATATTTTATTTTGAACGCTAAACATGCATGCATGATGCAAACAAATGAAGTACTCGTCATGTAAACTAGAAGCGTATCCATGTTTTGCTGTGCCGGCCAATAGTGCTGAGTGAGCTTGCGACGTTGTTTCCATCATATATTCATTGTACTGCAATGTAAACAAATGCTAAACATGCCAGGCCCAGAACAATTTAAGTTCATTTATGTGATTATAAATTATCAAATGTAACAGTGACCATAAATCAATGTATTATGAAATGTTTAATCATAGAATATCAATTGCTAGCCAACATTTGGAAGTTAAAAAAACATTAATCATGAGCCAAATAAACAGGGAATTGGACTTCATGAATTTTTTCATCAAACTGCGTGAGCAAAATAGCTTGTCATGTAACTTACACCTCCAGTCCATGATTCCTTTGAAATGCTCTCCCCTGAAATGGACAAAGATATAGTAAATGGTTTGCATGCTTTATCGAAGGCAACACCTGTTGGGCATGAAAAACATGACTATTTTTCAGTGTCAGGAATGGCAACATCATTCGACATTTATGTTTCCCCTTAGAGATAGCAAGGCTAGTAGGACGTTGAAGTAGCTAAATAATGGACGGTGAATGAAATCAATTCCTGCGCTATGGGCAGAATTAAACTATGAGATAATATTATCAATGGCAAATGATAGCCATTATTAGATAAGAACTGCCAGATGGCAGAAATAAGAAAATCAGTAGAGCCAAATCAGCAGGGTAACACCTATGTAACTCTGTTATACTTCTGAATATATATAGTGAGCATTTCATTAAGGAAATAATTATCATATTTGAATATTATAACTCATATAGTTGGTTTCCAACTATCAAATATTTTCTCCTGATCCTTTTTTTTGCTGAACTAGATGTACTATTCATGCAATCATGCTCATAACAAAAGATACATTATTGTTCTATTCTCTAATTCACTAAGGTAATGAAGAAATTTAAAGTGATCTTTTATTTTTTTATTTTCCGGGTGAAACATAACATGCTATGTGATTGTTGAATACACGGATGCAATCAAAACATGGATGCGCCATTTTCGTGTCCCCTCTCTATCGGATTTTACTTGGTTGTGTGATGTGAAAATTCTAAACATGTTATCAGTTTTCTACTAACTTCGAATCTTAATTCCATTTGTTTGAATGCAGGGGCACAGGTGCGGCTGTGGGCTGTGACTAGACCAATTTGTACTACTTGCCAGAAAGCAGCAACTACAAACAGACAAGGGAGGCGCCTAGACAGACCTGTATGATCGCATCACTTGAGATCAAGTGGAGTGAGTCCAATAAATAGCAATCGGGCATGAAACGTCAGAGGTGGAATCGTGCTCTGGTAGCTCCAAGGCAACAACGGCGATGGTCACCAATCCCCACCTGATGTCTAGAGTTTTGCTGCGAGGGCCACACGCGAGGACGGATGGCAAAACGGTGACAAGGAGCAGAGCCAAAGGTGGTCGCCGGCGCCCAGCGCCAACACTGCCGCCCCGCAAAGCCGTCATTGCCACGCAACAGGTTGTACGCCAGACACGACGGAGCGCCATCCAGGCTGATAGTTTTTCATCTCTCCCCACGATCTGTAAACAACAAGCAACCCAACCGAGAAGCAATCAAACCGAGCGAACATGCAAACTGTATGTACGCCCAATGTTCAGAAGATTTTTCTATTGATGTGACTCCTACCAGGCTACCACGGACCAGAGCACCTTCAGTTTGCAGAGTTGAACAACTAAAATTTACAGCGATTAAGCAGGAAATCAATTTACTACATAAGTATGAGAGACTAGAAGAATTTGAAGATTTTCCGTACCATAGCTTGAGCGATCAGATCACAATGGGCAGGGGGACGACGAATCTGGGGTGGCTACCCTAGGCAGCACAAATGTACTTCCGTGCTTGCTCTGCATATTCCACCTATAGGTTGAAGACGAAGTTGTACGTCGCAACAGATGCTTCCTCCGATCTGCCGCCCAATCGCCGCCGCCGCCCCCGGGGCAACCGCCGGCCGATCTCTGTCCCCCAACCTCCACTGCATCCAATCGCTCGCCGCCCATCGAGTCTCCCATAGTCCGCCACCAAACGAATCGATCGCCGCTCCTGTGTGGGGGCGATGCACATCACCGGCCAGGGAGGGATCCCATTAGATGGATTTGGAGGTTGAAGGAGATAAGTGGGGAGATAGCGGCATGGGTAAGAGAGAATATACACGGGAGATATTTTCTGGCGGCAAAAGAAAAATAGGAGCACCAAGGGCCAAAATAATTTCCTCCAAACAAAATGCAGGAAAACTTAATTTTAATCATTTAGGAAAATGACAATTTATTTCTATTACATACTGATATAATTTTCATGTTCTGGATCTTGATATATTTTTCTAAAACATGGTCAAACATACATTTGTTTGACTTTTGAAAAAACAAATATACCTTAAATAAAGGAACGAATGGGCCGGTGGTCATACACTTGCTCTGTTATTATTTTTTACACATATGCCATTAAGAAGCACACATCAGGGCCCGCGTCGTTCCACACGGCGATGAACCTAGCCACCACAAATAACCGTCTCCTCCATCGTCTTGCCCCCTCACCACTGTTGTGGTGCACCGCCGGGAAAAGCTTGTGTGGCAGCGGCAGCGGCGGGCTTCTTCTTGAGGGAGTGGGCGTTCCCGGAAGTGGTGTGACTCTTCGAACCCGCAAGCTCGAAAATTGGGTCACACTAGTGATAGATCTCATCGTGGGGAATAATCCCAACATTAGCCCCTAGTTTAGCTTGGATTTATCAGACGATGGCGGCGTCTTGGTGTCACATCCCCCTCCCATGGGGGCTTTTTCTTTGGAGCTGGATATTGGCGAGCGGGGTTAGTGGAAGACGCCGGTGTTGGCGTCGAGACTTTCTCTGGCAACGATGATGAGGGGAGCAATATCGAAGACGTAGCAATGGTTGGGGCGTAATCAGCTTCGGCTTTTCTCCGACAGCTTGTTTGTTGCTGTGAAGTCGAAGTTGTGATGGTGGGGTATCGATGGCATACGATGAAGGAATCAGGTGGTTCGTTCAATGGTCTTATGCGGCACTGATTGTGCCTAGTTCTTCTTCATGATTCTCCATGAGAATCGGAGTTGCGATGTCTAGTCATAGGCGATTGAGTTCTGGTGCAGATCTTCATACATCTTCACACGACCTGTACAGTGTGGATTGGGTCGACGATCCCCTACGGCGGATTTGAAGTTTTGCTCAGAGTTCAGGAATGATGAGGACGCCTCTAGGGGAGTAGTGATAACGATGACACATATGTGTTGTCTTAACGAGGTTTTCTTTGGAGTAGTGTGCGGTGAGGTATCTTCTGTGTGTTGCTCAACGATTGTGTTTTGCTTTTCCCGGTTTTTTATAATTAACCAAGCTATTTTGTTCTCGCTTGGTTTTCTCCAATTAACGGGGCAACTTTTTTTAATGAATGCAGGAATCCTATTGTTTCAAGAAAAAAATATTTATTGCTCATATATTGTTAGTGATTGTTTTCTAAAGAAAAATAATAATAATATCAAAATATAATTATAATGTTCTGATGTACAATGTCGACCATACGGAGGAAAGGCATAGTGGCACAATGAACTCACTAAAATTGGCGCGACTTGGTGTGAGCGCGATGATGAACAAGAGATGAGCGACAACACGGAATAAAGTTTTGTTTCTTCTTGTGCAAGAAGAGAGCACATCCTTCCCACGGGTAACCATGCGTGGTGTGCGGGTTTGTACACGTAACAACTACCTGAAATTTTGAAAAAGTTTTGTGCCTTCTTCTTATTTTCTTATTTTTATTTTACTTTTTTCTATTTCATTTTGCACTTCTTTTTCATTAATTCAACAATATTTAGAATTTATTTTTTCTATAAATCTTTCCAAACTGTTCCTGGAATTTATATATATATATATATATATATATTTAAATGCTCACATTAAAAAAATCATAATTTCATATTTTCTTCACAATATTCAATAAATGTTCGAAAATATAAAAAATCATTGGCATTTTTTAAATTTGTTCATGTTTTTAAAACTTGTACCCTTTAAAATTAAATGTTCACTTTTTTAAAAATTCGTCATTTCAAAAATTGCTCTTGTTTTTAAGGAATGTTCAGAATATTCAAAAAGTATTTGCATTTTAATGTTTTGGGGGATTTCAAAATTTATTTATGTTTTTCAAAAAATGTTCCGATTTTAAGTTCACATTTTTTAAAAAACTAGAATTTTAAATGAAATTTTCTTTTTTTAATATTTGAGATTTCAAATTTTTCAGCAGTTTTTGAAAATAATCACAAATGTTTCCGAATCTCGCCGCTGCAGTGTGTTATTAAATATTTTGCACTTGGTAACATTTACCAAGAGTTATCCGCTCCATTGGTAAGCAGCGGAGTTCAGCTGCACTAGGTTTTGAGTTCAAGTTCGCTAGGTCACTCCTGTTTTGTGATTTTTAGGTCGCGCGTTAAACAAAATCGCATTGCGCCTGCTGGTCCGGCCCAGTTATCTTAACCATGTGCATCTACACAGATCCTGGTTTTGAGAAGGTTCAAGCTCCGGTTTTTAGGTTCCTGAACAATCTTGTCTGGTTTTCTCTTTTTGTTTGATTTTTCGTTTTTTTCCTTTTTAGATTTTTCTTTTATTTGTTTCTTTGTTCTTTTATGTTTCTTTTTCCATTTCACTTTTTTATTTCATTTTTCATTTTCATTTTCCTTTTTTGCCTTTCCTTTTTCAATTTGACTTTCTTTTTATTATTTCTTTCGAAAGTTTCAAATTTAGTTAAAATTTTGTTCAGGTTTTTCAGAAAATATTCTGTTATCAAAAACTGCACAGGAATTTCAAAAATATGTTCCTGTCTTTAAACTTTGTCCACAAGTTGAAAAAATGTTCAGGATCTCTAAAATATGTTTCTTTTTTATTTTTATTTTTCACAAGGTGAATTCAAATTTTGGTCAGAAACTAAAAAAATGTTTGCACTTCAGAAAATATTCAAGAATATCAAAAAATGTTCATGATTTTGAATTTTTATTCGGATTTCATGAAATTTTCCATTTTTCGGGATTACAAATTTGGTTAGAAATTAAAAAATGACCGCGTTTCAGAAAATGTTCAAGAACTTTAGAAAATGTCTTGATTTCAAATCATTTGGAATTTCATGAAATGTTCCAATTTAAAGTTATTGTTCACAAATTTTAAAAATGTTCGTGGTTTCAATTTTTTGCTCCAAATATAATGAAATGTTCCACTTTTCAAATATTTGTTAAAAATTAAAAAAAATCGCGATTTCAACAGCTGTTCCGAATTTCATAATTTGTTCACAAATTCAAAAAAATGGTTTATGTTTTCAAAAACAATATTTTCCGTTCAATTATTCTGCCTTTTCAAAAAAAAGTGTTCACATATTCAAAAAATGTCTTGTCTCCGGGTTTTTTCAGGAATTGAAGACATGTTGGTACTTTTTCAAAATATACATTAAGAGAAGTTCACCCCAGTAACTAATTCAGATTCGCTACAATAGCTGCTTTCGGTTCGGTACAGTACTAGCTCCGGTTCACTACAATAGACCATTCCGGTCCTACACCGATGTTTAGTTCTTTAACCTATAAGCTACGCACTGCCTTATTGACAATAATATTTGCTTAGCTGGATTGGCTTGGAGCATGTTATAGTACATAGTTGGTCTCCCGTTCGAATCCTGGATCGCGCACGTTTCCTTTTTCTGCTCTCTTTTTCGTCCCGCGCTAGTACTCGATGGGCCGGCCCAGTCAGGCTCCCTCTCTGTGCGTCACGCTGACAATTTGACGCAAAGGACGTCAAATAGGGGCTCCCAGGTCTGGAAGGTGCGTGGGAAGAGATTTATGTTCTGTGTTTCAACCAAAAGAAAAAACTGAGTTCCGTCAAGAGATTCCTGTTTCATTTGTTGGCAAAGATGGGCAGGTTGTTTCCGATTAGTGTTTTGTCCATTTTATTAGTTTGATTTTATTTACAGCCTACCATTTCAAGATTATATGTTATTACTCTAGAAAAGATTAAAGATTATTGTTAAATTCTTCTCTAAGCCATAGCGTTGTCTTTTGAAACGTCTCAAAAATCATGGCTACATATCTACACATGAAAATAATAAAGAATGTGATGCACCTCTAAAGGTGAAATTTGTGACGCTATGCAAATCGTCCTAAAAGCGTCTCTACATAATAGGTACTTCCTAATGTAGAGGCGAATATAAAAGCATCTTAGAAAAAATGTACCTACTAACATGTTTTGTTATAGTGAACACCTAAGTTTGATTGTGTTAAATCTTTTATGGATACCGATGCTTTCCGTAAATTAACACTAAATATGGACTTGACTCTGAGATAGTAGCTTCTTTCTGTGAATTCTTTGCTACTCATGTTGATCTCCCTAAGGAGAAGTGGTTTAAATATAATCCTCCCATTGAAGTAAAAGTAGTTGCACCTATTAAAGTTAAAGAGAAGACTATCACTTATAATGATCCCGTTATTCCTGCTGCTTATATTAAGAAACCACTTTCCCTGTTAGAATCAAGGATCATGTAAAAGTTTCAACTGTGGTTAACAAAAATAACATTAAGACACCTAAACCCCCTAAGAAAATTAAAGTTGAACCTAAAATTTCTATGGTTAAATATTTCTTGGCCGATAATATTGATGGGCATGTTATTTACTTCTGCAATGAAGCTGCTAGAATTGCTAGACCTGATGCTAAAAATAAACATAGACCTGTTGTAGGCATGCCTGTTATTTCCGTTAAAATAGGAGATCATTGTTATCATGGCTTATGTGATATGGGTGCTAGTGCAAGTGCAATACCTCATTACTTATACGAAGAAATTATGCATGATATTGCACCTGCTGAGATAGAAGATATCGATGTTACCATTAAACTTGCCAATAGAGATACTATTTCACCGATTGGAATTGTTAGAGATGTTGAAGTCTTGTGTGGGAAAGTTAAATACCCTGCTGATTTTCTTGTTCTTGGTTCCCCACGAGATAGCTTTTGTCCCGTTATATTTGGTAGACCCTTCTTGAATACTGTTAATGCTAAGATAGACTGCAATAAGGATATTGTTTCTATTGGTTTAGGGGATATGTCTCATGAGTTTAATTTTGCTAAATTTAGTAGACAACCCCGTGATAAAAAATTGCCTAGTAAAGATGAAATTATTGGTCTTGCTTCTATTGCCGTGTCTCCTACTGATCCTTTAGAACAATATTTGCTAGACCATGAAAACGATATGTTTATGAATGAAATAAGGGAAATAGATGAAGTACTCTTTAAACAGGGACCTATTCTGAAACACAACTTGCCTGTTGAAATCCTAGGGGATCCTCCCCCACCTAAGGGTAATCCCGTGTTTGAGCTTAAACCATTGCCTGGTACTCTTAAATATGCTTATCTTGATGAAAAGAAGATATATCCTGTTATTATTAGTGCTAACCTTTCATAGCACGAAGAAGAGAGATTATTGAAAACTCTAAAGAAGCACCGTGCCGCTATTGGATATACTCTTGATGATCTTAAGGGCATTAGTCCCACTCTATGTTAACACAAAATAAATTTGGAGAAAGACGCCAAACCAGTTATTGATCACCAACGATGACTAAATTCTAAGATGAAAGAAGTGGTAAGAAAAGAAATATTAAAGCTCCTTGAAGCATGTATAATTTATCCCGTTGCTGATAGTCAGTGGGTAAGCCATGTCCATTGTGTCCCTAAGAAGGGAGGTATTACTGTCGTTCCTAATGATAAAGATGAATTGATTCGGCAAAGAATTATTACAAGTTATAGGATGGTAATTGATTTCCACAAATTAAATAAAGCAACTAAAAAAGATCATTACCCTTTGCCTTTCTTTGATCAAATGCTAGAAAGATTATCCAAACATACACATTTTTGCTTTCTAGATGGTTACTCTGGTTTCTCTCAAATACCTGTGTCAGCTGATGATCAAGAAAAGATTACTTTTACTTGCCCTTTCGGTACCTTTGCTTATAGACGTATGCCTTTTGGTTTATGTAATGCACCTGCTATCTTTCAAAGATGCATGATGGCTATATTCTCTGACTTTTGTGAAAAGATTTGTGAAGTTTTCATGGATGATTTCTCCGTTTATGGATCCTCTTTTGAAGATTGCTTGAGCAGCCTTGATCGAGTTTTGCAGAGATTTGAAGAAACTAACCTTGTCTTGAATTGGGAGAAGTGCCACTTTATGGTTAATGAAGGTATTGTCTTGGGGCATAAAATTTCTGAAAGAGGTATTGAAGTTGACAAAGCTAAAGTTGATGCTATCGAAAAGATGCCATGTCCCAAGGACATCAAAGGTATAAGAAGTTCCCTTGGTCATGCCGATTTTTATAGGAGGTTCATTAAGGACTTCTCAAAAATTTCCCGGCCTCTGACTAACCTATTACAAAAAGATATTCCTTTTGTCTTTGATGATGATTGTGTAGAAGCATTTGAAATACTTAAGAAAGCTTTGATTTCTGCACCTATTGTTCAGCCACCTGATTGGAATTTACCCTTTGAAATTATGTGTGATGCTAGTGATTATGTTGTAGGGGATGTTCTAGGACAAAGAGTTGATAAAAAATTAAATGTTATTCAATATGCTAGTAAAACTCTAGACAATGCTCAAAGAAATTATGCTACTACTGAAAAGGAATTCTTAGCAGTTGTATTTGCTTGTGATAAGTTCAGACCTTATATTGTTGATTCTAAAGTAACTATTCACACTGATCATGCTACTATTAAATATCTTATGGAAAAGAAAGACGCTAAACCTAGACTTATTAGATGGGTTCTCCTGCTACAAGAATTTGATTTGCATATTATTGATAGAAAGGGAGCTGAGAATCCTGTTGCACACAACTTGTCTAGGTTAGAGAATGTTCTTGATGACCCACTACCTATTTGATGATAGCTTTCCTGATGAACAATTAAATGTCATAAATGCTTCTCGTACTGCTCCATGGTATGCTGATTGTGCTAATTACATTGTTGCTAAATTTATACCACCTAGTTTCACATACCAGCAAAAGAAAAAGTTCTTCTATGATTTAAGACATTACTTTTGGGATGACCCACATCTTTATAAAGAAGGAGTAGATGGTGTTATTAAACGTTGTGTACCTAAGCATGAACATGAACATATCTTATGCAAGTGCCACTCCGAAGTTTATGGAGGACACCATGCTGGAGATAGAACTGCACATAAGGTATTGCAATCCGGTTTTTATTGGCCTACTCTCTTCAAGAATGCCCGTAAGTTTGTCTTGTCTTGTGATGAATGTCAAAGAATTGGTAATATTAGTAGACGTCAAGAAATGCCTATGAATTATTCACTTGTTATTGAACCATTCGATGTTTCGGGCTTGATTATATGGGACATTTTCCTGCCTCTAATGGGTATACACATATTTTAGTTGTTGTTGATTACGTTACTAAGTGGGTAGAAGCTATTCCAACTAGTAGTGCTGATCATAACACCTCTATTAAAATGCTTAAAGAAGTTATTTTTCTGAGTTTGGAGTCCCTAGATATTTAATGACTGATGGTGGTTCACATTTTATTCATGGTGCCTTTCGTAAAATGCTTGCTAAGTATGATATTAGTCATAGAATTGTATCTCCTTATCACCCACAGTCTAGTGGTCAAGTAGAATTGAGTAACAGAGAGCTCAAATTAATTTTGCAAAAGACTGTTAATAGATCTAGAAAGAATTGGTCCAAGAAACTTGATGATGCATTATGGGCTTATAGAACTGCATATAAAAATCATATGGTATGTCTCCGTATAAAATGGTTTATGGTAAAGCATGCCACTTACCTCTTGAACTAGAACATAAGGCATATTGGGCCATTAAAGAGCTCAACTATGACTTCAAACTTGCTGGTGAGATGAGGCTTTTTGACATTAGCTCACTTGATGAATGGAGAACCCAGGCCTATGAAAATGCCAAGCTGTTTAAATAAGAAGTTAAAAGATGGCATGATAAAAGGATACAAAAGCGTGAGTTTAATGTAGGTGATTATGTATTACTATACAACTCTCATTTAAGATTTTTTGCTGGCAAACTTCTCTCTAAATAGGAAGGTCCTTACGTTATCGAGGAGGTCTATCGTTCCGGTGCCATAAAAATCAACAACTTCGAGGGCACAAATCCGAGGGTGGTGAACGGCCAAAGAATCAAACATTATATCTCAGGTAATCCTATAAATGTTGAAACTAATGTTATTGAAACCATAACCCCGGAGGAATACATAAGGGACACTTTCCAGAACGTTTCAGACTCCGAAAAGGAATAGGTACGTGGTACGGTAAGTAAACCGACTCCAAAACAGTTCTAATGGCAATTTTTCTCTGTTTGGAATATTTAAGAAAATAGGAAAATAAGAAGCAGACCGGAAAGGACACGAGGCTTCCACGAGGGTGGAGGGCGCGCCCTACCCCCTGGGCGCGCCCCTGCCTAGTGGGCACCTCGTGCGCTCGTCGGACTCTGTTTTCTTGCATGATACTTCTTTTGGTCGGTAAAAAATCATTATATAATCTCCTGAAGGTTTTGACCTCCGTATCACGCAAATATCTTTCGTCTTTGTTTCGAGTTGTTTCTGCCGCAGATTAGAGCAACATGTCTTCTCAAGAGTCAGTCAGGGAGAGTCGGGTGTCTCATCCGACACCAGGTCTAGGGGCAAACAGAGATGCCTATCACTTTGGGCCCTCAAAGGAGGAAGAGATGGAAGTTGACTTGAAAAGGATAGATGCCATGGAGGAGGATGAAGAAGTTACTTCTCGTTTTCGGACAGGATTCACGATGGGGAACCATAGAGCTCAGCTATTCCAAACTCGGTCATCCCTTCCAATGTTAGATTTCTTTCTTATGAAAATATGAAAAAGAGTGTTACTTGTTCTCCCGCAGCTATGCAACATCCTTGGGTGAAAGGAGCTTTATCCGTCACTGGCAAGCTCCATAAGGAAATAATGAACCTCAAGCAGCAAGTCAATAAGCTCGAGGAACAGAATCGTATCCTGAGGGGCATCATCGCCAAGAATATCACATCACCACCCTCGAAGAAGGAGACATAATTACATGGGTATGGGCACTCCCCTTGGCAACTGCCAAGCTTGGGGGAGTGCCCCCGTATCGTGTCACCATCACACCTTTTATCTTTACCGTTTTCCTTAGTCCGATCCTCTTGATAATATCTTGATCTAGTAGAATAAAGTTTTAGTATGATTTAGTTGTGAGTTTTGCTTTATGATCCTTCTATGTAATCGAGTCCGTGAGCTATATATAATAAAGATTCGTGTTGAGTCAAGGGCTTGATTATTTTGCTATGATCTTGAGGGAATAAAATAAATGAGAAGAAATAAAAAGAAATAAAGAGATCATATGGATCTTATGGAGAGTAATGAGCTCACATATAAAGAGTATGATGAATAAAAGTTGTTGAGAGTTGACAAACATAGTTTTGTTCATCGTTGCAATTAATAGGAAGTAATAAAGAAAGAGAGGTTTTCACATATAAATATACTATCTTGGACATCTTTTATAATTGTGAGCACTCATTAAAGTATGATATGCTAAAGAGTTGACGTTGGAAAAGGAAGACAACATAATGGGTTATGTTTTCTTACATCTGAGATAAATTATATTGTCATGGATCATCCAACATGTTGAGCTTGCCTTTCCCTATCATGCTAGCCAATTTCTTTGCACCAAGTAGAGATACTACTGGTCCTTCCAAATATCCCTAAACCTGTTTTTGCCATGAGAGTCCACCATACCTACCTATGGATTGAGTAAGGTCCTTGTGGGAGTCCTGGATTAGGGGGTCTCCGGACAGCCGGACTATATCCTTTGACTGGACTGTTGGACTATGAAGATAAAAGATTGAAGACTTCATCTCGTGTCCGGATGGGACTCTACTTGGCGTGGAAGGCAAGCTAGGCAGTACGGATATGGATATCTCCTCCTTTGCAACCAACCTTGTGTAACCCTAGCCCCCTCCCGTGTCTATATAAACCGGAGGGTTTTAGTCCGTAGGACAACATACAATCATACCATAGGCTAGCTTCTAGGGTTTAGCCTCTCCGATCTCGTGGTAGATCAACTCTTGTAATACTCATATCATCAAGAATAAATCAAGTAGGACGTAGGGTTTTACCTCCATCAAGAGGGCCCGAACCTGGGTAAAAGATCGTGTCCCCTGCCTCCTGTTACCATCCGCCTTAGACGCACAGTTCGGGACCCCCTACCCGAGATCCGCCGGTTTTGACACCAACATTGGTGCTTTCATTGAGAGTTCCTCTGTGTCATCGCCGTTAGGCTTGATGTCTCCTACGATCATCAATAGAGATGCAGTCCAGGGTGAGACTTTTCTGCCCGGACAGATCTTTGTGTTCGGCGGCTTTGCACTGCGGGCCAACTCGCTTGGCCATCTGGAGCAGATCGAAAGTTACGCCCCTGGCCACCAGGTCAGGTTTGGAAGCTTAAACTACACGGCCGATATCCGCGGAGACTTGATCTTCGATGGATTCGAGCCCCTGCCTTGTGCGCCGCGCGGTCAGGATGAGTACGATTTAGCTCTACCATCGGACAGTATTCAAGAAATCACACCGGCAGCCGCTCTGACCCTCAATTCTGAGCCAGTTGCGCCATCCATGGATGGGTGGATAGACCCCGCCACGGAGGTCGTATCCTCTGTGGCGATCGAGCCGAATATCGACCTTACCTTTCACGAGAGTCGTGTTGCCAAACTGTCGGATCATTCTCTGGCCACGGACTCCGAACCGCCTGTGCCTGTTCCTGTCGAATCCGATTGGGCGCCGATCATGGAGTTTACCTCCACGGATATTTTTCAGCACTCACCCTTTGGCGACATACTGAACTCATTAAGGTCTCTCTCCTTGTCAGGAGAGTCCTGGCCGAACTACGTCCGGCAGGATTGGGATGCGGATGACGAAGAAATTCGCCGCCCACCCACCACCCACTTAGTAGCCACTGTCGATGACTTAACCGACCTGCTCGACTTCGACTCCAAAGACATCGATGGTATGGACGATGATGCGGGAGGCGAAGAGGAACCACTGCCCACAGGGCACTGGACGCCCACTTCATCACATGACGTATACATGGTGGACACACCCAAAGAAAATAATGATGAGGAACGAAAGGACGCAGCAAAGGGTGGTTCCCTCGAGAAGCAGTCAAAGCGGCAGCGTAAACACCGCTCCAAATCCCGCCTCAGCAGAAATAACGATCACATAGACCCAGCATTAGAGCAGGGTGAACCATTGCCCGACCACGGCAACACGGAAAATCAAGCCGAACAACCCAACCCCGTCGAAGATAACAGTCCGGACGACATCACACCGAACAGGCGCCAGGAGCAACATAATGCCCACCAAAGTCTTGTTGCCACGGTGAGGAGTCTGAAAAAACAGAAGCAAAGGCTCAAGGCTGCACAAGACACACTCAAAATCAAATGGAGTGAAGTACTTAACACTGCAGTGAAGTACGACAGTAATCGCCACACCAAGAGCTATCCGAAGCGAAAGTTGCTACCTGAATTTGATGAGGAGGCCTTAGATCCTCCACAATTAAAAATAAAATGGCCATCCGGTCGGATAGACGACCTCATAGCCAACATAAAGTGGCAGACGGCGCCGCACATAAACCAGTACGCGATCCACGTAAGGGCTCGCATCAAAAGGATGGCGCAACCAGATCCATCTATGGACCACACAGGCGCGCTCCAACATACAATGCAACACAACAAACATCCGAACACCATGGTACGCCCAAATACAGGGGTGCCGCACACCCTCTATGTTTCACCGACAAGGTGCCGGACCATGAATTTCCAGAGGGATTCAAACCCGTAAACATCGAGGCGTACGACGGAATAACAGACCCCGGGGTCTGGATTGAGGACTACATCCTCCACATCCATATGGCTCGAGGAGATGATCTCCACGCCATCAAGTACTTACCCCTCAAGCTCAAAGGGCCAGCTCGGCACTGGCTTAAAAGCCTCCCTGAAAACTCCATCGAAAGCTGGGAAGAGCTCAAGGACACCTTTCGGGCAAATTTTCAAGCGACATATGTCCGACCACCGGATGTAGACGATTAAAGTCATATAACTCAACAACCCGGTGAGTCAGCCCGAAAACTTTGGAACAAGTTCCTCACTAAAAAGAACCAAATAGTTGACTGTCCTGACGCCGAAGCCTTAGCAGCTTTCAAGCATAGCGTTCGAGACGAATGGCTTGCCAGACACCTCGGTCAAGAAAAGCCGAGAACAATGGCAGCATTAACAAGCCTCATGACCCGTTTTTGCGCGGGCGAGGACAGCTGGTTAGCCCAATGCAACACCAGTGACCCAAGTACATCCGAAGTCAGGGATGGAAATGGGAAATCATGATGCAGCAAGAATAAGCGCCGGAATAAAGAAGACAACCCAAAGAGCACGGCGTTAAACGCTGGATTTAGAAGCTCTCGACCAGGGAAGCAGAGGACGCCCTCCAAACGCAACAGAGACAAATTGTCCAGCCTAAACAAAATTCTGGACCAAATATGTCAGATCCATAGCACCCCGGATAAACCTGCAAATCATACCCACAGAGAATGTTGGGTCTTCAAACAGTCCGGCAAGCTCAACGCCGAACATAAGGGGCAGGATACACCAAGTGAGGACGAGGACGAGCCTCGCAAGCAAAGCACAGGGGAACAGAAAAAATTCCCACCAGAAGTCAAAACAGTCAACGTGTTACACGTGATAAAAGGGAGAAACAAAGTGGCACCTTTAGAGGAACATGCCCCAGGGCCTATCACCGCGGAGCTCCACCACTAGTCGTCCCAACCGATCACCTTCGACCATCAGGATTACTCGGCAAGTATCCGGCATGTAGGATGGGCTGCCTTGGTATTAGATCCAATAATTGACGGATACCACTTCACCCGAGTCCTGATGGACGGCGACAACAGTTTAAATCTGATATATCAGGACACAGTCCGCAAAATGGGGATAGACCCAACAAAAAATTGCCGCAACAATGCTACCTTTAAAGGAGTAACGCCAGACCCGGAGGCTCACTGTAGGGGCTCCCTGCTACTAGAGGTTATATTCGGCTTCCCCGATAACTTCCACAGCGAAAATTTAACTTTCCACGTCGCTCCATTCCAAAGTGGCTATCAAGCACTACTCGGACGCGAAGCTTTCACTCGCTTTAACGCAATACCGCATTACGCTTCCCTCAAGCTCAAGATGCCCGGTCCACGTGGCATCATTACAGTAAATGGAAATATTGAGCGCTCCTTGCGCGCCGAAGATGGTGCGGCCGCCTTGGCCGCCGCACACTAAACGGCCTCACCAACTCAAGCATTTGACAGGTCGTTAAGACCACGGACACGGCTAGACGAGTCCGGCTCAACTATATGTAATTAATACAGGTTTGATGGCTATACCCCTATTACAATACAAGGGGCTCAACACGTGCGCAAAAGTGGCAATAAGGCTCACCTTTACTCATTTTCAACTATATATTGTTTATTTAGTATAACATAACTTTTGCACAGCAACTTTTCAATTAAGTTTCTCTCTTTTTCAGATGACCATCATGCTACACCCGTCTAAGATACGGCACAACGGAGACATAGGCGCAGACGTGCAGCAGAGACCCGTTCCAAGGATTCTTTGTAGATTAAGACCCTGCGTAAACCTTTTTTACTGTCTCTTGTTGATTTACATCCCTCGGATTCTCAGTACAACCAAGAAGGATGCTGGCGTATTGGCATGTGGCCACGCCAGAATAATGCACGTACCTAGACACCAGGGGCTTATTACAAAGGGTACTGTTTAGACTTGGTTTACACCATAAAGACCAAATACCTTAGGGAGTGTTCGACGTCGCGAGTTTGGCCTTATATGCATCAGCTCTGAATCATGTCTTTGGTCAAATGTTGGGTTTGCCCGGCTCCTGTGTTTTGCTGCCTTACTTTCCGCTCTATCGGCTAAGGCGGCACCCGGAGAACTACTGCGATTGTGCCCTGGTTCATTCGGACAAGCACCTCAGTAGAGAAAGCCGAAAACTGACTGTCATGATATAGCGTGAGACTGGTCAACCACTCGATGACTTATTGGAATCTTCGGGATTCCTCCGCATTAACGAAGGGCCGTTTCCCGGCCAGGCATGTACGCACCCCGAATCCGGATGAGTGCGGAGCCACCAGGGGCTATATAGTAGCCCCACTGTCAAACTCCTATGGCTAAGTGAAAGTGTTAAAGCATTATAGTCCGGTTGCCTAGTTCGCTGCGCTATCACCTCCTTAATAGGACCAAGACATTGGATTAAGTGTGAATACGTGTCTTCTACGAACACCCCCGCATTATATGCGTGGGGGCTGAAGCCGACGACTGCAATCTTTCAGGTTATATACAGGTATACATAAACGGCTGCACAGGAGGCATCACAATACTTTCAGGCAAAAGTATAAATACAGCCTTGATAAATTTAATAAAACGTTGTTTTTACAATGGGAATACATGTCACTCAAACATAACATTCTTCAAGCACTGGGCCTCTATCGAACGAGCGCCCTCAAAACTTCTTCAAAATAGTGCTCGGCAGCCACTCGGCCTATGGCTGAACCCTGCGCCGCGACAGTGGTGGCATCCATCTCCGCCAAGTATGTTTTGACACGGGCAAGGGCCATCCGCGAGCCTTCTATGCACGCCGACCTCTTCATTGCATTAATGCGTGGCACCGCACCAAGCTAAAATAGTTGTTCGGCTTTGGCCTTTCCAGCCACAGATGATCCACGACAGACCTCATGGCGAGTCCAGACAATCTATTGAGTTCGGCCCATTCGGCAAGCTAATCAGTCAATGGAAGCGAACGCTCTGGAACGTTAAATTGTGACCAGAACAGCTTGTCCACTTGACGATCTGTCTGATCTCGAAAGTATTCGGCCGCATCGACAGCGCCCGTCGCTAAATCCAGCTATGCGTCGGCCGAATTCCACAGCCGATCCAGAGGGGCATACCGCGGATCGCCGAACTTCCTCCGCAGCATAAAGGGCTTCCCAGCCACAATGTCCCTGGCTTCATGCAGTTCCTCCTTCTTTGCTCTCATTGCAGAGCGGGTGTCTTTGGTCGCCATTGTGGCCTTTTCGAGGTCCTTAGCCTTCGCCCGGCTTTCTTCTTCAAAAAACTTACAGCGGTCGGCAGCGTCTTTTAACTTCACAGCCATTTTGGCCATTTTCTCTTTGCTCTCGCTATGCGCGGCCTTCTCGGCTCTCAACTCTTCGGCCGCCTTCAAAGCGGCCGCATTACTATTCCTTGTTTGCTCCTTGGCTCGGGCAAGCTCCGTCTGCAGGGCCTCCACGGTGGCAGCTCCATCTGCAGTCACAACATATTCAAGATACTGGCATCACGCTGCTCTTACTATGTGACATTCACTATAAACATCACCTACCCTGTGCCTCGTCAAGCCTCTTGTTAACAAGCTCGATGTCGGCATCCGCCGCATCCAGTCGCCGCTTTAGTTCGGCAACCCCATCAGTCCGGCTAGCCACCGGAGCTTCAGACACCTGCACATAAAGGCGGTCTGGTTATTACCTGGGACTACGATCCTCTGTTCGCCGCTGTTTTCAACGACAACCAGAGTCTCAGGGGCTACTATCTACACAGGGCACACCTAAAAATGTGCGGTACTACCACAAATGCATATCATTTCACGTACCTCAAAGCCCGTCAGTAGACTCATAAAGGCTTCATGCAACCCGCTTTCGGCGGACGAGATCCTTTCAATCACCGTACCCATCAATGTATGGTGCTCTTCTGAGATAGTGGCTCGCCCTAGCAGATCCCTCAGTGCGTCCGACCGCATACCAGACGGTGCCGGATTCTTTTGGTTGCTCTCTTCAAGAGCCGGATACTGGGGACTTCGGGCGACCATAGGATTATCTTCAGGCTTCACCGGATCCAGGGTGACCCTCCGCGACGACACTTCAAGGTCGCCCGCTTCTTGAGCTGGGGAGTCCAGGGGAGGTGTTTCACTCTCCATATCTCCGGAAGAAGATCTCCCGAAGACGAGCTCTGCTGAGAAGGGCATAGATCCGAACTGCAAGATAAATGCTTCGGTTATTTTTCTCAGAAGTAAGGTAGTATATCTTCGCTATTAAGTACCTTTTGATTACTTACAGCTCGTTAGAGGGCTAATCCCCGCATGGACTTTGTGCGGTAAGAGCACCCTCCGAGGCAGGACCCTCTGGTGGAGTTTTCTTCTCCCGTTTGGAGACCTTGGTTTCCGGATCTTAAGAGGCAGTCCTCTTCCTCCCTCAGGGCGATGGAACGTCAGATTCTTCCCCTTGGGTTATCCTCCCTCACGGAGGTGCTCGTTCCCTCGGTTGGAATAGGTAGCGGTGAAGGCCCGCTTTCGCCCCCTTTATTCCCCCCTTCGTCTTCCCTTGAGGGCACCAGGCAAGGTGCTGGCTCGAGCATCTTTTCCAGCACCGGATTGTCCAAGCCTTCGGGAAGGGGAGCCAAACACCGGATCATCGTCGCCTTTGTTATCCAGTCCTGGTCAAAAGAGCGATTCTTCAGAATGATGTCATGATAAAAGAAAGACAATGTGTTTGACTAGAGGATTACTTACTTGGGCCGCGGTGCGGTTGCTGCTCAGGCCCACGTCCTCGGTGGTGTCCGGACACTCTATTTGGGGTCCGAAGAACGACTTGTACATCTCCTCGTGCGTCAGGCCAAGGAAATTCTGAATAGCGCGCGGTCCTTCTGGGTTGAATTCCCACAAGCGGAGGGGCCGGCGTTTGCAAGGCTGGACTCGACGAACCAGCATAACTTGCACTACCATAATCAAACTGAAATCTCCCTCGAAGAGATCTCGAATGCGGCTCTGCAGTGTGGGCACATCCTTGGCTGGACCCCAGCTCAGCCCCCTGCTGATCCATGACATCAGTTGTGGTGGAGGGCCCGAGCGAAAGGTGGGGGAAGCTACCCACTTGGCACTTCTAGGAGCGGTGACGTAGAACCATTCCCGTTGCCATAATCCGGACACCTCTGGAAAGGAAGCCTTTGGCCATGGAGCTCCAGCGATCTTGCTTATTAATGCACCTCTGCACGCTGCCCCTCGACCGTCTTCGTCTTCACATCAAAGGTCTTGAGCCACAGGCCGAAGTGAGGGGTAATGCGAAGGAAGGCCTCACATACGACAATGAATGCCGAGATGTGGAGAAAGGAATTCGGGGCTAGATCCTGGAAATCAAGCCCGTAATAGAACATCAAACCCCTAACGAAGGGATCTAGAGTGAGGCCTAGCCCTCGGAGGAAGTGGGAGATGAACAGGACGTCTTCATTGGGTTCAGGAGTAGGGACAACCTGCCCTCGGGCAGGCAGCTGATGCGAAACTTCGGCGGTCAGGTATCTTGCCTCCCTCAACTTCTTGATATCCTCTTCTGTGACGGAGGAGGGCATCCACCGGCCCTGGAGGCTGGATCCGGACATGATTGAAGGTCCGAAGCACCTGACCTGGGCTTTGGGTGTTAGAACTCGAGGCGGGGGAAGGATTCGATTGAGCATGGGAGGAAAAAAGTAAAAGCCTTGTCCCTTTATAAAGAGGGTGAATATCAAGCGTCCTCCTCGTGGCCGTTGGGACTTGCCTAAAATCTAGGAGTCCTAGGTACGGTTGGGTTACCCACACCCGTATTGATGAGAATCCCGTAATAAGGGGGACACGATCTCTGCTTTGACAAGACGTGTCAAGAAACTGCCTCGCGTTATGTGCGGGGCTGGTTAAAGAAAAGTGGTTCGAATAATCACCGAGCCATGGCATGATGTCATGTTGCCAAAACGTGTCAACAGATTAGATTTGTGGAAATATTATTCTCTCTATGGTGGTATGTGGAATTTATTTTGCAGGGTCGGACACTATCCTTTTATTCAAACTCTTCTGTGGTGTATCCGGAGGAGGAACCCGCCTTGCAATGCCGAAAACAGTACTGCGCGCCGGACTCATCGTCATTGAAGCCTCGTTCAAGGGACTGTGGGAGTCCTGGATTAGGGGGTCTCCGGACAGCCGTACTATATCCTTTGACCGGACTGTTGGACTATGAAGAGACAAGATTGAAGACTTCGTCTCGTGTCCGGATGGGACTCTACTTGGCGTGGAAGGCAAGCTAGGCAGTACGGATATGGATATCTCCTCCTTTGCAACCGACCTTGTGTAACCCTAGCCCCCTTCGGTGTCTATATAAACCGGAGGGTTTTAGTCCATAGGACAACATACAATCATACCATAGGCTAGCTTCTAGGGTTTAGCCTCTCCGATCTCGTGGTAGATCAACTCTTATAATACTCATATCATCAAGAATAAATCAAGCAGGACGTATGGTTTTACCTCCATCAAGAGGGCCCGAACCTGGGTAAAACATCGTGTCCCCTGCCTCCTGTTACCATCCGCCTTAGACACACAGTTCGGGACCCCCTACCCGAGATCTGCCGGTTTTGACACCGACAGTCCTTCAAGTAAGTTGTCATCGGTGCAAGCAATAAAAATTGCTCTCTAAAGATGTGTGAATTATTAGTGTGGAGAAAATAAGCTTTATACGATCTTGTGATGTGGAAGAAATAAAAGCGACGGACTGCATAATAAAGGTCCACGTCACATGTGGCAATATAAAGTGACGTTCTTTTGCATTAAGATTCTGTGCATCCAACCATAAAGGCGCATGACAACCTCTGCTTCCCTCTACGAAGGGCCTATCTTTTATTCTTGTCTTATACTTCATGCAAAGAGTCATGGTGATATTCACCTTCCTTTTTACATTTTATCCTTTGGCAAGCACATTGTGTTGGAAAGATCCTGATATATATAGCTAATTGGATGTGAGTTCTCATGAACTATTATTGTTGACATTACCCTTGAGGTAAAAAGTTGGGAGGCAAAACTATAAGCCCCTATCTTTCTCTGTGTCTGATTAAAACTTCATAACCATAAATATCGCATGAGTGTTAGCAATTATGAAAGACTAAAAGATGGTTGAGTATGTGGACTTGCTGAAAAGCTCTTATATTGACTCTTTCCTATGTTATGATAAATTGCAATTGCCTCAATGACTGAGATTAGAGTTTGTTGGTTCTCAATGAAGTTTATGATTCATACTTGAAATTGTGATTGATTTGTTACTTTAGCATAAGAGATCATGTGACAATATATATATATGTTGCTGTTCTAAGAATGATCATGATGCCCTCATGTCCGTATTTTATTTTATCGACACCTCTATCTCTAAAACATGTGGACATATTTTTTGATTTCGGCTTTCGCTTGAGGACAAGCGAGGTCTAAGCTTGTGGGAGTTGATACGTCTATTTTGCATCATGCTTTTATATTGATATTTATTGCATTATGGGCTGTTATTACACATTATGTCACAATACTTATGCATATTCTCTCTTATTTTACAAGGTTTACATGAAGAGGGGGAATGCCGGCAGCTAGAATTCTGGGCTGGAAAAGGAGCAAATATTAGAGACCTATTTTGCACATCTCCAAAAGTCCTGAAACTTCACGGGAGCATGTTTCAGAATATATATAAAATATTGGGCGAAAGAAGTACTAGAGGGGGGCCACCCGCCGTCCATGAGGGTGGGGGTGCGCCCTACCCCCTTGGGCGCGCCCCCTGCCTCGTGGGCCCCCTGGTGGCCCTCTGATGCCCATCTTATGCTATATGAGGTCTTTCATCCGAGAAAAAAAATCATAAGCTCGCTCACGGGACGAAACTCCGCCGCCACGAGGCAGAACCTTGGCAGAACCAACCTAGGGCTCCGACAGAGCTGTTCTGCCGGGGAAACTTCCCTCTGGGAGGGGGAAATCATCACCATCGTCATCACCAACGATCTTCTCATCGGGAAGGGGACAATCTCCATCAACATCTTCACCGGCACCATCTCATCTCAAACCCTGGTTCATCTCTTGTATCCAATCTTTGTATCCAAACCTCAGATTGGTACCTGTGGGTTGCTAGTAGTGTTGATTACTCCTTGTAGTTGATGCTAGTTGGTTTACTTGGTGGAGGATCATATGTTCAGATCCATTATGCATATTAATACCCCTCTGATTATGAACATGAATATGATTTGTGAGTAGTTACGTTTGTTCCCGAGGACATGGGTGAAGTCTTGCTATAAGTACTCATGTGAATTTGGTATTCGTTCGATATTTTGATGAGATGTATGTTGTCATCCCTTTAGTGGTGTCATGTGAACGTCGACTACATGACACTTCACCATTGTTTGGGCCTAAAGGGAGGCATTGGGAAGTAATAAGTAGATGATGGGTTGCTAGAGTAACAGAAGCTTAAACCCTAGTTTATGTGTTGCTTCATAAGGGGCTGATTTGGATCCATATGTTCCATGCTATGGTTAGGTTTACCTTAATACTTCTGTTGTACTTGCGGATGCTTGCAATGGGGGTTAATCATAAGTGGGATGCTTGTCCAAGTAAGGACAGCACCCAAGCACCGGTCCACCCACATATCAGATTATCAAAGTACCGAACGCGAATCATATGGACGTGATGAAAACTAGCTTGACGATAATTCCCATGTGTCCTCGGGAGCGATTTCCTTCATGTAAGAGTTTGTCTAGGCTTGTCCTTTGCTACAAAAAGGATTGGGCCATCTTTCTGCACCTTATTTACTTTTATTACTTGCTACTCGTTACAAATTACCTTATCACAAAACTATCTGTTACCGATAATTTCAGTGCTTGCAGAGAATACCTTATTGAAAACTACTTATCATTTCCTTCTGCTCCTCATTGGGTTCGACACTCTTACTTATCGAAAAGGCTACGATAGATCCCCTACACTTGTGGGTCATCAACAATTCATTTTGAAAAAAATTAGTTTGGGCAATTAAGATATGGAAGATTCTAGAACAAAGGAGAAGTGCTTGTGTTTTGAGGTTTGTGCATTATGCTCAAGTTCAACCATGGAGTCTTCTAGATTCTACATGTTGCAAAATCTGGTGGAATGTAGATGATATCCAATGGCCAGTAGTGCTCGGATTTTCCATCTTTGTACCGTCGGATTGGCTTCATCCAATGACCAACTTTCAAAGTTATTCACACACTATCTCAACTATTATAAAAAACTGAGTTGGTGATGATGGTGTGCCTGCCATCTTGTAATATAGACCGTCTGATCTATATATGACGGATAGAAATCAAACTATGACAATTTTTCAAAAAACCCACACCTCTATCCACATTTACAGATAAGGCCTTGCATCGTTCATCCTTATCTCCCACAACCTCATTGCTGAGCAATTAAAAAAGGAAGTCTCTGGAACAATCTGGCATGGTGGCCGCTGCCGGCGCCGTCCATCCCCATGCCTCCGCCCAGTCCGACCACCAGTTACCACCACGCCTCACTCCTCCTCACCTTATCTCTCATCTTTCTCGAGATATTTTTGATGAAATTCTCGAGATACCATTTTTCTAATAAAATTCTCGAGATATCATTAGTTTTTACACATGGGATTAGTCCTGCATGGGTCAATCACAACAGGTGTTTTGTAAAAAAATGCATCTTGATGTTCCGTGCAATGCATGGGCATCTTTCTAGTATCTCTACTCTTATAAAAAACAGAGTTGGTGATGATGGTGTGCCTGCCATCCTGCAATATAGGCCGTCTGATTTCTGACAGATAGGAAGGAAACTATGGCAATTCTGCAAAGAGATACCCACACCCCTCTCCACATTTGCAAATAAGGCCTTCCCTCGTTCATCCTTTTCTCTCACAAGATAAACTACTCATACAAATGCATTGATACGTCTCCAACGTATCTATAATTTCTGATTGTTCCATGCTATTATATTATCAACCTTGGATGTTTTATATGCATTTGTATGCTATTTTATATGATTTTTGGGACTAACCTATTAACCTAGAGCCCAGTGCGAGTTTCTGTTTTTTCCTTGTTTTTGAGTATCGCAGAAAAGGAAAACCAAACAAAGTCCAATTGACCTGAAAATTCACGGAGATTGTTTTTGGACAAGAAGAAGCCCAAGGAGTACCCGAGATGGACCAAAGGAGTCCCGAGGCCACCACGACGGTGGGGGCACGCCCCCTATCTCGTGGCCGCCTCGGGGACCCCCCTGACTTGTTCCCGACTCCAACACCTCTTATATATACCCAAGCTTCCAGAACATAACTTAGATCGGGAGTTCCGCCGCTGCAAGCCTCGGTAGTCACCGAAAACCAATCTATACCCATTCCGGCACCCTGCCGGAGGGGGGAATCCCTCTCAGGTGGCCATCCTCATCATCCCGGCGCTCTCCATGATGAGGAGGGAGTAGTTCACCCTCAGGACTGAGGGTATGTACCAGTAGCTATGTGTTTGATCTCTCTCTCTCTCTCTCTCTCTCGTTCTTGATTCGGCACAATCTTGATGTAGCACGAGCTTTGCTATTATAGTTGGATCTTATGATGTTTCTCCCCCTCTACTCTCTTGGAACGGATTGAGTTTTCCCTTTGAAGTTATCTTACCGGATTGAGTCTTTAAGGATTTGAGAACACTTGATGTATGTCTTGCTTGTGCTTATTTGTGGTGACAATGGGATATTCACGTGATCCACTTGATGTATGTTTTGGTGATCAACTTGCAAGTTCCGTGACCTCGTGAACTTATGCATAGGGGTTGGCACACGTTTTCGTCTTGAATCTCTGGTAGAAACTTTGGGGCACTCTTTGAAGTTCTTTGTGTTGGTTGAATAGATGAATCTGAGATTGTGTGATGCATATCGTATAATCATACCCACGGATACTTGAGGTGACATTGTTGTATCTAGGTGACATTAGGGTTTTGGTTGATTTGTGTCTTAAGGTGTTTTTCTAGTACGAACTCTAGGATAGATCGAACGGAAAGAATAGCTTCGTGTTATTTTACTATGGACTCTTGGATAGATCGATGAGGTGATTTCGTACCCTACAATAATCTCTTCGTTTGTTCTCTGCTATTAGTGACTTTGGAGTGACTCTTTGTTGCATGTTGAGGGATAGTAATATGATCCAATTATGTTATTATTGTTGAGAGAACTTGCACTAGTGAAAGTATGAACCCTAGGCCTTGTTTTGAAGCATTGCAATACCATTTTCGCTCACTTTTATCATTAGTTACCTTGCTGTTTTTATATTCTCAGATTACAAAAACCTATATCTACCATCCATATCGCACTTGTATCACCATCTCTCCGCCGAACTAGTGCACCTATAAAATTTACCATTGTATTGGGTGTGTTGGGGACACAAGAGACTCTTTGTTATTTGGTTGCAGGGTTATTTGAGAGAGACCATCTTCATCCTACGCCTCCCAAGGATTGATAAACCTTACATCATCCACTTGAGGGAAATTTGCTACTGTCCTACAAACCTCTGTACTTGGAGGCCCAACAACGTCTACAAGAAGAAGGTTGTGTCATAGACATCAAGCTCTTTTCTGGCGCCGTTGCCGGGGAGGTTAGCACCTGAAGGTATATCTTTAGATCTTGCATTCGAATATTTTTGTTTTTTATTTTATCACCAGTTTAGTCTATAAAAGAAAATTACAAAAATGGAATTGAGGGTACCTCATATGCTTCATCTTTTTAATATCTTTCATGAGAATAAGGATTCCGATAATTGTGCCAAAATGCTAGAAGAAGAATGTATTAAAATATTTGGCACTAAATCTTTGGATGATGAGCATGATTGAAATGTTGTTAGTATGAACTCATTGAATATCCATGATGCTAATGATATGCAAAGCCATAAGCTTGGGGATGCTATGTTTGATGAAGATGATATTTTTTATCCCCCAAGTTTTGATGAGCAAATTTATTTTGATGATAGCATGCCTCCTATTTATGATGATTATATTGATGAAAGTGGGTTTGGAAGTGTGTCGACTTTAGGAAGTAATGATCCCAGTATTTTGGAGGGTGTTGGATCTTATTGTGATAATTATGAAAGTGAGTTTGGAGAGGTCATGACTTTAGTTAATGTTAATCCTACTATTTTGGAAGAGTGTCAACTTTGCATACATGTGGATCGTGTTAAGAATATGTTTTGTGATAGATATACTGTTGAATTTTCTTATGATCCTACATGTAATTATTATGAGGGAGGAACATATGCTTGTAGGAATTGCAATAATATCAAGTTTCCTCTCTATGTGCTTAAAGTTTTGAAGTTTTGCTTGCTTTACCTTCCTATGAAAGTTGATTATTATTCCCAGAAATTGTTTGGTCACAAAATCCCTATGCATAGGAAGTGGGATAGGCTTAAATGTGCTAGTTATATTCTTCATGATGCTCTCTTTATGTTTCAATTCTTATCTTTTATGTGAGCATCATTGAAATCATCATGCCTAGCTAGGGGCGTTAAACGATAGCGCTTGTTGGGAGGCAACCCAATTTTATTTTTGTTCCTTGCTTTTTGTTCCTGTTTAGTAATAAAAAATCATCTATCCTCTGTTATGGCTGTGTTTTTTATTTATTAATTACTGTTTGTGCCAAGTAAAGCCTTTACGATCTTCTTGGGTGATTGTTATTTGATCTTGCTGTAAAAATAGAAAGTATGCGCTCACGAGAATAATTTTCTTTTTTACCAGAGAGCGATAAAATACCAATTCCACTTGAAGTAGATTAATAAACAAATTTCCTAGGACTTTCTAATTTCTCAGGATTTTTGGAGTTAGAGAAGTATTCGAAACCTACATATTACTACAGACTATTCTGTTTTTGACATATTCTGTTTTCTATGTGTTGTTTGCTTATTTTGATGAATCTATGAGTAGTATTGGAGGGTATGAACCATAGAGAAGTTGGAATACAGTATATATTACACCAATATGAATTTAGAATGAGTTCACAACAGTACCTAAGTGGTGATTTATCTTCTTATACTAACGGAGCTTACGAGTTTTCTGTTAAGTTTTGTGTTGTGAAGTTTTCAAGTTTTGGGTAAAGATTCGATGGACTATGGAAGAAGGAGTGGCAAGAGCCTAAGCTTGGGGATTCCCAAGGCAACCCAAGGTATTATTCAAGGACAGCCAAGAGCCTAAGCTTGGGGATGCCCCGGATGGCATCCCCTCTTTCGTCTTCGTTCATCAGTAACTTTACTTGGAGCTATATTTTATTCACCACATGATATGTGTTTTGCTTGGAGCGTCATTTTATTCTCTTTTGTTTTGCTTTCTGTTTTAATGATATACCAAGATCTGAAATTATTAAATGTTAGAGAGTCTTTACATAGTTGCATAATTATTCGACTACTCATTGATCTTCACTTATATCTTGTGGAGTAGTTTGTCGTTTGCTCTAGTACTTCACTTATATCTTTTTAGAGCATGGCGGTAGTTTTATTTTGAAGAAATTGTTGAACTCTCATGCTTCACTTATATTATTTTGAGAGTCTTTAGAACAGCATGGTAATTTGCTTTATAACATTAGTCCTACTATGATGGGCATTCAAGATGGGTATAATAAAAACTTTCATATAGAGTGCATTGAATACTATGAGAAGTTTGATACTTGATGATTGTTTTGAGATATAAAGATGGTGATATTAGAGTCATGCTAGTTGAGTAGTTGTGAATTTGAGAGATACTTGTGTAAAAGTTTGTGATTCCCGTAGCATGCACATATGGTGAACCGTTATGTGATGAAGTCGGAGCATGATTTATTTATTGATTGTCTTCCTTATGAGTGGCGGTCGGAGACGAGCGATGGTCTTCTCCTACCAATCTATCCCCCTAGGAGCATGCACATAGTACTTCATTCTGATAACTAATAGATTTTTGCAATAAGTATGTGAGTTCTTTATGACTAATGTTGAGTCCATGGATTATACGAACTCTCACCCTTCCACCATTGCTAGCCTCTCTTGTGCCGCGCAACTTTCGCCGGTACCATACACCCACCATTACCTTCCTCAAAACAGCCACCATACCTACCTATTATGGCATTTCCGTAGCCATTCCGAGATATATTGCCATGCAACTTTCCACCGTTCCATTTATTATGACACGCTTCATCATTGTCATATTGCTTTGCATGATCATGTAGTTGACATCGTATTTGTGGCAAAGCCACCATTCATAATTATTTCATACATGTCACTCTTGATTCATTGCACATCCCGGTACACCGCCAGAGGCATTCACATAGAGTCATATTTTGTTCTAAGTATCGAGTTGTAATTCTTGAGTTGTAAGTAAATAAAAGTGTGATGATCATCATTATTAGAGCATTGTCACATGTGAGGAAAGGATGATGGAGACTATGATCCCCCCACAAGTTGGGATGAGACTCTGGACGAAAAATAAAAAAGAGAAAAAAGAGGAGATAAAAAAGAGAAGGCCCAAAAAAATGAGAGAAAAAGAGAGAAGGGGCAATGCTACTATGCTTTTACCACACTTGTGCTTCAAAGTGTAACATCCCAAATTTCCTATTTGGAATGTTATACTTAGATCATTCAGGCATATCATATTTTATTGCAATTCGTTTCATGATCCTCGAAATTCTAAGCAACTCAAGGACCCACAGAGAGAGTTGGGGATTTCATCATTTTCATATTTGAATTTTTCTCAAATATCAAAACAAGGATCATTTTGGTTTTAATTATTTTTCTCTCTGAAAATATTTCTAATTAAAATATATGAGCAGAGATAATATGACCTCTCCAAAATAAATGAAATATTAGAGGAAAATATTAAAATCAAATAAGTATTTTTTATTTGGATTTTTCTACAATTTTATTTGAATTAGGAAAAAATTGCATATTTCAAAATTGCATTTTTAGGCCAAAAAATGTTCATCCCATTCTAAATATTTTATTTAGACGGTGAAATTTTATTTTGGCATTTTTAGAATTTTATTTTAATTTCTAGGATTTTTCGGGCGAAACCTATTTTAAAAAAACTCCCCGTCGGAACAAACTAGGCCGAGGCCCTGCTGGCCCAGCTGCCGCGCCACCCTCCCTGTCCCGTGTCGCCGCCGGACTCGGAGGAGTCTGAGTCGCGCCCGCCGCGCCGACCCCCTCCCCAAGTTGGGTGCCGCCGCCACCTCGCTCCCCCCTTTAAAAGCCCACCCCGGGGCCCCCAGGAGTCCCGAGTCGCCGCCGCCTGCCCCGCCGCCACGCCACTCGCCGCTGCTGCCGCGCCGCCGCCTGCCGCCGCTGCTGCCTCGCCTCGCAGGAGCCACGCCGTACGTCGCCGGAGCCGCCGCCGACCCGACCCGATCTGAGCCACCGTTTTTTCGATTTTAGGTAAAACCCTGTTTTTAAAAAACCCTTGATGCGTTTTTTATTTTTATTTTGGTTCAGTTTTTCTCGCTTTAGTTATTTAGCGGACGCCCGTCCATTTGTTCGTTTTAACGAACGTTGTTCGTCAGTTAGCCGCACACAGCGAACATTCGTTCGTTAGCCTGTTCATCTTGTTTTTTTTCAAGGGTTTTTTCTGTGATTATTTTCGATCGCGATTTCTGCCCTAATCTTCGTTTTAGTTTATCTTTTCGCTTGTTTATCCAAAATTGGTGAAACAAGCGCCTAGATCTTCGTCTCGAAGCCCTCTTTCTGTTTAACCAACATGAACAAGATTTTGGTATTGTAAAATTTGACTTCAGTCCAGATTAGTAAACGGATCTTGTTTCTTTCGTAGTTTGAGTTTCGTTGCTCCGTTTGATTTGATTCTTTTTGCGAACCGGAGTTCTTCAGTTGAACTTTCTGGTTAGATCTTCTTGTTTGAGTTTTACCCGTGCATCTTTTCTTGATTGCTTTTGTGCGCAATTGTTTGTTTGCGATAGAATTCCCGGAGTGCGAAGCGTGCTACTACGAGTCACTATGTTTTCCGGATCATCTGCAAGGCAAGTAACACATTGATCATACCCCTTTCTTTACCCAGTTTTATGCATTAGTTTCAACCCTCACACATTTTATGAGTAGGAGCTCTTAACATGTGGGCCTGGGAAGTAGTTGATGAGGTAGACCCTATTACCTATTTTATTATCAAACCCTTGGGAGTTACTTCTACGTTATGCTTATATTGCCATGCTATGCTTGTAGACGTGGATTGGGTTTGAGAGTATCCATGACAGATGTGAGTTTGTTAATTAATGGTTCAACTTTTGGTGGCAACTTTAATACACATCTGGGTGGATTGCTTGTGGGCACTTGGAGAATCAAGTGTTGTCCTAGGATATCCTGGAGTACCCGAGTGATTATCCTATGGTCCGCCACCCAGGCTCAAAGGGATCATAAGATTATTCATGCTAGAAACTTCGGTGTGCAGCCACAAGCTATTATGGGCTCTAGCATAGTTGAGTATGTTGCATTACCTGTTCCAGTGGTAGGCTAGCCGATGTAGGGGATGTAGGTTGGTACTGTCTACCCAGGGTTAGAGTTAATGCTTCTGAAAGACTGTGTCTCGGTCATCCGTTTCTCAAACACCTTGTAGTGCGAGAAATCCAACGGAGGAGATCGAGTCTTGTGGGGAAAAGTGTGCAAACCTCTGCAGAGTGTATAATCTAATCATGGTTAGCCATGTCCCCGGTTATGGACATCCAGAGTATCTGGTACTTGAATTATTGATTTGATCTCATCACTCTAAATTAATTTGTTGGGATGTTACTGATTACTTTAAATGGGATTGAGTTGGAGGAAGCTTCTCAATGTTTCAACTACCATGATAGTTAAATAGAATATATTCCTTTGTTGTAGGAAAAAATTGGCTTTTCGCAAAACACTATAACCATAGAGCCTCCACTAGCCATAATTGCATGTAGTGATAGCATTTATTCTGTTAATTGCTCTACTGTGTTACTATGCCAGCATATTCCATGTGCTGACCCATTTCAGGCTGCAACGTATCATGTTGCAGACTTTTCGGACGACGAGTAAGGTGCCATAGGTCATTTGTCATGCACTCAGCTATGCCGTTGGTGTTGATGGACTCACTTTATCTTCCAAGCCTTCCGTTGTTATCTTATTTAGATGGCCTTAAGCCATATTATTGTAATAAGTTATCTTTTGAGACATTCGATGTAATAAGTGTGTGATTGCTACTCTGTTATAAATCCTTCGAGTACTGTGTGTGTCAGCATTACCGATCCAGGGATGACACTGAAGCACAGAGACTTGACCGTCTGAGGTCGGGTCGCTACAAGATGGTATTAGAGCACACGCTGAATGTGGGACACGACCACTAAGATGAGCCATAGGTCACTCTTCTCTACTCATTTCAGACTCCTCTCCATTTTCTACTCTTTAGGATGGCGGACTCAAGGAACAAGTTTACACAGCCGGATCAAGACACACCCTTTGGACGACACTTGAAGGAAGTCACTAGGTACCTGAACATCGGAATACCAAGCTTCACCGGGACCTACATCGCCACTTTACCAGAAGAGGAGCGTTCAATGATTCGGGTTCAAGTTCCAGGAAGGACATTCACACGAGTCACTAAGCCCATAGAGTTTTCCTTTGATGCCCCATTCTGGAGTTTAGGTAAGTGTCGGATGTGGGGTTCCAGCAAACCCTTAAGGTTTGAACACTGGGGTGCGCGCGAAGTCTTTCCTTCCCACCAATCGACGCCCTAGCTCACTAAGATCTCGCGGACAAACTCGACGAACTCGCAACACAGAAAGACACAAGATTTATACTGGTTCGGGCCACCGTTGTGGTGTAATACCCTACTCCAGTGTGGTGGTGGTGGATTGCCTCTAGGGCTGATGATGAACAGTACAAGGGAAGAACAACCTCCTGAGGTTGAGGTGTTCTTGAGCTCGGTGAGCTTGTGTGTGTGTGAGGGTGGTCTGAATGATCCGTCTCCTCCCTAAGGTGGTGGCTAGTCCTATTTATACTGGCCCTGGTCCTCTTCCCAAATATCGAGCGGGAAGGGAGCCAACAATGGTGGGATAATTCAAAGGGGGACAACTAGTACAAGCTATCCTGAAAAAAGTGGTCTTCGCTTGCCAAAGGCTCTGGTGGTGACGCCATCTTGGGCTCCACGATGACCTCCGTATTACCGTCCTCCTGGTCTTGGTCTCATTGCACCAATATAGCAACCTTTGCCTGAAGCCTCGGTACTCTTCAACTGCGCTTACCTCCTTAGCACCAAAGAGGAAACAAGGACGCTGCACGCGCCGGCGCCCGCCTGGCGCCTGCCTGGTGCCATGCGTCATGGCTCACGTCACGAGGGTCTCATGAGGTTTGCCCCGCTTTGATATCTCTGCCCCTCGCGAGCCTGCCCGGCTAGGCCACTCCCGAGGAGGTCTTGCGTCATCCACCTCGCGAGGCTTGGACCCTTGCGAGGGTCTTGGATGCTTCGCTAGTGAAGATGGGCCGTACGTCCTGCAGGCTCAGCCACGCTGTGGGCCGCATGCAGGCAAGTCTGGGGACCCCCGTTCCCAGAACATCGACAGTAGCCCCCGGGCCCAAGGTGTGCTCGGGCTTGGCTTCGCGGCGAAGCCAAGGGCCAAGTACGGAACACCGCGGGCTCCAAAAGCCTGCGGCTTCGATTGACGTGTGGCGGTTGATTGGACGTGGCCGTCTCCGCTTCCCCACGCTGCCTCGACAACTGCACGACTTGACAAGTCCCTGTGACATGCAAGGAAAACCATCATTACCTACGATCACGGGAGACGCCGGTTGGCCTTATCTTGCTATAAATGGGGAGGGGGCAGAGCCCCCCTTGCCTATCTCTTCCTCGCTTGCTTGCTTCTTCCTCCTTGCTCCACTGCCAACAACAATGGCGCCCATCAAAAAGTCTTCTACTGAAGAGAAAGGAAAAGCTCCCCGCGATGATCTGGGGCCTCTTCCGCCGAAGAAGAGGTCGATCCATCGCCGTGATGAGGCGGCGATGCAGGTGTTGTCGAGGCCTTGGTGCGAGCGGCCGCCTCCGGGGTACCTGCTGCCCTTGTATGCCCAAGCCGAAGGCTCGGGAGGACGGATTGACGAGCAGCGCCGCCCACGCCACATCCAGGGTCACCGCGCCATGGTGACGCGGGCCGTTGCCCCTGGGGTTCACGCCGCTAACTCCTCACGCGAGTTGGTGCTGTGGGCGCCGATGCCTCCGAGCTCCTGGATCCGCTTCCCTCGGTTCTTCTCCGACGTGATGCCACCGAGGGGGCCCCTCGAGCTCTGGCTGTAGCACGCCGACTGCAGCGCCCCGGCGACCTGAGCAGAGATCAAAGCGGTCCCTACCGGCAAGATCTTCATGAAGCATGGCTGGGGCAAGATCGCGCGGGTCTGCCGTGCGAGGGGCGCCCTTGCGATCCACTTCGAGTTCGACGGCGCCTCCACGATCTTCTTCAAGGTCTTCAATGCCGAGGGCCACCACCTGGAGTGCTGCTCCGGAGAGGAGCGCGAGGCTGATGTACACCCCGCTCGCGACCACTCCAGCAACAGCAGCCCTTGGGAGTCCAGCAGCTCTCCTGAGCTCTACGAGACTCCAGAGACGAGAGACAACAGCTACGTGCCCCCGAGCTCTTGCCGCGCTCGGAGCAGCACTGCGGCGTCCGGCCGTCGCCGCTGCTGATCTGGATGGGGTTGGCGCCGGCCTCCCGTGGCCATTGTTGATGATGGCATCCACTACGGAAGGATGTAGATAGGATTTCCCTTAGTATCGGCTTTTGTTTCCTGCAATGGATCATGAGTTACCCCGTGGGGGCATGTAAGGGTCTGTAATGTCCTTTGTGCTTATCTTCCCTGTTATGAAATTTTGGTGAACGCATGTCCCGTTAAGGATCGGTCCCCCCTTTCTTCCCTCGCGATAGCTTGTTGCTCTATGCCGACAGGTCCTGGTCCCCAGGAAGGCTACAACCGTCGCTGGTATGCCAGGTCGCGTGCCGTGGTCAAGGCCAGGAGGTGTGCGGCCCGAGGTCTAGTAAGCAGCCATGGTAAGGCGAGAAAGGGAGTTGACGTGGCCGCAACAGGGCTGCGGCAAGGCGTGAGTGACCATTAGGCCGAAACATTTAGCCGATCTGAGTGCGGGACTTATCTTGTTGATCTCGTGGTGACTCCTGATGTTGCGCTAGGGCTGCGCGCCTACTCGTGCGGCATAGCTAGGCTGGCCCATACGAGTTTCCTTCCCCTCATGCTCTCCTTAGTGCTCTACGTCCTCAGGTCCCGGCCCTCGAGCAAGCTCAGCCGCCGCTGGTATGCCAGGTCGCGATGCCGTGGTTAAGGCCAGGGGGTGAGGGCTGGAGAGCCAGTAAGAGCTCCTGAGTCGCGATGCTCAGGAGCCCCCCTTTTAACGCGCAAGCGAATTGCACGAGAGGAAAGGAGACTCACGGTGCCGCCTACTATCCTTCCCACTGGGTCGCTATGAACAGACACAAGAAGAAACACGGTTTGCCGTTACAGCTATCAGCCTGCCTCTGGTTGCTCTGGATGAGGAGAAGGCACTGAGGGCCTGGTGAGGTGACGTGTGCGGGGCGTGCCGCGAGCCAGAGCTCGACCACTCAGATTTGTCAGCGTGGCAGGGACGGACCCATGCACCAGCGCCATGCCTGTGTTGAGGCCCCGGGGGAGGCGATGATCGAGCAGGTGATAGCAGTTGGCAGGTTAAGCATGGAGAGAAGATTAACTTGGACAAATGCAAGAAGGTACAAGCCACCGGGTCCGGCCCGAGCAGCTTGGGGATGATGTAGCCCGAGGGGCGCCTCCAACAAGGTAAGCTGAAGATATAAGCAAAAAGGATACATGCCGCAGGGACAGACCCACGCGGCCTGGGAATAATGCAGCCCGAGGGGCACTCCCAGCTTAAACGAGCTTGGAAGATGTCACCTAGTTCTGTAGACGAAGTAGAGTTGGTGCAGCTGAAGGCGTGCGTTGAAGAAATGACTGCTCATGAGCCGCCAGGACCCTGAGCCTCAGGAGGCTCTGGGGGCTCGGGAGGTTCCCTGAAGACCGTTTCCATCTCCTCCAGAATGGCGTGATACCTGGCTTCCTGAGCCGCTAGGACACATCGCATGTTGCGCTGATAGGTCGACGCCACGCTCGGCAAGCCAAAGGGCATTCGAACGTAGCTGTGCGGCGGGCCCTCGCAGCGGCCCACATGCGAAGGCCAGAAACGCTCCTAAGATGCGGCCCTGTTGAGCCTTGGGACGTCGATGCAGACGCGCAGCTCAGCATCCTCGCCAGGATGCGAAGCTTCGCCCCGTGGGCGGCCGTCGCCGCGCATGGCTCTTGCTTCTTGCAGCTCCTGGATGGTCTTGGTGATGAACTCCTAAATGGTGGAAACTCCTTGCCCTGTGCTCTCCTGAGGGTCACGTGCCGCGAAGCACGCTTCCAAGTGGTTCCCAAACGCCTCCCTTGTGAGGTTGGCAAGGTCTGAGGCCCTCCAGAAGAGATCCCCCGAGCCCTGCCTGAGGAGGGCGCCGGGCACGCCTCCCTATGCAACGAAGGGAGGCGCCCCTAGAGCGGGCGCCGATCCTAACGTGGCTCCTGCCGCGACACCATCCTCCTGAGGTCCTGCATGGCGCGATTGCTTCTTCTTAGGGACAGCCTCTAGAGGGCCTTTATTTCTGCTGTCGGGGTCGTCGATTGCAGCAGCTTGAAAGGCGCGCTTGAGGGAGCACACCGCATCCCTCTCTTCACATGGGACCGTGATGATTCGTCCGCTTCCTGGCATCTTGAGAATGTTGTAGCCATGATGAGTGACTGCCATGAACTTGGCCAGGGCTGGATACCCGAGGATGGCATTGTATGGCAGGCGTATGTGCGCATCGTCGAAGTCGATGAGCTTAGTGCAGTAGTTCTTGCGCTCCCCGAAGGCGATAGGCAGGCGGACCTGCCCTATCGGCATGGTGGAGCCATCGGTCACTCCAGAGAAAGGCTTGGTGGGCTGGAGCTGCTTATATGGCACTCGGAGGTTGTCGAAGGTGTTGACGGACAGGACATTGAGCCCTGCGCCGCCGTCGATGAGAGTCTTGGTGACCTGCACATTGCTGATTACCGGGGAACACAACATGGGGATGGTGCCAGCGGTGGCTGCGCACTTGAGTTGATCCGTCTAGTTGAAGGTGATGGCGCATTGGGACCACCTGAGCGGGCGCGTAGCCTTGAGCTTGGGGAGTGCCGTGTTCACCTCATGAGAAAACTGCTTGAAGGTGCGCCAAGAGGCTAGGGCCTGAGCGCCGCCCAAGATGCAAGCGATTGCACGTGGCTCTTGAAAGCCCACAACCCCTCGTCCTGGTGCTGGTCGTCGATGGGGCGGTACCGCAGGAGCTCGTTCGCTGCGAGCAGTGCGGCCCATGCCTCCATGGGAGCGTGGTGCGCGTGAGACGAAGAACCGGCAGGGGTCAGCGATGGAGTGGCGGTGCAGCCGTCCCGCCACACCGAAGGATGCAGCGAGGACGCCTGCTGCCCATTCCCTGCCGGGCCGGTGGCAGCGTTGGCGGCGGGGGACGGAGAACGGCGATGTGGCCCGCCGACGGGAGCCGTCTGAGCGACGCGGGTGGTGAGGGCAGCCCGACGCTCAGCTCAAGCACGGCGTGCGTCCGCCATGGAGACGACGGAGCGATGGAACAACGAACAGATGGAAGGGAGGCTATGGCGCACCCCTACCTGGCGTGCCAAATGTCGGATGTGGGGTTCCGGCAAACCCTTAAGGTTCGAACACTGGGGTGTGCCCGAAGTCTTTCCTTCCCACCAATCGATGCCCTAGCTCACTAAGATCTCGCGGACGAACTCGACGAACTCGCAATACAGAAAGACACAAGATTTATACTGGTTCGGGCCACCGTTGTGGTGTAATACCCTACTCTAGTGTGGTGGTGGATTGCCTCTAGGGTTGATGATGAACAGTACAAGGGAAGAACAGCCTCCTGAGGTTGAGGTGTTCTTGAGCTCGGTGAGCTTGTGTGTGTGAGGGTGGTCTGAATGACCCGTCTCCTCTCTAAGGTGGTGGCTAGTCCTATTTATACTAGCCCTGGTCCTCTTCCCAAATATCGAGCAGGAAGGGAGCCAACAATGGCGGGCGAACTCGAAGGGGGACAGCTAGTACAAGCTATCCTGACAAAAGTGGTCTTCGCCTGCCAAAGGCTCTGGTGCTGACATCGTCTTGGGCTCCACGATGACCTTCATCTTGCCGTCCTCCTGGTCTTGGTCTCGTTGCAGCAATATAGCAACCTTTGCCTGATGCCTTGGTACTCTTTGCATGTGCTTGCCTCCTTAGCACCAAAGAGGAAACAAGGACGTTGCGTGCGCTGGCGCCTCCCTGGTGCCATGCGTCATGGCTCATGTCACGAGGGTCTCGTGAGGTTTGCCCTGCCTTGATATCTCCGCCCCTTGTGAGCCTGCCCAGCTAGGCCACTCCCGAGGAGGTCTTGCGTCATCCGCCTCGCGAGGCTTGGACCCTTGCGAGGGTCTTGGATGCTTTGCTGGTGAAGATGGGCCGTACGTCCTACAGGCTTAGCCATGCCGCGGGCCGCAGGCAGGCAAGTCTGGGGACCCCCGTTCCCAGAACGCCGACAGTAAGAGCATGGCAGCCCACATTGCTATGGGACATATTGGAGAAGTCTACAAACAGGAGCTGAAGGACACTATCTACCAGATATGTGGGCGTCGAGATGAGCAATGGGAGATGATCAGCACCAGGAACGACAGGTCCATTGCAGCCTTCATCCAGGAGTTAAATCATCATATTCGTCGCCAGGAGAACGAGATGTGCGCAAGCATGATAGATTTGAAGAAGGCAATGACCAGGATCACAGAGCTAGAAGAGGAACTCAAGTCTACATGCGATGGATATGAGGAGGAAATGACGATACTATTGGAGATGAATGACGACCTGACAAGGAAGCTAGGAGTTTTCATGGGAGACCCCGCGCCAGGAAGAGAAGATGACGAACCCAAGGAGATTCATTCTGAAGACTACATCATCATCGACGACATCGACTCCGACCCTGATGGTAGTGATGAGGATTATGAAGACGAAGCTGGAGTAGATATCACGAAGTCTTCCACCGATCAAAATTTCTAGATGACCACCATGTGATTAGTAGTATTCCCCATGTATATATTAGTAGTCCGAGCACTGTAACGATAGTTAGATCGATTGTATGACCTTGCTTGATATTGTTTTGGTGTGATATTGATTGTGTTTTGTCTCATGTGCATATGGGTAGTGCTTTCTCATTGACCTCATTCTATTCTAATCTCTCCCCTGTAAACCCATCAGATGCCTCCGAGACATGACCCCGGATTTGTCTTCCCACCGGAGCTCACTCAGTTGATCTAGCAGCAGAATACATTGATGCAATTGCTAGTTCAGAATCAGGGCAACAACAACAACAATAACAACAACCCACCGCCACCACCTCTAGTTGACAACTTAGCCCGTTTTCTGAGGTTACAGCCGCCGGTGTTTTCCAGTAGCACTGAGCCCATACTTGCGGATGATTGGCTATGCAGGATTGGAAGGGAGTTAACCACTGCCGGTTGCACAGATGCTGAGAAGGTGCGTTTTGCCGCACACCAATTGGATGGACCCGCTACCGCATGGTGGGAAAATTACACAGCCACTTTCCCCATAGCCAATGTTACTTGGAAGTAGTTTCAGCAAGCATTCTGCACTGCTCATGTCTCAGCTAGAGCTATGAGAATGAAGAAGCGTGAGTTTCGCAACTTACGCCAGGGCAACCGTACTGTAGGGCAGTACGTGGAGGAGTTTAGCAAGCTAGCTTGTTATGCCCTAGATGACGTGGCCACCGATGCCGCGAAACAGGAGAAGTTTATGGAAGGGCTGAATGATGAGATGAGCATGCAGTTGATGGTGGAAACATTCAACAACTACCAGGAGTTGGTAGATAAGGCTCTTATGATTGAAGGGAAGCAGCAGCAGATTGTGAGCCGTAAGAGGAAGTATGGACAAGGGAAGTACAATTCAGGAGCTCAGCAGAAGCCTCGTTTTACCCCGAACTCGGGAGGATACACCCATAACCATGGAGGCCATACCCACAATGGAGGAAGTTCTCATAATCACAATGGCCCTAGGAATGGAAATGGGAGTGGAGCAGGCAGCAATCAGAACCGCTCTAACCCAAGCACGCCCGCCAAGAAGGATTTAAGCCACATCACTTGTTTCAAGTGCGGGAAGACTGGACACTACGCCACCGAGTGTTCTGAAGCAAAGAATGGAAATGGCAATGGAAGCTCTGGGAAGAAGCCCAACCCTTTCAACAGGGGACAAGTGAACCACGTGAACGTGGAGGAAGTTGAAGAGCAGCCAGATGCAGTCATTGGTAAGTTTTTGGTTAAGTCATGTACCGCTCTCGTTCTTTTTGATACTGGTGCATTGCATTCATACATTTCAAGGGGATTTGTGGAAAAGTTTAAGTTACCCACCTTAGCCCTTAGGACACCTTTACTAGTGAGCTCACCCGGTGCAGAGTATATGGCCAGCCGATGGTGCGACCGGTTACCCTTAACCTTTAGCAGCCATGTTTTCCCCTTATACCTAATAATTTTGGAATCCCAAGGATTGGATGTGATACTTGGGATGGATTGGCTATCGAAGTATGGAGGAAACATTGATTGTGCAAGCAAGTCAATTATGCTCACTACCCCAGAGGGAAAACGGATTAATTATGTATCCAGGCATGCGCCAAGGAGGACCCAAGCAAATTCCCTCTCCGGAGTCGTCCAGGAGTAAGTACCTGTAGTGAAGGATTACCCAGATGTATTTCCAGAGGAGCTACTAGGCATGCCGCCAGATCAAGACAATGAGTTTTTGATAGAACTGTTGCCAGGGACCGGACCGATATCGAAGAGACCATACCGGATGCCTGTGAATGATCTGGAGGAGATTAAGAAACAGATTAAGGAGTTATTGGAGAAAGGTTACATTCGACAAAGCTCGTCGCCATGGGGAGCCTCAGTGCTCCTGGTTGAGAAGAAGGATGGATCATTAAGGATGGTTGTTGATTATCGTGCGTTGAATGAAGTGACAATCAAGAACAAGTACCCACTACTGATGATCAATGATTTGTTTGACCAGCTGCAAGGATCTAAAGTGTTTTTGAAGATCGATCTGCGACCAGGATACCACTAGCTGAAGATTCGAGAAAAAGATATACCTAAGACATCTTCCACCACAAGGTACGAGCTTTATGAGTATACGATTATGCCATTTGGATTGACTAATGCCCCTGCCTATTTCATGAGCATGATGAATAGGGTGTTTATGGAGTTCTTGGATAAGTTTGTTGTGGTGTTCATTGATGATATCTTGGTATACTTGAAGGATGAAGAGGAACACCAGGAGCATTTGTGTTTGGTTCTTGAGAAGCTCAGGGAACATCAGTTGTATGCCAAGTTCAGCAAATGTGAGTTTTGGTAGAAGGAAGTTGGATTCTTGGACATGTTTTATCAGGTGAAGGTATAGCAGTGGATCCCACCAAGGTTCAGTCAGTCACCGATTGGTTACCACCCACCTCGATTGGAGAGATCCACAGTTTTCTAGGACTCGCAGGATATTGCTGGAGATTCATTGAGAATTTCTCAAAGATCGCAAAACCCATGACGGAGTTGTCGAAGAAGGACACTAATGGACAGAAGAATGTGAGGACGGTTTTCAGGAGTTGAAGAAACGTCTAACTACAGCCCCAGTGTTAATTCTGCCAGATATACGCAAAGATTTCTAAGTGTATTGCGACGCATCACGCTTAGGACTTGGACGAGTACTTATGCAGGACGGAAGAGTTGTTTCATATGACTCACGTCAACTTCGATTGAATGAGTTGAATTATGCCACACATAATTTGGAGTTAGCAGCTGTAGTGCATGCACTCAAAACCTAGAGACATTTTCTTATTGGAAACCGTTGTGATGTGTACACGGATCATAAGAGTTTGAAGTACATTTTCACACAGAAGGAGCTGAATCTCAGGCAGAGGAGATGGTTGGAGTTGATAAAGGATTATGACATGAAGCTGCACTATCATCTAGGAAAGGCCAATGTCGTGGCAGACGCTTTGAGCCAGAAGAGTTACGTCAATACTCTCTTAACAGGAGGATAGCCAAAGGAGTTAGTCAAAGATCTCAGGGAGCTTCGTTTGGAGATTGTTCCTAGAGGTTTTGTTGCAGCAATGGAAGTTCAGTCAACCCTGTCGAGAAAGATTCGTGAAGCTCAGAAGGATGAAAAGGAAATTGCTGAAATAAAGGAGAGAATGAGCAAAGGAAAAGCCAAAGGTTTTTGTGAGGATGAGCATGAAACCTTGTGGTTTGAGGACCGTATTTATGTGCCTGATAATGCAGAGATCGGGAAGTTGATACTACTAGAAGCACATGACTCGCCATACTCGATACACCCCGGAAACACCAAGATGTATTTGGATTTGAAGGAGTGTTTCTGGTGGACTGGTATGAAGAAGGATACTGCCGAGTATGTAGCCATATGTGATGTATGTCAGAGAGTGAAGGCAGAACATCAGAAGCCAGCAGGATTACTGCAGCCTATATCGATACCTGAATGGAAGTGGGACAAGCTTGACATGGATTTTATCACCGGATTACCCAGGACCCGATCGGGATATGATTCTACCTGGGTAGCAGTGGACCGCTTGACCAAAGTAGCTCACTTTATCCCAGTGAAAACTACCTATACCAGTGCGAAGTTGGCCAAGATATATATGACCAGGATCATATGCCCACACGGAGTTCCGAGGACCATCGTATCAGATAGAGGAACACAGTTTACTTCAAAGTTTTGGCACCAGCTGCACCAGACTTTGGGAACCAGGCTAGAGTTCAGTACAGCCTTTCATCCGCAGACAGATGGACAGACCGAGAGAGTCAATCAGATTCTGGAAGACATGCTGAGAGCTTGTGCGCTAGATTATGGATCTAGTTGGGATGACAACTTGCCCTACACGGAGTTCTCATACAACAACAACTACCATGCTAGTTTGAAGATGGCACCGTTCGAAGCCATGTATGGAAGAAGATGCCGAACACAGTTGATGTGGGATGAAGTTGGAGACCGCTAGTTGTCTGGACCAGATTAGATTAAGCAGTCCGAAGAGAAGGTTAAGCTGATTCGAGATAGACTGAAGGTAGCTCAATCCAGACAGAAGAGCTATGCAGACTCAAAACACAAGGAGGTAGTCTATGAAGTCGGAGACAGAGCATATCTTCGTGTGTCACCGCTCCGAGGAGTTAAGCGATTTGGAGTCAAGGGAAAGTTAGCCCCGAGATTTGTAGGACCATACCGAGTTTTGGAATGTATGGGAGAGGTAGCCTACAAGTTGGAGTTTCCCGAAGGACTGTCAGGAGTTCATGATGTGTTTCACGTTTCCCAGTTGAAGAAGTGCCATGCAGAGATGGCCGATATCCCTTTGAGAGATACAGTGCCCCTGGAAGCAATTCAGTTGGACAGTGATCTGACCTATGAGGAGAAACCAGTCAAGATTCTCGAGTTTGCCACCCGAGTTACTCGCAGCAAGGTTATAAAGTTTTGCAAAGTTCAGTGGAGCCACCACACCGAGGATGAAGCCACCTGGAAACGAGAGGATGATCTACGCAAAGACCACCCACACCTATTTTCTAGCCAACCCGAATCTCGAGGGCGAGATTCATCTTAAGGGGGGTAGGTTTGTAACATCCCAAATTTCCAATTTGGAATGTTATACTTAGATCATTCATGCATATCATATTTTATTGCATTTCATTTCGCGATCCTCGAAATTCTGAGCAACTCAAGGACCCACGGAGAGAGTTGGGGATTTCATCGTTTTCATATTTGCATTTTTCTCAAATATCAAAACAAGGATCATTATGGTTTTAATTATTTTTCTCTCTAAAAATATTTCTAATTAAAATATATGAGAGGAGATAATATGACTTCTCCAAAATAAATGAAATATTAGAGGAAAAATATTAAAATCAAATAAGTATTTTTTATTTGGATTTTTCTGCAATTTTATTTGAATTAGAAAAAAATTGCATTTTTTAAAATTACATTTTTTAGGCCAAGAAAATGTTCATCCTGTTCTAAATATTTTATTCAGACGGTGAAAATTTGTTTTGGCATTTTAGATTTTTATTTTAATTTCTAGGATTTTTCCGGTGAAACCTGTCTTTTTTTAAAAAAAAACTCCTGGCTGGACCGAACTGGGCCGAGGCCCTGCTGGCCCACATGCCACGCCGCCCTCCCCGTCCCGTGTCACCGCCGGACTCGGAGGAGTCAGAGCCAAGCCCGCCGCGCCGACCCCCTCCCCAAGTCCAGCGCCGCTGCCACCTCGCCCCCCCTTTAAAAGCCCAACCCGGGGCCCCCCAGGAGCCCCGAGTCGCCGCCGCCTGCCCACACCAGCCCCGCCACCGCGCCGCTCGCCGCTCGCCACCGCTGACGCGCCACCGCTCGCTCACGCCGCCCGCCGCCACTACTGCCTCGCCTCACCGGAGCTGCGCTATACGTCGCCAGAGCCGCCGCCGACCCGATTCGATCTGAGCCGCCTTTTCTGGTTTTAGTAAAAACCCCGATTTTTAAAAAAAACCTAGATGCGTTTTTTTATTTTGGTTCTTTTTCGGTTTAGTTATTTAGCGGACGCTAGTCCGTTCATTCGTTTTAACGAACGCTGTTCGTCAGTTAGCCGCAGATAGCGAACGTTCGTTCATTAGCCGCAGACAGCGAACGTTCATTCATTAGCCTGTTCGTATCGTTTTTTTCAGGGTTTTTTCCGCGATTATTTTCGATCACGATTTCTGCCCTAATCTTCATTTTAGTTTATCTTGTTGCTCGTTTATCCAAATCAGGTGAAACAAGCGCCTAGATCTTCGTCTCGAAGCCCTCTTTCCGTTTAACCAACCTGAACAAGATTTTGGTATTGTAAAATTTGACTTTAGTCCATATTAGTAAACGGATCTTGTTTCTTTCATAGTTTGAGTTTCGTTGCTCCGTTGATTTGATTCTTTTTGCAAACCGGAGTTCTTCAGTTGAACTTCTGGTTAGATCTTGTTATTTGAGTTTTACCCGTGCATCTTTGCTTGATTGCTTATGTATGCTATTGTTTGTTTGTGATAGAATTCCCGGAGTGCGAAGCGTGCTACTATGAGTCACTAGGTTTTGCGGATCGTTATCAAGGCAAGTAACACATTGATCATACCCCTTTATTTACCCAGTTTTATGCATTAGTTTCAACCCTCACACATTGCATGAGTAGGATCTCTTAACATGTGGGTCTGGGAAGTAGTTGATGAGGTAGACCCTATTACCTATTTTATTATCAAACCCTTGGGAGTTACTTCTATGTTATGCTTATATTGCCATGCTATGCTCATAGACGTGGATTGGGTTTGAGAGTATCCATGATAGATGTGAGTTTGTTAATTAATGGTTCAACTTAAGGTGGCAACTTTAATACACATCTGGGTGGATTGCCTGTGGGCACCTGGAGAATCCAGTGTTGTCCTAGGATATCCCGAAGTACCCGAGTGATTATCCTACGGTCCGCCACCCAGGCTCAAAGGGATCATAAGATTATTCGTGCTAGAAACTTCTGTGTGCAGCCACAAGCTATTATGGGCTCTAGCATAGTTGAGTATGTTGCATGACCTCTTCAAGTGGTAGGCTAGCATATGTAGGGGATGTAGGTTGGTATTGTCTACCCAGGGTTAGAGTTAATGCTTCTGAAAGACTGTTCCCGGTCATCCATTTCTCAAAAACCTTGTAGTGCGAGAAATCCAACGGAGGAGATCGAGTCTTGTGGGGAAAAGTGTGCAAACCTCTGCAGAGTGTATAATCTAATAATGGTTAGCCGTGTCCCCGGTTATGGACAACCTGAGTATCTGGTACTTGAATTATTGATTTGATCTCATCACTCTAAATTAATTTGTTGGGATGTTAATGATTACTTTAATGGGATTGAGTTGGAGGAACCTTCTCAATGTTTCAACTACCATGATAATTAAATAAAATATATTCCTTTGTTGTAGGGAAAAATTGGCTTTTCGCAAAACACTATAACCATAGAGCCTCCACCAGCCATAATTGCATGTAGTGATAGCATTTATTCTGTTCATTGCTCTACTGTGTTACTATGCCAACATATTCCATGTGGTGACCTGTTTCGGGCTGCAACGTATCATGTTGCAGACTTTTCAGACGACGAGTAAGGTGCCATAGGTCGTTTGTCATGCACTTAGATATGTCGTTGGAGTTGATGGACTCACTTTATCTTCCAAGCCTTCCGTTGTTATCTTATTTAGATGGCCTTAAGCCATATTATTGTAATAAGTTCTCTTTTGAGACATCTGATGTAATAAGTGTGTGATTGCTACTCTGTTATAAATCCTTCGAGTACTGTGTGTGTCAGCATGATGACACTGAAGCACAGAGACTTGACCGTCTGAGGTCGGGTCGCTACACAAAGTAGCACCATGATCTTCATGATAGAGAGTCTCCTATGTTGTCACTTTCATATACTAGTGGGAATCTTTCATTATAGAACTTGGCTTGTATATTCCAATGATGGGCTTCCTCAAAATGCCCTAGGACTTCATGAGCAAGCGAGTTGGATGCACATCCACTTAGTTTCTTTTGTTGAGCTTTCATACACCTTTAGCTCTAGTGCATCTGTTGCATGGCAATCCCTACTCACTCACATTGATATCTATTGATAGGCATCTCCATAGCCCGCTGATACGCCTAGTTGATGTGAGACTATCTTCTCCATTTTGTCTTCTCCACAACCTCCATTCTATTCCACCTATAGTGCTATGTCCATGGCTCACGCTCATGTATTGCGTGAAGATTGAAAAATTTTGAGAACATCACAAGTATGAAACAATTGATTGGCTTATCATCGGGGTTGTGCATGATTTAAATTTTTTGTGTGATGAAGATAGAGCATAGCCAGACTATATGATTTTGTAGGGATAGCTTTCTTTGGCCATGTTGTTTTGAGAAGACATGATTACTTTGTTAGTATGCTTAAAGTATTATTATTTTTATGTCAATATTAAACTTTTGTCTTGAATCTTCCGGGTCTGAATATTCTTGCCACAATAAATAGAATTACATGGATAAATATGTTAGGTATCATTCCACATCAAAAATTCTATTTTTATCATTTACCTGCTCGAGGACGAGCATGAATTAAGCTTGGGGATGCTTGATACGTCTCCAACGTATCCATAATTTTTGATTGTTCCATGCTATTATATTATCAACCTTGGATGTTTTATATGCATTTATATGCTATTTTATATGATTTTTGGGACTAACCTATTAACCTAGAGCCCAGTGTCAATTTCTGTTTTTCCTTGTTTTTGAGTATCGCAGAAAAGAAAAACCAAACGGAGTCCAATTGACCTAAAAATTCACGGAGATTGTTTTTGGACCAGAAGAAGCCCACAGAGTACCGGAGATGGACCAGAGGAGTCCCAAGGCCACCACAAGGGTGGGGGCGCGCCCTACCCCCTGGGCGCGCCCCCCTATCTCGTGGCTGCCTCGGGGACCCCCTGACTTGTTCCCGACTCCAACACCTCTTATATATACCCAAACTTCCAGAACATAACCTAGATCGGGAGTTCCGCCGCCGCAAGCATCTGTAGCCACCAAAAACCAATCTAGACCCGTTCCGGCACCCTGCTCGAGGGGGGAATCCCTCTCCGGTGGCCATCTTCATCATCCCGGCGCTCTCCATGACGTGGAGGGAGTAGTTCACCCTCCGGTAGAAACTTTGGGGCACTCTTTGAAGTTCTTTGTGTTGGTTGAATAGATGAATCTGAGATTGTGTGATGCATATCGTATAATCATACCCACGGATACTTGAGGTAACATTGGAGTATCTAGGTGACACTAGGGTTTTGGTTGATTTGTGTCTTAAGGTGTTATTCTAGTACGAACTCTAGGATAGATCGAACGGAAAGAATAGCTTCGTGTTATTTTACTACAGACTCTTGAATAGATCGATCAGAAAGGATAACTTTGAGGTGGTTTCATACCCTACAATAATCTCTTCGTTTGTTCTCCACTATTAGTGACTTTGGAGTGACTCTTTGTTCATGTTGTGGGATACTTATATGATCCAATTATGTTATTATTGTTGAGAGAACTTGCACTAGTGAAAGTATGAACCCTAGCTAGGCCTTGTTTCGAAGCATTGCGATACCATTTTCGCTCACTTTTATCATTAGTTACCTTGCTGTTTTTATATTTTCAGATTACAAAAACCTATATCTACCATCCATATTGCACTTGTATCACCATCTCTTCGCCAAACTAGTGCACCTATACAATTTACCATTGTATTGGGTGTGTTGGGGACACAAGAGACTCTTTGTTATTTGGTTGCAGGGTTGTTTGAGAGAGACCATCTTCATCCTACAACTCCCACAAATTGATAAACCTCAGGTCATCCAATTGAGGGAAATTTGCTACTGTCCTACAATCCTCTGCACTTGGAGGCCCAAAACGTCTACAAGAAGAAGGTTGTGTAGTAGACATCATGCATCTTGATGTTTTGTGCAATGCATGGGCATCTTGCTAGTAGGGGTATAGATGTGCTGGCCCGTGCGTTGCAATGGATGCAAAGTATATCTATTTAGTGGAGTGCACTCTAAACACATTATCTATTTATTTTTCTCTAACCTTTCTTAGCCATGCAACCAAGACACATAAGCTTCATGGGTGCCCCCACATCATATTATTCATACTATGTTGACTGAAAAAAGATAAATCACCCAAAACAAGATCTTCCTGTTTTTTGTTCCTACGATGTTGCGCCGTGCACGTACCTAGTTGTATAGTGGTAGTAATAGTTGTAGTACAAACTTCATACTAGTAGGAGTAGTAGTACGGAATGCTTCTACTCTATCAACAAGCCCCATCAGATACCAAATTTCTTGGCCTTCGTGCTATAGCTAGATCTTCCCCTCGTTTTTGTTTTCCAACCCGGCGGCGGGCGGGGTACAGTTTGCCAATAGTCGGTTTGCTCAACGGCGGTTCCACATGAAAGTGAAAATGTTAGGCAACACGCAATCCCTAGCTATGTGGTGTGCGGAACGGGCCATGGAGTACTCCCGATTCCCGGGCATGTGGGGGTGCGATGCGAATGTGGCAGGCCTTTTCCTTTTACTAGCAATGTGCCCGTGCGTTGCGACGGATCCAAAGTAGTAGATTAGTAGTACTTGTTCACAAACTTGAAAGAAATCACTCTTGTTTTGATATACTCCTAATATATTACTTTTCACTCAAAATATATTTCCTAGGCTGTTTTGATGAAGTGAGGGAGGGATGTGGTTGCTTCCAAGATAATAAGGGGTTTTCTGGAAATTGGAGCAGAGAAGTGGGCTATGCTTGCAAAAATGCCACAACTTACCTCACAGCCATTAGATGTAGATCTAATGGTCAGAAACGACGGATGGCAGACACACCACCATCACCAACTGAGTCTTTTATAGGAGTAGGAGTAGAGAAACATGTATAAATTGTAACATTTGGTTCTGCTCCTTGGCATGATCGATAGATAGAAATAACGATTGTAAACGCTAGGGTGGGGCTATTTCCGCAGATAAGTAGGGTACGTAGTAGCTAGGTTGGCGCATCGTCGGTTTGGTTGCATGCAGTCCGACATGTTATAGTGTTTCTAGCAAGATGCTCGTGCATTGCACGAAGTTGATGGAAAAGGTAAGCACAACTTATAAATTGACGGATGGAGTACTAGTTATAGTGATGCATATAATTAAGCAAAGGGATCGCACATGTCGGTATTGACTGGAGCGAGAATGCAATATCAGAATAAGAATTAAGGCCACGATGATGCGATCGCAGTGGTGGTTACAGGACACAAGAAGAAAGATGCATCCATCAATGTACGACCTCCTCCTCCTCAACTTAGTGCGTTGGGCCACCGGCCGACGGCTAAGGAGCGACGGCTTTTCTGGCAAGGTCAAGGTGCTTCTCAGCAAAGGCATCCAAGGCTTCCAGCCGATTGCGGAAGGCCAACGTTGTAGCATCCTCATTGGCCTTCTAGATACCTATGTACACGATTTGCTTGTACATGTGGATGTGTAGGTCGACGAATTCTTGCAGGGCGAGGCGCCTCGCGGTGAGCGCGACCTCCAGGTGGACATTTAGTCGGCGGGTAGTCGCAGGGCCACCAGTGCTTGAAAGAGGTTCCGTCCATGGAGGCCGATTAGGGTGGCAGGCAATGAGGAGCCCGGGCACGTGGGCTGGAGGAGTACGGCGATATCGTCCGCGAGCTTCTTGAGGACGGTGAACTTGTTGGTGGTGGCAACGATCATCTGGTCCAACTGAGAGCCGTAGTTGGCGTTGACAGCGGCCATCCACCAGCTGGTCGCCAACACTGTCTGAAGACGATCCTCGGCGCCATGCCGCAGGCCAGTGTCGTGGACCATCTGGCACAACCGTTGGCCGCTCGCGCGCATCGCCTCCATGGGTCTGGAGTGAGCAATTTTGTGCTTAGTGTAGGTGCTTAGGCAAATGCTTAGGTGCGTACGATGTGGTATATGCATTGGAATGGAAGGGCGCCTTTATATGAGTGCAAACTGTGTTGCATTCACATCGTGCAACCTCTTTTCCCGGTCCTCCTCCCATTACTTCCCTCATGCATTCACGATGCTAATTGAAGGAGGATGCATTATTGGCCGTTCAACATTTTGGAACCGCTACCCCTCCCACGTCTGCATTAAAGTCGTATTGGGAACTGCACTGCCTGCTGTCAAATCGAATAGTACTACGCCGCCCACTACACGCCCGGCTGAACACGCCCCCTTGCCTCCATCAAACCCCTCCGTTAAACCCGCATGCAAACCGACAAACCTACTCTAGCCACACGTCCATTCATGAGCAGGCCGAAATTAAACGCAATATCGGCCGAGCTCCTCCCGTCCACCCTTAGTTTAAATGAGGCCAGATGTCGGCCAAGCTCCTACCGTCTGCCCTCTATTTAAACGAGGCCAGACAAACAGCAGGCAAGAATCACACCACTCTGTCGCTCCCCCATCTCCTCCTTCACCATTTTCTCCACTCTTCTGATGGCTTCCGAGGACCCGTTCTCCAGCATACTACCCGGCTGGGTGGCCCGCCAAGCCCTCCGGATACGGGCGCGGCCGCTCGATGCTTCACCAACCTCGCTTGGCCCGACAGAGCTAGTTCCCACCCCAAGCCGGCGCGTGGTTCAGCAACTCACCACTCCAGTTCATCTTGATGAGAAGTGGCGAGTTGCTCCATGTCGGCATGGCGGCGAGTACGCCGGTACGAGCATCATCGCTGTCGCATCATACCGTGCCACCATTGTCTGCGGTGGCCGCGCCTCCCGTGTCTGTGGGCGCGCCTCCCGTGCCTGTGGCCACGCCTCCTGTGCCTACGGCAGCGCCATGCAGGTGGAGATAGAAGCCGACTACGTGGAGAGCGACGAGTCGGTGGCCAGCTTCTCCGTGTCCGCCGCCATCATCAAGGAGAAGTAGAACACGGGAGGTCACCACCACTTGGGTCCCATGGAGGCCACCGCCAAGGCGACGACTGCGCATTCAGGTGATTTCTTTGCTGCTTCGTCTCTTCCGAGGACCTTCATCGCCCCCGCAAGTGTGTGCCGGACATGAGGAAGACAAAGGGATCCACGTGCAGCCATTTAGATTAGGTACTCCCTCTCCGGTTGACGGGAAATATTTGTTCTAAGAATGGATAAATTGGATGTATCTATAACTAAAATAAGTCTAGATACATCCATTTCTAGGATAGGTATTTCCGGACGGAGGGAGTATTAAATATACCAAGAGAGCCGGATTAGCACCGCTTAGTTCATGTAAATATAATGAAATCCATCATGTTTATATGAAGATCCGCCTTTTTTATATGAAATCCTTCATGCTTATATGAAAACAGTCTGTGTTTGCACGAATTTCATCTAGTTGGTTAGAGTTGTGAAAATGTATGCCGCTGGCGTTTGATGTCGTCCTCCGCGGAAGGAAGCGGGAGGAAATTTGCCGGCTGCCATTGGAGATGCTCTTATGCTGGAAATAATAGAGTCACATCCAATCCATTTGATTTAATTGCGTGTATGATTCTCCCTCTATAAAAAGTTAATTGAATGTACAGTGTACACGTGACTTGCAGGGTGGCTACAACTTCGTACACAAAGTTAAAAAGAAACAAGTCCATCCTTAATCTTGTATTCTAAGTACTCTGTCGGTTCCACTGTCAGTACAGTAGCGAAAGAAGTATATATTAAATAAGTAATATATAATATAAAAATCAAAAGTTAAAGATAGAATTCGAACTCAGGTCATCGCATTGCGAGCATCCGACGCTAACTAGTCCAACACATTTTTGTTGTAGACCATGCTGGAGATATATCTCCATGTCTACTCTTATACTTCATCCGTTCCTAAATATTTGTCTTTTTCATATTTCAGATGGACTACCACATACGGATGTGTATGTAGACATATTTTAGAGTGTAGATTCACTCATTTTGCTCTGTATGTAGTCACTTGTTGAAATATCTAAAAAGACAAATATTTAGGAACGGAGGGAGTAGAAAATAGAGTGGGTGATGATGGTGTGCGTGCCATCCTGCAATATAGGCCGTCAGATTTATATCTAACGGATAGGAAGGAAACTATGGCAATTTAGCAAAAAGATACCCACACCCCTCTCCACATTTGCAAATACGGCCTTCCCTCATTCATCCTTTTCTCTACTCTTATAAAAACAGAGTTGGTGATGATGGTGTGCCTGCCATCCTGCAATATAGGCCGTCCTATTTATATCTGACGGATAGGAAGGAAACTATGGCAATTTTGCAAAAAGATACCGACATCCCTTTCCACATTTGCAAATAATGCCTTCCCTCGTTCATCCTTTTCTCTCACAAGATAAACTACTCATATAAATGGATCTTGATGTTCCGTGCAACGCATGGGCATCTTGCTAGTCTCTCACAAGATAAACTACTCATACAAATGCATCTTGATGCTCCATGCAATGCACGGGCATCTAGCTAGTTTCTTTTAAAATAGTTATTGCAATAATTGGGTTGAAGTGATATATTTTATGTCTGCCCCGAATGATTTCAGATTCACTAGTAGTAACAAAGAAAAGGTTGCCTTGTTAATTAACAGCAAACAGGGTGAAAACTATCACATGAGGCCGGTAAAAACAAGGCACACTGGGTTTAGCGTCATCGTCACTACAGCTGTGCGCGCGTGAGAAGTCTAAATATAGAGGGGGCTACAAAGAAAAAGATGTATCGAGTGTGCCTGAGCGAGGCACAAAGATACAATGTTTGAGAGAGAAAGCAATTGATAGATTAAAATCAGATCGAGTTGTCACCCTTCTGCTGTCATTGTTGGGTTGGGGTGGGGAGGGGAGGGAGAGAAAGATGTATCAAGAGTGTGCACGGTAGGCACAGAGGCACAACTAGCGAGTGTGTGTGTGTGTGTGTGTTTGAAAGAGGAGTAGATAGATTACTATCAAGATCGAGGTGCCACCTTACTCCTTCGGTGTCGGGTAGTGTGTGTGTGTGTGTGTGTGTGTGTTTGAGAGAGAACCCAACCGATAGATTAGTATCAAGATCGAGGTGTCACGCTACTCCTTCGATGTCGGGAAGTGTGTGTGTGGGTGTGGGGGGTAGTGACACTTACAAATCTCTACTCTTATAAAAACAGAGTTGGTGATGATGGTGCTCCTGCCATCTTGCAATATAGGTCATCAGATTTATATCTGACGGATAGGAAGGAAACTATGGCAATTTTGCAAAAACATACCCACACCCCTCTCCACATTTGCAAATAAGGCATTCCCTCATACATCCTTTTCTCCCACAAGATAAACTACTCATACAAATGCATCTTGATGTTCCATGCAACGCATGGGCATCTTGCTAGTAGGGAGAAGGAGTTTGTGTGACACATATCTATATTAAGGGATAGGTAGATAGCATGTGTGCGAGGCATACTTAAAGCATCACGGAGATAAACAAACGGTGTGCATGCAAGTGCCGAAAAAATGAAGCGAGAAACATTGTCTACGTACTCATACAAATGCATCTTGATGTTCCGTGCAACGCATGGGCATCTTGCTAGTAGGGAGAAGGAGTTTGTGTGACACATATCTATATTAAGGGATAGGTAGATAGCATGTGTGTAAGGCATACTTAAAGCACCACGAAGATAAACAAACGGTGTGCATGCAAGTGCCGAAAAATGAAGCGAGAAACAATGTCTACGCGCGCGCGTGAGAGAGAGACAGAGAGAGATACAACGAAATCTCAAAACAAAAGGTGCTCTGCTGGAATCCCATTGTATGTATTCATATGTGTGAGAGACATAATTATACTTTGAGACATTAGTGGCTGTGGGTGTGTGGAATTAAAGGGGTGGGCGTGTTTGACAAAGAGAGCATGTGTGTTTCTGTGTGAGAGACTTGTAGGACGGGGTAGAAAGACGAATTCTAACCTTGACGGAGGGAGAGAAATAAACAAAGTGCGCGTGTGTGATTCCGATGCTCACGGGGAAATGAGATATGTATGCATGTGAGAGAGATTGCACAATTCATTCACATATCACTATCTAGCGATCGTGGACGTGCATCGCTTGAACATAAATCAATATCTACTACGTATCGTGGCCAAAGGTACAATATAGATTCAATGCTATAAAGATTGGACACTCACATATCACTTTTTTCTATCTAAATAAACCTTTTCAATTGTGCATGCCAAAGTTACAGTGATGTTTCTTCAAACAACCAATGTAGCTATCATGTACATGCACCATTGTTACTCTTGCATTCAAATTCATTAGTCTTGGATAATTTAAGGTTCTATTATGAAGTAATATATGTAATATTCATATATGATTTCAACAGGTACGCAATTTATGAAATGGATGTTATGTAATCATATGCGGTAACACTTTTAAGTAGCGGACTACAATATCCATTTCTTTTGTGGGACTACAATATCCATTTCTTTTTATGCGCCTCTACACTAACACGTCAATGCATTATGTTTAAAGTAAATAACCAATGGCACTAAATTATCTATTTACACGAGAAATACATAGGCTGAGCGTTTGATCCCTTTTTTGTGAACGCGCCTCTACACCCGTACGATTGGTTGCGCTCGTGTGAACGCCCAAGTTATCGGCGCATCATCCCGTGTTATTATCTTTTTTTCTAGGGCGGACTTCACACCAGTTATTAACTGCCGACACGTGCCCCGTGTACACAGTCTCGCATGACCTTCCCACTAGCACGGTCCAAAATTAGTTGAAACTAGATACGAACGATCCCGCGGGCGGCAAAATCTCCCGCCTCCTTCTAAAATTTCCACCACCTAGTCTTTAGCATGCGAAATTCTCCTTTTGTCCTTGGTGCATTGAGAACAATAGTTACAATACCGCCCTCATCTACATAATAAGTCAGGGCTGGTTTGGTAACTTCCAGTTCTCCCACCACACGACACCCCCATTTCCTCTCCCCTCCCGCAAAACGACTAAATCCGCAACACCAGAGCATTTTACATCACGCCGTCCGTACTTCATCGGCCTTTCTACCCCTCCCCTATCGAAACCCTAGAATGCTCATCCACCGGCGTACCAGAGCCCATTCATTGCTAGCGACGTCCACCTCACCAGATCTGCTTCTGCGGCCGCATCTACCCCTCCCACCTCCACTAGAAACAAGTAGATTGCTCATCCACCACTGTGCCACAGCCCATTCAGTGACGCCCTTGTCCACGGCGCTGGATCTGCTTCGCTGGTACTCTCGTCAACCGCAGCGCATCTGCAGCGGCTCATTCGTACTCCCCACCGGAGACGCTTCGTCCACACCACCCCGGAGCCGCCCAACCGACGGCCCCGTTGATGACCTCTGATCCTCTTCGCCAACACCTTCCTAAACCCTACCGGAGCCTCTTCGCCGACACCATCGTCAACCCTATCGGAGTAGCTTCGCCTATACCATTCTCAACCCGACCGGGCCGCTTTGCCAGCTCACAAGTCCACGCCCTCAGATCCGCTTTGTTGCACCCTCATCCAACCTAACGAAGCAGCTTCTGACGCCCCGTCCACGGTCGCAAATCCGCATCGTTGACACCATCATTAACCCAACCATCGGAGCAGCTTCACTGATGCCCTCGTCCACGACCACAGATCCGCTTCGCCCACACCGTAGTCCACCCTACCGGAGCCACTCCACAAACACCCTACTCGACGGTTCTAGATATCCTTACCGGACCCTGACAGCCAGCGCAGTGTCATCACCCTTGACGTTTCTAACCTGATTCTCATCGTCTGGCAAGATGCCAAGCACCCGCCACGGCCTAGGTACTTGTCACCTTTAAACCCGTCCAACATCACCTGCCCGATGTACTTCAAATATACTAACAGGTCACTATTACCTGTTATGCAGCTGGCAAAAACTACAAGGACGATGTTTCTTCTGGATCTAACAGCTTGGCCAACCAAGATCCTAGACTGAGGCATTGCTATGATCTTGTAAGTGCATCTTTGTCTCTTGTATTGTTGTGTGCCTGCCAGCGTGCTTTGCTAGGATTTTCGACCAGTAATCCCTTTGTACAGATAATGATTTCTACTACTGGCTGCTAAATTAGATATGTAGATGTCATAGATGATACTACCTTGTACCTCCATTCCTAAATATAAGTCTTTCTAGAGATTTCACTATAGGCTACATACGGAGCAAAATGAGTGAATCTGCACTCGAAAATGCATTTATATACATCTGTATGTGGTCCATACTGGAATCTCTACAAAGACATATATTTAGGAACAGAGGTAGTACATTACACAAAATCGTAGGTGGCATGTAGGAATTCCAGTGCACTACGTTAGGCTCCCTTAGAGTGCCTGCTAGTCCAGCACACAGAGTCATGGCTAGTTTATGCTACACACACAATCGTTAATTGGTGGTTTAAATATGCGCAAGGGATATGCAATGTATTATCATGTAGAGATGTATGAAATTAACTATGTCAACTTGCAGATAGGGTTACATAATGAAAAAGTACAAGATGTATATGCCAATTTCATAGAACATCGCAAAAAAGGAAAGGCAGTGATGAGCCTATACAGTGTGCTATGGTAGGTCACTCCTCCATTGCAATCATTGTGACATGTTATTTGTATGTCAGTTCTATTGGCCAAGTTTCTTATGGACAGTTATTACGAGTTATCCTAAGAAAATAAGCACATGTGAATATAAGCTCCAGGTAATAAGCCAACCAGTTCTTTTCATTGCCTTCCTTTTCTGCTTATCTTTGGTATGATCAGTGAAAAGTCTAGATTGCATTATATTTTGTCATTTTGCTGCCCATATGAAAATTAATTTTACTTGCAAACATCACAAATTGAACCCAGTGCAGTAAGTAATATGATAGGAAAACAGACCATCACTATTTGTGCAAAATTCAAATACAAAGATACCATCTACTTGGCACAATCTAGTTTGGTCAATGTCTTCCACAGAGATCCCATTGCCTAATTTAAACGAAGAACGCATGACCCACATTTAAATGAAGAACAATTATTTATTGAAATTTGATGGTCCAAGTGGCTGGTTATTATCATATAGCAGCACCACCTTAAAGCATCATATAGCAGCAGCAACTCATAGCAACTCATCATATAGCAGCAACAGCAGCAGTGTGCAATTCATCATATACCAGCAGCAGCTCATAGCAATTCATCATGTAGCAATAGCAGGAGCAGCTCATATCAATCCATCATATAGCAGTAGCAGGAGAAGCTCATAGCAATTCATCATATAGCAGCAGCAAGAGCAGCTTATAACAACTCATCATATAGCAGCCAGAGCTCATAACAGTTCATCATATAGCAACAGCAGCCCATAGCAATTCATCATATAGCAGCAGAAGGAGCAGCTCATAGCAATGCATCATATAGCACCAGCAGAAGCAGCTCATGGCAATTCATCGTATAGTGGATCAGAGTGAAAATTTGGCAAAAAATCAGAGGAGATCCTCACCTTGTTGGATGAGCTCATCCTTCAACAACACCTCAAGGGCATGGCCTGGGAGGAGGGTAGGGGGAATAAGGTGCCTTCTGTCGTAGTGTTGCATCAGCCGTAGTTGTGCGGCACTCGCTAGAGTAGTGCATTGGACGGACCACAGTGGATCAGCTGCTAGATACCATGAGAATGAGGGGCGGCACCAGAGGGAGGAGCAGTCGGGGAGATTTGGCTCTACCCACCGGCCATGTAGCCTAGCTGGACAGAGCATCGTCGAGGACCAGGCCAGATGGGACCAGTGGCTATGGCTCGCTGGAGGAACCCTAGCGCTGCAGGCAGGGGATCGAGGTAGAAGGAAAGGGGAGAGGAGATGCAAGCGGGCAAGGCAATGAACACTTGCGTGTTTGTTTTTACTTGAGGGTCAAGTGTGACGCGGGCGTGAGCAGTTGCATTTTGAGTGTAATATAGGTAGACAACAGAGTCATTTCACTATTCCCCTTCCCTTCAATTTTTAGTGAGCTTCTACCCGAAACACCCCCATCCAAAGCGAAATAAGTTAAGCCCAAGCCCATAACTCTAAAATGACTTCTTCACATCTTTTATGGCTTATTTTGACAATAAGCTCCGAAAAGGCGGAATAGAACTGGCCCTTGACCTGCAATTCAATTGTGCGTGCAATGGTGAATCACTCCTCCCTACTATAGTGTATATTTAGGCATCATCATACATAGCATAACCTAATACATGTGCATTCCATTGTAGAATCTGGAATATGCAATGTTTATGTTAGTTCATACATTGCACATGATTTTTAAGTGCCCCTTAAATCTGGTCAGTCAAGTGATGGTCTTTAAGCATCCTTCTTTGCTTCTTTTCTTGATACTCCCTCCTTCCATCGATATAGGGCCTAATGTATTTTTCAAGACCGCCTTTGACTATTGATAAGACTAATAATACATGAGATATATAATGTGAAAATTATATCATTGGAAGCTCCTTTCACGTACGATTTGGACGGTATGCTTTGTGTAACTTGCATGTCATATATTATTGCTATAACACTTGGTCAAAGTTAGCCTCGAAAAATGATTAGGCCCTATATAGATGGAAGCAGGGAGTATGTAAGATTTGCTCACACCTCTATTCAATTGCTTGTTTGCATCAGCCAGCCATACCAGGACTGTTTGCTTTGATTACTTGTTGTTCTTGACCTAACATTCTAACAGAGCTTGTCAACAATTTAAACACTAAGGTCTGCTGTAGTGGGGGCTTGTCTAACTCATAGATGACATAAAGGTTTGGCTGTACACTAAAGTAGGCTCTCCAAGAGTACCTGGAGATCCAGTCCGAAGGTATGCCTAGTTTTTACATAGTGCACACATAGTAAATGCTCATTTCATTGTGTGCAAGTGCAAGAGATGTGGCATGTTTCATTATGTGGTGTTGTTTTGTTATAATCTCATCCTTTTGTGTTGTTCACAGACTGGAAAGTATGCATATTTATCTTCCAAGGAGATGAGTAACTAGTTTGTGTCACCTTGCAGAGGGGGTGCAATGAAGATAAGATTGAGGATTTCCATGTACAAGATGTTAGGAAGGAGCCTTGCAAGAGAAGTAGGAGCAGTGCTGAGCCTGTTCAACCAGTTAAGGTAAGTCATTGTATCCAACTCAATAGTTCAATTCCTTGTTTGTTTCAGGCATAGTTAATTTGCTCTTTTCAATTGCTTTATTTGTCCTCAGTTAATGAGATGCCCAAACAATGATGCCTGATGTTGGGTACTTGTATAACTATTAGTTGACATAATTAAATGCCTTACCATTTAATTACTCTAGCGAAGTGTGCCTGAAGCTTTGAAGTCTATTAACCAACTATTACTGCATGAGGCTCACAATCTAGTTTATACTAGGCTATTGATTGCATAGCTTTGCTTGTTGTAGTAGGTTTGTATGGATCCCTCTGCTGTTCATTATGCTCCTAAGACTTTAATTGAGCTAAAAATGGCCAACTGCTTGCTTACTTATACGCAATGTGCTATCTAAATTTGTAACTTGTATGTGCTTTGGATTTGGCCCCAACATCATTCTCCTCTAGTGAGCTAAGAGAGATTTCTGTATGTAGGCTGCACAGACTACCATTTTTATAATTTTTAGAATATCACCTGCTTATGCTTCATGACATGTAACATTATTGTTAGTCCCGTTTTGCCATGTACAAAATAGTCTGTCTTGTTCGCTTCACCGTTGTACCTATATTTTTGCCCTAGTCATGTGTACTTACAGAAACATTTCAGGATGAAGTGACATCAACACAAAGATCTGCGAGTAGTGCGGCATGGCCGTTACCAAATGATTATGGATTAGAATTGAAATGTGCTGATGTTCTCGAGCATCAACTAGAGGTGGCAAGACAACGTGTACAGGATTCTCAACGTACAATCAACAAGTTGAGACTGGACATGCAGGTATTAGATGCAGGAGTCAAAAAATGAAACAAGGCACTGAGGTAACCACGAAGGAATTGGAGATTTTGCAGACTGAAATTTGTGCTATCTAAATCCGGCCAATCCTATTTTCTGAAGAGATTATAGTTCAAATGGTAAGTTCTGTTGATGCGTGTCCTTGATGTATGAGCTTTATTTGTCCAGTGTATGTAATTTGATGTTTGTGTATGCTTTATTATCACTAGTGCCGAACTATAATGCCCAGTGGGTATATTCGGTTGTAATTTCTTTATTGTATAGTGTAGGATTATTCTACGTTTCTATGCCTTAGTCTTTTTATTGTATAGTGTATGTATTTTAGAGGCGATAGTATAGAGTAGGATAATTCTTGAATATGCTATATCGTTGAAACGGGGGCCAACACGCCCAAACATTTCCTAGATGCCATACAAACGAACAAACATGTGTAGTCAAAGCGGGCCTTAATTGGGCTAGTCAAAATAATATTAAGTGGATCCCAAATGATGTGGCCCACCATAACAATGGCTCTTAGCACACCGTTAACATGCCAAATGCTCGATAAGGCCGTATAAATGGAAATGGTCCGCGGGCCTCTAGCAGGCCGAAATAGATGTGAATTTTGTCTCGGCCCTTCTACTTTACGGGCCTGTAAGAGGCCGAAAGTGTTATGGGGTAGAGGAGGCCCAATTTGCAAACTAGGCTTTTAACAGGCCGAAAGTCCTGTTGGGCTGAAATGATGTCCTGCGGAACGTGGGCCCCTAATGGACCTAAAGTCAAAGGCCCAACTGTTGTGCGTGCCGTTAACAGGCCGGGAGACAAAATGAGCTAGGAGTTGGCCCACTTACCGAATGGGCTGAGGACAGGCCTAAAGTCATAGCAGGCTAGAATTGGCCCAACTACAGAGTGGGCCGAGAAAAGGCCGAAAGACGTTCCGGGCCGTTAATGGGCTAGAATTGACGATGGGCTGCTAAAAGACCGAAAGAAGCTCGGGCCGTAATTAGGCCCAAAGACGTAGCAGGCCGTTAACGGGCTAAAACTGACGATGGGCTGGAAAGTATCAAATCTAGAGTGGGCCTTTGATGGGCCGATTCTGTGTAACTTGTATGGGTCGTGCTTGTAAATGGTCCTGACTCAAGTAGGCCGCTAATGGGTCAGCCTACTTATTTTTACAGGCCCGACCTTTTAACCTGAATAGGCCACTGTTGGGCCGGTCCACGTGTTGACATATCATAGGCGCATCTCGCCCATTGGATGAGTGACACCTGTGCCAACACGGAGCTGACACGTGGTTCCGTCGGCCAATGAAAATTTTACACGTGGAAAATCGGCATTGGTCGTGGCTGTTAGCGGGTTATCGGATCCAAAACCGGACTCAATAGCTTAACGGCGACCCGTTATGGTGGATGCCACATGTCGGTCACCCTTGAGAAAGCACTTCCATGATGCGACATTTATTGTCATGGAAGTGAACACTTCTGTGATGATAATTTTGGTAATGTCATGGAACACTTCTATGACAGCACATGTATGACTATCTTGATTCTGTCATAAAATCGTCATGGATGTTCATGCATGACAGAAAACATGACCTACTGTGACAAACATGTATCATCATGGAAGTGTATTTTTTGTAGTGAGAGGAAGTCAACTTCCAGAGGGTCACAATTTCATGGTCGTTCTTTGGTGAGTTGGTCTTCGAAGAAGCAAAATTGTGTGTCTCTCTCCTCCACTAAGGTCGAGTATGTAGCCGCCGCAAGTTGTTGTGCACAATTGCTATGGATGAGGCAAACTTAAAGGATTACGGTGTCACATGTGACAAAGTGCTGCTTCTACGTGACAATGAAAGTGCTATCAAGATTTCTCATAATTCGGCGCAACATAGCAAGACAAAGCACATTGAGATTCATCATCATTTCATTCGGGATCACATTAAGTGTGGAGATATCGAGATCATCTACATCAACACTCCAGAGAAACTAGCGGATATTTTGACCAAGCCTCTAGATGAAGCAAGATTTCGTGAGTTAAGGCATGAGCTAAATATCATTGATTCAAGCAATGTGGCTTGAATCTAGGAACACCCCACTGCACTCATCAATTTATCTTGTTCTAGATGTAGGCATGGATATAGGGGGAGTGATGTTCTCTCAATGAACTTTCCCTCCCCCCATTATGCATAAATCGATCAAGTCTTTCACATTAGCCATTTTGATGGTACTTGTGCTTCAAAGACGAGTTTTGGTCATGGGCAAAAGGTTAAAATCTTTGCGGTGCCATACCAATTGACTCGGCTTCGGCCACTGCCCTCTCCTTGAGAGGTGTTTGGATTTCTTTGATCTTATCTAGTCGCTTAGGACCTTGTGTTTGCTTTGTGTCACCCCAAGTTTGCTTCTCGTGTTTACTTGTCTTTTGCACTTGGAGTTGCTCCCTCCAGTTATGTGTGTTTCGTGTCTCTCCCTTGCCTTTCTCTCTTTTTGTTGCATAAGCCCCCTTCTTGTGTTTTCTGGGTGTTGCTTGTTTTCGCTGGCGTGGAACTACCGCCGGGTCTGAGCGGTACTACCGTTTATAGTCATAAGCGGTACTACGGCCGGCCCACGCGGTACTGCCGCTCTGAGGTGGGTTGTGGGGGTTATGAGTCGGGCAAGGGGAGTTTTAACTCCCCCTACCCATTCTCTAATCTCACACACTTCTCTTCCTCTCTCCAGCAATGAACAAGCAGCGAGGGGTCGCCGCCTCCATGCCATCTTATGCATTTCCGTCCGGTGGATTGTTCCCCACCTTCTCCTCTCTCAATGGATGCCGGTACTGCCTCTGCTTTCCTCTCATATGGTTCTCTTCTTTGAATCTAGGATTTAGAGAAATATTGTTGGCATTCATTGATTTTTGCCTAAATCGAGGCTTGAGTAGGGCGTAGAAGTCTGCTAGACTAAGTGGGTTGAAGGTTGGTAGGAGAAAATTTGAATTTGGCACCCCCTGTAGTACCGGATCCAGTGGCAATGGTCGGACCATTGACCTACGCCTCGGGCGGTACTACCGCTCCCCTAGAGCGGTACTACCGCTTGTAGGCGGCACTACTGGTGCCTCGGGGAGGTACTACCATTTGGGATGCCAAGTTCCTTTTCTTGTACCCTTCCTTGATCCTTTTTGCTTCCTTTTGCTGGCTTATGCAATGTTTTATACCCGCTTTCCTCGCCTTTGTGTGTGGGTTCCAGGTGATGGCAGTTCAGAGCATCTTGTCCATCGCATCAACCCCAAGCGTCTTGGAGGGTCGAACCGCTATTGCACTTCTGAGGGGGCGGGTGCATCTTCTAGCACTCAGCCTATGCAACCCAAGCAGACCACCAAGCATACTGCGGTAGTACCGCCTAGAGCGATAGGCGGTAGTACCGCTCTAGTACCTCTCTACTACCGCCTCGATTTGGGGCTTGCATTTCTCGTGTTAGGTTTAGCGGTAGTCTAGCGATGGTCCCGCTGGCATACTACCGCTGACCCCAAATAGACCCAATTGAGCAGCGGCAGTAAGGCGGTAGTACCGCTTGTCGTATAAGCGGTAGTACCGCGGCCACCACCGCTGCCACTACCTCTCGTGGTTTTCCTCCATCCATCTCTCCCCTGTGTGCATTGTATCCAGCGGTAGTACCGTTGGGGCAAGCGGCAGTGCCGCTGTAGAGCGATGTTGTGCACAGGGATAACATTTGGATCTTTTCCCCACTATATAAAGGAGGTTTTCTTCTCCAAGAAGACCACCTCTTCCTCCCCCAAACTCCATTGTTGCTCCAAAGCTCATTTTATCCCAATCTCTCTCCCTAGCCAATCAAACTTGTTGATTTATCCAGTCAAAAAAAACTTCTTGATTTTCTAGGGATTGGTTGAGAAAGCCCCGATCTACACTTCCACCAAGAGAAATTTGATTGCCCCCACTAATCCCTTGCAGACCTTGTTACTCATGGGTGTTTGACCACCCTAGACGGTTGAGATCACCTTGGAGCCACATTCCATTGTGGTGAAGCTTCGTGGTATTGTTGGGAGCCTCCAATTAAGTTGTGGAGATTGCCTCAACCTTGTTTGCGAAGGCTCGATCGCCGCCTTCAAGGGCACAACTAGTGGAATCACGACATCTCGCATTGTGTGAGGGCGTGAGGAGAATACGGTGGCCCTAGTGGCTTCTTGGGGAGCATTGTGCCTCCACACTGCACCAACGGAGACGTACTTCCCTTCAAAGGGAAGGAACTTTGGTAACACATCCTCGTCTCCACCAGCTCCACTTGTGGTTATTTCGTACCTTTACTTTGTGCAAGCTTTACTTGTGGTGTATACCTTGCTTTCTCTTTTGTTGTTATTGTTAGCATCATATAGGTTGTTGATGACCCACAAGTATAGGGGATCTATCGCAGTCCTTTCGATAAGTAAGAGTGTCGAACCCAACGAGGAGCAGAAGAAAATGACACGCGGTTTTCAGCAAGGTATTCTATGCAAGCACTAAAATTATTAGTAACAGGTAGTTTTGTGATAAGATAATTCGTAACGGGTAACAAGTAACAAGTGTAACAAAGGTGCAGCAAGGTGGACCAAACCTTTTTGTAGCAAAGGACATGCTTGGATGAACTCCTATATAAAGCAAAGCACTCCCGAGGATACATGGGAATTGTTGTTAGGTTAGTTTTCATCATGCTCATATGATTCGCGTTCATTACTTTCACAATTTGATATGTGGGTGGATCGGTGCTTGGGTGCTGCCCTTACTTGGACAAGCCTCCCACTTATGATTAACCCCTCTCGCAGGCATCTGCAACTACGAAAGAAGAATTAAGATAAATCTAACCATATCATGAAACATATGGATCCAAATCAACCCCTTATGAAGCAACGCATAAACTAGGGTTTAAGCTTCTGTCACTCTAGCAACCCATAATCTACTTATTACTTCCCAATGCCTTCCCCTAGGCCCAAATCATGGTGAAGTGTCATCTAGTCAATGTTTACATAACACCACTAGAGGAAAGACAACATACATCTCATGAAAATATCGAACGAATACCAAATTCACATGATTACTTATAACAAGACTTCTCCCATGTCCTCAGGAACAAACGTAACTACTCACAAACACTAATGCAGGATGGTCCAAATGCGACACTACGATCGGAGACCCTTCGATGAAACTGTGTGCGATGCCATAATCGCGAACGGGGGTATAAAAACCATCAAAAAAGGTGCAAAAGATTTGCGATGACGAATGCATCAAGAACGGTTTAGATTTTAGTTGCGTGTGCAATGCAGGGCATATGGTTCAGTTCAATTAACTATTTGGGATGAGGAGGAACAAAATAAATGGGCAGCCAGATGAAGGCGCGTGTGATATATAGCATACAGTTCACCAGGATGAACTATTGTGATTAGGCAACACAATGGAAACGGTTCAACTGAACAAGATGTGTGTGATACGCGGCAAACAGGTCCATAATCAGAAATGTGTGCAAAGACCAATGATAACACAGACGATTGCTGCTAATAAGCCGTGTGATTTGCTCTGTCTACAGTAGAATAACATATATATATATAACTGAAATAAACATCCAATTACATAAGTGACTATACAGATCATTCACACACACCTCAATAAACAATTGCGTGCATTCTAAAGTAGGAGAAACGATCATCTAGTCATCTACTTCTTGTGACGCTCTCGCCACTATTATGTGGCTCGATCCCTTGTCTGGGTAAGGAAGAAGACAGTTCCTCATGTCAACGATCCGCCTGTACATCTCGTAGCTTGTGTACACGTCCATGGCCGTGCACTTGACATGTTGTTCATCCAGTCTCTTATGCCACACACTGTGCCAAGCATTCATGTCCTTATTGCTCTTATTCTTCATCTTCATGTAGTAGGGGTCGATGATGGCCGAGGCGAGGTCAACCAGGGAGTTCGGTTTGTTTTTGTCATCGCCCCAGACCTTATAGTGGCTTCGGATGTTGACATGATTCGGGCATTTCAAGCACGAAACCTTGAGCGCTTTTAGATCGTTCGTGGTGTCCACCGCAGCGAAACTGTAGTCGGAGCTGTTGACAAACCTAGAGAAACGCTCGCAAGGCGTTGCGGCCAGGTGGTAGTGGTAGACGAGGATGTCATGTCGCACGCGCAACTGGGTGACAGCAACCTTCTGATCATGCCCGACACGACCCATGGTGTACTCGAGGTCGAAGCCGACCACTTGGTACTTGTACTCGGCAAGGAACTGCTCCATAGTTTGGATGGAGCTCTCCACCGAGACCGGATCGTTCCTGTACACCAGCGAGAGAGCCTTCCCCCTCATGTGGGTGTCCACGACATGTTGCGTGGTGAACTGCCTGCCGTTGTTGTCGGTGTACTAGAGTAGGGGTACCCTAGTATCCCGAACTTGTGCACGGGCAGTCGCAGCGTCCCGCGGCAAGGCTTGCCGGGTGACCGCCAAGGTCCTCCGTGGTTCCTTTGGAGCCATTCAAGAACAAAGTATCCAAGCCAAGGAGACAAGACCCCGGCAAGAGGAGCTTGCCGGGAAGGCCGACCAAGGCATCTCAAGGAACTTGCCGCGACGCGCCACGCGTCCCGGCAAGGCCCGGTGAGCGACAAGCTCCCGGACGCGACAAGACAACGACCGCGGCAAGGCGCTTGCCATGGCAAGCCACCATTCTGTACCCGCGCTCCAGCACATCCGCCAACGTGTCGCTCTGGGACCCTTCCAGGCGTACGTGGCGGGAGGCTGTGCAGCCAGCGGTGCTCGGTGGCAAGCGGCACTGACAAGATTGCCATCGTGGCGAGCGGTGGCGTCCCTGACGGTCCCTTTTGCACTATTTGGGCGACGCAGACGGGCATTTAATGCCCTTGTCCCCTGTCGTCAGGGTTAGGTATGATACACTGTAGCAGGTAGCTGTACCAACCGCAACATCTTTCCATTTTACCCTTGTCTACGTTGCCACCTGTCGGTGACCCCTTGAGCATATAAAAGGAGGCCCATGCGCAACGTAGAGGGGGAGGAGAGCATTGGAAGGAGAGAACAACTCACGCTCGGTCTCGTTAGCTGCTGGTGTGTACTGTAGCACTCAGCGCTCCCGAGCAAGAACTCAATACAAACAACAAAGCAGGAGTAGGGTTTTACGCATCCGTGCGGCCCGAACCTGGGTAAACTACTCGTGTGTCTCGCCTCGATCTGCTCTTCGTGCGATCTCCGCCCCCCCCCCCCCCGAACCGAAAGGGGCTCGGTCCGCCGGTCCCATAGGTGCTCGTGGATTAGTTCCCTGACAGTTATCGTCGTCGGCCGCTGGGAGCGCCATTGGAGCCACGGGGAGCGCCATTGGAACCGTTGGATGTCCTCTCTGTATGTGTCCTCATGGGTGTGCTTATTGTGTTGTGTGAGACATGAGATGAAGGTAAATAGCCGCAAGAATAAAAGAGGGCCGGGAGGCGTGGATTCTCGGTGCGTCCACATGGTAGCTTTTGCAGTGGGTAACTGCATCGTCGCGTCGCGCCCGGCGTAACCGCATGCACACGAACGTGCGTGATCGTGCGCCGGCCCCAAACACTAGCAGCGCATGTGGAGGGACAAGGGCAGAGCACCCAGAGGACGCGAGAGCAGAGCGCACCGCAGCCGCCTGAACCGCAAGCAACCACATGCATAGAGCAGTTGAACACGCAGGAAATGGTCGCCTACAAGTCGGCAGACAATTGCGTCGCTGCGTAGAGAGCGGCCGTGTGCTACCACCTCCGTCTATGCTATAGTCCCCTTTATATTCTGTGCCATACTTTGCCCACAAATTTAACCAACAAAATGTTAATGCATGTTATAAAAATTATATAATTGGAAACTATGTTCAAATACGAATCCAACTATATAATCTTTGGCGACATGCATTCGTATTTTATTAGTTAAATCATACTTACAAACCAGGACGGGGGTATAGTAGGTAATTAAATCGCAAATGTTTTTTTTATTAAACCTATGTGTATGTGGCCTTTCATCCTCCTCTCGCACGTCTTGTCACCCCGCTGTCGTAGACGGCTTATAGCGCAAGCTTGTGCAGCGCGCGGGGGCGTTCTTTTGGCCAAACGGTGGCGCCAATGAATCGTCGGTGAGCCCGTTCCCGTGCAACCTCCCAGGTTCCCGCGCAAGATTCCTGCCTGACTCGGTGAAATCCCAAAAAATCCCAATGCTTACCGACCCGCTATAAAAACGCTCATGGCTGGCGAGTCATGCGTCGCATTTTCCCCTCCCTTCCTGTAGCTTATCTCGTCTACTTATCCCACAATCGCCAATGGCATTGGTCTGCCATCATCATCAGAGGACAACTCTAGTTGGGAGGATACACGGCGGCGGCGGTGCAGTCCCCAGCGTAGTGTAATGCGCGTGGCGTCCTTGTTGGGTGTGCGCAGAACACCCACCACACGCTCCGCCGCCGGTGCTCGTCGGCAGCTGTTGCCGGCCGCCGTTGCCGCCACACCACCGTCAAAAGCTAGGGACATCGCCCGCTCCACCGCCGCGGCCCGAAGGCGGGAGGTGGCCTTCGTGGCCGCCACCGCACTGCCGCCCATCGTGGCCATCACCCGCTCCGCCACTACGGCCCGAAGGCGGGAGGCGGTGGTCGTGGCCGCCACCCCGTCATCGGCCACCGTGGCCGCCAGCCCATCGTCGACTGCCGGGGTCATCACCCGCTCCGCCACTACTGCCCGAAGGCGGGAGGCGGAGGTGGATGCCTGCACATGCGCCGGCGACCTTGCACGCTACACCGAGTTCCTGCGGGAGGAGGAGGAGCTCCTCGTCGAGCATGCAAAGAGCCTTACCGCCGCCGTGGCCATGGCACAAGCTGCCTCAGAGGCGAGGAATCAGGAGATCTACGAGGAGAACCACTGCTTCGAGAGGGGTCGTCTGGAGTGGCAGAGGGCGTTCAAGGTGAGCGTCGCCGAAGCTGCAACAGCGACAGACACCGTATTGCGGTTGCCCACCTCGTCGGTAGGCTCCTCCTCCGCCAAAGCCCCTCCGTAGTAGTAGTAGTATTTAGGGGCTATTTTGTTCAGTTCATCTGACTATAGATGTGGTGGAACTATACAACGTACTTAAAATTAGCTAGTATATATAGTTGAACTAGCTATTTCAGTACGTGGTTGGCAACAATTGGGGGAAAGTTTGGGCGGTTCAACTGCCGAGTTGAACTGTTTGTATAAATTAAGAATGACTTCTTAATCTATGTTTAATTACTGAATCTTAGTTGCAAAAATTAGATACTGCTAGTGATTTTAGCTTCATATTTTGACAAATCGCAATGTTACAAGGTTGACAAATGGCAATGTTACTAGATCAACAAATGACAATCTTTCCAGTTTGACAAATGGTAACATACCCAATATGATAGATGCAAATCGCACCAAATTGTTTGTAAGTGGTTGCACACGGGTCATCCAAAACAACCGTTTGCGTTGAAGAGATGCACAAATCCTACTCTCACTTTGCATCATGTCGTCCCGGGGTCAACGGGCGGGGGGCGGGAGTGTTGGGGAACGCAGTATTTCAAAAAATTTCCTACGATCACACAAGATCTATATGGGACATGCATAGCAACGAGAGGGGAGAGTGTGTCTACGTACCCTCGTAGACCGAAAGCGGAAGCGTTTAGTAACACGGTGGATGTAGTCGAACGTCTTCGCGATCCAACCGATCAAGTACCGAACGCACGACACCTCCGTGATCTGCACACGTTCAGCTCAGTGACATCCCTCGTACTCTTGAGCCAGCTGAGGCCGAGGGAGAGTTTCGTCAGCACGACAGCGTGGTGATGGTGATGATGAAGTTACCGATCCAGGGCTTCGCCTAAGCACTACGACGATATGACCGAGGTGGAAAAATGTGGAGGGAGGCACCGCACACGGCTAAGACAAATCTTCTAGTGCCTTTGGGGTGCCCCTTGCCCATGTATATAAAGGAGGGAGGAGGAGGAGGCCGGCCTAGAAGGGGCGTGCCTATAGGGGGAGTCCAACTAGGATTCCCAATCCTAGTTGGAGTCCCTTCCTTTTCCAAGATGGGAGAGAGGGAAGGAGTAGGAGAGGGAGAAGGAAAGACAGGGGGCGCCGCCCCCTCCCTAGTCCAATTCGGACTTTCCATGGGCGGGGCGGGGGGGGGGGGGGGGGCTGCGGCCAACCTTGAGGCCCTTCTCTCCTTTCCCGTATGGCCCATTAAGGCCCACTACTTCCCCCAGCGAATTCCCGTAACTCTCTAGTACTCCAAAAAATACCCGAATCACTCGGAACCTTTCCGATGTCCGAATATAGACTTCCAATTTATCGATCTTTACCTCTCGACCATTTCAAGAATCCTCGTCAAGTCCGTGATCTCACCCGGGACTCTGAACTACCTTTGGTCATCAAATCACATAACTCATAATACAAATTTTCATCGAACATTTAGCGTGCAGACCCAACAGTTTCGAGAACTATGTAGACATGACCAAGACACATTACCGGCCAATAACCAATAGCAGAACTTGGATGCTCATATTGGCTCCTACATATTCTACGAAGATCTTTATCAGTAAAACCACATAACAACATACGTTGTTCCCTTTGTCATCGATATGTTACTTGCCCGAGATTCGATCGTCAGTATCATCATACCTAGTTCAATCTCGTTACCGAAAAGTCTCTTTACTCGTTCCGTAATGCATCATCCCGCAACTAAATCATTAGTCACATTGCTTGCAAGGCTCATAGTGATGTGCATTACCGAGAGGGCCTAGAGATACCTCTCCGATACACAGAGTGACAAATCCTAATATTGATCTATGACAACTCAACAAACACCATCAGAGACACCTGTAGAGCATCTTTATAATCACCCAGTTACGTTGTGACGTTTGATAGCACACAAGGTGTTCCTCCAGTATTCGGGAGTTGCGTAATCTCATAGTCAGAGGAACATGTATAAGTCATGATGAAAGGAATAGCAATAAAACTAAATGATCATTTATGCTAAGCTAACGGATGGGTCTTGTCCATCACATCATTCTCTAATGATGTGATCCGATTCATTAAATGACAACACATGTCTATGGTCAGGAAACTTAACCATCTTTGATTAACGAGCTAGTCAAGTAGAGGCATACTAGGGACACTCTGTTTTGTCTATGTATTCACACATGTACTAAGTTTCTGGTTAATACAATTCTAGCATAAATAATAAACATTTATCATGATATAAGGAAATATAAATAACAACTTTATTATTGCCTCTAGGGCATATTTCCTTCAGTCTCCCACTTGCACTAGAGTCAATAATCTAGTTCACATCGCCATGTGAGTTAACACCAATAGTTCACATCTTAATGTGATTAGCTCACATCTCCATGTGACTAATACCCAAAGGGTTTACTAGAGTCAATAATCTAGTTCACATCGCTATGTGATTAACACGCAAGGAGTGATCATGTTTTGCTTGTGAGAGCAGTTTAGCCAGCGGGTCTGCCACATTCAGAGCCATGTGTATTTTGCAAATTTTCTATGTCTACAATGCTTTGCATGGAGCAACTCTAGCTAATCGCTCCCACTTTCAATATGTATCTAGATCGAGACTTAGAGTCATCCAAATTGGTGTCAAAGCTTGCGTCGACGTAACTCTTTACGACAATCTCTTTGTCACCTCCATAACCGAGAAACATTTCCTTATTCCACTAAGGATAATTTTGACCGCTATTCAGTGATCCAATCCTGAATCACTATTGTACCCTCTTGCCAAACTCATGGTGAGGTACACAATAGGTCGGGTACACATCATAGCATACTTTATAGAACCTATGACTGAGGCAAAGGGAATGACTTTTCATTCTCTTTCGATTTTCTGCCATGGTCAGGTTTTGAGTCTTTACTCAACTTCACACCTTGCAACACAGGCAAGAACTCCTTCTTTGACTGTTCCATTTTGAACTACTTCAAAAACTTGTCAAGGTATGTACTCATTGAAATTTTTTATCAAGCGTCTTGATCTATCTCTATAGATCTTGATGCTCAATATGTAAGCAGCTTCACCAAGGTCTTTCTTTGAAAAACTCCTTTCAAACACTCCTTTATGCTTTCCAGAAAATTCTACATTATTTCTGATCAACAATATGTCATTCACATATACTTATTAGAAATGTTGTAGTGCTCCCACTCACTTTCTTGTAAAGACAGGCTTCACCGCAAGTCTATATAAAACTATATGTTTTGATCAACTCATCAAAGCATATATTCCAACTCTGAGATGTTTGCACCACTCCATAGAAGGATCGCCGGAGCTTGCACACTTTGTTAGCACCTTTAGGATTGACAAAACCTTCTTGTTGTATCATATACAACTCTTCTTTAAGAAATCCATTAGGGAATGCAGTTTTGACACCCATTTGCCAGATTTCATAAAATGTGGCAATTGCTAACATGATTCGGATAGACTTAAGCATCACTAAGAGTGAGAAAATCTCATCGTAGTCAACACCTTCCACTTGTCGAAAACTTTTTGCGACAATTCGAGCTTTGTTGATAGTAACACTACTATCAGCGTCCGTCTTCCTCTTGAAGATCCATTTATTCTCAATGACTTGCCGATCAATGGGCAAGTCCACCAAAGTCCACACTTTGTTCTCATACATGGATTCTATCTCAGATTTCACGGCCTCAAGCCATTTTGCGGAATCTGGGATTATCATCGCTTCCTCATAGTTCGTAGGTTCATCATGGTCAAGTAACATGACCTCCAGAATAGGATTACCGTACCACTCTAGGGCGGATCTTTATATGGTTGACCTATGAGGTTCGGCAGTAACTTGATCACTAATTGGTGTAGGAATCACTGGAACTGATTTCTGTGATGAACTACTTTCCAATTAGGGAGTAGGTATAATTACCTCATCAAGTTCTACTTTCCTCCCACTCACTTCTTTCGAGAGAAACTCCATCTCTAGAAATGATCCACTCTTAGCAACAAAGATCTTGCCTTCGGATCTATGATAGAAGGTGTACCCAGCAGTTTCTTTTGGGTATCCTTTGAAGACACACTTCCCCGATTTGGGTTTGAGCTTATCAGGTTGAAACTTTTCTCATAAGCATCACAACCCCAAACTTTAAGAAAAGACAGCTTAAGTTTCTTGCTAAACCACAGTTCATACGGTGTCGTCTCAACGGATTTTTAGACGGTGCCCTATTTAACGTGAATGCAGTTGTCTCTCATGCATAACCCCAAAACTATAGTTGTAATTCAGTCAGAGACATCATAGATTGCACATATCTAATAAAGTACAGTTATGACGTTCGGACACACCATTACGCTGTCGTGTTCCAGGTGGCGTGAGTTGCGAAACTATTCCACATTGTATCAAATGAAGACCAAACTCGTAACTCAAATATTTGTTTCTGCGATCAGATCGTAGAAACTTTATTTTCTTGTTATGATGATTTTCCACTTCACTCTGAAATTCTTTGAACTTTTCAAATGTTTCAGACTTATGTTTCATCAAGTAGATATACCCATATCTGCTCAAATCATCTGTGAAGGTCAGAAAATAACGATACCCGCCGCGAGCCTCAATACTCATTGGACCGCACACATCAGTATGTATTATTTCCAACAAGTCTGTTGCTCGCTCCATTGTTCCGAAAAACGGAGTCTTAGTCATCTTGCCCATGAAGCATGGTTCGCAAGCATCAAGTGATTCCAAAAACCCATCAGTATGGAGTTTCTTCATGCGCTTTACACCAATATGACCTAAATGGCGGTACCACAAATAAGTTCCACTATCATTATTAACTTTGCATCTTTTGGCATCAATATTAATTATGTGTATCACTGTGATAGAGATTCGGTAAACCATTTACATTGGATGTAAGACCATAGAAAGTTTTATTCATGTAAACAGAACAACAATTATTCTCTGATTTAAATGAATAACCATATCACAATAAACACGATCCAATCATATTTATTCTCAACGAAAACAACAAATAACATTTATTTATTTCCAATACTAACCCCGAGGGAAAAGCGAGTGTGCAATGGTGATCTTACCAACCATGGAATCATTTCCAGCACACATCATCACCTCGCCCTTAATTAGTCTCTGTTTATTTTGCAACTCCCGTTTCGAGTTACTACTCTTAGCAACTGAACCAGTATCAAATACTGAGGGGTTGCTATAAACACTAGTAAAGTACACATCAATAACATGTATATCAAATATACTTTTGTTCACTTCGCCATCCTTCTTATCCGCGAAGTATCTGGACAGTTCCACTTCCAGTGACCTTTTCCTTTATAGTAGAAGCACTCAGTTCCAGGCTTGGGTCTAGCTTTGGGCTTCTTCATGGGAGCAACAACTTGCTTGATATTCTTCTTTGAAGTTCCTCTTCCTTTCCCTTTGCCCTTTTCTTGAAACTAGTGGTCTTGTTAACCATCAACACTTGATGCTATTTCTTGATTTCTACCTTCGCCAATTTCAGCATCGCGAAGAGCTTGGGAATTACTTTCGTCATCCCTTGCATATTATAGTTCATCACTAAGTTATAGTAACTTGGTGATAGTGACAAGAGAACTTTGTGAATTACTATCTTATCTGGAAGATTAACTCCCACTTGATTCAAGCAATTGTAGTATCCAGACAATCTAAGCACATGCTCACTAGTTGAGATATTCTCCTCCATCCTATAGGCAAAGTACTATCAGAGGTCTCATACCTCTCGACACGGGCATGAGTCTGAAATACCAATTTCATCTCTTGGAACATCTTATATGCTTTGTGGCGTTTCAAAACGTTTTTAAGTCCCGGTTCTAAGCCGTAAAGCATGGCGCACACTAAACTATCAAGTAGTCATCATACCGAGCTTGCCAAACGTTCATAACGTCTGCATCTGCTCCTACAATAGGTCCGCCACCTAGCGGTGCATCAAGGACATAATTCTTCTGTGCTGCAATGAGGATAATCCTCAGATCACGGAGCTAGTCCGCATCTTTGCTACTAACATCTTTCAACATAGTTTTCTCTAGGAACATATCATAAATAAAATGGCGAGCTATACACGAGCTATTGATCTACAACATAGATATGCAAAAAACTATCAGGACAAAGTTCATGATAAATTAAAGTTCAATTAATCATATTACTTAAGAACTCCCACTTGGATAGACATCCCTCTAGTCATCTAAGTGATCACGTGATCCATATCAACTAAACATGCCCGATCATCACATGAGATGGAGTAGTTTTCAATGGTGAACATCACTATGTTGATCATATCTACTATATGATTCACGTTCGACCTTTCGGTCTCAGTGTTCCGAGGCCATATCTGCATATGCTAGGCTCGCCAAGTTTAACCCGAGTATTCTGCTTGTGTAAAACTGGCTTGCACCCGTTGTATGTGAACGTAGAGCTTATCACACCTGATCATCACGTGGTGTCCTGGCACGACGAACTGTAGAAATGGTGCATACTCAGGGAGAACACTTATACCTTGAAATTTAGTGAGAGATCATCTTATAATGCTACCGTTGTACTAAGAAAAATAAGATGCATAAAGGATAAACATCACATGCAATCAATATAAGTGATATGATATAGCCATCATCATCTTGTGCCTTTGATCTCCATCTCCAAAGCACCGTCATGATCAACATCGTCACCAGCTTGACACCTTGACCTCCATCATAGCATCATTGTCATCTCACCAACTATTGCTTCTACGACTATCACTATCACTTAGTGATAAAGTAAAGCAATTACATGGCGATTGCATTTCATACAATAAAGCGACGACCATAAGGCTCCTGACAGTTGCCGATAACTGCGTTACAAAACATGAACATCTCATATAATAATTTATATAATCATGTCTTTACCATATCACATCACAACTTGGCCTACAAAAAAAGTTAGACGTCCTCTACTTTGTTGTTGCAAGTTTTACGTGGCTTCTACGGGCTTAGCAAGAACCGTTCTTACCTATGCATCAAAAACCACAACGTAGTATAGTGATTGCTTTTTGATCTTCAGAAAGAACCATGTTCATTGAATCTGATTCAACTAAAGATGGAGAAACTGACACCCGCCAGCCACCTGTGTGCAAAGCACGTCGGTAGAACCAGTCTCATCAACGCGGCCATGTAATGTTGGTCCGCGTCGCTTCATCCAACAATAACGCAGAATCAAGAAACAACTAGTGACGACAAGCAATATGTATATACCCATGCCCACAACTCTATGTTCTACTCGTGCATATAACATCTATGCATAGACCTGGCTCAGATGCCACTGTTGGGGAACACAGTATTTCAAAAAAATCCTACGATCACGCAAGATCTATCTAGGAGATGCATAGCAACGAGAGGGGAGAGTGTGTCTACGTATCCTCATAGACCTAAAGCGGAAGCGTTTAGTAACGTGGTTGATGTAGACGAACGTCTTTGCGATCCAACCGATCAAGTACCGAACACATGACACCTTCACGATCTGCACACGTTCAGCTCGGCGACCTCCCTCGTACTCTTAATCCAGCTAAGGCCGAGGGAGAGCTTCATTAGCACGAGGTGTGGTGACGGTGATGATGAAGTTACCGGCGCAGGGCTTCGCCTAAGCACTATGACGATATGACCGAGGTGGAAAACTGTTGAGGGGGCACCGCACACGGCTAAGACAAATCTTCTAGCGCCTTTGGGGTGCCCCTGCCCACGTATATAAAGGAGGGAGGAGGAGGAGACCGGCCTAGGAGGGGCGCGCCTATAGGGGGAGTCCAACTAGGATTCCCAATCCTAGTTGGAGTCCCCTTCCTTTTCCAAGAGGGGAGAGAGGGAAGGAGTAGGAGAGGGAGAAGGAAAGAGAGGGGGCACCGCCCCTCCCTAGACCAATTCGGACTTGCCATGGGGGGCAACCCTTGAGCCCTTCTCTCCTTGCCCGCATGGCCCATTAAGGCCCACTACTTCCCCCGGCGAATTCCCGTAACTCCCCGGTACTCCAAAAAATACCCGAATCACTCGGAACCTTTCCGTTGTCCGAATATAGCCTTCCAATATATCGATCTTTACCTCTCGACCATTTGGAGACTCCTCGTCATGTCCGTGATCTCACCCGGGGCTCTGAACTACCTTCAGTCATCAAATCACATAACTCATAATACAAATTGTCATCGAACATTTAGCGTGCGGACCCTACGGGTTCGAGAACTATGTATACATGACCAAGACACATTTCCGGTCAATAACCAATAGAAGAACCTGGATGCTCATATTGGCTCCTACATATTCTAGGAAGATCTTTATCGGTCAAACCGCATAACAACATATGTTGTTCCCTTTGTCATCGATATGTTACTTGCCCGAGATTCGATCATCGGTATCATTATACCGAGTTCAATCTCATTACCGGCAAGTCTCTTTACTCATTCCGTAATGCATCATCCTGCAACTAACTCATTAATCACATTGCTTGCAAGGCTCATAGTGATGTGCATTACCGAGAGGGCCCAGAGATACCTCTCCGGTACACGGAGTGACGAATCCTAATCTCGATCTATGACTACTCAACAAACACCATCGGAGACACCTGTAGAGCATCTTTATAATCACCTAGTTATCTTGTGACGTTTGATAGCACACAGGGTCTTCCTCCGGTATTCAGGAGTTGCATAATCTCATAGTCAGAGGAACATGTATAAGTCATGATGAAAGCAATAGCAATAAAACTAAACGATCATTTATGCTAAGCTAACGGATGGGTCTTGTCCATCACATCATTCTCTAATGATGTGTTCACGTTCATGAAATGACAACACATGTCTATGGTCAGGAAACTTAACCATCTTTGATTAACGAGCTAGTCAAGTAGAGGCATACTAGGGACACTCTGTTTTGTCTATGTATTCACCCATGTACTAAGTTTCCAGTTAATAAAATTCTAGCATGAATAATAAACATTTATCATGATATAAGGAAATACAAATAACAACTTTATTATTGCCTCTAGGGCATATTTCCTTCAGGGAGGACGACAGCTAACAGCGCTGAGAGGCAGCATTTGACGGCGGCGTCCCATGCCGCTCAGGGGGGGGGGGGCGCACGGAGAGGAAGGAGGGCGGCCATGGAAGTCAAAGGGCTCACTTGACAGTGACCCTGCGCAGCGTACAACTCGCACCATTCCCGGTGAGCATGCGCATTCGAGGATAGCTTGCACTCCTCTCGGTCAGCCTGCGCAACAGAGTGCGCTTGCACACCTCCCATTCAGTCAAGGTCAAGCAGCTATCCGCACAGCACCTCCTATAGCCATTAAAACCAAGACACGTGGCATCACATGAATGGTTAACAAAACGCACACGGTTTGAATTATACAAATGTTTGAGATATTAAAGTGGCAACTATTGTTTCAAAATGCCTTTGTTGGCTGTCATTATTCGAGTGTGCCTTCTCTCAAAATGGACACGAAAAATACCACAGCACGTCGGGTGCCATTCCATGATAGCATGCCAAGTTCCATGAATTTCAGACGAGCTTTTGATTTACTAGAATTTAAAAACCAAGCATCTCAATGTTGTGTCAGCAATCAATGGTGCCCTGGTGTTTGAAATTCATTCCCATTTCTTGCATGGGACCTAAGCATGCACCCAAGGACATAGATTTGATTTTTCAACCAATTTACATGCACTTGAGCATGTGCATGTAGTTCAAATTTGAATTATGCACATAAATGCATTGAAAACTCAGTTAATGCATAAAAATGTCCAAACGAACCCCAAAAAATCACAAAAATTCACACAACACTCCTTTTGTTCTATGTTGACATGAGAAAAAATTTGGAAGCAATAAGAGGCAATGGATATTGTTTCGTCCCCAAAGGTGGGACGTTCCCTACCGAAACCATCATGCTTGTTGTGAGAAGCTCTGGTTTGTGAGAAGCATGTACCCAAACCTGCCCCAAATGGGACAAAAAATTTACCACGGAATGTTGATGCCGCTCCATGATATCATGCCAAGTTTCATGAATTTCAGACGAGTTTTGGATTTACTAGAATATAAAAACCAGGCATCTCAATGTTTTGCCGGCAATCAACGGTGCCCTGCTGTTTGAAATTCATTCCCATTTCTTGCATGGAACCTAAGCATGCACCCAAGGACACAAATTTGATTTTTCAACAAATTTATATGCACTGGAGCATGTGCATGTAGTTCAAATTTGAATTGTGCACATAAATGCATTGAAAACTCAGTTAATGCATAAAAATGTCCAAACGAACCCCGAAAAATCACAAAAATTGACACAACACTCCTGTTGTTCTATGTTGACACGAGAAATTTTTTGGAAGCAATAAGAGGCAATGGATATCGTTTCGTCCCCAAAGGTGGGACGTTCCCTACCGAAACCATCATGCTTGGTGTGAGAAGCTCTATTTTGTGAGAAGCATATACCCAAACCTGCCCCAAATGGGACAAATATTTTACCACGGCATGTTCATGCCGCTCCATGATAGCATGCCAAGTTTCATGAATTTCAGACAAGTTTTGGATTTACTAGAATTTAAAAACCAAGCATCTCAACATTTTGCCGACAATCAACGGTGCCCTGGTTTTTGAAATTCATTCCCATTTCTTGCATGGGACCTAAGCTTGCACCCAAGGACACAGATTTGATTTTTCAACCAATTTATATGCATTGGAGCATGTGCATGTAGTTCAAATTTGAATTATGCACATAAATGCATTGAAAACTCAATTAATGCATAAAAATGTCCAAATGAACCCCGAAAAATCACAAAAATTGACACGAGAAATTTTTTGGAAGCAATAAGAGGCAATGGATATCGTTTCGTCCTCAAAGGTGGGACATTCCCTACCGAAACCATCATGCTTGTTGTGAGAAGCTCTGGTTTGTGAGAAGCATATACCCAAACCTGCCCCAAATGGGACAAATTTTTTACTACGGCATGTTGATGCCGTTCCATGATAGCATTCCAAGTTTCATGAATTTCAGATGATTTTTCGATTTTCTAGAATTTAAAAACCAGGCATCTCAATGTTTTGCCGGCAATCAACGGTGCCCTAGTGTTTGAAATTCATTCCCATTTCTTGCATGGGACCTAAGCATGCACCCAAGGACATAGATTTGATTTTTCAACCAATTTATATCACTACAAAAAAAGACACATCCGTGACATTTTGGGCCGAACGAATTTTTTTCCTGTCATACATATGACACTTCTATGACGATAATTGTGACAAAACCCGGTATCATCATAGATGTGGTGGGCTCCTACTTCTATGACAAAAAATCATGACAGAAAATGGGCTTTTCGTCCTGGGCGGGCCGGAGACGCAACTACATGAAATTCTTTGGGCCGTCCATGACAGAAAAAACCATGGTAGAAGCGAGGGGGAGGAAAATTTCGGGGAGTTCCCGGTTACGGTGGGAGGTCGGGGGCCGAGGGATGCGCGTTTCTCTCGTACACGTACGCGTGTGTGTCCGAGGCGTTCGCTCTGACTGAACCCGAGAGAGGCGTTGGGCTCTAACTGAACCCGAGCGATTGCACTGCAGGCTACGCGTTACTGAACCCGAACAATCGATCGATGGATGTTAAATGAACCCGATCAAGCGATTCCTTCGCTACTGCTGCTAACTGAAGCCGATCGATGCTGCCTCTGGGATGAATAGTGAGCATTGCACAGGGGGGGGTATGGATGAACAGTGAGTGGTGGCGTTGCCTCTGGATGAACAGGACCCCGTGGTGTGGTGGAGGGCTGGATGAACAGTAGACGATGGAGGGGTGCCCGTGGAGGGGTGGTTGAACAGGACCCCATGGTGTGGAGGGCTGGATGAACAGTAGACGGTGGAGGGTGGTTGAACAGTAGCCGGTGGAGTAGCGTGCGGTGGAGGCTGGATGAATAGGAGCCCGTGGAGGCTGGAGGAGGTCGACGGTAGCCCGTGGAGGCTGGAGGAGGTCGACGGTGGAGATGAACAGTATCCCGTGGAGTCCCGTTTTGCGGTACGCCACACCCCTCCCGATGAACAGGACCCCCGTTTCGACCATAGGAGGCCCGTTTCATCCGTTTTGCAGTACGCCACACCCCTCCCGATCAACAGGACCCCCGTTTTGACCATAGGAGGTCCGTTTCCTCCGTTTTGCGGTACGCCACACCCCTCCCGATCAACAGGACCCCCGTTTCAATCGTAGGATGTCTGTTTCCTCCGTTTTGCGGTACGCCAGACCCCTCCCGATGAACAGGATCCTGTTTCGAACGTGGCTGGTCGAACATAAGGCCATTTCCTCCGTTTTTCGGTACGCCATGCCTCGTTTCCATCGCCAGCTCCGTCCAAGCCCTCCCGATGAACACAACCACGCATTCCGTTCCGACCCAGCCGGTTGGCTCCCATGCATTCTGTTGCCTCCCGATGAACACGACGCATTCCGTTGCCTCCGCATGAACACGACGCATTCCGTTGCCTCCCCATGAACACGACGACGACGTTGTTTCTCTGTTCTGACCCAGCCATGTACACGAGCCCCGGCCGTACGTATGCGTGAGTAGGCATTCGAGACCCTGTCCATATGTACGTACGTGGACGTATTTTCTTTCTTGCACCCTGGCCACTGTACGTACGTGTACATGCTACGTGCACGCCTCTACTATGACACGTGCGTGCCTCTACATCGACCAGTATATATGTACGTACACGTTCGCGACCAGAATGACAACGCTACGTATGCTTTGACCAGATGGGTCCCGACTGTCAGGCACTTCCTTGCCTGCGAAGATGTAGCTGGTGGGTCCCAGGAGTCAGGGGGGTGAATCGTTTTGTTTTTTTGCCCGGACGCACTTTCTTGCGTGTGAAGATGTAGCTGCTGGGTCCCAGCAGTCAGGGGGGGAATCATTTTGTTTTTTTGCCCAGACGCACTTCCCTTCGTGCGAAGATGTAGCTGGTGGGTCCCAGCAATCAGGGGGCGAATCGTTTTTTTTCGGATGCACTTCCTTGCATGCGAAGACGGAGCTGGTGGGTCCCAGCAGTCAGGGCGGCGAATCATTTTTTCGGACGCACTTCCTTGCGTGCGAAGATGTAGCTGGTGGGTCCCAGCAGTCAGGGGGAAACGTTTTTTTTTTTGCAAAATATGGTGGCCCGTCCGGTGGGTCCCTGCTGTCAGGTGGAGGAATAATTATTTCACGCGTAATAAGGAGGCACTTCCTTGCTGCGGCCGTGGACTCAGCTGTCAGTCTCTCCATGTACAGTCCATGTCCGATGGAAGCCATTCCTTGACCACGTTGACCATGCCGCACCGAGAGCACCAGGGCGGTGGACGACAGCGAGGCCTAGGAAGGGGACGATGCGGATCCGGGGAAGACACGGCAGTGGATGCCCACGCGTAGAGGAGTATGAGGGTTCACTCGTTCGGCTGCGGTGTGAGGCTGCCGTCACCGTAGAATAACAGGGGGTGTGGGTGCGTAGAGGGACGGCCTGGCCAGCGGTGGGAGTAATAGGGGTGGTGAGGCCTCCGCAGCATCATAGCTGGCCACGGGCGGCAGGAGCAGGCAGCACGACCGACGCTACTTTGGGTGGCTGGAGCAAGAAGACTAGAGGTTGAAGAAGCACTACGGCCGTTGGATGGACATCGTATGGTCACTGGAGCTAGAATCGTTCATATATTGACTAAAGTTGACAAAGGCCTCCGTCCTAGTCAACTTAGTAGGCCCACAAGTCAGCCTCCCACCAAGGTGGGTCCCAGGTAGCAGGGGTTATTCATTTTTTTGTGCATAATAAGGAGGCACTTCCGGTGGGTCCGAGCTGACAGCTGGGGGAACGTTTTTTTCGCGAAATATGGTGGCCCGTCCTGTGGGTCCCAGCAGTCAGGGGGAAATGTTTTTTCGCAAAATATTGGTGGCCCGTCCGGTGGGTCCCTGCTGTCAGGTGGAGGAATAATTATTTTCCGCGTAACAAGGAGGCACTTCCTTGCTGCTGCCGTGGACCCAGCTGTCAGCCTCTCCACGTACAGTACTCTTCCGATAGAAGTCGGTCGTTGACCACATTGACCACGCCGCGCCGATAGCACCACGGCGGTGGACGACGGCGAGGCCTAGGAAGGGGACGATGCGGAGCCAGGGAAGACGCGACAGTGGAAGCCCGCGCAGAGAGGAGTACGAGGGATCACCGGTTCGGCTGCGGTGTGAGGCTGCCGTCGCCGCAGAATAACAGGGGGTGTGGGTGAGTAGAGGGATGCCCTGGCCAGTGGTGGGAGTAGTAGGGGGCGCTGAGGCCTGCGCGGCAGCACAGCCGGCCACGGGAGGCGGGAATAGGCGGTCCCGCCGGTGCTGCTTTGGCGGCTGGAGCAAGAAGATCAAAGATTGAAGAAACACGACGGCCGTTGGATTGACATCCAACGGTTACGTCTGCTAGAATTGTTTGTTGACGCATATAATAACTAAAAAAATCTTGCATACGTGTCAACTAAACAGGCCCACAAGGCAGACCACTCCCTCTTTTTTTAATAATTTATATATAGCTCATGGCAACTTCTTATGCAATTTATTGCAGTCATTTTTTTTGGTTGGCCAGGGCCAATTTCGCATATTTCTGTGGGTTCCAAACTATTTTTAATACCAAAATGTCGAGCCAGATTTAAAGTACTTTGAAGATATATTTAAATTTGGTTAATGCCAGTAAAATAGGAATCTGAAAATGTGAAAAAATTCAGAAATTGTAAAGTAATTGCCAATTTGTCATCTGTTTTTATATTTACAACCCATTTCATATTACTTTCAAGATTTGCAGGCATCTTGAAAGAGTTGCAGCCCATCAGGGCGTAGAAAAATAAGTAGGCATGGATTGGGTATTCTTCAGAAAGACTAAACTGGGCGCATTTTCACAAAGAAAAAATAGCTGGGCTAGTCACATGGTGAACATAAAATATAAGCCTGGGCTAGACGGGCCACAACCCAGTTTAAACCCTACTCAGTCTCAACAATACCAAACAAAAAAAATTACTGCTCGAGTAGCTACGTCCCAGTTGTCAGCCAATCTTATGCTGTTCTCTTGTCTATTGACTATATACGCTCACAATGTCGTGGGTCCCAGATGTCAGGAACACACTAGGAGGAAGCATTTTATTTTTCCATACACTGACGTGGTGGGCCCCTACTGTCATCCTCTCCATGTACTTCTGCTGATTCCTGTTGTTTGTTGACCATGTTGACAACGCGAGAGGGCGGCGCCGCGGCGAGCGCACCAAAGCGCGCGGAGGACGACGGGGTTAACGATTTTGGAGACGGTGGGGCAGTGATGCGTGCGCTGAGGCGCAGCCAGCCGTGGGAGGTGGAAGCAGGTAGCCCCGCCGGCGCTGGTTTGGTTTTGGCGGCTGGAGGAAGACAGGACTGAAGAAACACGACAGACTGTAAAAGCAGCAGGAGTACTTAACAACCTTAACTAAAACCAGCAGGGGCATTTAACAACCAAAGCTGAAAGCAGCATGAGTACCTATACAGGTTCAACCGTACAAAGCACGCCTCGAATAGTGCTACTTTGCCTACAGTTAACCAAGGATGAGGCCGCCAAGCCCCAGGACAAGGCCCAGGCGCCACCCCGCACATCCACAACCTTCTGAAAGCGGCTTCATCTTGCAACATGGTCAATAAACAGGATATTCGCTTTAGAGCCATGGAAAAGCATGAACATAATCTTCTGTCCTATTCTCCAAGATGGACGGGCCTTCATTATTTGAGACCACCCATGAATAAGTATCTTTTCACCTCTAAGGGGAATTGAGTAGGTCGACACAAACATCATGTTGTGACCAAGCGCAAGTCTGACCCGACCATGGTCAGGCATCTGTATAGGAACAATAGAACTCGGCAGTTCCTGTTTCAAGAAGATCACAGCTGTAAAACTGTGTATAAGCAATAGTTTATGAACAACATATATAACAGAAACAGCTCATACCATAAGTTTCTCGACACAGTTGGACCTGTTCAACGAGTGCAGCAGTGGCACACATATCCCACGTGGCCTTCCACCATTGAAACGCCCCACAAGGACCTCAAGACGATCAACAAATTGTAGGAACTTGTGGATGTCGATCCAGTCAACTTCAGTGCCATTAGTAACAGCCGAGTTATTACAGAGTAACAAACGAGCAGACTGCTTAACTCTGAAAAAACCTACACGTGCCACCAATTATAAGAAAATATTAGTTAGAAGTAGCATCTTCGTGAGAGATTCGTTGCTACTTCTAAAGTTAAATTGTGATTAGTTAGACAAAATAGGTGGATTAAGAAGTAATCGAGGCAATAAGCAAGAACCAGATACAAAACTAACATGGATGAACAATTGGAACGATGTCGGGGTGGAAGATCGCAGTGAAGATGAGACTAGGTTCTGCTATTTCCATCAACATTCGTGCGCCAACTTTCAGTCCGTAACACTTGAGAAATTTTATCCAAGTTCGGCCATAAAAAAAGCAGTGATCTTCTTGGTTCATGAACCCAACTCGGAACTTATATCCATGGCTTGTCTTCACTATGACCATTAAACTAGTGTATTCAGTTATGGCAAGGCCGAGCATCTTTAGTACATGTGTTCTGGCAGAGCAAATAATACACTACAGGAAAAATAATATGAGAACACAGCATGTTCAAAAAAACCCCACCCTCCCGGATAGAAAAGAGGATTCTAGGAACATACTGTGCGCGTTTCAAAATGATGTGTTAGGATGAGAAGGAACAAGTGTGGCGTCTCACCAAGGGCGTAGAAACATGTAGGGTACTCGCACTTTGGGCACTGCACATGAAACACACTAGATTCAGTAGGAAGAAAAATGCATCAACGGCGGCGACTGCCATCCTAGGATTACCTGCGACCAAGGGACTTGGATTTATCGGGGATGGATGAAGAATTCGTACCAGGTTCTCCATGAGAAAACCCTATGCAATCGCCGAGAGGGGGTTTTCTCTGAACAAGCAGACGAGGGAGAAGGGGATTCAGGCCCAGTGAAATATTGCCGCTTCGTCCGTCCAGCTTACTACTAAAGCTGGAAATGGGGGTTGTGATTTGACGGCTCATTGGGCATTACTACGACGCTACGACCGGGGTGTGTCTACCGTGAAGTTGTGCACTCTAATTTGTGCATATGGCACATGGACCTCGTTGCCGGTTTCCCCACATATCAGCGAAAGGAAGTAGAAAGACAGGAGTAACTAGTTACACATAAATATATTTTTTGACAGAGAGATACTCCCTCTGTAAAGAAATATACAAATCTTTTATATCACAGGCTCACCTTGTCGCTCTGCAATGCATGGGCATTATGGGGGTTCAGCTTTTTTATGGGGGTCTAGCGGAGAATATAATACTCAGTTAGGCTCACGGTTCTGGACTTTGGGCCGCAGGCCGACCCTGCATGTTTGGGGGCCCATGTGTTCTACCTCAGAGCTTTACATATTGCAAGCGATCGGTACGACGCTGGTTTTAGATGTTGTCGCAAGGTGAATACACAAAATTGAATAAAGCACGACAGCTATTGGAATGAAATCGAACGACAGTTCCTAACCAGCAAACAGAGTTGCAATTCTATCAACGATATACCATGTGATAAATAATACTGTCGTACTACTTATACACACATGACACTTGTTTCACCATGCCAGATTATTACATCAAAATCTCTCGGGGGATAGATCAGTTCGGCAGTTGAGTGCTGCTACTGAAGAATTTCAAAGTTGATTTGGACCAGCTCTCCTTGCCGAGAAAGTTCAATTTTGACATCATCCCCTACCGCAAGATATGATTTAGATTTGAACGTTGACCATCCTTTAGCATCAATCATCATGCGACCATCCTTTGTACTTACGGTATATTGAGCAGGTTCATTCACACCAAGGCTGCACATGGTAAGAGAAACTTGGCCGCGGTCGCCCGGATTGTTGAACGACTCCCTCGTTGATCTAGGAATTCTCTGTTTGCAAACAAGAAGACATACCCAAACAGTTAGATCAACATAGTGAATCATGTGAAACAACATGGAAAGAAAAAAAGAACGAAGCACTTAGGCGGCCAATGCTTACCAAGAAGGTGGACATGTCGGTTCTTGTAAGGACTTTGGTATATGAAGTGCGAACTGCAGCCCAGTCTATTGCCGGTGCAACTGCACGGGCCAGAGCAGATGCAAGTGCAAGTGTTGGTGCAGGTGCCGAAGCCGCTGCTACTGCCGGAGATGGTGCTCCTTGTAGAGCTGGTAGCGGTGTCAGAGTAGGTGCCGGTGTCGATGCCCGATCCTCCGGTAGATCAGACTGATCCGCTGACGTGGTCGGTGCCCACTCCTCAGCTGGATCGGACTGAGCTCCTGCCGCTGTCAGTGCTAGAGCAACTGCTGGTGCTTGATCTGTGCGAGACAGCGGCGATCGTGTCTGGTCTGCTATGATCAGCTTTCTAACTTGACTAGTATCTGTGACCGTGATCCAGTTTTTTTCTTCATTTCTTTTAAACGCGAGAAGGACTAATTGTGGCGTTTTTGTTAAACCAAACTATAGTTCTATTAGGGAATGTAATAATTTCAAAAAATTTCCTACGCACACGCAAGATCATGGTGATGCATAGCAACGAGAGGGGAGAATGTTGTCTACGTACCCTCATAGACCGATAGTGGAAGCATTATGACAACGCGGTTGATGTAGTCGTACGTCTTCACGGCCCGACCGATCAAGCACCGAAACTACGGCACCTCCGAGTTCTAGCACACGTTCAGCTCGATGACGATCCCCGGACTCAGATCCAGCAAAGTGTCGGGGAAGAGTTCCGTCAGCACGACGGCGTGGTGATGATCTTGATGTACTAATGTCGCAGGGCTTCGCCTAAGCACTGCTACAATATTATCGAGGACTATGGTGGAAGGGGGCACCGCACACGGCTAAGAATATGATTACGTGGATCAACTTGTGTGTCTATGGGGTGCCCCCTGCCCCCGTATATAAAGGAGCAAGGGGGAGGCCGGCCGACCCTTGTGGGGCGCCAAGGAAGAGTAGGATTCCTACTCCTAGTTGGAGTAGGTTTCCACCTTTCCTAGTCCAACTAGGAGAAGGGGGGAAAGGGGGGAAGAGGGGAAGGAAGGGAGAGAGGGGCCGCGCCCCAAACCCCTTGTCCAATTCGGACTGGGCTTGGGAGGGGCGCGCACCACCTCCTGGTCCTTCCCACTAAGGCCCATTAAGGCCCATTGCTTCTTCCTCGTATTCCCGTAACTCCCCGGTACCTCCGAAAATACCCGAACCACTCGGAACCTTTCCGATGTCCAAATATAGTCGTCCAATATATAGATCTTTACGTCTCGACCATTTCGAGACTCCTCGTCATGTCACCAACCTCATCCGGGACTCCGAACTCCTTCGGTACATCAAAACTCATAAACTCATAATATAACTGTCATCGAAACCTTAAGCGTGCGGACCCTACGGGTTCGAGAACAATGTAGACATGACCGAGACACGTCTCCGGTCAATAACCAATAGCGGAACCTGGATGCTCATATTGGCTCCTACATATTCTATGAAGATCTCTATCGGTCAGACCGCATAACAACATACGTTGTTCCCTTTGTCATCGGTATGTTACTTGCCCGAGATTCGATCGTTGGTATCTCAATACCTAGTTCAATCTCGTCACCGGCAAGTCTCTTTACTCGTTCCGCAATACATCATCTCGCAACTAACTCATTAGTTGTAATGCTTGAAAGGCTTAAGTGATGTGCATTACCGAGAGGGCCCAGAGATACCTCTCCGACAATCGGAGTGACAAATCCTAATCTCGAAATACGCCAACCCAACATGTACCTTTGGAGACACATGTAGAGGTCCTTTATAATCACCCAGTTATGTTTTGACGTTTGGTAGCACACAGAGTGTTCCTCCGGCAAACGGGAGTTGCATAATCTCATAGTCATAGGAACATGTATAAGTCATGAAGAAAGCAATAGCAACATACTAAACGATCGGGTACTAAGCTAATGGAATGGGTCATGTCAATCATATCATTCACCTAATGATGTAATCCCGTTAATCAAATAACAACTCTTTTTCCATGGTTAGGAAACATAACCATCTTTGATTAACGAGCTAGTCAAGTGGAGGCATACTAGTGATACTCTGTTTGTCTATGTATTCACACATGTATTATGTTTCCGGTTAATATAATTCTAGCATGAATAATAAACATTTATCATGAAATAAGGAAATAAATAATAACTTTATTATTGCCTCTAGGGCATATTTCCTTCAAGTTCATCATAGGGATTCAGCTTGTACTCAGACAACAGACTGATCCAATTTTTTTCCAGTAATATAAGTGATGGACAGTGCCTTCGTTACTGACACGACATAAGAAGTGAAACCTGCAAAAATAGCCATCGTAGAGAAAACCAAATGGTTTATTCTGTGATGAATGTCACATGGCAAAACCTGCATCATAAAATTGCAGGAAAAGAAAGAAAACATGACATTAAATCAATAAGATTTAGACAGTAAATCAATAAGATTTACTTGATGTGACACGAGTGAATCCTTACCAGGAAATCACTATGTTGAAGTAATCAAAAAGAAGATTGATCGTCCAACTACGCATGGCATGCAGGGGCCCCGCCTACTCCCACAAGCAGGACAGTCCAAAGGTCGTGACAAATCGTATGGACCGAAGATCCATGGGACTGGAAATCCTGGTGGGTGCGATAAACCCTGCAATGCATACAGATATTGGAGTGTAACCATAATTGATTAACCGTCCTCACAAAAAATATGATCTGGATACTTCAAAATATACAGACTGAATTGAGTGGACAGACATTAACATAGACCGTTCTCAGGACTGACCACACACCAAAAGCGGCAGTACTAATAAACAATACAGGGTTCACAAACACAAATCAAGTAGTAAACAATAGTACTTACTACAGATAAGCAAAGTTGCACTAACTAAACTATGCAGACTATTTCTTGCCACCGACCTACGGGATGAACCCCGCATAACTGACTAGGCCATGGACTTCGTGCGAGGTGTCTACATGCACCATCACCATCTTGTCAACCTTGGAGAACCTAATAGAGCGGTCTTTCCACTCATAAACATGATGACAAAGACAGGCCGCATCAGATTTGTTGGGAAGCTTTACAAGAAACACACCATTCGTAAACGAAGGCACAGCCAGGAAATTGTTGTGGTCAAGTACAGCCTCGAGAACACGCCTGACAACAATGCTATAGGAAAACACTAGTTCAGGACACGTGGCAACAAGGACACAACGGCTGGATAGTTCAGCAGTAGAACTCATCATCAGGTCTTCCAGTTCACACGGCATGACTTTGAGAACTTCATCTCCACCACGGACCTGGTTCTAATTCAAACAGAAACCATATTTTATTACTACCTCCGTTCAGAAATATAAGATGATTTTCGATATTATACTCCATATATGACTACATATACGCACATAATTGAGTGAACAAAGACACTATAACATGTCTTCAAAGGCATGAGAGCAGAGGGATTACATGCAATATCCATAACACAAGTTACTGAGGCAAATATACCCTCTTAAAAGGTAGCATTGATGTTCATAAAGTACTTCCACCGTCCCAAAATTCTTGTCTTATATTTGTCTAGATACGGATGTATCAAGTCACATTTTAGTATTAGATACATCCGTATCTAGACAAATCTAAGACAATAAATTTGGGACAGAGGGAGTAGTTGAAAGTAATCTATAAGAAATCAGTGTCAACCTCTTGCATGTTTTGGTCAAAAGAGGAATTTAGAACCATCATTTGGCACACTAAAATCACATGCAAGATCACCCAGAAAGTTGTACTACCATTACTAGTACTACGTGTTAGATGAAAAAACACGATCAAGATCGAGAAAAAGATCGTCAACAAGAGACATTACCTGGAGTTGCTTAATGAGGGATCCCGGAGAGGGGGGCTTGGACAGGGCGATGGCTTTGAGCTTGTCTGTGGTAGTCTCGACGGGGTACTTGCGCTTCTTCGTACCATGAGCCTCGACGGTTTTGGCCAGAGCCATAGACATCACGTCGGCCGGTGCTCTGGCGTCCATCCAAGAGAGGAAGCTGAGAGAGAAAAGTGAAACGAGGAACGAGATGAGGGAGAATTGAAGCGAGTGGGGGTTTTCTTCAAGAGAGGAAGCTGAGAGAGAAGAGTGAAATGATGGTTGCTTCGTCCGTCCAACTTACTGCTGGAAAGGAGGGGGTTTTGTGATTTGATGGCTCATTGGGCATTACTGCGGCGGTTCGATCAGGGTAGTCTACCGTCACTCTACTACGGAGTAATTTAGGGCGTGGTTGGTGGACCCAGGTGCTGGCTGTCCCACACGTCGGCGAAAGTGAGTAATTTAGTGCTTGGCTGGAGGAGGATCCACACGGTAGAGCGTGTCCATTGTTTTTCTGAAGAAAAAAATGATTACAGCAAGCGTTTCCACTCTTACGACGGAGGAGTGCGAAACACGGTAATAACTTGAACATACATAGTGCTCCTACGACTAGGCATGTGCAGTGGTTCATACGTCAGTACTACACAATCTTGTTGCTAGTGTAGTAAGATATGATGATAACAAATGATGCTGTGCGCATGTCAACTACTCCTATATGTAACATAGTACCACTTTTTTGACTGTCCGGTCGAGAATGAACGGTGAGATCAATGTTAACAGAACTAGGTCCACAGCGCACGGAGAGTACGGTGCTACAGTACTCCATCAAACATGAACCATGTGAAGCACGAATGGATTCCGGTGACGGAGCCCTGAAAGGATTCGCCCGGCAACAGCGACGGTAGCCCGCAACCCCTCCTTGTCCAGCTCAGCACCCACCATCGCGCGGAGACGGCTCAGCTCCTCGGAGATATAGGTGAACAAGGAGACCAGGTCAGGAAGCCGCAGCTCACTGAATTCAATCGGGTGGTCAAACGGGTTTAGCCCGACGGCCGGCATCGTCGCGCTGGCACGACGGTAGCCATCGCGCAGCCGCAACACGTGTGTGGAAACTTGGTTCACCAAGTGGCTGAGGCGATCCTGGACCTCGCCACGATCGGCCCGCTCGCGCTCCAGCCGGCTCCCTTGACGGCCTATCGTATCTCCCGCTTTCTACAGCAACGCCGTCGACTCCTCGAGCATCTTTGTGGTGGACGCCTGCCGCTTTTGAAGCTCCGTGAACTCCCGCACATAACGGAGGAGCATGGCACTCCTCTCCTCCTTGAGCTCACGGAGTTCCACGTCCTTGGCCCTGAGCTCTGCATCCTTGGCATGGAGCTCCTGTGTTAGGAGCCTCACCTCGGACTCCGTGATCTGCTGCGCCGCCATGGCACCAGGTAGAAGCAATGGGGAGAGGAAGCAAAGGGGGCGAAACGGCTGAAAGGCAATGCAATCTACAGGAAGGCGGAGGGAGCAGTGGGTTTTTACAGGCGGAGTCATCGTGACTAATTGCTGCCGCGCCTGCTCCCGTTAGTCAAAAAATTAAAAATCCTGCCGCGCCTGCTCCCGTCAATCAAAAAAATTAAAAATCCTGCCGCACACAAACACCCTAGCAACGCCGCGGTGGATATTTAAATTTACATGCCGGCAAGTAGATAAAAAAGGGGTGAAAAAACAAATGTGGCGGCGGCCGAGCTAATCGGTCGAACTAGCCCAACTAGCTAGCCACTGTTCTTCACTGATGTACTCGGCAGGAAAGCTGGTCTTTCGTGATTTGACGACTCATTTACTTGCTTCGGCACTATGATTGAGGAGGACCCAGAAAACACGCAGTAGGGCGTCCCACGTTAGGAAGAATATATGCGTGCACCACCCGGGAGGACCCCGAAACCGCGTGGTAGGGTGTGCCACGTCTCAGCACAGAGGAAAAATGTGCGTGTAAAAATATACTGTATCAGACGTAGTACCTATGGTTCGACCTCGGGACCCAGCCAGTCAGTCGAAAACACCCCACTAGCCACACAGCTTCATCATGCAAACATGGCACGGAGGATAGATGTGGTTAGCTCCGTCTCGACCAGCCACAACGTCTCTTGTTCTAGGCGATTCTTCTATTTTCCAAGCTTTTTTAGTTGTAATAACACCATGGCAAGCTAGCGCCGCTCTTTGTGTGTGCCCGTGCAAAGGCTAGACGATGGAGAGAAGAGAGATTGAGATCACAGACCTGGGACCCACCAGTAAGTGAGACAACAGTCATGCACGTGTTGACGAGGCACTCCCTCTACTCTACTCAATGCAAGTACTATATAAAATCAAGTTATGGGACAAAGCCAACAACCGTTCGTTTTTTTAGGATATCGACTTACGTTTTGTAGTCTAGGTTGCCAGTTCGAATCTCGTCTTTCAGATTTGTTAGTTTTAGGTCCAAATTTGATTAATGACAAGTGGGACCCCCGTGTGTTGTTCCGATATTTCAGTGTAGGATGGTTTTTTTGAACAAACACTTTGCACGGTTAGACAAGTAATGACACGAGTTACATGTATTTTGTAAGTTTACGAACAAAAATGATAGCGGCATAGAATATCACATCCACCCCGCATCTTAGATACTATGGTGATACGAGTTTTTACAACGTTGGAAGTGAGATCCAATGGCTTGGGAGTAGTCTTTGTAATTATGCGCAATTTCCAAACTCTCCAAAGGTTTTTTTGCAAATAAAACATTCAGGCCTCGTGTGTGCCGCTGCATCTTCGATCCAACGGCTCCTCGGTGCTCATATTAGGCACTCCCCATAGCTTAATTACCCGCTACGGTGATATGAGCATCTAGGTCGTATGATCAGTGATCAGATGGCACATGCGTAGTACTTGTACTTTCTGCGCATTTCCCAAACTCTATCAGTCGTATATTGCAAAAACATTCAAACCTCCTACTGTGGGCCGTTAGATCTCAGTGAACTCGTATCACCATAGAATATAGCTACGGTGCGGGAGCACCTCATACTCTCCCGTGCGAGAAAACATAAGGTGCTATCGCAGCTTGGATGCTACGGTGATACGAGCTTGGAGGTCGTTTGATCTGAGATCCAATGGCATCTGAGCAGTCTTTGTGCTTATAAGTAGTGGCCGGACTCTTTTGGGGCTTTTCTGCAAAAAAACCATTCGAACCACCGAGGAGGTGTTGGGTCACAAATCCAACGCCTCCGAAGAGCTTGTATCACCAAAGCATCTAAGGTGTGGTAGCACATGATATTCTTACATACAGGAGAATATGATGTCCTCCTTCATCTTTGATGCTACGGTGATACAAGCTTCGAGGTCGTTGGATATGGGATCAAACAGCATCTAAGTAGTTTTTGTACAAATTGTGTGCAATTCTCAAACTCATCAAGGTTTCCTGCAAAAATATTAAGACACATCATGTGAGATGCTATATCTCAGATCTACAAGCTCCAAGCAACTCGTATCGGCATATAGCATCTAAGGTATGGGGGCACATGATATTCTCCCGGGGAGGAGGGGTGGGGGGTGCAGAACCAATCAGTGTGGTTGGGAGGGTGGGGACAAATATAATCTAAACAACCCTAAACAGAGCTCCACAATTTTATCTAAGGTCGAGGGGTTGACCCCCGACAATCATACCTCCGCCTAAACACAACATTTGCATTTACTGTAGTACTAGACTTAATATTCATGTTTCAGTTTCATGTTCATTTTAAATATTGAACTGAGGACCATGGATGTCTTACATTTTACTCCCTTCGTTCCTAAATATTAGTCTTTTTAGAGGCTTCAAATGGACTGGCACATACGGATGTATATAGACATATTTTAGAGTCTAGATTCACTCATTTTGCTCTGTATGTAGTCACTTGTTGAACTCTCTAAAAGACTAATATTTAGGAATAGAAGGAGTATTTTTGAATTCGTGAAATACATGCATGGTTTGGAAAAATAGATGCACTATACTTATTGGATTGTTGTTGTGTTCGTGCGTCTCTCTCTCTCTCTCTGTGTGTGTGTGTGTGTGTGTGGTCATATGCTTGATACATACAAAGTTTTCTCACCTCCATATTGTTCATCTTTTAAATTTGAATTTGCATTGGAAAACTTACTAGGGATACCATGAAATGTGAAATCCACGTTGAGATCATTATATCACAAACTCACTCTAATTCAACAACTCGTCATAAATCAATTACCACGTTGAGATTAGTATTTGCAAGGAAAATACGGGTATTGTAATACACATAGATTCATTCGGCAATTTAAAAGGTTCCTTTCGTATTCTCGAATGGTAGGACCCGACGTTGTACCAGCCAGACCTTGGCTCGTGCTGATCCTAAAAAACGGGCTTGTGTCCTTCGGTGGCGTGCGTGGTACGCACATTAGGCAACCCCAACCAGTTGAGCCTCAGCGTTTCAAGTCGAAATATCTGGCGGCTAGAATTCCAGCCCTAGGAAATTCCCCTCATGTCCCCGGTCCATAATGACTACCGATGAACAATGGAGGGATGCTTTAGTAACTAGACAACGTTACCTACCGTGCTGAGCATGGTTCAATTCCCTCGGTCGCCGCTCGTCAAGGTCACCCGTCAACTGCATTGCCTAGTACTACTACTACACCAGGATGAGCACAAAATTGAGCCCGTTTGTTCGTGCCTAGTACTTGAGTTAATATATCAGGCAATGCACTGGTACGGAGGGATTATCCTTTTACTCTGCATATATAACTTGTCTGAAGTCTAACTAAGCAAAATGTTTGACCAAATCCTTTCTTAAGAAATACAACAGGACAGATGTACGGCTTGAAAATTTATTGCATGATGTAGGTTATGATATTGTTTCGAATCCTGGATCTTAAATTTCAGAAAATCCAAAAGTGAGCATAAATTCTTGAAACTAAGCATGGTCACGTGATATGGCACAAATATTACTTCGTAAGTTTTTTCTTCAATTTGAGACAAGCTGCTTATGACAAGTTGCACAAATGAAGAGCCAAGGTATTTTGGAACAAAGAAAGACCTGTCATGTTAAGGCGAACGCTTTCACTATTGAAACCGTGGGCATTTACGTGCCGCCACGAGTCCCAGCTTCTCATTGGCAGGTGTCGTCCGAGCAAGCATGTGAGTCGACGGGAGGCGTGCGAGCAGACCGTTGTGCAGGCTCACCGGGAGGCGGGCCCTTTGACCAGGCTCCGCCGCCCACCGTCATCCCAACTTCTCCCACTTTTAATGTCGTCGGCACCGCAGTTTAAAATCAACCCCGCACTACCCGGTATCGCTACAATCCTCTCTCTTCCTCTCCGATTCTGCTGTCGTCTACCTCCAACTATCCTGGCCTAAACGTACACCATGCCACATCATGATGGTCTGCCCTTAGTGTTCCAGTTTCCTGAGGAAGACACCCAGCCGGAGTCTCAAGAACATAAGGCACTTTGGGACGAGCTTGAACTGGCCTTGCGGGAAGACGCCGCGCCTGTCCCCGCTCTCGTTCCGGCTCCCGTCGCCCCGACTGCGCCAGCGCCCATCCCCGTGCACCTGCCAGTGCATGCGCCTGTGCGTGCACTAACACGCACGCCCGTGCCGGTGCCCGTGCACCTGCCAGCGCATGCGCCTACGCGTGCACTGATGTGCACGCCCGTGCCGGTGCCCTGCACACGAATGTCTCCGGCGCGCCGTTGACAGCGCCTGTCCCCACGCGGGTGCCAGTGCCCCCCTCAGCGGCATGGATGGCTGCCGCCAACCGCTTCCTTGCACCAACGCTAGTCGCCTCCTCCCGCCAGTTGACTCGCTCCAAAGTCCAGAACATTTTGGCCTTCCTTGAAGCTAGGCCAACGTCCAGGAGTACGCCAACAACGGCGCAAGACGCCGCCGTCACCGTCGGTCAGTGGCCCGACGACACACAGAGCACGGCAGAGGAGCCGCTTCCCACCGCAAGCGCCGCCGCCGCCGCCGCGTAATCTAAATTTTCCATGAAAAACGTTTGGATTCCCATGCTTAAAATCCGAACGTTTATCATTTCCGTTTATTTTATATCGATCATCGTATAATTTAAAGTCGGAGTCAGACTGAACGAAATGTATGGTTTGATCGATTGAATGTTCTGCTAGAGCCATATCAAATTAAATATAAAACGTCATCAAGCCACATGTATTCCTTGTCATCCAACGACCTAGACTGCTTCAATGTCGAGCGCTCAACACGTTTAGCGTGCAGTTAATTTCATGCCAAAAATAGTGCTAATCACATGACAACACGCAGATAATATCCTAGTAGTTAATATCCGCATGCACTTAATATACTTCCAAATTAACGTGCATTGCACGTACACACTCACTAGTGCTGCTAGTACGTGAAACTGGTGCCGTGACTTGTGAACGCGTCCAGATATAGTCAACGGCAACATTGCCCGCGAGTTCTTCCTGTTTTCCCGTGCGTCTAAACGCAGAAGGGGAGGAGAGAGAGAGCACACATGGAACCCACTAGTAAGTGAAGGCGAAGAGAGAGAGAGAGCATACATGTTATCCATTAATTAGGCTGTGGTAATATAAAAACATTATGTGAACAAAGGGGGTACAACAAACATTGCTATTCTACGTATGTTGCCTATTGACGTGCGGCTTGAAGGCCCGGTCGCATGTTCGATCCTCGTCCTTTATTTTTTAATTTGTATATGGGTCCAAATTTGTTTCACGACAAGTGGGACCCTCGGTGTGTAGTTTGTAGCACTTTAATTTGTGGGTCGAAATTTGTTCCATTCCAAGTGGACTATTGGTGTGTAGTTTTGTATCTTATTTATAATAATTAAAGAGAACAACATAGTTTTTCAATAATACCATGGTGCGACGTTGAAGGCGAGAAAGGACATGCGAGAGAGCGATGACCGAGCCAGAGGGAAATCAACTAGGGGAGTTGCGTGGGTTGCAACAGTGTTTGGAGTAGTTGTGGGCCGAATGCTACGAAAATATAATCTAAACCGACCGGAACAAATGCCTACACAAATTAATCCAAGGTTGGAGTGCCCCTCGCAATGTAAATAGCTCCGGCTTTGTGAGGGATGGAGAGGTAGTATCTTCAACGCGTGGAAGATACGGCGTGAGAAAGCGAGGTCAATCGAGAGACATATAGATAGAGAGACAAAGTGAGTGTGGTCCGACATTCATTGAACAAATATATATGCTCTGGAGAGATATTGTCCGATTGAGCTTTTTGGCAAGGGTGAGGGCTGTAAGATAGAGCTTGAGAGATGATCCAGTCATAGACGTGTAGATATATTTTGTGCGTGGGAGGAAGCAAGGTCAACCGATCACATAGGGTCGCCTTGCGATCGAAAGACTGAGACGGGTTGGAGAGAGTGACCTAGATAGACGATGTGCGTGAGAGAGTATACAATGTGAATAGGTCGAATTGGGCTCAAACATGGTGATATATCATTTTTGTGTAAGAAAGAGCGAGGTCAATCGAGACATACGAAGAGAGAGAGAGAGAGAGAGAGAGAGAGAGAGAGATTGAGTGAGCGTGGCCCACCATGAGGTCGAAAGAGTGGCGGTGGCTTGGATGGACTGACCTAGATAGACAATCTGTGTGAGAGAGTATAGAGTGTGTCGATCGAGGCCCAAATAGGGAGATATATAATTTGTGTGTGAAAGAAAACGAGGTTAAACGAGACTCAGATAATGAGAGCGAGATTGAGCAAGTGTGGCCCGCCGTGCGGAAGAAAGAGTGAGACAGTCTCGAGGGAGTGACCTAGATATACAATGTGCATGCGTGCGCACGAGATGTTGGGGGGCTAGATAGGCAATGCATGTATTTAGCGCGAGAGGGTGAGAGGGAGAGGGGGGAGAGAGAGAGCTCCGCATGGGGTGCAATGGCGGGTGTGTGAGGTAAATACATTTGGTAACAGAGTGGAAAAAAGGGTTGTGTAGTTGAGAGACTTAGAGATTGAAACATGGAGAGAAAGAATGAACGTGTGTTGGAAATCGATAGCTTCCTAAGGTGGTTAGGAGAGGAAGGTTGACTGATACATGAAGTATGTAGCGTTTGTGGGGGGGGGGGGATAAAAACAACATTTGAATGTACTCCCTCCGTTCGGAAATACTTGTCCTAAAAATGGTTGTATCTAGAACTAAATCAAGTCTAGATACAACCAATTCTAGGACAAGTATTTCCGAACGGGGGGAGTACATAGTACGAGACTTAATAACGTTGTTTCAATTCGGTGTACATTGTAAGATTTGAACCGAGGACCAGGCATACGGGTAATTATTTTGAATTCATGCCATACTAAGTTTGGAAAAGTTGACATTGACTCAGTTTGTTGTGCTATTTTGTAGGTCATATGTTTGAATCCATCCAAAAGTTTTGTCACTACCATGGTGTTCATCATATACATATGAATTTGTATTAAAAAGGTAGTGTGGATACAGTGAAATGTGAAATCCACGTTAGAATTGGAGATCGCTACGTGACACACACTCTAATTCAAATAACTAACTACGCGACACACACTCTAATTCAAATAACTAATTATGTGACACACACTCTAATCCACGTTAGCGTGGGTACCATTTCGATTTTTTTCAAATAACTCCTCATCAATTAATTTATAGTACTCCCTCTGTTCACTTTTATAAGACCTTGAAGACATTTCAGACAATGTGCAAAACCGTTCATTTTAAGTTGTCTGAAACAACTTACAAAAGTGAACGGATGGAGTATCTCATTTCGAATGACTAATTATTGCATGGAAAACACGGGCATGGTAATACATACAGATTCGTTTGCAAATGAAAGAAGATTCATTTGCATTCTCAAATGTAGGCGCACCAGGCAGACCAGGGTCGTGTCGTGGTGGACGCTCCTTCGGTGCCTTAAAGGCAACTGCCTTTGGGTCACGGACATGTGGGCCAGCCACCTGTTGGGCCCACATGTCATGGACAAAAAGGCAGTGCCTTAAGGCACTGAAGCATAGTCCTGTCGGGGTGGTCGCGTGTGTCGGACGGACGCGTAGCACCCAGCCACCCACCCCCCTCCCCCCCAAAAAAAGGATGACGACAATATAAGTTCGCGCTTCCACGTTTCAGATTGAAATATCTGGCGGCCCCAATTCCAGCCCTGCAAAATCTCTCTTCTCCACCGTCCCCTTCCGCGCCCAGATTGCTCAAATCCCTAATTCGCCGCCAACCCTCAAATCGCCCCTCGTCTCGTCTCTTTCCCCACCGTTCCCCACCTCTGTGCCGGACGACGACGACGAAGACGATGGTCACGCTTCACCACCGCACCGGAGCTACCTCATCTATGCCCTCGTCCACCGCACTGGGTGGTCCACCGACAACGTCGGCCGACGCAACCGACGTGCCTCACAGACACCGAGTTCCACCGCATCAGGTGCGCTTCATCGACGCTATCTCCCAGCTCACCGGGGCTACTTCACCAAGCACATCATCGCACCTCTGCCCCCCGAGGCCGTTGGGGCTTCACCAACGGTCTCGTCCACCGCATCGTAGAGCTCCGCTGCCACCGCCAGCGCATCACCCTCAACGGCTCTGAAGTGACCTGCACTCTAGCTAGGCGAGCATGCCCAAACGCCGGCCCGAACTAGGTATCCACACATCACTCCCTTGTGCACTGTTCCGACGATGTTTGGATATCCTTTCACTACTCTCTTAGCTTACACGCCTATGCAACTCTGACATTAATTCTTATTTCTTCTAGAGATATAATCTGAAACAAGCAAATCCATTTTTTAGCAAAGCATGACGGCGCTACGGGATCTGGTACACATCATGCACACCCGTATAACCTTGTAAGTATCTGTCCTCCGGTACAACATCAAGGTCGATTCCTCTGATTTGATCAACCATTCGCCGTGTCAAAAATGCATAGGTGGATGCAAGGAGCACAAGGCATGCACATCCAAGCAAGTGGTAACATGGACTTGTACATGGAACATCCCAAGTGCAAGCAGAGCTGCAGTGAGCCTGTACAACGAGCTAGCATAAGTCCCTGCATTTCATTTAATTCGTACTGGCATTCGTGTATGATTTGTGTGCAGTGGCTGATCCACGAATTCAAGTTACCAGGGGTGAACATTTAACTTAAAAAATACGAAGGCACTTGCACTCGGGAAATCAACATAACTTGAGAAATGTGAAGCTACATGCACTATGAAAACCAGCTAATGATCCAAAGTAGTTCAGATTATAAACACTAAATGATGCAAGCACCAAAAAACACAAAATGCAACATGGTGTACAAGGACTACAAATATGGTATGTACCTGCTTGAATTATTCGTTCTCTGGCTAAAAATATCGAAGTGTAATTGCACGTATAACCAGTGCGCAAACTGCATATCAATATATCTATCCTGCACAAGTATGCCAATAGTTTCAAACAAAAGATTAGAAAAGTAACTGTCATGATACGAGGACTTTCTGGTAGATGGCCTCGACGTTTCCTCAAGCTATGAAAATGCATTATAATTTGCTTGTCATCAATGCCTGCAAATCCCTGTCTCTCTCAATAGAGTAGATCATCATTAGACACTAAATCCTTCAATGAGCTTGCAAAATGCTTGCATTAGATCCCTCATTAGACACTATATGTTCATCACCAGGAGCATGTAAAATGTTTGCATCAAATCCTTCATTAGCAGTCTGTTCATTAGACACTTCAGGCTCAAGAACAACATGAGCTTGTATGTTTACACCGGAAACTTGATTAGATACATCAGATTCAGTCAGTTCAGTATTGATTGGGGGAGTTATAAAATAAGTAGAAATTGGTTTCATTTTCTCATAGATTCCCTACATACAAGCAGTTTTACAACACCGTCAGGTTTAACTATTGGCCAGAAATTGAAGAGTTGAATTAGATATAATCAGGGATGTGATGTACCTGCTCGTTGCGCATGCTACTCTTGCAAGCTGCGACTGTCCATTTGCGCGAGCTCGATGCCATGCTCGTGCTGCCGTCGCTGCCTCCCACGCAGGCTACACCCAGGGTTGGATCTTCATCTTCTTGTCCTTCCATTCACTTGAGGCCCGGCGACCGCCCTCCAACATGGGCGCGAGGAAGTGCTGTGTCAGTCTGTCCAGCGGCGGCTAGGTTAGGAGCGAACCAGACTGGAGGCTGGAGCAAATGAATTGGGATTTTCCTGCTGTCGATCGATATGGGAGGCGCTCGTTTGGGCCGCGAGCCTGCTATAGGGCCTGCCTTGCACTTATGTTATTGGCCCATCCAAATTGAAACATTTTTCTTCATTTTTTACATTGCCTGCTCATGTGTTGGGACGAACAAAACTAGCGTGGGCCAACCTGGACGACTCAAACTAGGTGCACACTTTGCAGCCACCTGAGGCGGCCGCCCATACCAGCCCCTATGGTGGCGTCACCCCTTTTTGCGTGTATGATTGGATAGTGAAAAATATTCCAGTGGCGCTTTTGATTTACCCACAGAATGGTTGAATTGCTTGTTTCTATGAACCGAGTTCGCCAATAATGTGAAGGATGCCAGTCTTTTCATCCTATTGTAGATTGCTTAGATCTCGATATGCCAAAAGTAATCGCATGAAATATACAGTAAAAGTCAGTGTGATGTGTTTGGCTACAACTAGTCTGACTACACGTCCTCATATAACATATCAAGGACGCACCATCTTACCAGATTAACCATTCGACTTACCCATGCAGTGTGGGAAGAAAGAAGTATTGGGACTGTGTATCCAAGCAATTGATGCCATGGACTCCTTCGTACAATCTTGTAAGCGAAAAAGAAGTTGCAGTGTGCCTATACAAAGAACTAGCATAAGTTCAGTTACCTGCTTCTCGGAATTTTAGTTAGCCACTTATTGCAAAATTGTTCAACTACATTGCTTGGATTAATTTAGTTTGCTACTGATTACATAATGGCACAACCTGTTAATCATATTGTAGACTGCGCCTATCTATGTGTTTGATACTTACTGTTAAGAATTACCTGTTTGTCTTAACTTAAATATCTACTTGTTTGTTTAATTGCTTTGTTGCTGCAACAGCGGGTTACAATGATGTTAATAACTACTTTTTAGCATCCAATTGAAACTCTTTAATTCCTTATTTGTTTAACTGGTTTGTTGTTATAACTCCTAGTTGAGATGTTTTGCTCACTTCAACTTTTCTGAATCCAATCGGAACTTTAATGGCAAATCAGGTTAGCCCAAGATCAAAGAGCGAGGTCCCCATGGATGTTGCATCATCCCACAGCAGTGGCACCGGCCCAATCGTGCATTATGAATTGCCAACTGCTGATGCTCTAGAGGCTAAACTAGTGGTAGAAAGAGATTTTGCTTCTGCACTTAGAGATGAAGTTGACATGTTGAGGAAGCAAACACCACAATCACAAGCAGTACTCAAGACAACCATTAAATATTTGGTGGATTTCAAAACGAAGCAAGCTGAGACTGACCAGATTGTTAAGGTCCTGAAGGAAAAAAGGAAATTAAATTCCTACTTGGTAAATCATAGGTGAAATGTTCTTTCCATTGTTGAATAACCTTTGTGTTGTATGTTCATGTAATCAATCAAACCATTTGTTTTAGAGATCATGTAATAATTGTTTTTTTTGTTTTTTGGTTTGTAATTTTATTTGAGCACAAGTCTGTATTAATTGATAAGACTCAGAGACATTTCATTTGGATTGCTGTGCCAGACCTACAAATATGCCAATCGGGCTGAATGTGCATTCAGCAATAGTAGTAATCTAGATGGACCATAAGTGGCACGCATCGGAAAGGGCCAAGATGCTGGCTAAAAAAGGACGCTGTTGTAGCCAAAAAAAGTATAGCGGCCTGGCTTATGTATGTTAGTTGATATTATTGATCCATATACTCTATAAGTGTTTATATGTCTGTTAGTTCTGTACATTCTTGGTTGATTGACTCGGTATTTGAATCTTGATACATCACTTATGTGCATATCTAAATGGGAGTACACATTACGCTCCGTGTGACATTTGAGTTGGACATGAAGTGTTCCAAATATTCAAATTCGCCTTAAACTGGATTCTAGTTTATGAATTTGACTATCGGCATTTGTAAACCATATTCATATATGACAGTGGAATACATCTTTGTCGTCCTTTTGAAGATATATAAAAACACATAGAATGATTTATAAATATTCATATAGGAATACAAAATGGATTCGAATTTAGTTGCCAGGGTAAACGTGGATGCTTATTGTCCCAAAATTTGAAAGAAGCAGCAAAATATCCACTTCCACGTCGGCTGCCCGAAGCCAAGTGTTTGGGAGATGGAAATTACTGTCTACCCATTACACGGACAATCCATCGGCCCGATTTCCACTGCTCTAAATAGGGGTAGGTTAGTAACTTCAATTAGATGTGACACGACCGTCTCTGAGCCCATTCCGACACGGTGGGCGTCAGACATGGGCGGCAAAACTCATTGGATTCAAGCTCGTCCGAAAGACCTCTGTTTCTCCCTCCATTCCCCATTTATACACGGTGGGTGGCAAAACAAACTCGACTCGGCCAAAATCAATGTAGGCAAATATTTTCAATAGGGGCAGGTTTGTAACTTCACTCAGACATGACACAACCGCCCTACGTGTCAGCCCCGTTCATACACCGTGAGCGCCAACCATGGGCGCCAACCACCCTCTCCTCACTCGAAATTGCTCTGGGCAAATATTGGCGAGATGCGAGATTACCGTCCTATCCCCAGCCGACGAGATGTCCAAATTTTAAACGGGGGCTAAGTTCGTAACTTTCCCATATTTCAGACAGGCGCGTCCCAAAAACATGGTTCCCCGTACCTCCCCCTCCATTTTCCCATTCATACACCGTCCGCGCTAGAACACCCCATCCCCACACCAGCCTCCGTCCGCCACCCCATCCATCACGGCCGTCCTCCACCACATCCATCGCCACCGTCCTCCACCATGCCGGAGCGCCTACTAAGACCGTGTCGTCCACTGCTAGAGATGGACGTTTCTCATCCACGTCGACGGACCAATAGCCTTGCATCACGTCCTCTCGCTTCATCGGCGCCGTCGTCCTCTTTGCCGGGGCCGCTCACACGACCTTCTCTTCCACCGCAATGGGACTTATCCCCTGATGCACCCGTCTACCGTCGCACAACAGCAATCAGAACCTCATCGCTAAACAGCTACACTTGGAAGCTATGACCGACATGCTAGGCCGGTCTCACAGCCTTGCTCAGCAGCTTGTGCAACAGTTCCCCCGCAAGGCTAACCTTTCTTGAACTGTCTTGGAAGTGGTCTCGGCTCAGTATTATTTTGTTACGCTGCAATGGTGCCCAGTTTTTGTAATCTGCTTCTTCGTTGCGCTTTATGATCACTGGTGGCAAACTTCGATGCCCAGTGGATGTAATATACCTTAAATCCTTTATTGTATAGTGTAGGTTTATTCTTAGTTACTATGCCGTAATTTCTTTATTGTATAGAGTAGGTTTGTTCTTAATTCCTACCAGTTACTGCCATCATTCGCTATCTGAAAAAAAATCAGATGTAGTCGACCGGACCGAAACATTCAACTCTAACGGGCCAGATTTTTAGCGGGCCCGAAACGTGCCAAACAGCTCACGGGCCGGCAGCAGCCCGAAATGAACCCCGGCCCATGATTGTGCGAATCAAATCACGGGCTTTTAACAAGCCAAAATTGTCTCGGTCCTTGTTTGGCCCAATCAGATATCGGTTGCGAGCAGGCTGGATGCAAACCGGGCCATAGTTAGGCCCAACTATATGACGGGCTTTTAACAGGCCGAAATTAATATAGGGCCAAAATGTTAAATGGGCCCTTAACAGGCCAAAACTAATATCAGGCCGAATTACTAAGTGGGCCTTTAGCAAGTGGGCCCAAAATCATAGTGTCCAGTTGACGGGCCGAATTTGATATGGGCCATAATTGAGCCCAAAGCCGCTTAAAGGGCCGGACCTAATCTGGGCCGTAATTTGGCCCAAAACATGGTAGGCTTTTAACGGGCCAGATCTCATATGGGCCACTATTAGGCTCGGAGCGTGGCAGGCCATTAATGGACCGGATCAAATATGGGCCGACATTTGGCCCAAAACATGGCAGCCGGTTAATGGGCCGGCCTACTAGGGTCCTCAAAATCTTGTGGGCCTACAGCTAGGCCGGCCCATTAATGTCGGCGAAATCTTGTGGGCCTTTAGCTGGGCCGACCCATTATGATCCGCAAGAATCTTGTGGGCCTTTACCTGGGTCGGCCCATTATGGCAACAAAAATCTTGTGGGCCTTTACCTGGGCCGGCCCATTATGGCCCGCAAATCTTGTGGGCCTTTAGCTGGGCCAGCCCATTATGGTCCGCAAAATCTCCTGGGCCTTTAGCCGTGCCGGCCCATTATGGTCCACAAAATCTTGTGGGCCTTCAGTTGTGCCGGCCCATTTAAACTTGATGGGCCGGTCCACGTGTCACCATATCATAGGCGCGTCTCGCCCATTGGATGAGTGACACCTGTGCCAACGCGGACCTGACATGTGTCTCCTCCAGCCAATGATGATTTTACACGTGGAAAATCCCCATTGGTCGGGGCTGTTAACGGGTTATCGGATCCAAAACCCGACCCGATAGCTTAACAGTGTTCCGTTATGGTGGATGCCACGTGTCGGTCACCCTTGACGAAAGCACTTCTGTGACGCGCGATTTATCGTCATGGAAGTGGACACTTCCGTGATGATAATTTTCGTAATGTCATGGAACACTTCTACAACAGCACAGGTATGACTATCTTGATTCTGTCATCAATTTGTCATGGATGTACATGCATGAAAAAAAACGCGACCTACTGTGACAAACACGTATCATCACGGAAGAGTATTTTTTTTGTAGTGTATGCACTGGAGCATGTGCATGTAGTTCAAATTTGAATTATGCACATAAATGCATTGAAAACTCAGTTAATGCATAAAAATGTCCAAATGAGCCCCGAAAAATCACAAAAATTGACACAACACTCCTATTGTTCTATGTTGACCCGAGAAAATTTTTGGAAGCAATAAGAGGCAATGGATATCGTTTTGTCCCCAAAGGTGGGACGTTCCTTACCGAAACCATCATGCTTGTTGTGAGAAGCTCTGGTTTGTGAGAAGCATATACCCAAACCCGCCCCAAATGGGACAAAAAATTTACCACGGCATGTTGATGCCGCTACATGATAGCATGCCAAGTTTCATGAATTTCAGATGAGTTTTGGATTTACTAGAATTTAAAAACCAGGTATCTCAATGTTGCGACCGAGTGACAGTGGCAGGGTGTTTGACATTCATTCCCATTTCTTGCAAGGGACCTAAGCAGGCAACCAAGGACACATATTTGAATTTTCAACTAATTTATATGCATTAGAGCATGTGTCTGTAGTTCAAATTTGAATTATGCACATGAATGCACAGAAAACTCAGTTAAAGTACAAAAATGTCCAAGCGAACCCCGAAAAATCCCAAAAATTGACATAACACTCCTGTTGTTCTATGTTGACACTAGGAAAAAATTTGAAATTGAGAAGAGGCAATGGATATCGTTTCGTCCAGAATGGTGAAACGTTCCCTACCGAAATCATCACACTTGTTGTGTGAGAACATGTGGTTTATGAGAAGCTTACACCCAAACCTGCCCCAAATGGGAAAAATTACGACGGCATGTTGATGCCGCTCGATGATAGCATGCCAAGTTTTATGAATTTCAAACGAATTTTGGATTTACTAGAATTACAAAAGCAAGTGCGTCGACATTTGCCGGAGGGCCACGGTGCTGTGGTGTTCGAATTTCATCCTCATTTCTTGCATGGGAGATAAGCATAAACCCATGGACACATATATGATTTTACAACCCATGTTGGTGCACCAGAGCATGTGCATGTAGTTTAATTTTGAATTGTGCACCTGAAATGGCTAGAAAACCAATTTGATGTATAAAATGTTCAAACGAACCCTGAATAATTCCAATTCTTTTATGACACACATATAGTTGCATGTTCACTCCAGATAAAAGGTCTAGCGATTCAAACACCGTCCATTGCCGCTGTGACCCCATTATGTAATTCAAATCAAGATGAAAAAACAAGTAGATCGCACATAGTTTATTATCACCAACCGTGTGAGATGCAGCACAAAATATCCCGGAGCACCGTCAGTGTATAGTATGCCTATGGCTTACGCGAGAAGGTGCGTCGGCTACAGTCCACAACCGGCGTCTCAAGCACACTAGCTCGCACGTCAAATATAATTTCACTGTTCAATCGTCGCCGGTGAAAGATGGGCACGTGGACCCGCGTCGTGAGGGCAACTTCGGTGGCCCACTCCGACGAGAGCGCGGCCAAAGCCACCATGCGCGTGCTAACAAGGTGCATGAGCGCGTCCGCAATCTGCGACCGGGCAGCCATGGCAGCCCAAACGGCCGCTGTTTCTCCTCAGGTGGTGGCAGCAACATCTGGCTCAGGGATAACAACTGGCGAGAGCGGCATAGCAATTGTTCGTTCCACAGTGGCGGCCTTAGCCTTGATGGAGGCCGCCCGCGACCATGTCGAGGCCGCCCACGCCCAGCTCCTGGTGGTCACCGCACGAATCGAATGAAGCTTCTCCAACAACGGTCGGCAACCCACAGCCGAAGAACTGGCAATCGCCGAGAGAGTTCGAGCAGCCATCTGTTCCTCAACCACATACCTTGCAACGACGGAGCCCGTCCAAGCCCAGATCGCATCCGCCCATTCCCAGCTCGTGGCGGCCTTTTCCAAAGAGATGGCAAACACAGATGGCGAGATGCTTGCCGAGTATGGTGTGATGGATGCCATCGAGCCCCTTCCCCAGGAGATCGTCGGGCGCGAGCTGGACATGGAGGCGGCGGGGGGGGGGGGATCAACGAGCACCAGCCGTAGTAGTACTCTTTGTTTTGTTTAATTAAGAGTGTCGGTCTTTAATTTGTTAGAGTAATGTTTAGGTCAGGTAGCTCTGTTTAATTGATGAACTTGCTCGATTAAGAAGTTAGTCTCCTTTGTGTACCCAAATTATGCAATGATGTGGATGACCACTATAACCAGGGAAATTAGAACCAAAAATTTTGACGTTCAAACTCAACACACACGGGTTAAGCTATCTGAATCGTTTGTGATGTTTACATATCGTACACAATTCTGAATAAGGGACCGTGTCTGATGACACTTTGGGCACTAGTTTTTTCGCTGAAGCGAATCCAAATTTTCGGCTTCAGGGGAAATATCTACCTCCCCGCCCCTCCCCCTTACCAAAAGCCACATTTTCCCTTGTTTCTGCCTTCCTTTCCAAGTGGAAACCTTCACTTCTTGCTTGCAGCACCGCCTCTTCGTCGGCGACCCTCCTTCACGCTGCTCGGACACATCTATCCATGCAGGTAATCCACACCCGACCCCCATCTTCCTCCTCCTTCCACATCCCACATGCTCCGACCGCCGGCGCGAGCGCTACACCTTCCACCCAAATCACCGACCCCTCCACCAAATAAGCGCGACCCTAAGCCGTGGTGCACACAGTATAGCCAGGATCTCAAGGAGCATTTGGCAGCGAAGAAGCAAATCGCGGCCGCACGCGCGCATGAGGTCGCGATGGCTGCCATTCGTGCTGACCCCTAGATCTTGGAGGAGCACCTTGCCATTTGCTAGCTACGCCGGTTAAGCATGCTTGGTTTACTCGTTTCGTGTGCTGCTCCTACCTTTCCTTCACAAATTCTAGTGAATTGTGCTATCTAATTTTAACATGCAATCTATTGCTCTAGTGTATATGTTCTATATGTCATGCAGTGTTGTGCTCATTTATTAACTGTTTTGTTAATTAGTTGTCATCTTTAGTTAACTATTTGGTTCAATTCTGCAAATGTGATGTTCAATTCTTCAGGCTGCAATTTTGTATTGTCTTCCATGTGAGAAATAAATCAAATTTATCTTTACAAAATACATGAGAAACGAATGCAATTGCTATATTTCCAATTTGTCAAGCATGCTTGGTTTGGTTATACATTATGCAATGTGATGCTCAGTTAACGTTTGTGTTGTGGTGTTTATTTAACTGTTTGGTTCAATTTTGCAATGCGATGTTCAATAGTTGTGGGTGCATTCTCTTACTGTATACCATGTGAGGAATAAATTGAATTTGGTTGTAGTAAATACTTAACCTGATGACTAACTACCTTATATGTGTTGTAGGGAAACAATGGGAAGCACTGAGGTTTACAATCAAGGTTAGCACATGCATGGTTCGTTGTCTAATAGCACATTATTATGCAATTGCAGGAACAATTCTAATATTTTGGTTTTTAACAATTTGGTCTTGCACATGTAGGTCCTGCTATCATAGGTTTTGACCCATTGTTCGACCCTTTTTGCATATGGGGAAATGAGTTGTCCATAAATATCAATCAAATCCAGAAACTCAGAAATATTGTTAGGATAAAGAAATTAGTGACAAAAAACAACAAGATCTTTGTATGCACAATGAAGAAGACATCAGTTCATACAAGATGGTACTAACTATTATACCTTGCCTTTTTTATTCCTTTGCCCCATTTCCAATATAGAGAAGATATTTGTGCACACCCTTGTTTTCAGGCCTTTCCAAAGTAGTTCACTAATGATTACCTCTCAACCCACCTCTATGGTCAGGAGGCGAGGAAGGTTTTCATATAACACCCATGGTTCAATATTGAAGTGTTCCTGAAGAGGACGAAGGACGGACGGTCAATCATCCACAGGCGCTGGCCTAAAGTTGCAAAGACCATCAACATGAATGAAGGCTCAATATTCGCCTTCCACTTCAGCAGTTTTCCAGATGAGATGCATATGTCTATATACTGTCTATGATGCTAATTTCGAAAGGTTCTACATGTTGCATGTGAAACTTGGTGCTAGTGCAGTTGTGTAATAGGGTAGCTGTGTGCTGAAGCTATATAATGTTGTACTATGATGTATTTCAATTATGAAATTTTACTTCCTTAATATGGAAATGAAATATATTATGTGCTTAATATGAATGTCAATTATATTAATAACTGGATTATTAATAATAGGGCAATTAGCCTACTAATGGCGAATTAGCCTGCTAATTGGGTTTTGCTATTGCAAACGGTTGTTGAAAAATACCGTGGGCGATGACCACAGGCAACGCACATAGTTTCTAGGAATAAACCATTTTGGATCAATGAACAATCACACACGATTTTCTCTTGAAAACTGTTTGCATTAGGCCACCTAGCGCAAACGTTTGCCACATAAAAACTGTGTGTGATGGACAACCTTTGCCACACAGTATCTTCTACAGACCGTGTGTGATGCATTCAAGAGCACAAACGATTTAATGGGAAAATTGTGTGTGATGTACCTGTGAATGGAAATATTTTCCTTGGAGCGACTGTGTGGGATGTACATACGAACGGAAATGTTTAGCGGGGACTGACTATGTGGGAAGTACTTGCGACCGGAAACAATTTCACCATATAATTGTATTTTTTAGCTCTACTGTACGTATTTCCGTATTTTAGCGCTCGCCGGCCGCACACGACCTCATTTTGCCGAGCATGTCTGCCAGTAGAGCATATCCCCGACGGTTTCTGGGTTGTGTGGGAAGGACCCCCCTATCGCCCACACTCACTTGGCGACGGTTACAAATGTCGTTGCGGAAAGGGGTTAAAAACCGTTTGTATAGGAACGATGCATACCAGTGAAAGCATATTCAAGTTCATAATTAGAGAGGTAATGATTATCATTAAGGATCTGAACATATGATCTTCCACCGAATAAACCAACTAGCATCAACTACAAGGAGTAATCAACACTACTAGCAACCCACAGGTACCAATATAAGGTTTTTGAGACAAAGATCGGATACAAGAGATGAACTAGGGTTTGAGAGGAGATGGTGCTGGTGAAGATGTTGATGGAGATTGACCCCCTCTCGATGAGAGGATCGTTGGCAATGACAATGACAATGATTACCCCTCCGATAGGGAAGTTTCCCTGGCAGAACAGCTCCGCCGGAGCCCTAGATTGGTTCTGCGCAAGTTCCGCCTTGAGACGGAGGCGCTTCGTCCCGAAAGCTTCCTTCTGATATTTTTCCATGTCAAAACCCTTCATATAGCAGAAGATGGACACCGGAGGCCTGCCAAGGGGCCCATAAGCCACAGGGCATGCCTACAGAGTCCAAGTTGAATAAAACTTTCACAATGATTTTTCTTGGACCAGAAGACATCCAGAGGACTTGGAGTGCACGTCAGGGAAGCCACAAGGCAGCCACAAGGACGGAGGGCACGCCTCCCACCCTTGTGGGCCCCTCGTGACTCCACCGACCTACTTCTTCCACCTATATATATTCTCTTATACCCCAAAAACAACCAGGGGAGCCACAAAAACACTTTTCCACCGCCGCAACCTTCTATACCCGTGGGATCCCATCTAGGGGCCTTTTTAAGCGTCCTGCCGGAGGGGGATTCGATCACAGAGGGCTTCTACATCAAAACCATTGCCCTTCCAATGAAGCGTGAGTAGTTTCCCATAGACCTACGGGTCCATAGCTAGTAGCTAGATGGCTTCTTCTCTCTCTCTCTTTAATTCTCAATACCATGTTCTCCTTGATGTTCTTGGAGATCTATTCGATGTAATACTTTTTTGTGGTGTGTTTGCCGAGATCCGATGAATTGTGGATTTATGATCAGCTTATCTATGAATATTATTTGAATCTCCTCTGAATTCTTATATGCATGATTTGATATCTTTGCAAGTCTCTTCGAAATATCGATTTGGTTTGGCCAACTAGATTGGTTTTTCTTGCAATGGGAGAAGTCTTAGCTTTGGGTTCAATCTTGCGGTGTCCTTCCCAGTGACGGTAGGGGCAGCAAGGCATGTATTGTATTTTTTCCATTGAGGATAAAAAGATGGGGTTTACATCATATTGCTTGAGTTTATTCCTCTACATCATGTCATCTTACTTAATGTGTTACTCTATTCTTCATGAACTTAATACTCTAGATGCAGGCAGGAGTCGGTCGATGTGTGGAGTAATAGTAGTAGATGCAGAATTCTTTTGGTCTACTTGACATGGATGTGATGCCTATATTCATGATCTTTACCTTAGATATCATCATAACTTTGCGCTTTTCTATCAATTGCTCGATAGTAATTTGATCACCCACCGTAATATTTTCTATCTTGAGAGAAGCCTCAAGTGAAACCTATGGCCCCCGGGTCTATTTTCCAACATATAATCTTCTATTTTCCATCATATTAGTTTCCAATTTACTTCCTTTGCAATCTTTTACTTTCCGATCTATAAACCAAAAATACCAAAAATATTTACTTTACCATTTATCTATCTCTATCAGATCTCACCTTTGCAAGTAACCGTGAAAGGATTGACAACCCCTTTATCGCGTTGGGTGCAAGTTGTTGTTTAGTCGTGCAGGTATTCGGTTACTTGTGTGTTGTCTCCTACTGGATTGATACCTTGGTTCTCAAAACTGAGGGAAATTGCATCACCCTTTCCTCTTCAAGGGAAAAACCAACGCAAGCTCAAGAAGTAGCAGTGAGTCAATGTAAGAGTTTTTGTATAGCAAGTCCACATACTCAACCATCATTTAGTTTTTCACAATTGCTAACACTCACGCGATACTTATGGGTTCAAAGCCTCAATCGGACACAAAGAAAGTTCGGGGCTTATAGTTTTGCCTCCCAACATTTTACCTCAAGGGTAATGTCAACAATAATACTTTATGATAACCTACATCCCAGTGGATATATATATATATATGGATCTTTCTCCAACACATAGTGCTTGCCAAAAAGAAAGAGTATAAAAAGGAAAGGTGAAGATCACCATGACTCTTATATAAGGATAGAAGATAAAAGTAAAAGATATGCCCTTCGCTGAGGGAAGCAGAGATTGTCATGCGCTTTTATGGTTAGATGCATGCTCAAAATCTTAATGCAAAAGAATGTCACTTTATATTGCCGCCTGTGATAAAGAACTTTATTATGCAGTCCATCACTTTTATTTCTTCCATATCACAAGTTTGTATAAAGCTTATTTTCTTCACACTAAAAGATCATACATAATTAGGGAGCAATTTTTATTTCCATAGGTACGCACGGTGGACTCTCATGGCAAAACTGGTTTAAGGAATGTTTGGATGCATGTAGTATCTCTACTTGGTGCAAAGATTTGGCTAGCATGAGAGGGAAAGCAAGCTCAACATGTTGGAGGATCCATGAAAATGTAACTTCTATTTGGATATAAGAAAACATAACTGTAGGATCGAAAGTATGTCTAGAGGGGGGTGATTAGACTACTTGACCAAATAAAAACATAACCTTTTCCCAATTTTAGTTCTTGTCAGATTTTAGCTATTTTAGGACAAGTCAAGCAATCATCACACAATTCAAACAAGCATGCAAAGAGTATATTGGCAGCGGAAAGTAAAGCATGCAACTTGCAAGAATGTAAAGGGAAGGGTTTGGAGAATTCAAACGCAATTGGAGACACGGATGTTTTTCCCGTGGTTCGGATAGGTGGTGCTATCCTACATCCACGTTGATGGAGACTTCAACCCACGAAGGGCTCCACCCACGAAGGGTCCACGAAGAAGCAACCTTGTCTATCCCACCATGGCCATCGCCCACGAAGGACTTGCCTCACTAGCGGTAGATCTTTACGAAGTAGGCGATCTCCTTGCCCTTACAAACTCCTTGGTTCAACTCCACAATCTTGTCGGAGGCTCCCAAGTGACACCTAGCCAATCTAGGAGACACCACTCTCCAAGAAGTAACATATGGTGTGTTGATGATGAACTCCTTGCTCTTGTGCTTCAAATGATAGTCCCCCCCAACACTCAATTCTCTCTCACAGGATTTGGATTTGGTGGAAAGAAGATTTGAGTGGAAAGCAACTTGGGGAAGGCTAGAGATCAAGATTCATGTGGTAGGAATGGAATATCTTGGCCTCAACACATGAGTAGGTGGTTCTCTCTCAGAACATATGAGTTGGAAGTGTAGATGTGTTCTGATGGCTCTCTCCATGAGTGAAGAGGAGGTGGAGGGGTATATATAGCCTCCACACAAAATCCAACCGTTACACACAATTTACCAATCTCGGTGGGACTGAATCAACAAACTCGGTCGGACCGAACTAGTAAACCTAGTGACCGTTAGAGATTTTCGGTGGGACTGACATGCAACTCGGTAGGACCGATATGGTTAGGGTTAGGGCATAACGTAATCTCGGTGAGACCGATTACACAAACTCGGTGAGACCGATTTGGTAATAAGCTAGCCAGAGGGTTGGTCAGGCAAACTCGGTGGGACCGATTCTCTCTTCTCGGTGAGACCGAAATGTTACGAAAAGGAAACAATGAGTTTACATTGCAATCTCGGTGGGACCGATCCGCTCTTTTGGTGAGACCGAAAAGTTACGAAAAGGAAACAGAGAAATTGCAATCCCATCTCAGTGAGACCGAGATCCCTATCGGTAGAACCGATTTGCTTAGGGTTTGGCAATGGCTATGACAAGTGAAACTCGGTGGTGCCGGGTTGAAAGAATCGATAGGGCCGAGTTTGGCTTTGGGTTTAGGTCAAATGTGGATATGGGAAAGTAGCTGAGGATTTTGGAGCATATCATTAAGCACATGAAGCAAGAGGCTCATTAAGCAACACCTCATCCCTCCTTGATAGTATTGGCTTTTCCTATGGACTCAATATGATCTTCGACCACTAAAATGTAAAATGAAGAGTCTTGAGCATATGAGCTAAGCCAATCCTTTGTCCTTAGCAGTTTGAGGGTTCCACTTTCACCATCCATGCCATGCCAATCATTGAGCTTTCCTAAAATGATCATCTTGGAATAGCATTAGCTCAATGAGCTATATGTTGTTATGAATTACCAAAACCACCTAGGGATAGTTGCACTTTCAATCTCCCCCTTTTTGGTAATTGATGACAACTTATAGATCAAAGCTTCGACAAATAATAATAAGAATGAAATATATCGTTGCTTTGAGAAGTATGTGATAAGTAAGAGCTCCCCCTAAATTTGTGCATATTTAAAATTTGCTTTGGACTGCAAATGCACAAAGAGTTAGAGTCATGGGTTACTCTTCCATGTCACATACATCTTGGTGGAGCGCTCAAAAAGATAAGAATGAAATACATGCACTCATCACCAAAGAAAGTGAATGATCACATAAGATAGATAAGATATATCAAGCATGCATAAGTGTAGCTTATGATCAAACACATGATCATCAATGTCTCACAAGCATGTCAAAGTATCTCAACCAAAAGCAAACAAAGTTTGAAAAAACCACCAAATAAAGCAAGAGAGAATAAAGGCAACACTCTCTCTCTCTCAGCCTATGATCTATACATTTTTCTCCCCCTTTGGAAACAAGTTACCAAAAAGTTCCTAGAAAATGCATAGTGCTAGATTGACTCTCAGGCTTGATCTTCTGGTGGTGGTGGAGTCTGGATCACTCCAAGGACGAAGGCTTCTGTAGATGTGGTTGGAGCTGGAGCTGAAGTAGATGCTGGAGCTGGTTGGGCTGGTGCTGTGGCTGGAGCTGAGGTGGTGGCTCTGGTGTCAGGAAATGGCACTGCAGTCGACCTTTGAGCTCGTGGCACTCTGGCAAATGCATCAGTTGTAGTCTTCCCTCTCCTCTCCTGCATGTCATCTTGAAGTTGCTCCACTACAGACTGAATCTCTGTTACTATGACATCCATGTCATAGAACTTTTGTTCTATGATCCTCTCTAAGATCACCTGATTCTGAGTGAGGGTGGCCAGTCCTTTCTCAATCCTCAGTGTGGAAGCAATCAAGTAACTAAGCTGCTCTTGCTTGTTTTTCAGGAAATACTCAGATGCCTCCTCTTGAGTTGGCATCTTGGTAGCTTTCTCCTTCCTTGCCTTCTCCTTCTGTGCTTGAGCATGAACTGATGATGGATCATCCTTGTTCATCACAACTTCATTCAAAATCTGGATGAATAGGCAAATGTTCCTTATCCAATAGGTATATGTCTGTGCCCATCTTGGAGTTAATTAGCTCCTGGATCTGAGGGGCATAACCACAGCTCCTCATCTGATCTGCTGCAGTTCTTTGATGGTCTCTACCATGAGGCTCATGACTTTGAATTTCTATGGCACATCAAAGATGTGAAGCAAGTTGATTGCATGGCCTCTGATCATCTTGTGATCACCTGACTTGGGAAACAGAGTGTGCCTCAAAATCCAATTGATAGTTGGCAACCCTGACAGAAGATAATGTACAGACCCAAACTTGAAAGTATCAAGTGCCTTGTTTGGAATTTCCTTGTACATGTTGGACATAGAGTTGTGGTCCATCTTCTTCTTGGCATATATGTCTAAGTCATCCTCATGCTCCTCTGGGGCATTGATGAGCTGTGCCCACTCAGCAACTGTTGATTGGTACCTCGTACCTTCAGACATCCACACAATCCTTCCATCTGGATAGAAGTGTGCTGTGGAGTAGAACTGCATGATCAGCTCTTCATTCCACTTTGTGAGCTTCTGCCCAACAAAGTCTTCTACTCCACAAGCCTTGAAGTTGTCTTGCACTCCAGGATAGTGCTCTTCATTTTCCTTGATGAACTGCCAATCTACCCATCTCATGTCACAAACAATGGGCTTCTTATCCAACAAGACTGTCTCATAGAAGTCCTGCTGTTCCTTAGTGTGGAACCTATAGTCAACAGCAGTTCTTCTTTTTGTAGCATATGGATCTTCTGCTCTCCACTTTCTCAGCCCTGAGTCTCTTCTGATCTTCATGTCCTCAGCCACAGGATGAGCATCATTGTGGTCTGGGATCTTGGGCTTTAGCTTCCTGAGAACTTGGCCTTCCTCTTCTTCTGCAGTGTCAGGCACTGGGGCCTTGTTCTTTTCAGCAGCTGGTATGCTCCTTGTGTTCCTCTTTGGAGCTGTCTTGGCCTTTGATGCAGCCTTGGGTGCTTCCTTGGGCTTGGATGCAGTAGCCCCTGATCTTATAGCATCACCCATCAGCTTTTGTGCCTTGGGTGCTGGTGCAGCAACCTCTTCTTCCTCTTCCTCTTCAGAATCTCTCATGATTGAGGATCTCCCAAGCACTCTAGCAGTGGTCTTTTTGATCCTCTCCTTCCTCTTCTTCCCTTCTGCAGCAGCCTCTTTGGGTTCAGATCCCAAAGGGACTTGAGTAGATGCTCTGGCCTTAGACATTGGAATTCTCTTTGCAGGAACCTTTTGCTTCATGCCTGGCTTGGTGGCAGCAGCAGTGCTATATTCCTTCTTAACCACTTTCTTGGAAGTGGCTTCTTCTTCTGCCACATAGTCCTCATCCTCTGATTCTGAGGTTCTTTTCTTCCTTTGTCTGGTGGCTGCTTTTGGCAAGTTACTAGGAGTGCTCCTGCTGCCTTCATCTGAGGAACTGGAGGGACTAGTGCCCTCACTCATGTGCACTTGTTGCTCTGACAGGTTTTGGCTATTACTCTGATCTGACATGATGAACAAGCTGACTGCTGACCCTGTGAACAGTTTATAGATGAGGTAGAGTGGATGAGCATCACAAAATGCAGAGATTTTTGCAAAAGAATGATTCAAAATCTTAGTTTTAGTTTCCCATAAAAATCATTTCAGATCTACCGATTTTTAAACTCGGTGATACCGAAGCAGTTTTGGAACCTAAACTAGTGAACTCGGTCAGACCGAGTCATAGTTTGTTGGCACCGAGACTGCTAGGGTTTCACAACGTTCCAAAATCGGTCACACCGATTAGTAATTCTCGGTCAGACCGAGTCTCACTTGTGCAATGGCATGAGCCAAATCGGTGGGACCGAGTTTTTCAACTCGGTGGGTCCGAGATGGTTTCGGCGGAAACCTAACCCTAAAGTTTTCGAATCAATCCTATTCTACGAATGCATTGTCTGGATAGGAGTGTTTCAATCGGGGCTAGAAACAATAAGATCACAATGTGCTAGGAATCAGATTGGGGATAGCACAAAGATCGAGTCCATACCCTAGTTCGGCGGAGACTCGCTACGGCGGCAACGGCGGGGTTGAATTCCGTTGACGGCGATGGAGACCAGCGACTAGAGGCGGCTGGCGGCGAGGAGACGATCTGGAGACCACGTTGGCAGAGCGAGCTATCGCGCGGGCGAAGGGGTTCGGAGAAATTTCCAAATTTTTGCCCGTGCCTATATATAGCCCGACCTGTCGGTGTGACCGAGTGGAACAACTCGGTGGCACCGAGATGCAAAACTGTATACAGTTATTGCAACTTGGTGTGACCGAATGGTTCAAATCGGTTGCACCGAGATCGAAAATTCAGATCAACTTAATGATCTCGGTAGGACCGAAAGTAGGATATCGGTCAGACCGAGAATCACAAAGAGGTTTTGGAAGTTTAAGTCTATGACGAATCGGGGACTCCGAGTGCTCCTCACACAGAGTGGTTCGAATCTGACTTGATCAAATTTTGTGATGTAGCATGAATAGAGTTTGAGACGAGAAAAGCATAGATAGCTAGAGGAGGTTCTTAGGCATTCTTGTCCATCCACTTGGCAAAAGGAAATAAAACCAAACAATCAAAACAACAAGTGGATTTCCTCGAATGAGTAAAATATGCAACCAACATGCTCACACAATAAAATGGCAATTGAAATATGTGACAAAGCATGCACAACCAATTCTAGCATCTATCAAGCAATTGGCGATGACTAGGTCATCTATATATATGAGTATATTGACTTAGGAGTCAAGTGAGAACACTTGATCATAGGTCATACTCATCGTTTAAGCTCAAGTGGGGTTACCACTTTTACATAAAGCATTGTTGTGTTCACATCTTTAGAGTTGCTTTAGCTCAAGTCTTAGAGTAAAGCTCCCCCTAGATGTGATATCCCCCCTTAGAGGGATGAACTAACCTTGGGTTTTGTCGATGATGACTTCATGTAGATGTTGAAGATGTGGATCCTCAATGTTGATGTAGATCACTTGGAGCTATCCATTTGAGTGAATTACACTTTCAATACCTACATGGGTTAGTCCCACAAGGAACAAACAAGGATATCCATAGACATAGAGTGATGCACACACAAGATGATGTCCATGAAAACTTTTAGGTTACCTTGTCCCTTGTCTTACCAACAAGAGGGTTTGTGACTCCTTGAACTAGTGCAAGATGTGGAAGTTGATTGCACTTGTTCTTGCCAAAATGATAAGAGTGAAGTATGTTGGCGGAGTCACCCTCAAGAACTCTCTAGTTCTTCTTATTTTGGATCCACACCATCTTGATGGGAATCCTTGGAGTTGTAGTCGTACTTGATGAAGTGGAACTTGAAGTGGTCTTGGGAATCCACTTGACTAAGGTCTTAGGAGCTTCTTCAAATGCATCAATTTCCTCTTGAATCTTGTCCTTGCCTTTTTGCTTGTAGTCTTGTGGTGAAAGATCATCTTGATCTTGTGTCCCCTTGAAGGAAGTAGGATCATACTTCTCTTGTTGAGGAACAAACTTTGTCTTGGGGTATTGATCTTCTTCCCACTCAACTCCATTGGCATTGAACTTTCGTTCAAAACCAACACCTTGATTCTTCCGGTGCCTTCCTTGCTTGTGCACAATTTCCTCGAATTTCTTACTCCCGGCAAGGCTTTTGTACACTCCTTTCTCTATAATTCCCTTCAATAAGCTATTTTCTTGCTCAAGTGTAACTTGGCTAGGAGAATCATTAGTGGAATCAAGAGAACTACTAGAAGCAACAATATTGGATTTAGCATGATCATTATTACTACTAGAGGAAGAATCTTTCTTGTTCTTGTTACTAGACTTGACTTGAGGCATGTAAGTGGATAAGAGTAAACGCTTGGCAATGTAAGAAGAACTTTTCTTGCGGAGATCATCATTAATTGCCTTTAAAAACTCATGCTCTTGCTCAATATTGAGCTTTTCAAAGCGTAACTTCTCATGAGCTCTTAAAAGTTCTCGATGATATTCGAAGATAGTTTCATGAGCTAACTTAAGAATGTTTAGTTCTTTAGTTAGAGCCTCAATATTATCCTTATCATTGTCATTCGTTTTATCTTGATTAGCATGATTAATTGACGTTTCATCATAGTATTCATCACTAGAGTTGTCAACAAGTAAATCATCATCACCTAACAAGTCATCTTCATCATTATTAAAATCAACATACTCGGGATGTGTTACCTTAGGACCTTTGGCCATGAAGCATCTTCCAATTCCTTCATTTGGTGAGTCAAATATATCGTAGGAGTTGGTTGACACAAGTGCTAGACCGGCAACACCTTCATCTTGAGTATATTCGGAATCAGAGTGATAACTTCTCTCGGAGTGGTTGTCGGAGTCGGAGCCGGATACCCATTCACCAACATGAGCCTGATGTCTTCGTTTTGTGTAGCTCCTTGATGATTTTTCCATCCTTTCCGAATCCTTGCTTCTCCGTGAGTATCTTCGTTCATAACGATCATCTCTACTCCTTCTCTCTCTTGGTGGTGATTCTTCTCTTTTGCTTCTTCTTTTTGGAGAGTCTTCTCTTCTCTTATAGGGAGCCGTACACTCATTGGAATAGTGTCCGGGTCTTCCACAATTGTAGCAGTTTCGCTCTCGACTAGAAGATCTTTTGTCATTGTAGGACCTTGACTTGGAGCTTCTATCTTTGCTTCTACTCTTGTAGAACTTGTTGAAGTTTTTCACCATTAAGCTCAATTCTTCATTGAAGTTTTGTTTCTCACTTGATGATGTAGGGGCTTCACATGAGGCTTTGTAGGCACCACTTGATTTGTTGTGAAGTTCCTCTTTATCCTTAAGTGACATCTCATGAGCAACAATTCTTCCAATTACCTCCGTTGGCTTGAGATCTTTGTAATTGGGCATCATTTGGATCAATGTGCACACGGTATCATATTTTCCATCCAAGGCTCTTAGAATCTTCTTGATGATGAATCTATCGGTCATCTCTTCACTTCCTAAGCCAGCAATCTCATTTGTGATGAGAGCAAGCCTAGAGTACATTTCAGTGACACCTTCACCATCCTTCATTTTGAACTTGTCAAGTTGACTTTGAAGCACATCCAATTTAGATTCCTTGACGGAGTCGGTACCTTCGTGCATATCAATCAAAGTGTCCCAAATTTCCTTTGCATTCTCAAGATGACTGATTTTGTTGAATTCTTCGAGGCACAATCCGTTGAAGAGAATATCACAAGCTTGAGCATTGTATTGCAACATCTTCAACTCATCCGCGGTAGCTTCACGGTTTGGTTCTCTCCCATCAAAGAAGTCACATTGCAAACCAACACACACAATAGCCCAAACGGCGGGGTTATGTCCAAGAATATGCATTTTCATTTTATGCTTCCAACAAGCAAAATTAGTACCATCAAAGTAAGGACCTCTATGGTGATAATTTCCCTCGCTAGACGCCATACTCTCCTAGGTTTTGAAACCAAGGCTATGACCACCAAAAGCTATGGAAATCAAAGCAAATGGAGACCAAAGCTCTGATACCACTTGTAGGATTGGAAGTATGTCTAGAGGGGGGTGATTAGACTACTTGACCAAATAAAAACTTAACCTTTTCCCAATTTTAGTTCTTGTCAGATTTTAGCTATTTTAGGACAAGTCAAGCAATCATCACACAATTCAAGCAAGCATGCAAAGAGTATATTGGCAGCGGAAAGTAAAGCATGCAACTTGCAAGAATGTAAAGGGAATGGTTTGGAGAATTCAAACGCAATTGGAGACACGGATGTTTTTCCCGTGGTTCGAATAGGTGGTGCTATCCTACATCCACGTTGATGGAGACTTCAACCCACGAAGGGTAACGGTTGCGCGAGTCCACGGAGGGCTCCACCCACGAAGGGTCCACGAAGAAGCAACCTTGTCTATCCCACCATGGCCATCGCCCACGAAGGACTTGCCTCACTAGCGGTAGATCTTCACGAAGTAGGCGATCTCCTTGCCCATACAAACTCCCTGGTTCAACTCCACAATCTTGTCGGAGGCTCCCAAGTGACACCTAGCCAATCTAGGAGACACCACTCTCCAAGAAGTAACAAATGGTGTGTTGATGATGAAATCCTTGCTCTTGTGCTTCAAATTATAGTCTCCCCAACACTCAATTCTCTCTCACGGGACTTGGATTTGGTGGAAAGAAGATTTGAGTGGAAAGCAACTTGGGGAAGGCTAGAGATCAAGATTCATGTGGTAGGAATGGAATATCTTGGCCTCAACACATGAGTAGGTGGTTCTCTCTCAGAACATATGAGTTGGAAGTGTAGATGTGTTCTGATGGCTCTCTCCACGAGTGAAGAGGAGGTGGAGGGGCATATATAGCCTCCACACAAAATCCAACCATTACACACAATTTACCAATCTCGGTGGGACCGAATCAACAAACTCGGTCGGACCGAACTAGTAAACCTAGTGACTGTTAGAGATTTTCGGTGGGACTGACATGCAACTCGGTAGGACCGATATGGTTAGAGTTAGGGCATAACGTAATCTCGGTGAGACCGATTACACAAACTCGGTGAGACCGATTTGGTAATAAGCTAACCAGAGGGTTGGTCAGGCAAACTCGGTGGGACCGATTCGCTCTTCTCGGTGAGACCGAAATGTTATGAAAAGGAAACAGTGAGTTTGCATTGCAATCTCGGTGGGACCGATCCACTCTTTCGGTGAGACCGAAAAGTTACGAAAAGGAAACAGAGAAATTGCAATCCCATCTCAGTGAGACCGAGATCCCTATAGGTAGAACCGATTTGCTTAGGGTTTGGCAATGGCTATGACAAGTGAAACTCGGTGGCGCCGGGTTGAAAGAGTTGGTAGGGCCGAGTTTGGCTTTGGGTTTGGGTCAAATGTGGATATGGGAAAGTAGCTGAGGATTTTGGAGCATATCATTAAGCACATGAAGCAAGAGGCTCATTAAGCAACACCTCATCCCTCCTTGATAGTATTGGCTTTTCCTATGGACTCAATGTGATCTTGGACCACTAAAATGTAAAATGAAGAGTCTTGAGCATATGAGCTAGAGCCAATCCTTTGTCCTTAGCATTTTGAGGGTTCCACTTTCACCATCCATGCCATGCCAATCATTGAGCTTTCCTAAAATAATCATCTTGGAATAGCATTAGCTCAATGAGCTATATGTTGTTATGAATTACCAAAACCACCTAGGGATAGTTGCACTTTCAATAACCCATTATGTTGTTTCCTTGTCCAACATCAACCTTTTAGCATGTCATATTTTAATGAGTACTCACAATCACAAAAGATGTCCAAGATAACATATATATGTGAAACCTCTCTTTCTTTATTACTTCCTATTAATTGCAACAATGACCAAAACTATGTTTGTCAGCTCCCAACAAATTTTATTCATCATACTCTTTATATGTGAAGTTATCACTCTCCATAAGATCATTATATAATCTTTTAACTTCTTTTTATTCTTTCTTTTTCTTACTCCCTCAAGATCATAGCAAGAAAGACAAAGACCTCAACTCAAAATTATTCTTTATTATATAACTCACGGACTCGATTACATAGATAGGTCTCAAAGCAAAACTCAAAACTAGATCATACTAAAAACTTTTACTCTACTAGATCAAGATATAACCAAAAGGATCAAACTAAGAAAAACGATAAAGGTAAAGATATGATGGTGATACGATACCGGGACACCTCCCCCAAGCTGGGCACCAGCCAAGGGGAGTGCCCATACCCATGTATTTAGATCTCTTTCTTCGAAGGTGGTGATGATGGAGTTGTTGATGATGAAAAAATCTTATCCTCCGTCTTCCAAGGCATAGGTTCACCATCGTAAAAAGATGAACGAGTCTCCGAGATCCTCAAATATGCAGCCAAATTCATCCTATTATGTCGGAGTAAATGACCACGGGTAGCCTAGCCGGCTCCCCCTGGCCCTTCTGAAAAAATTACGAGCCGATACGGCCCTCAAGAGTCCAAGACGTGGGGCTGCCTTCCCCTTGCCGGCTGTCTCCCAGGCCGACTATCGGAAGGCGGCCCGGCTTTGGCCCTCATGAAGAAATCCGCGGGAGGGCCGGCTCCAAGAAGCCGGCCACGAGAAGGCCGACTCCAAGAGGCCGGATCCCACAAAGCGGTCAAGATCGTACCCTCGAAGTCTGCATCCACATAACGGCGATGTGACAGGGCGTGGCTATAGTAAAGCCTACCCCCGAATCCCGGAGCACGCCTGGCACAGTGCGCCGTACGGGGTGGCCATGACCCGTCCAGCGCGGCACTGTTTCCATGTTGACCCTGATGCCACCCACGATGGGCTGTCAGCGCGGCCCACGGGCGGTGGGTCCCTTCGGGCAGGGAGACACCCGAAGGCGGCCAGGCCTCCCCCAGTCGGCCCAAGACAGGGCCGGCTCTCCACAGCCGGCTTGCCCCCTCCCTCAAAGGAGATACCCCATTAAGGAGATAAGACGCGGTGAGGCTACAGCGATCGCCCGCCGGGCGGCGGCACTGTAGCCACGCCCACCACGGCGAAGCCCTCGTCACCAGGATTGAGGCAATAGTAACCAGCCACCGACAAGGCCCTAGACAGTGGGGCCTGCCTGTCGACCAAGGAGCCGGCAGCCGGCGGGACCCACCAGCCGGCGGGCCCCAGCAGCCGGCGCAAAAGCCGGCGAGCGTAGACACAGACGGCTAGGGCCCACGCCTAGCCAGATTACCATTGTACCCCCGGGGGGTGGGCCTATATAAACCCCCCGGGGCACCCATGCAAAGGGTTGATCTGAGCTAGTTTTAGACACCACATAGAGAGGAGAGGAGAGCTAGCCGTGCCCTTCTTCTTCTTCTCGCCAAACAGCTCAAGGAGCATCTTGTAACCACTTGTTCATCTAGTGATCATGCGGAGACCCCGCAGAGCAGCAGTAGGGGTGTTATCTCCACGGAGAGCCCTGAAGCTGGGTAAGATTCGGCGGCGTGCATGTCTTCGCCTCATCCCGCTTCCAGGCACCGGCGACGTCTTACTGGCTCCCACAATGATAAGCCACCCGTTGGCATATGTCGCACCTACCACCCGACATTTGGCGCCCACCGTGGGGCCAGGTGCACCGTCGTCCGGAGACCTGTTCTGGACGGGAACCCTCTTCCTCCCCAGCGAGCGTAGCCAGCCCGGCACGCCCGATGGCGCTTGCCACGACGCGCTGCAAGGCGTCACCAACGTCTGCGCGGCGAGCGGCCTCGCCGATCTCCTTGACGAGACCCTCATCTCCGACGAGCTCGCCTCTGACGCGGGCACCGACCACCTCGTCAACCTCCTCGGCCAGCTCCACGTCTCCGGCGAGCCTGCTGTGGACTTAGAGTCTGTTGGCTCCACAGATCCGATGCCTGTCGACTCCGACACGGCCTCGCTCGATGCTTTCCCCACCGACGTCGCGATCTACAATGACCCGCTTCCCCGGGCCGATGGCTGCGACGCTGCCACCACCGAGGTGATGGTCATCGGCCACAGCGGCGCTTCTGGCGAGAACGACCTCGACACCCCGCGTGCGGCGGTCCACGACTTGTCCATCCCCCTCCCGGCCGATGCCGATGGCGAAGCACTGGAGGCTCGCCGCCTCGCCCTCCTCGCGGAGTGCCGGAGGTTGGCTTCCATGAGACGCCTCACTGAGGCCCACCAGCGCGAGGCCGACCGCGCCGCCTTTGGCACGCCGCCCCCAGGCGGGCCAAGCCGAGCCGGCGTTGTCAGACAGCGCGGCGCTGCCCTCGCCGACACGCTAGGAGTCGACCGCCCAGTCTACGCCACCCCACTCGAGAACCTGCGCGCCGCCCAGGCGGCCGTAGACGAGCTAGACGGACTGGGGGCCGAAGAACTTCCCCACATGTCCAGACGCATCCAGCAACTAATCGATGCAGCCGCGCAGCGGCACGAAGCCGACGCCCGCGCGGAAAGCCCTACCCTGCGCCGAGAGCACGGCGCAACGTCCCGGACGCCGACTACGGGCAAAACCCGCGCGTGACACGAGAAAGAGCCAGCTGCCAGCCGAAGTCAAACCCGGATCTCCATCGAGCGAGACGCGGAAGGCCATCCCCGGGCTGTGGAGCGGCGGGGCAACCCGCCTCCGCCCCCGCCTCGTGGGGAGAGATATCCCACCCCCACCGCTTGTCACGCATCCGACTCTCAGCGGCCGACTAGGTCGCCGCGAAGGGGTCGGCGAGAACGACGCCCGCCATCGGATCGACCGCCTAGCATGATCCCTGGCGCTAGAAGAAGAAGATGATGTCGGCCCGCCTTGCTTCGGCCCCCGCATCCGCAACAAGCCTTTCCCCAAAGGGTTCTCGCCCCCAAGAGACACGCCCAAGTACAATGGCTCCGTGAAGCCGGAAGATTGGTTGATCGACTACTCCACAGCGGTTAGCATAGCAAACGGCAACAGGCGCGTTGCCATGAAGTACGTGCCCCTCATGCTGCAGGGCACGACGCGGACCTGGCTCAACAGCCTCAGGCCATACAACATCAACAGCTGGCTAGACTTCACAGAAGCCTTCATCCGCAACTTCACCAGCACCTACAAGCGGGCTCCCAAGCCCAGACAGCTCTCCTTGTGCGTACAAGGCCCCGCCGAATCCACTCGCGACTACCTCACGCGTTGGGCCGAGCTCTGTAACTCTTGCGAAGGGGTGCACAAGGTGAAAGCCATAGAATACTTCACTGCCGGGTGCTGAGAAGGCACCCTCCTCAAGCACAGGCTCCTCTGCGACGAGCCGACTACCCTCGACGAGCTTCTGGTCATAGCGGACAAGTACGCTACCGCTGACTCCTCAATGAAGACTGAACTCCGGGTAGACGCGTCCGGGAAGGTACTCAACCCGGCGCCCAAGACGCCGGCCGGGGACTCCGGCCGACTCCCGCACCAGAACGACCACAAGCGTAGGGGCCCCGTGCCGCTCTCCACCAGTCGGCAGGTGGCCACAGTCGAAGATGAGCAGCCCGAAGGGCGGCCCGCACCCAAGAAGCAGAGGGGCGGCAAGCCGGCTTGGCAGCCTGCCTTCTCCTACGAGCAAACTCTCGACGCCCCATTCAAGTTCCACAGCGGCGCGAAGCCGTCCAACCACACAACCCGGAACTGCCACAGGCTCACCCAAATCTCACAAGGCGAAGGGCTCGCGCCGCCTCTGCCTGCTGGTCCGCCGCCTCCGGCTCCGCAGCCGCCAACCGCTCGGCCAGCAGTCGGGGCTGTGCACGATGAGTTCCCCAACGAGCATGTCACTTATGTCGTCTTCACAAGCCAGCCCAAAGACCGGCGCAGCAGATGCCGAGAGCACTAGGAAGTCAGCGCGGTCGCTACCAACCCCGCCGAGCACATGCACTAGTCATAAAAGCCTATCAGCTGGTGCCGGGCTGACCACCCAGAGGTGATGCCATCTCTCGGCTCTTATGCGTTGGTTTTGGATGCCACCCTTGCAACGGACAGACGCGCCGCCCGTTTCTCCCGCGTGCTGATAGACGGCGGGAGCAGCATCAACATCCTGTACCGTGACACCCTGGAGAAGCTGAACATCAAGACGAAGGAACTCATGCCTACTCGGACTGTGTTCCATGGCATTGTACCTGGCCTGTCCTGCGCCCCCATTGGCAAGATCAAGATTGATGTTCTCTTTGGGGACAAGGGTCATTTCCGCCGGGAGGCGATCTGGTTTGAAGTGGTGGACCTGGAGAGCCCCTACCATGCATTGCTTGGCTGACCCGCCTTGGCCAGGTTCATGGCTGTTCCCCACTATGCTTACCTCAAGATGAAGATGTCGAGCGCCAAGGGCATCATCACCATAGCCGGCGATTACAAGAAATCTTCCGAGTGCGCAGCAGCCAGCAGCCGGCTGGCCGAGTCCCTTGTGATTGCCGAAGAAAAGAAGATGTTGGACCGAGTCGTGGCCATGGCTGGCAAACAGTCGGCCCTGTCCCCCGACCCCAAGGAGTGTGATGCCCAAGGATCTTTCCAGCCGGCCAAGGAGACAAAGAAGATACCTCTTGACTCCGAGCACCCAGAAAGGTTTGCCGTCATCGGGGTAAACCTAAACAACAAATAGGAAGGCGAGCTCACCGATTTCCTCCGTGAGAATCGGGACATCTTTGCATGGTCCCCCAAGGACATGCTGGGTGTTTCGAAGGAATTCGCCGAGCACAAACTTCACGTCCGAGAAGGCGCAAAGCCAGTCAAACAACCCCTCTACCAACTGTCGGAGGAGAAAAGAAGGATTGTAGGAGAAGAGATAGCCCGGCTTCTGGCAGCCGGCTTCATTATGGAGGTTTTCTTCCCAGAGTGGCTCGCCAACCCGGTCCTCGTGCTAAAGAAGAACAACAAGTGGCGCATGTGCATAGACTACACAAGCCTCAATAAGGCCTGCCCCAAAGATCCCTTTGCCCTGCCAAGGATTGATCAAGTGATAGACTCCACGGCCGGATGCGAGCTGTTGAGTTTCTTGGATGCTTACTCCGGATACCACCAGATAAAGCTAGATCCGGCTGACCGCCTGAAGACCGCCTTCATCACACCATTCGGAGCTTTCTGCTACCTGACTATGACATTCGGCTTAAGAAATGCTGGTGCCACTTTTCAGCGTTGCATGCAGAAGTGCCTCCTCAAGCAGCTCGGCAGAAATGCCCACGTCTACGTAGACGACATTGTGGTGAAGACGGAGAAGCACGGCACCTTGCTGGAAGACCTCAAGGAAACATTTGAGAACCCGCGCCGGTTCCAGATCAAGCTCAACCCCGAGAAATGCATGTTCGGAGTGCCAGCCAGCCAGCTCCTAGGCTTCCTGGTCTCCGAACGCGGCATCGAATGCAACCCAGCAAAGATCAAGGCCATTGAGAGAATGGCGATTCCCACAAAACTTTGAGACATCCAGAAGTTCACCGGGTGCTTGGCCTCCCTGAACTGCTTCATCAGCCGGCTCGGAGAGAAAGCTCTCCCCCTCTACCGCCTCATGAAGAAGACCACCCACTTCGAGTGGAATGACCAAGGCGGCCAAGCTTTTCACGAGCTGAAGAAGATGCTGGCCACGCCGCCTGTCCTTGCGGCGCCGACTGAGAAAGAGCCCATGCTCCTCTACATTGCTGCAACCAGCCGGGTGGTCAGCACCGTCATCGTAGTCCAGCGCCCAGAAGAGGGCCGAGCCCAGCCGGTCCAGAGGCCGGTGTACTATATGAGTGAGGTGTTGTCTACCTCGAAGCAGAACTACCCGCACTACCAGAAGATGTGCTATGGCGTCTACTTCGCCGCCAAGAAGCTGAAGCCCTACTTCCAAGAGCACCCCATCACGGTCATATGCACCGCCCCGCTTGCCAAGATCATAGGCAGCCGGGATGCATCCGGCCCGGTGGCGAAATGGGCCATCGAGCTGGCCCCCTACATGATCTTCTACCAGCCTCGCACTGCCATGAAGTCCCAAGCATTGGCCGACTTCCTCGTCGACTGGGTCGAGACCCAGTACCTGCCGCCAGCTCCCGACTCCACTCATTGGCGCATGCACTTCGACGGGTCCAAGATGCGCACCGGCTTGGGAGCCGGCGTCATCCTCACCTCTCCCAAAGGCGACAAGCTCAGATACACGATGCAAATTCACTTTGCCGCCTCCAACAACGTGGCCGAGTACGAGGTGCTCATACACGGGCTCCGGCTTGCCAAAGAACTCGGCATTCGCCGAATCCTATGTTATGGCGACTCGGACTTGGTAGTCCAGCAATCATCCGACGACTGGGGCGCCAAGGATGCAAATATGGCAAGCTACCACTTCCTTGTTCAGCAGATCAGCGGGTACTTTGAAGGATGCCAGTTCCTCCACGTACCGCGAGCCGACAACGAGCCAGCTGATACCCTGGCTTGAATAGGCTCCACTCGGCAGGCAATACCAAACGGCGTCTCTCTGCAACACCTCCTCAAGCCGTCTATCAAGCCGTCTCCAGAGTCCGATTCCATCTTCATGCCGCCTGACCCCGACGCAGCCGGGTCCGGCTCGAAGAACCAAGCAGGTGACCCGGGGACTTCGATAGTCGGCCCGGGGATGTCAGTAGGTGGCTCAGGGACTTCCGTAGTTACACCCGACCCGGGGACTGCCACACCCGGCTCGGGGACTGCGGTAGTCGGCCCTGGGACTACACCAACACAACAGGCGGCGGCCAACTCCAGCATTTCACCACCCAGCCCGCCCGCCCTGGTCGCTGTAGCCGTGTTGGCAATAGAAGAAGTCGCAGCTCCATCATGGGCCCAGTCCATCCTCAACTTCCTAATAAACCAAGATCTACTGGCTGACGAAACAGAGGCAAGACAAGTCCAACGCCGAGCCGGAGCATACACAATCGTCAACAGAGAGCTCGTCAGGTGCAGTGTCACTGGAGTCCTCCAGCGATGCGTCGAGCAAGAGAAGGGCATTGCAATCCTCAGAGACATCCACCAAGGAGAATGCGGCCACCACGCGGCCTCAAGATCACTCGTCGCCAAAGCTTTCCGCCATGGGTTCTTTTGGCCGACTGCTTTGGATGACGCCAAGGAGTTAGTTAAACATTGCAAAGGGTGCCAACTCTTCAGCTCCAAGCAACACATGCCGGCTTCAGCACTCAAGACCATTCCCCTCACTTGGCCCTTCGCCGTGTGGGGACTGGACATGGTAGGCCCATTCAAGACGGCGCGCGGTGGCATGACACACCTGCTTGTCGCCATGGACAAATTCACCAAATGGATTGAGGCAAAGCCGATCAAGAAGCTGAATGGGCCGACTGTCGTAACATTCACCGCCGATATAACAACTCGGTACGGTGTGCCACACAACATCATCACCGACAACGGCACGAATTTCGCCAAGGGAGCATTGGCACATTTTTGCGTGACGCAGGGCATCCGCTTGGACTTAGCATCCGTTGCCCACCCACAGTCAAACGGCCAAGTCGAGCGAGCCAACGGCCTCATCCTTTCCGGCATCAAGCCCCGATTGGTCGTACCACTGGAATGTTCGGCCGGCTGTTGGCTCGATGAGCTGCCGGCCATCCTCTGGAGTCTGCGCACTACCCCAAACAAGTCAACCGGCTTCACTCCCTTCTTCCTCGTGTATGGTGCCGAGGCGGTCATCCCAACTGACATCGAGTTCGACTCTCCTCGGGTAACCATGTACATGGAGGCGGAGGCCAAGGAAGCACGAGAAGACGGCGTCGACCTGCTGGAAGAGGGCCGGCTATTAGCCCTCAGCCGGTCTGCCATCTACGAGCAGGCTTGCACCGCTACCACAGCCGGAAGGTCAGACCAAGATCTTTCCAAGAGGGCGACCTCGTGCTCCGGCTAATCCAGCGAACAGCCGACCAGCACAAGCTCTCGGCCCCATGGGAGGGCCCCTTCGTCATCAGCAGAGCTTTAGGCAACGAGTCCTACTACCTGATCGACGCGCAGAAGCCAAAGGCACGCAAGAGAGATGATTCCGGCAAGGAGTCGGAACGACCATGGAACGCCAACCTCCTCCGAAGATTTTACAGTTGAAATGCAGTATGTATCACGCTAACTTTTGTACTAAGTACGAGACAATAGGCCCCCCGAGGAGAGCTCGGGACTACCGTCTTTCATCTATGAATGAAGAGTATCATCCTTATGATCATGTCATTGCATTCACCTTTTTTTCGTCCGGCACCGGGTTCGACTAGTCGGCCCGGGGACTGACCGCCTTGAGTTATATTAGAAGTCCTACCCGCGGTCAGACAAGTAGTGTGCCGGCACCCAAGCCTTCTCTTGCCAAAAGTCGCAGTTCGAAGAACCGGCTGTCCGGCTGGCAAGAGTTAAAGGCAGGAAAGGACGCCCACACAAAAAACGGCTAGGGACTAATGGACTAATATAACAAAAGCCGGTTTTTCTCCGACCACCGACCGACTACCAGAGTAGCCGGCCGGCCGACTTCCATTCACCTTGCTTCAATCTAAGAAAGCTCGAGTACTTGCCTTCCCAAAAGGGGAAGGCGGCAAAGGAAACAGCATAAGGATAAAAAGCATACGCGAATGGAAGCCAAACACACACACGATCATATTTATAGAAAAGACCTTCGAAAGGCCAACATTCAACATAATTTGAATACACCCCCAATGGGTGGAATTGCGCAAGTTTAATAAAAGTTGTTCAAAGAGTAACAAGCAGGAAAAGCAAGGACGGCAGATTAAGCCAAGGGAGCGACTGGCGAGTCGGGCAGGTCGGTAGAGACGGCAGTGCCGGCTGGAGGAGTGGCCGGCTGGCGAACCTCGGCATGATCACCACCTCCCGCAGAGGGCGCGCTAGCACGCGCCTCGTTGCTGGAGGCACGGTCAGGCTGAGGCTGGCTGGCCGCTTCACCGGCCAGCTCGACGTCTTCACCTTCCTCTCCTTCATCGTCTTCACCTTCATCGCTGGAAGTGATCTCCTCCGCCGAGTCTTCACCCTCTGCCGAGTTCAGCCCGAACCATTCCTCCGGCTGGGCAATGCCGTCGTCATTTATCTCAGGAGCAAAGGTGCTGATGTCAGTGCACTCGGTGATCGTCGAGGCACGCTGTGCGATAGCCGGCCGCACCTCCTCCATCTCCTCGTCGGCTTCCAGCCGCCAGGTGCATAGCTGGTCCAGGTTCAGCCCGGGATACCAGGCTCGGACGAACTCCAGCGCCCGCCCAGCTCCAAGCCAGGCTGCCGATGCCTTCCAGGCCTTGAAGCGGCCAACCGCAACCTCCAGCCAATCGGCAGTCCGACTCGGGGTGCGGGGAATCGCTTCGCTTGGCCAGAGGGCGGCCAACACCTGCGCCCCGGCGCGCTGGAGGCGGCGGAGCATGCGATGAGCCGGCTGCAGCCGGGCTTGGACCGCCAAGAGTTGCTCCTCAAGTGTCCAGCTCGCGTCCGGCGCGATTTCAGCCCCCACCTATCAGCGCGCCTCGCGGTGGGCCTCAATGGTCTGGATGGCAATGACGGAGTAGCCGGGGAAGTAGTCTGCACAAAGAACAAAAAGCAGCACAAGTCAGAACACAAATCAGGGGGCAGGGGGCAAGCAAGGAGTGAGGAAGGCGGCTTACCATCAATCAGATCCTCAATCCGGCCGTAGCCCTCGCTCAGCGCTTGTCTTGCCTCAGCCCAGCCCGCTGCTTCGGTCTCAAACTCAGCTTTGAGGGCGTCCTTGCTGTCCTGCACCTTCTTTAGGGCCGCCTTGTGGCTCTCCTCCTGGTCGGCCAACTTCTTGGCAGGCGGTCACGCTCCAGGACTAAGGCATTGCACTCGGCTTCCTTGGTGCGAAGGGCGGTCTGGGCCCCGCTGAGCTATTCCCTCAAGTCGGCATTGGCTCCTGCAAGCACGAAGACAAAGGAAAAATCAATAAGGAAGAAGTCGTCAGGGAAGATCCGACCCGACTGCTCAGCAGTCGGCCCGAATCTCGGGGACTACACCCAGCGGGTGCGCTGACGCGCCCCCACAGGAGACGAACGAGAAAAAGCACGCACTCCGGCTGTCGGTCAGGTCCTCGGTTTTCTGGCCCAGCTCCTGAGCCTGGGAGTTAAAGGCAGCAACGCGGAGGTTATGGTATTCCTGGAAGATTAGACAGGATGCAAGAATAAGATAGCTGTCAGGACCTAGTAAGTTCCGACCCGCCTGCTCAGCAGCCGACTCGGAACTCGGGGACTACACCCAGTGGGTGCGCTAACGCGCCCCCACGGAAGAAATCAAAAGAAAAAAGCAAAACAAACAAGGCCAGAAGGCTCACCTAGATGACGGCCCGCGTCGTGAGGAACTCTTGGGTATATCGCTGCAGCGAAGCGGCCTGGGCTTGAAGCCGATTCCGGACCTCCTGGGCCACCGTGTTCAGCTTGGCCGTCCCCTGTTGGGCGTCCACTCGGACGTGCTGGCGCTGGCCGCCTCGAGGGCCTCCGCCGTCTAGCCAGCGCCCGCGGCTCTGTGCGGCTCCGGCGCGGAGGTAGCTCCCCCTGCGCGCCGGCGAAATGCCGGCTGCACCTCGAGGCCGGCCCCTGCCTCCGGCTCGCCCCCGGCCGGCTGCTCTGGCGCCGCAGCTGGTCGGCCGCTTTGGCCCGCTCCAGTCGGCACCGTCTGTGGCGCCTCCTCCATGAAGACCACGTGGCCCTCCCTCCTCTCCATCATCGGTGGGTCTCGGTCGACCTCCTCCAACGGGGGCACGGGGATGTCGGGGGCCACGGCGCGGAGGGGAACGACGAGCTGCGGAGGCTGATTGCGCGAGGCCTCCGCCTCCCTCTCCGCGGCCGCCGCCTCCGCCCGGGCCTTGGCTGCCGCATCGGCCTGCTCCTTCGCCGCCTGGGCGGTCCTTCGCTCCGCCGCCTCCTGCTCCTCCCGCGCCTCCCGTGTGTTCCGCCCCGTGGCCTCCATGAGGTCGGCGTGGGGATCCACGCGGCGAGAGCCTGAGGACCCTCTAGTCGGCCCGACTACGGAGCCGCCAGGACCTTGCTCGAGGGAAAGCGGTGCCCTGTCCGGCGAGTAAAGAAAAGTTTAGAAGAGCCTCAATCGAAGAGAACAACAAAAAATACAAGACGCTTTACGCTTACGCCGAGATCGCCTGCGGCTGTTTCACCGCCTTGCGGAAGCAGGCCGCCTTCACGGCTGCCTCCTCCCGCTTGGTCGCCGCCGTGGAACCCTTGGATTTCTTCGGCCGGCTGCCGAAGTAGGTCGACGCGGCCCGGCATTTCTGCGCGCCGCCACGGGCAGCCGGCGCGGCAGATGGGCCCACGCCTTGATGATCAGGCGCCGGCTGGCGGTGCGGAACGGCTTCGACCTTGTCATCGTCCGCCCAGTCGTCAAGGCCGGCCCCGAGCCCCGCGTCGCCTGCCTCGTCGCCTTCGGCATCTTCCATGGCGGCCGCTCCCAGGTTCGGATCATCAACGTCGTCCATCGTGCGGTCGGGGAGGAGCTGGCGCTCTACCCCTGTGGCCCCGGCTGTCGGCGGAAGAAGAGGGTTCTGCCAAGGGCAAACCAATTGATCAGAAGTCGGCCATCATGAGGCCGGCTACAAAAAGGAAGAAAAGAAGAAGAACTTACAAAAGGCGAAGGGTTGGCGCGAGAATACGGCGAGCTTGCAGTTGGAGATGTAGTTCACCATGTAAGACACCTCGACATGAGGCATCTCCCTGGTGCTCAGCCGACACGGGTCAAAGCGGCCGCTCATCTGGCAAATCATGTGAGGCCGGCCTTGGAGTGGAAGTACTCAGCGCTCCATGAAGGCGGCCACCAGGTCGGCTCCGGTCAGGCCCTCCGACTGGATCATCACCCGGAGCCGGGCGACGGCTGCGTTCCCGGCCTGAGATAATGACCTGGCCCGGTAGCTCCACGAGGGTTGCCTCCCAGCCGGCGGGCCGGCTACGTAAGCCGGCAGGTTGACGAAGTTGCCCTGCTGGGCGACGTTCTTCACATCAAAATAGGACTTCTGCCAAAGCTTCACCGACTGGATCAGCGCGGGATGGGCGGGAACGGATTGTTCTCGACCGCCCGCCTCATGGCGATGAAGGCTCCGCAGGGGGCGAGCACGCCCGCGACAACAGTGCCGAGCTTGCACTGGAAGAATTCTCCCTAGAGCTCGAGAGTGGGGAGAACCCCAAGAAAGCCCTCGCACAGGGTGACGAAAGCTGACAGCAGCATCACTGTGTTGGGTGTGAGGTGATGCGGCTGGAGGTGGTAAAACTCAAGAAAAGCGTGAAGGAATCCGCTCACCGGGAGGCCGAAGCCGCGCAGGCAGTGCGAGCGGAAGATTACTCGCTCGCCCTCCTCCGGTGCCAGCGAAATCTCCCTTGCCGGCGCACGACTAACCCGCACGTAGTTCTCGCCTGGCAGACGCCGCGTCCCGCAGAGGAAATCAACGTGGTCCTCGTGGACGTTGGAGCCGTCCCACGAGCTCAACAACGCCCTGGGGCAACGCGGCGAGGGACAGGGCGATGCGACGGCGGAGACGCGCACGACCCCGCTACAGCGGGACCGAAGGAACCGAGAGGTCCGATGGTGGAGCGGCACGGCAATGGGTCGCTGCGGCGGCGAAAGGAAGGAGAAGGAAGGCGAGAAAGGGTGGAGCGAGGGAGAGCGTGCGAGCCTCTGCCGCTCCCTCTCCTCCCCCTACTTATAAACCTGCGCGGTGGAACCGAGGAGGCGTGGTGTGGGGGAGCATGGGATCAACTGCGCCCACTCCCCCACATCCCGTGATTTTTGCGCCCTGATGACGCAATGAAACCGCCACGGGAAGGCGAGCGGTCCGTTGTGGGCCGTAGAAGATCCGCGCTTGGGCCGAGGCCTAGAAGTGGCGGGCCCAGGCCTGCGGCGGCGTCCCATCGCGTGCGTGCGTTGGCAGGTTTTCCTTGCCACATGGCCCGCGGGGTGGCGCGTGGTTAGCTCGCAGGCCGACCCACGCTCCTAGCTACAAGATACGGAGCTTTTTGAAAACGGCGCGCATAAGCAAAGCCGGCTCCTCAGGATAGGAAGCTGACCAAGCTTCTCGTCCCTTTGTCAGCCTCGAAGCTCGATCAGCTTCGGGGACTACTGTCGGAGTAAATGACCACGGGAAGCCTAGCCGGCTCCCCCTGGCCCTTCTGAAAAAATTACGAGCCGATACGGCCCTCAAGAGTCCAAGACGTGGGGCCGCCTTCCCCTTGCCGGCTGTCTCCCAGGCCGACTATCGGAAGGCAGCCTGGCTCTGGCCCTCATGAAGAAAGCCGCGGGAGGGCCGGCTCCAAGAAGCCGGCCGCGAGAAGGCCGACTCCAAGAGGTCGGATCCCACAAAGCGGTCAAGATCGTACCCTCGAAGTCTGCATCCACATAACGGCGATGTGACGGGGCGTGGCTACAGTAAAGCCTGCCACCCCCGAATCCCGGAGCACGCCTGGCACAGTGCGCCGTACGGGGTGGCCATGACCCGTCCGGCGCGGCACTGTTGCCATGTTGACCCGGATGCCACCCATGACGGGCTGTCAGTGCGGCCCACGGGCAGTGGGTCCCTTCGGGCAGGGAGACATCCGAAGGCGGCCAGGCCTCCCCTAGTCGGCCCAAGACAAGGCCGGCTCTCCACAGCCGGCTTGCCCCCTCCCTCGAAGGAGACGCCCCATTAAGGAGATAAGACGCGGTGAGGCAACAGCGATCGCCCGCCGGGCGGCGGCACTGTAGCCACGCCCACCTCGGCGAAGCCCTCGTCACCAGGATTGAGGCAACAGTAACCAGCCACCGACAAGGCCCTAGACAATGGGGCCTGCCTGTCGACCAAGGAGCCGGCAGCCGGCGGGACCCACCAGCCGGCGGGCCCGAGCAGCCGGCGCAAAAGCCGGCGAGCGTAGACACAGACGGCTAGGGCCCACGCCCAGCCGGATTACCATTGTACCCCGGGGGGTGGGCCTATATAAACCCCTCGGGGCACCCATGCAAAGGGTTGATCTGAGCTAGTTTTAGACACCACATAGAGAGGAGAGGAGAGCTAGCCATGCCCTTCTTCTTCTTCTCGCCAAACAGCTCAAGGAGCATCTTGTAACCACTTGTTCATCTAGTGATCATGCGGAGACCCCGCAGAGCAGCAGTAGGGGTGTTATCTCCACGGAGAGCCCTGAAGCTGGGTAAGATTCACCGACGTGTATGTCTTCACCTCATCCTGCTTCCAGGCACCAGCGACGTCTTACTGGCTCCCACAATGATAAGCCACCCATTGGCATATGTCGCACCTACCACCCGACATATTAAATCTGTATTCACACTCACAGTTTTGGTTTTGCGGGTCATTGATCTGGGCTTGGAGATGCTCGATTCTCTCATGAAGATTGAAGATGGCCTCTCCGATGTTCTTGGCGTCTAGCTTGTGGTCGCAGGTAAATTTTGTGATCATCAAGTGATTGGCATTGTGTCCAAGTTCTACCATCCCTTGGCACTTGAAGACTTGCTGCTCCATTGCTTCGAGCCTTGCCTCCATGCTTCCGGTCTTCTTTGCCCCTTCAACATCGTAGATGTGCAACACCCCCTCACGTATCTCAATGGTTTTAGGGTGTTGCAGCACCTCCGCGAGGTAAGGGTTGATGACCTTCTCGAAAAACTTGTCTTTGGGGTGCTTGGAGACGTCATGGCGATGTAGATCTGTCGGAAAAACAACTTGAAACAAGAACAGAGGGTTTTGTTGTGGTACGGTCGTCAAAACATTCGGGAGATTATATAATGATTTTTACTGACCAAAAGGAGTGTTCCATAATAAAACAAAGTCCGGAGGGCACATGAGGTGGCCACAAGCCACAGGAGCGCTCCCAGGGGGTAGGGCGCGCCCCCTAGGCTTGTCGCCTCCTCGTGCACTCTTAGGACTACTTTTAATTTTCCTAGTTTTTTTAATATTCCAAAATGGAGAAAAATTGCCATCGGAAATGTTTTGGAGTCGGTTTACTTGCCATACCACATACCTATTCCTTTTCGGAGTCTGAGACGTTTTGGAGTAGGGGCAGCAAGGCATGTATTGTATTGTTGCCATCGAGGATAAAAAGATGGGGTTTACATCATATTGCTTGAGTTTATTCCTCTACATCATGTCATCTTACTTAATGCGTTACTTTGTTCTTCATAAACTTAATACTCTAGATGCAGGAAGGAGTCGGTCGATGTGTGGAGTAATAGTAGTAGATGCAGAATTGTTTCGGTCTACTTGACATGGACGTGATGCCTATATTCATGATCATTGCCTTAGATATCGTCATAACTTTGCGCTTCTCTATCAATTTCTCGGTAGTAATTTGTTCACCCACCATAATATTTTCTATCTTGAGAGAAGCCTCTAGTGAAACCTATGGCCCCCGGGTCTATTTTCCATCATATAATCTTCTATTTTCCATCATATTAGTTTCTGATTTACTTCCTTTGCAATCTTTTACTTTCCGATCTATAAACCAAAAATACCAGAAATATTTTCTTACCATTTATCTATCTCTATCAGATCTCACCTTTGAAAGTAACCGTGAAGGGATTGACAACCCCTTTATCGCGTTGGGTGCAAGTTGTTGTTTAGTTGTGCAGGTATTCGGTGACTTGTGTGTTGTCTGCTACTAGATTGATACCCTGGTTCTCAAAACTAAGGGAAATTGCATCACCCTTTCCTCTTCAAGGGAAAAACCAACGCAAGCTCAAGAAGTAGCAAAGAGTCAATGGAAGAGTTTTTGTATAGCAAGTCCACATACTCAACCATCTTTTAGTATTTCACAATTGCTAACACTCACGCAATACTTATGGGTTCAAAGCCTCATTTGGACACAGAGAAAGTTAGGGGCTTATAGTCTCGCCTCCCAACATTTTACCGCAAGGGTAATGTCAACAATAATACTTTATGATAACCTACAACCGAGTGGATATATATATATATATGGATCTTTCTCCAACACATAGTGCATCCAAAAAGGATAAAATAAAAACTTTCATGAATATCATTGGACAAAATAAACTTGATTCTTAGTAATAGTTTTGAGATATGATGATGTGATATGTGAGTCATATTGATGAGTAATTATGCTTTAGTAAGAATATTGGTGTTAAGGTTTGTGATTCCCTATGCAAGCACGAAAGTCGATAATTATGCAATAAAATTATATCCTACTTGTCGTGCATTATTCGGTGTTAATTATGCTTAATGCTCACTTATGACGTTATTCGTTTCATGGTTGGCCGCTTCCCAATCTTTTGCTAGCCTTGATTTTGCACTAAGTATGATCACTAATTGTGCATCCAAAAACCTTTAAACCAGTTTTGCCACATGACTCCACTATATCTACCTATATGATGTATTCTTTTATCATTCTAAGCAAATTTTTATGTGCCATCTCTAATTTTCAGAATAAACTTCTCTTTTGTGTGTTCGTTTCGCTCGCGGAGCGGTGAGGGGTGGCTAATATTTTCCATGCTAGATGTGTTATTCTCATGATGAGTGTTTATTCACTTGTCATTGCACGAGAGTAAGGCAAAGGTATTAGGGATGCCCAGTACTGAAATGAAAAATGAATTTAATTTATGTCGTCAAATAATAAATTCCTTGAAAAGTGTTGGTATGGAAGGCACCCGTGGATACGGTTAGCCATGGAAAGTGAAAGTATGGTGGAAAAAGGAATAAACTTTATTTTCTGTTTGGGAACCGCCTATGATATATCTAGCATGGAAAGTATTGGGAACTCTAAGTCATTTTCATTGGTGGGAAGGACACACCTACCAAAATGTTTTTATCTCTAAGTTTTTCGCTTTGAGGTCTGGCACCTCTACAAATCCCTACTTCCCTCTGCGAAGGGACTTTCTTTTTACTTTATGCAATTTCTATTTTTAATTTGAGTCTTCATCTTCTCTTACAAAAGCACCAACTAGGAGGCACTATGATCATACTCGAGCATTGGGTGTAGTTAATGTGCGAGTGTGTTTCATGAATGGATCATTGATTGAGCATGATGGGCTAGGGATATCTTATTTTAGCGTTGATATTTTGAAAGACATGGTTACTTGTTGATATGCTTGAGTATTTAAGTTATCATGTCAAAACTATACTATTGGTTTGAACAATATAAAAGTCCAAATGTCCATGCTATAAAGAAAAGAATATGATATGACATGTTAGGCATCATTCCACATCAAAAATTCTGTTTTTATCACTTACCTACTCGAGGACAAGTTGGAGTTGAGCTTGGGGATGTTGATACGTCTCCAACGTATCTATAATTTTTGATTGTTCCATGCTATTATATTATCAATCTTGGATGTTTTATAACCATTTTATAGTCATTCTATATCATTTTTGGGTACTAACCTATTGACATAGTGCCAAGTGCCAGTTGTAGTTTTTTGCATGTTTTTTACATCGCAGAAAACCAATACCAAACGGAGTCCAAATGCAACGAAACTTTATGGAGATTTTTTATGGACCAGAAGACACCCACCGTAATATTTTATAGCTTGAGAGAAGCCTCAAGTAAAACCTATGGCCCCTAGGTCTATTTTCCATCATATTAGTTTCCGACTTACTTCCTTTGCAATATTTTACTTTCCTATCTATAAACCAAAAATATTTACTTTACCATTTATCTATCTCTATCAGATCTCACCTTTGCAAGTAACCATGAAGGGATTGACAACCCCTTTATCGCGTTGGGTGCAAGTTGTTGTTTGTTTGTGCAGGTATTCGGTGACTTGTGTGTTGTCTCCTACTGGATTGATACCTTGGTTCTCAAAACTGAGGGAAATACTTACTCTACTTTGTCGCATCACCCTTTCCTCTTCAAGGGAAAAACCAATGCATGCTCAAGAAGTAGCAGGAAGAATTTCTCACGCTGTTGCCGAGGAGATCTACGCCAAGCCAGGACATACCAAGTACCCATCATAAAATCTCATCTCTTGCATTACATTATTCGCCATTCGCCTCTCATTTTCCTCTCCCCCACTTCTATAACGATTTTCGAAAAGATCTGCCTTTTCTTCGCCTCTCTCCCGTTTGTCTTTCTATCGCTATGGCCGACTCTAGAAGGGCTAAGGGTTTTCTCCCAGGTTTTAATGCTTTGGATAGCCCCTCTGTCTTTTCTAAGCTCATAAACAATGATGCCATGGAAAAACTTATCGGGATGGTTAAGGAAGATTTCAATAATTTTGACGAAGATGATCCCGGAATTTTTCGTTATTTTCTTGATGAATCTTTGAAAGATGCTTGGGATAGGTTGTTAAGGATTCGAGCGAGCTATGTGCCCCAATATCAGGTTGAGATATATTTAAAAATCTTTTATATTGGCCTACCTCCTTCTTTTAAGCAAGTTTTAGATTCTATATTCGAAAATGATTTTCTTGGAGGAGATGCCATCGACACTTATGAGAAGATGAAAACCATATTTGTGCACTCCAAGGAAAAAATGTTGAATCAACTGCCATTATGTGTTTCTATCAAAATTAAATAATCAAAGAGATGAAGGCTAGTTTAGATGCAAATTTTTGCAATGTGCTTAATATTTGTTCTACTATTAATGGCCATGTGCTTTCACAAAATAGAAAGATAAATTCCATGGATAAGAAATTCTCCCTTTTCTTCCCAAAGGCAGGAGATGATAATACTTAGATATATTCGTGCTTTATGCCTAGCTAAGGGCGTTAAAAAATAGCGCTTGTTGAGAGGCAATCCAATTTTATTTTTGTTTTTTGCTTTTTAGGTTCTGTCTTGCATTAAATAATTTATCTAGCCTTTGGTTAGATGTAGTTTTTTATGTTTTACTTAGTGTTTGTGCCTAGTAAGATCTTTGGGATAGCTTACGGTGATAGTTGATTTGATCTTGCTAAAAAATAGAAACTTTTGTGCCTACGAGATTAATTTTAGCTTTTAGAAGAAGCATCATAAAATACTGATTCTTTTCTCAGGAGATTAATAAACACATTTCTTAGGTTGTCCTAATTTTTCAGAATTTTTAGAGTTACAGAAGTATTCGAGATATACAGATTTCTACAGACTATTCTGTTTTGGACAGATTCTATTTTCTTTGTGTTGTTTGCTTATTTTGGTGAATCTATGGCTAGTATCGGGGGGTATGAACCATGGAAAAGTTGGAATACAGTAGATATTACACTAGTATAAATAAATAATGAGTTCACAACAATATATTTTCAAGTTTATGAGATTATATATTTTCTTATACTAACGGAGCTTATGAGATTTTCTGTTGAGTTTTGTGTTGTGAAGTTTTCAAGTTTTGGGTAAGGATTTGATGGACTATGGAATAAGGAGTGGCAACGGCCTAAGCTTGGGGATGCCCAAGGCACCCCAAGGTAATATTCGAGGACAACCAAGAGCTTAAGCTTGGGGATGCCCCGGAAGGCATCCCCTCTTTCGTCTTCGTCTATCGGTAACTTTACTTGAGGCTATATTTTTATTCACCACATGATATGTGTTTTGCATGGAGCATCTTGTATGATTTGAGTCTTTGCTTTTTAGTTTGCCACAATCATCCTTGCTATACACACCTTTTGAGAGAGACACGCATGAATCGTGATTTATTGAATAATCTATGCGCTTCACTTATATTTTTGAGTTAGGCAATTTTGCTCTAGTACTTCACTTATATCTTTTTAGAGCACGGCACTGGTTTTATTTTATTGAAATTGATGAACTCTCGTGCTTCACTTATATTATTTTGAGAGTCTCTAAACAGCATGATAATTTTCTTTGGTTATAAATTTAGTCCTAATATGATAGGCATCCAAGAGGGATATAATAAAAACTTTCATATAAAGTGCATTGAATATTGTGAGAAGTTTGATTCTTTATGATTGTTTTGAGATATGAAGATGGTGATATTACAGTCATGCTAGTGAGTAGTTGTGAATTTAAGAAATACTTGTATTAAAGTTTGTGATTCCCGTAGCATGCACATATGGTGAACCATTATGTGATGAAGTCAGAGCATGATTTATTTATTGATTGTCTTCCGTATGAGTGGCGGCCAGGGACGAGCGATGGTCTTTTCCTACAAATCTATCCCCCTAGGAGCATGCACGTATGATACGTCTCCAACGTATCTATAATTTTTTATTGTTCCATGTTGTTATATTATCAATATTGGATGTTTTATAATCATTTTATAGTCATTTTATATCATTTTTTGGTACTAACCTATTGACATAGTGCCAAGTGCCAGTTGTTGTTTTTTGCATGTTTTTTTACATCGTAGAAAATCAATACCAAACAGAGTCCAAATGCAATGAAACTTTATGAAGATTTTTTATGGACCAGAAGACACCTAATGGGCCAAGGCTGCACCTGGGGGTGCTCCGAGGAGAGCACAACCCACCAGGGCACGCCTTGGTGGGTTGTGCCCACCTCAGGTGCCCCCGGGACCACCACTTTGCTCTATAAATACCCCCAATATTATAGAAACCCTAAGGGAATTAACAAAAATCAATTCCTGCCGCCGCAGACTCCAGAACCACCAGACACAATCTAGACACCATCACGGAGGAGTTCACCACTTCCATTGGTGCCTCTCCGACGATGCGTGAGTAGTTCTTTGTAGACCTTTGATACGTCCATTTTGCATCATGCTTTTATATCGATATTTATTGCATTATGGGCTGTTATTACACATTATGTCACAACACTTACGCCTATTCTCTCTTATTTTACAAGGTTTACATGAAGAGGGGGAATGCCGGCAGTTGGAATTCTGGGCTGGAAAAGGAGCAAATATTAGAGACCTGTTCTACACATCTCCAAAAGTCAAACTCCACGGAGCACTTTCCAGAATATATATAAAATATTGGGCGCAAGAAGTACCAGAGCGGGGCCACCCACCAGCCACGAGGGTGGGGGCGCGCCCTACCCCCCTAGGCGTGCCCCCTGCCTCGTGGGACCCCTGGTGGCCCTCCGATGCCCATATTTGGCTATATGGAGTCTTTCATCCGAGAAAAAATCATAAGCAAGCTTACAGGAAGAAACTCCGCTGCCACGAGGCAGAACCTTGGCGAAACCAATCTAGGGCTCTGGCAGAGCTGTTCTGCCGGGGAAACTTCCCTCCGGGAGGGGGAAATCATCACCATCGTCATCACCAACAATCCTCTCATTGGGAGGGGGTCAATCTCCATCAACATCTTCACCAGCACCATCTCATCTCAAACCCTAGTTCATCTCTTGTATCCAATCTTTGTATCCAAACCTCAAATTGGTACTTGTGGGTTGCTAGTAGTGCTGATTACTCCTTGTAGTTGATGCTAGTTGGTTTACTTGGTGGAAGATCATATGTTCAGATCCAGTATGCATATTAATACCCCTCTGATTATGAACATGAATATGCTTTGTGAGTAGTTACGTTTGTTCCTGAGGACATGGGATAAGTCTTGCTATTAGTAGTCATGTGAATTTGGTATTCGTTCGATATTTTGATGAGATGTATGTTGTCATCCCTCTAGTGGTGTCATGTGAACGTCGACTACATGACACTTCACCATTGTTTGGGCCTAGAGGGAGGCATTGGGAAGTAATAAGTAGATGATGGGTTGGTAGATTGACAGAAGCTTAAACCCTAGTTTATGCGTTGCTTCGTAAGGGGCTGATTTGGATCCATATGTTTCATGCTATGGTTAGGTTTACCTTAATACTTCTGTTGTAGTTGCGGATGCTTGCAATGGGGGTTAATCATAAGTGGGATGCTTGTACGAGTAAGGACAGTACCCAAGCACCGGTCCACCCACATATCAAATTATCAAAGTACCGAACGCGGATCATATGAACGTGATGAAAACTAGCTTGACGATAATTCCCATGTGTCCTTGGGAGCGATTTCCTTCATATAAGAGTTCGTCCAGGCTTGTCCTTTGCTTGGGTCCTTGGGAGAAGTCTAGCTGAAATTTACTATCACTTGTTACTATGGAACATAATCCTTTGAGGGGCTTGTTCGGGGTATCTTCACCCCGACCAATAGAGCAAAGAGTTGCTCCTCAACCTACTGAACCTACTGAAAATGTTTACTTTGAAATTCCTTCGGGTATGATAGAGAAACTGCTAGCTAATCCTTTTGCAGGAGATGGAACATTGCATCCCGATTTACACTTAACCTATGTGGATGAAGTTTGTGGATTATTTAAGCTTGCAGGTATGCTCGAGGATGTTATCAAGAAGAAGGTTTTCCCTTTATCTTTGAAGAGAGATGGATTGAAATGCTATAGGCTATGTGATGATATGGGATCATGGGACTATAAGCGATTGAAATTGGAATTTCACTAGAAGTTTTTATCCTCTGCATCTTGTTCATCGTGATCATAATTATATATATAATTTTTGGCCTTGCGAAGGAGAAAACATCACTCAAGCTTGGGGGAGGCTTAAGTCAATGTTATATTCATGCCCCAATCATGAACTCTCAAGAGAAATGATTATTCAAAAAAATTATGCTCGGCTTTCTCTCAGTAATCACTCCATGCTTGATACTTCTTGTACTGGATCTTTTATGATGAAGACTATTGAATTCAAATGGGATTTATTGGAAAGAATTAAATGCAACTCTGAAGATTGGGACCTCAACAAAGGTAAGGAGTCAGGTATAGCACCTAAGTTTGTTTGTGTCAAATCTTTTATGGATACCGATGCTTTCCGTGAATTTAGCACTAAATATGGACTTGACTCTGAGATAGTAGCTTCTTTTTGTGAATCATTTGCTACTCATGTTGATCTCCCTAAGGAGAAGTGGTTTAAATATAATTATCCCATTGAAGTAAAAGTAGTTTCACCTATTAAAGTTGAAGAAAAGACTATCACTTATAATACTCCTATTGTTCCTACTGCTTATGTTGAGAAACCACCTTTCCCTGTTAGAATAAAGGATCATGCTAAAGATTCAACTGTAGTCAACAAGAGTAATATTAAGACACCCAAACCCCCTGAACAAATTAAAGTTGAACCTAATATTGCTATGGTTAAAGATCTCTTGGCTAATAATATTGATGGGCATGTTATTTACTTCTATGATGAGACTGCTAGAATTGTCCGGCCTGATACTAAGAATAAACATAGACCTGTTGTAGGCATGCCTGTTATTTATGTTAAAATAGGAGATCATTGCTATCATGGCTTATGTGATATGGGTCCTAGTGCAAGTGCAATACTTCATTCCTTATACAAAGAAATTATGCATGATATTGCACCTGCTCAGATAGAAGATATCGATGTTACCATTAAGCTTGCCAATAGAGATACTATTTCACCAATTGGGATTGTTAGAGATGTTGAAGTCTTGTGTGGGAAGGTTAAATATCCTACTGATTTTCTTGTTCTTGGTTCCCCACAAGATAGCTTTTGTCCCATTATATTTGGTAGAACCTTCTTGAATACTGTTAATGCTAAGATAGACTGCAATAAGGATATTGTTTCTGTTGGTTTAGGGGATATGTCTCATGAGTTTAATTTTGCTAAGTTTCGTAGACAACCCCATGATAAAGAATTGCCTAGTAAAGATGAAATTATTGGTCTTGCTTCTATTGTCGTGCCTCCTACTGATCCTTTAGAACAATATTTGCTAGACCATGAAAATGATATGATTATGAATGAAAGAAGGGAAATAGATGAAGTATTCTTTAAACAGGGACCTATTCTGAAACACAACTTGCCTGTTGAAATCCTAGGGGATCCTCCTCCATCCAAGGGTGATCTCGTGTTTGAGCTTAAACCATTACCTGATACTCTTAAATATGCTTATCTTGATGAAAAGAAGATATATCATGTTATTATTAGTGCTAACCTTTCAGAGAAGGAGGAAGAAAATTATTGAAAACTCTGAAGAAGCACCGTGCTGCTATTGGATATACTCTTGATGATCTTAAAGGCATTAGTCCCACTCTATGTCAACACAAAATAAATTTGGAGAAAGATGCCAAACCAGTTATTGATCACCAACGACGGCTGAATCCTAAGATGAAAGAAGTGGTAAGAAAGGAAATATTAAAGCTCCTTGAGGCAGGTATAATTTATCCCGTTGTTGATAGTCAGTGGGTAAGTCCTGTCCATTGTGTCCCTAAGAAGGGAGGTATTACTGCCGTTCCTAATGATAAAGATGAATTGATTCCACAAAGAATTATTACAGGCTATAGGATGGTAATTGATTTCCGCAAATTAAATAAAACTACTAAAAAAGATCATTACCCTTTGCCTTTCATTGATCGAATGCTAGAAAGATTATCCAAACATACACATTTTTGCTTTCTAGATGGTTACTCTGGCTTCTCTCAAATACCTGTGTCAGCTGATGATCAAGCAAAGACCACTTTTACTTGCCCTTTCGGTACTTTTGCTTATAGACGTATGCCTTTTGGTTTATGTAATGCACCTGCTACCTTTCAGAGATGCATGATGGCTATATTCTCTGACTTTTGTGAAAAGATTTGTGAGGTTTTCATGGACGATTTCTCCGTTTATGGATCCTCTTTTGGTGATTGCTTGAGCAACCTTGATCGAGTTTTGCAGAGATGTGAGAAACTAATCTTGTCTTGAACTAGGAGAAGTGCCACTTTATGGTTAATGAAGGTATTTTCTTGGGGCATAAAATTTCTGGAAGAGGTATTGAAGTTGATAAAGCTAAAGTTGCTGCTATTGAAAAGATGCCATGTCCCAAGGACATCAAAGGTATAAGAAGTTTCCTTGGTCATGCCAGTTTTTATAGGAGGTTCATTAAGGACTTCTCAAAAATTTCTCGCCTCTGACTAACCTATTACAAAAAGATATTCCTTTTGTCTTTGATGATGATTGTGTAGAAGCATTTTAAATACTTAACAAAGCTTTGATTTCTGCACCTATTTTTCAGCCACCTGATTGGAATTTACCCTTTGGAATTATGTGTGATGCTAGCGATTATGCTGTAGGTGATGTTCTAGGACAAAGAGTTGATAAGAAGCTGAATGTTATCCAATATGCTAGTAAAACTCTAGATAGTGCCCAGAGAAATTATGCTACTACTGAAAAACAATTTTTAGCAGTTGTTTTTGCTTGTGATAAGTTCAGACCTTATATTGTTGATTCTAAAGTAACTATTCACACTGATCATGCTGCTATTAAATACCTTATGGAAAAGAAAGATGCTAAACCTAGACTTATTAGGTGGGTTTTCTTGCTACAAGAATTTGATTTGCATATTATTGATAGAAAGGGAGCTGAGAACCACGTTGCAGACAACTTGTCTAGGTTAGAGAATGTTCTTGATGACCCACTAACTATTGATGATAGCTTTCCTGATGAACAATTAGATGTCATAAATGCTTATCATACTGCTCCGTGGTATGCTGATTATGCTAATTACATTGTTGCTAAATTTATACCACCTAGTTTCACATACCAGCAAAAGAAAAGGTTTTTCTATGATTTAAGACATTACTTCTGGGATGACCCACATCTTTATAAAGGAGTAGATGGTATTACTAGATGTTGTGTACCTGAGCATGAACAGGAACAGATCCTATGCAAGTGTCACTCAGAGGCTTATGGAGGGCACCACGCTGGAGATAGAACAGCGCATAAGGTATTGCAATCCGGTTTTTATTGGCCTACTCTCTTCAAGGATGCCCGTAAGTTTGTCTTATCTTGTGATGAATATCAAAGAATCGGTAATATTAGTAGACGTCAAGAAATGCCTGTGAATTATTCACTTGTTATTGAACCATTTGATGTTTGGGGCTTTGATTATATGGGACCTTTTCCTTCCTCTGATGGGTATACACATATTTTAGTTGTTGTTGATTACGTTACTAAGTGGGTAGAAGCTATTCCAACTAGTAGTGCTGATCATAACACCTCTATTAAGATACTTAAAGAAGTTATTTTTCTGAGGTTTGGAGTCCCTAGATACTTAATGACTGATGGTGGTTCACATTTTATTCATGGTGCTTTTCGTAAAATGCTTGCTAAGTATGATGTTAATCATAGAATTGCATCTCCTTATCACCCACAGTCTATTGATCAAGTAGAATTGAGTAACAGAGAGCTTAAATTAATTTTGCAAAAGATTGTTAATAGATCTAGAAAGAATTGGTCAAAGAAACTTGATGATGCATTATGGGCCTATAGAACTGCATATAAAAATCCTATGGGTATGTTTCCGTATAAAATGGTTTATGGAAAAGCATGTCACTTACCTCTTGAACTAGAACATAAGGCATATTGGGCTATTAAAGAGCTCAACTATGACTTCAAACTTGTCGGTGAGAAGAGGTTATTTGACATTAGCTCACTTGATGAATGGAGAACCCAGGCCTATGAAAATGCCAAACTGTTTAAAGAAACGGTTAAAATATGGCATGACAAAAGGATACAAAAGCTTGAGTTTAATGTAGGTGATTATGTATTGCTATACAACTCTCGTTTCAGATTTTTCGCAGGCAAACTCCTCTCTAAATGGTAAGGCCCTTACGTCATCAAGGAGATCTATCGTTCCGGTGCCATAAGAATCAACAACTTCGAAGGCACAAATCCGAAGGTGGTAAACGGTCAAAGAATCAAACATTATATCTCAGGTAATCCCATAAATGTTGAAAGTAATATTATTGAAACCGTAACCCTGGAGGAATACATAAGAGACACTTTCCGGAACGTTTCAGACCCCAAAAAGGAATAGGTACGTGGTACGGTAAGTAAACAGAATCCAAAACAGTTCTAATGGCAATTTTTCACCATTTTGGAATATTTAAGAAAATAGGAAAATAAGAAGCAGACCGGAAAGGACACGAGGCTTCCACGAGGGTGGAGGGCGTGCCCTACCCCCCTAGGCGTGCCCCCTGCCTTGTGGGCACCTCGTGTGCTCTCCGGACTCCGTTTTCTTGCACGATACTTCTTTTGGTTGGTAAACATTCATTACATAATCTCCCGAACGTTTTGACCACCGTATCACCCAAATATATCATGTTCTTGTTTCGGGTTGTTTCTGCTACAGATTCGGAGCAAGATGTCTTCTCAAGAGTCAGTCGAGGAGAGTCGGGTGTCTCATCCGACACCGGGACCAAGAGCAAATAGTGATGCTGACCACATTGGGCCATCAACGGAAGAAGAGATGGAGGCCGACTTGAAAAGGATAGATGCCATGGTAGAGGAATAAGAAGTTACTTCTCGTTTCCGATCTGGATTCATGATGGGGGAACTACAGAGCTCAGCCATTCCAAACTCGGTCATCCCTTCCAATTTTAGATTTCTTTCTTATGAAAATATGAAAAGGAGTGTTACTTGTTCTCCCGCGGGTATGCAACATCCATGGGTGAAAGGAGCTTTAGCCGTCACTGGCAAGCTCCAAAAAGAAATAATGGGCCTCAAGCAGCAAGTCAATAAGCTTGAAGAAGAGAATCGTATCTTGAGGGGCATCATCGCCAAGAATATCACATCACCACCCCCGAAGAAGGAGACATAAACACATGGGTATGGGCACTCCCCTTGGCAACTGCCAAGCTTGGGGGAGTGCCCCGGTATCGTATCACCATCACTTTTATCTTTACCGTTTTCCTTAGTTCGATCCTTTTGATAATATTTTGATCTAGTAGAATAAAGTTTTGGTATGATCAAGTTGTGAGTTTTGCTTTATGATCTTCTTATGTAATAGAGTCCGTGAGCTCTGTATAATAAAGATTAGTGTTGAGTTAAGGGCTTGATTATTTTTGCTATGATCTTGAGGGAATAAAATAAAAGAGAAGAAATAAAAAGAAATAAAGAGATCATATGGATCTTATGGAGAGTAATGAGCTCACATATAAAGAGTATGATGAATAAAAGTTGTTGAGAGTTGACAAGCATAATTTTGGTCATCGTTGCAATTAATAGGAAGTAATAAATAAATAGAGGTCTTCACATATAAATATACTATCTTGGACATCTTTTATGATTGTGAGCACCCATTAAGACATGAGATGCTAAAGAGTTGACGTTGGACAAGGAAGACAACGTAATGGGTTATGTTTTCTTACATCTGAGATAAATTATATTGGCATGGATCATCCAACATGTTGAGCTTGCCTTTCCCTGTCATGCTAGCCAAGTTCTTTAGACCAGGTAGAAATACTACTTGTGCTTCCAAATATCCTTAAACCCAGTTTTGCCATGAGAGTCCACCGTACCTACCTATGGATTGAGTAAGATCCTTCAAGTAAGTTGTCATCGGTGCATGCAATAAAAAAATTGCCTTCTAAATATGTATGACTTATTAATGTGGAGAAAATAAGCTTGGTATGATCTTGTGATATGGAAGAAATAAAAGCGACGGACTGCATAATAAAGGTCCTATCACAAGTGGCAATATAAAGTGACGTTCTTTTTCATTAAGATTTCGTGCATCCAACCATAAAAGCGCATGACAACCTCTGCTTCCCTCTGCGAAGAGCCTATCTTTTACTTTTATCTTCTACCTTATATAAGAGTCATGGTGATCTTCACCTTTCCTTTTTACATTTTATCCTTTGGAAAGCACAATGTGTTGGAAAGATCCTGATATATATATATGGCTAATTAGATGTGGGTTTGCATGAACTATTATTGTTGACGTTACCCTTGAGGTAAAGAGTTGGGAAGCAAAACTATAAGCCCCTATCTTTCTCTGTGTCCGATTAAAACTCCATGCCCATAAGTATTGTGTGAGTGTTAGCAATTGTGAAAGACTAAATGATAGTTGAGTATGTGGACTTGCTGAAAAGCTCTTATATTGACTCTTTCCTATATTATGATAAATTGCAATTGCTTCAATGACTGAGATTATAGTTTGTTAGTTTTCAATGAAGTTTATGATTCATACTTGAAATTGTGATTAAATTATTACTTTAGCATAAGGGATCATATGACAATATATATATATATGTGTGTGTATGTGTGTGTTGCTGTTCTAAGAATGATCATGATGCCCTCATGTCCATATTTTATTTTTATCGACACCTCTATCTCTCAACACGTGAACATATTTTTCGATTTCGGCTTTCACTTGAGGACAAGCGAGGTCTAAGCTTGGGGGAGTTAATACGTCCATTTTGCATCATGATTTTATATCAATATTTATTGCATTATGGATTGTTATTACACATTATGTCACAATACTTATGCCTATTCTCTCTTATTTTACAAGGTTTACATGACGAGGGGGAATGTCGGCAGCTGGAATTCTGGGCTGGAAAAGGAGCGAATATTAGAGACCTATTCTGCACATCTGCAAAAGTCCTGAAACTCCACGGGTGCACTTTCCAGAATATATAAAAAATATTGGGCGCAAGAAGTACCAGAGGGGACCACCCACCAGCCACGAGGGTGGGGGCGCGCCCTATGCCCCTGGGCATGCCCCATGCCTCGTGGGCCCCCTGGTGGCCTTCCGATGCCCATCTTTGGCTATATGGAGTCTTTCGTCCTAGAAAAAAAATCATAAGCAAGCTTACGGGACGAAACTTCGCCGCCACGAGGCAGAACCAATCTAGGGCTCCGGCAAAGCTGTTCTGCCGAGGAAAGTTCCCTCCGGGAGGGGGGGAATCATCACCATCGTCATCACCAACGATCCTCTCATCGGGAGGGGGTCAATCTCCATCAACATCTTCACCAACACCATCTCATCTCAAACCCTAGTTCATCTCTTGTATCCAATCTTTGTATCCAAACCTCAGATTGTTACCTGTGGGTTGCTAGTAGTATTGATTACTCCTTGTAGTTGATGCTAGTTGGTTTACTTGGTGGAAGATCATATGCTCAGATCCATTATGCATATTAATACCCCTCTGATTATGAACATGAATATGTTCAGGTCCATTTTGCATCATGCTTTTATATCGATATTTATTGCATTATGGGCTGTTATTACACATTATGTCACAACACTTATGCCTATTCTCTCTTATTTTACAAGGTTTACATGAAGAGGGGGAATGCCGGCAGTTGGAATTCTGGGCTGGAAAAGGAGCAAATATTAGAGACCTGTTCTGCACATCTCCAAAAGTCCTGAAACTCCACGGAGCACTTTCCAGAATATATATAAAATATTGGGCGCAAGAAGTACCAGAGGGGGGCCACCCACCAGCCATGAGGGTGGGGGCGCGCCCTACCCCCCTAGTCGTGCCCCCTGCCTCGTGGGACCCCTGGTGGCCCTCCGATGCCCATATTTGGCTATATGGAGTCTTTCGTCCGAGAAAAAATCATAAGCACGCTTACGGGACGAAACTCCGCCGCCACGAGGCAGAACCTTGGCGAAACCAATCTAGGGCTCTGGCAGAGCTGTTCTGCCGGGGAAACTTCCCTCCGGGAGGGGGAAATCATCACCATCGTCATCACCAACAATCCTCTCATTGGGAGGGGGTCAATCTCCATCAACATCTTCACCAGCACCATCTCATCTCAAACCCTAGTTCATGTCTTGTATCCAATCTTTGTATCCAAACCTCAAATTGGTACTTGTGGGTTGCTAGTAGTGCCGATTACTCCTTGTAGTTGATGCTAGTTGGTTTACTTGGTGGAAGATCATATGTTCAGATCCAGTATGCATATTAATACCCCTTTGATTATGAACATGAATATGCTTTGTGAGTAGTTACGTTTGTTCCTGAGGACATGGGATAAGTCTTGCTATTAGTCATCATGTGAATTTGGTATTCGTTCGATATTTTGATGAGATGTATGTTGTCATCCCTCTAGTGGTGTCATGTGAACGTCGACTACATGACACTTCACCATTGTTTGGGCCTAGAGGGAGGCATTGGGAAGTAATAAGTAGATTATGGGTTGGTAGAGTGACAGAAGCTTAAACCCTAGTTTATGTGTTGCTTCGTAAGGGGCTGATTTGGATCCATATGTTTCATGATATGGTTAGGTTTACCTTAATACTTCTGTTGTAGTTGTGGATGCTTGCAATGGGAGTTAATCATAAGTGGGATGCTTGTCCAAGTAAGGACAGTACCCAAGCACCGGTCCACCCACATATCAAATTATCAAGATACCGAACGTGAATCATATGAACGTGATGAAAACTAGCTTGACGATAATTCCCATGTGTCCTCGGGAGGGCTTTCCTTCATATAAGAGTTTCTCCAGGCTTGTCCTTTGCTACAAAAAGGATTGGGCCATCTTTCTACACCTTATTTACTTTTATTACTTGCTACTCGTTACAAATTACCTTATCACAAAACTATCTGTTACCGATAATTTCAGTGCTTGCAAAGAATACCTTACTGAAAACTGCTTATCATTTCCTTTTGCTCCTCGTTGGGTTCGACACTCTTATCGAAAAGGTACGATAGATCCCCTACACTTACGGGTCATAAAGACTCTTTTCTGGTGTCGTTGCCGGGGAGTGAAGCGCCTTTGCCCCTGGTCTCTTTCTCATATTATTTGCCTTCGCGATATATTTTATTTGCCTTTTATTTTCACATCTACTAAACCAAAAAATACAAAAATACCTTGCTGAAATTTATTTTATTTAGTGTTTGATCTATCAATATTTACAACTCTCTCACGTTCGTTTGCCAATTTCTAGCACCGTTACCGAAAGGGATTGACAACCCCTTTTACACGTCAGGTTGCGAGTATTTGTTATGTGTGTGCAGGTGTTGCTTACGTTGTGTTGCTTGGTTCTCCCACTAGTTCGATAACCTTGGTTTCACATCTAAGGGAAATACCTACCGCCGCTGTGCTGCATCATCCCTTCCTCTTTGGGGAAATACTGACGTAGCTTCAAGCGACATCAAAAGGAATTTCTGGCGCCATTGCCAGGGAGGATCTTCAACATATACGAGGTTCCTAATCACAAATCTCATCTCCTCGCAATTTACATTATTTGCCATTTGCCTCTCGTGTTCCTCTCCCCCACTTCACAAAAAATTTGTCGTTTTATTTGCCCTCTTTTTCGCTCGCCATTTTCTCGCCAGATCTATCCTTTTCTTGAAATCATGGGTGATTTCAGTATGGCACAAACTAATGATGGCCTAACTCCTAAGATTGGACGTACGGGCAGCCTGGATGTTAAAACTTTTATCTTGGGGAAAGGGAATATTATGGGAAAGGAACGTATCCAAGAATTTTTCAATTGTGTAGGAAATCTAAGTCTTGATGATGATCCTATACTTAGAACTACTAGATCCTATACGGATGCTATTTCAGCACTAGTTCTGAAACTTGAAAGTAAATTTATCCGTATTCATCCTACTTTGCAGAGATTGTTTTTTGAGCTTCTCGTTATAAAGAATCCAAAAGCTAAAAATTTAACCACTCTCGTTCTTGTGAATGAATCTGACTACATAATACGGGAAGCTAGGGAAATCTTTGATTTTTATGGTATGAATCGTGAAAAGCCTGTAATAGATGAAATTCTTTACAATAGTGATTATGCGTTAAGATATTTGCTTGGGGACAATAAGATCTTTGATGAGAATCTTAAAAAGGAAGTCCCAATCCTAGATCTAATTCAACAAGTTTTTAATAATGTTAATCAACATTATTATTGGATTCTTGTTGGAAATCAACGTGGTTATGACAATAGGCAACTTAATAATGCTAAGGTTTCTATGGAAAATATGTTTTATGTTGTTTTTACAAAGCCCCGTGATGAAAATACCTCTAAGGTAATTAAGAAGAAAGATCACAAGACGTAGATCCTTGCTTTATGCCTAGCTAAGGCCGTAAAACTATAGCGCTTGTTGGGAGGCAACCCAATGAATAAAATTTATTTTTGCTTTTTGCTTCCTGTTATTGAGTGTTAGCACAATTATGATATTGTTATGATTGTGTTTTTTATGTTTTAATTAGTGTTTGTGCCAAGTAAAGCCTTTAGGATCTTCTTGGGTGATAGTTGTTTGATCTTGCTAAAAAAACAGAAACTTTTGGGCTCACGAAAATAATTCTAATTTTAACCAAAGAGCGATAAAATAAACATTCCTTTTGAAGTAGATCAATATACAAATTGCTCAGGTCTTCCTAATTTTCAGAGTTTTTGGAGTTATTGAAGTATTTGAAACACCCAGATTACTACAAACTGTTCTGTTTTTGACAGATTCTGTTTTCTTTGCGTTGTGTGCTTGTTTTGATGGCTCTATGGTTTTCTTTGATGAGTTTTTGCCATAGAAAAGTTGGAATACAGTAGATATAATGCAAGAACAAAATATGAATAGGTTTACTACAGCACTTATAGTAGTGATTTGTTTTCTTATACTAATGGATCTCACGAAGGCTTTTGTTGAGTTTTGTATGATTGAAGTTTTCAAGTTCTGGGTTATCTTACGATGGATGAAGGAATAAGGAGTAAGAAGAGCCTAAGCTTGGGGATGCCCCGGCATCCCAAGCTATTATCCAAAAGAGAGCAAGCAACTAAGCTTGGGGATGCCCCCGAGTGGCATCCCCTCTTTCTTCTAACGACCAACGATATTTTACTCGAATCTATATTTTTATTCGTCACATAATATGTGTTTTGCTTGGAGCGTCTTGTATGATATGAGCCTTTGCTTGTTTTATTTTGTGTTTTCAGTCTTGATTCCTTGCTGGACACACCTATTTGAGAGAGCCAAAATTATGCCATGACTTGTTAGAATTGCTCTCTATGCTTCACTTAAATTTTTATGAGCTATGGGCTTGCTCTAGTGCTTCACTTATATCTTTTTGAGCACAATGTGCTTTAGTATTTTTGAAGAAATGCTCTCTTTCTTCACTTAGATTTATTTGATAGTTAGTAAAAAAATCAAGAAATTCTCTCTAGCTTCACTTAAATTAATTTTAGAGAAAGAAAATTATACTCATGATCTTCACTTATATTTGTTTGAGCTTGTTGAAAGCAACACATGAAAATTAGTTCCAAAGTGATAGATATCCAAGAAGGATATAATAAAAACTTTCATGAAGATCATTGGACAAAATAAACTTGATTCTTAGTAATAGTTTTGAGATATGATGATGTGATATGTGAGTCATCTTGATGAGTAATTATGCTTTAGTAAGAATATTGGTGTTAAGGTTTGTGATGCCCTATGCAAGCATGAAAGTCAATAATTATGCAATGAAATTATATCCTACTTGTGGTGCATTATTTGGTGTTAATTATGCTTAATGCTCGCTTATGAGATTATTCGTTTCTTGGTTGGCCGCTTCCCAATCTTTTGCTAGCCTTGATTTTGCACTAAGTATGATCACTACTTGTGCATCCAAAAACCTTTAAACCAGTTTTGCCACATGACTCCACTATATCTACCTATATGTTGTATTCTTTTGCCGTTCTAAGAAAATTTGTATGTGCCATCTCTAATTTTCAAAATAAACTTCTCTTTTGTGTGTTCGTTTTGCTCGCGAAGCGGTGAGGGATGGCTAATATTTTCCATGCCAGATGTGTTATTCTCATGATGAGTGTTTATTCACTTGTCGCACGAGAGTAAGGCAAAGGTATTAGGGATGCCCAGTCCTGAAATGAAAAATGAATTTACTTTATGTTGTCAAATAATAAATTCCTTGGAAAGTGTTGGTATGGAAGGCACCCGTGGATATGGTTAGCCATGGAAAGTGATAGTATGGTGGAAAAAGGAATAAACTTTATTTTCTGTTTGGGAACGGCCTATGATATATCTAGCATGGAAAGTGTTGGTAACTCTAAGTCGTTTTCGCTGGTGGGAAGGACACACCTCCCAAAATGTTTTTATCTCTAAGTTTTTCGCTTTGAGGTATGGCACCTCTATAAATCCCTACTTCCCACTACGAAGGGCCTTTCTTTTACTTTATGCAATTTCTATTTTGAATTTGAGTCTCCATCTTCTCTTACAAAAGCACCAACTAGGAGGCACTATGACCGTACTCGAGCATTGGGTGTAGTTAATATGTGAGTGTGTTTCATGAATGGATCAATGATTGAGCATGATGAGCTCGGGATAGCTTATTTTAGCGTTGATATTTTGGAAGACATGGTTGCTTGTTGATATGCTTGAGTATTTAAGTTATCATGTCAAAACTAGACTATTGCTTTGAACAATATAAAAGTCCAAATGTCCATGCTATAAAGAAAAGAATATGATATGACATGTTAGGCATCATTCCACATCAAAAATTCTATTTTTATCACTTACCTACTCGAGGACAAGTAGGAGTTAAGCTTAGGGATGCTGATATGTCTCCAACGTATCTATAATTTTTGATTGTTCCATGCTGTTATATTACCAATCTTGGATGTTTTATAACCATTTTATAGTCATTTTATACCATTTTTGGGTGCTAACCTATTGACATAGTGCCTAGTGCCAATTGCTGTTTTTTGCATGTTTTTTACATCGCAGAAAATCAATACCAAATGGAGTCCAAATGCAACGAAACTTTATGGAGATTTTTATGGACCAAAAGACACCAAATGGGCCAAGACTGCGCCTGGGGGTGCTCCGAGGAGAGCACAACCCATCAGGGCGTGCTAGGAGGCCCAGGTGTCGGTGTCAAAACCGGCGGATCTCGGGTAGGGGGTCCCGGACTGTGTGTCTAAGGTTGATGGTAACAGGAGACAGGGGACACGAAGCTTTACCCATGTTCGGGCCCTCTTGATGGAGGTAATACCCTATGTCCTGCTTGATTGATATTGATGAATACTAGTATTACAAGAGTTGATCTACCACGAGATCGTAATGGCTAAACCCTAGAAGTCTAGCATGTATGACTAAGGTATTGAGTATCCCCTATCCGGACTAAGTCCTCCAGTTTATATAGATGCCGGGGGAATCTAGGGTTACATAGAGTCGGTTACATAATATGGAATCTTCATAGTTGTTCGCCAAGCTTGCCTTCCACGCCAAGGAGAGTCCCATCCGGACACGGGCACCGTCTTCGGTCTTCACATCTTCACAGCCCATCAGTCCGGCCCATAGATAACATGCTGGACATCCGAGGAGCCCTTAGTCCATGACTCCCTCAGTAGCCCCCGAACCAGTTTTCAATAGCGAGGTGTTCGGCACACGGATTATCTTCGGTATTGCAAGGCGGGTTCCTCCCTTAAGTAGTGTATTCGTACGTAGATTCGATGTCTCCCCTCGGCTTGTGTGCGCTTAATGTCCTCGTTTTCCACGTGTCGGGAGAATGCGGACAGTCAGGGTATTTTTTGCAAATAACACCCCAGCCCTGTAAGGAAGAGTACCTATTTAAAGAGATTGGATCTCAGATCCCTTTGGCACCAAGCGGAGAAAATCCTCAGAGGCCGCCAGGCAGGACCATTCCAACATGGCCAACAACCCCAGCTCCTCTTCCCGTTCCAACCTAAAGAGAAGCGAGTGGGAGAGGTGCTCTGTGCCCCACAACCAATTGGCAAAGCTGCAAATGCAGGGATTTCTCCCTCCAGCAGATCTGGTCCCTGTTCTAGCAGGGTTGGCCTCCTTCAACGGCAAAACCCAGGCAGAGGATTCTCCCAATCCGTCTATGGGAGAACGGGTATGCTTCGTCCCCTATCTGCTGAGGGGAGTGGGGTTTCCAATTCGCCCATTACTCCGAGGGCTGCTGGAGTACTACGGCCTCCAGTTGCATAATTTTACCACCAGCTCCATCCTCCACATTGTGGGTTATGTCGCCCTATGCAAACTATTCCTGGGTTGCGAGGCCCATTTTGATTTATGGAGAAGACTATTCTGCCTCGTCCCTCGCAATCAAGGTGGATCAATCTTTGAAGTGGGAGGAGCCGAAGTGTGGCGCATTGCCGGGACCGGATATCTGTCCGGCACGCCGAAGAAAGCTCCCAAAGAGTGGTCTTCCGGATGGTTCTACATTGACGACGTCGCTCTGCCCGACCCCGTCCGCATAGGCCTCCCCGAGTTTTCAAATGCTCCGCTGAAGAAGCGCCACAGCAGGCGTCCTCGGAGCTTCGAGGAAGAGGATAGCGCAGAAATCATCTTGCTACTGGGCAAGAATAAAATGCTTGCCCAGTCCGGATTGTCAATAGTCGAAGTGATGGCAATTTCCATAACGCGGGGGGTACAGCCACTCCAATACCGAGGACTGCCCATGTGGCACTATACCGGAGAAGACGACGCCTCACGTTATGGCCGAAAAGGCCCAAAGACCCCGCCGCTCTAGCCAAGATCATGGTTGAGCTGTATAAAGGGGAGAAAGGGGAGTTCAACCGTCTCCAACATCGAGACGGACTTTCCATGTACAATCCCCCAGCTGGGTAAGGTTCGGCTTCACTTAATTTATCTTGTCCTTGGATCATTCGTTGACAGGTAGCATCTTAGCTACTCATAATAGGAATGGCGAAAGGCTATCGAGGGGATCCATGACCCTGCCCCTCGGCCGGAGAATCGCAACCAGGATCTTGACCCCGGATATGAAGAAGACCTGGACATATTCATGGAGCTTGAGGAGGGAACGTTCTATCAGATGAGCTACGGCGGTAAATATGTACCTATTATCGTCGATTACCCCTGCCTCCTTCCAGCTTCACACGTAAGTGATCCGAAGACACCTTATTCAAAAGAAATCTCTCCTTCCTTCTTACCCACCGCACTATCCTGTGCTCAAAAGGGGAAGGGTTCAGCGCGACGTACCACTCCAAGGGTACCTCCGAAGAGGGCGTCCCCTACTCCGAGCGAGTCTTCCAAGAGGAAAGCAAATGAAGACACGGCCGTACCTTCATCGAAGAGGTACGCATTCGCCAACATGCACCTAAGTAGTCACGGCCAACCGTGACCTTCCTGCTTTCCATGTGTCAGGAGAAAGGTGCGCCGAACTATATCTGAAGGTTCGAGCAGCCGTACTTCCCGCGGCCAGGATTCAAATCCTGCCGTGAAGACGGGGGCTGGTGCGGGGGCGACGCCAGATTGTCCTCCAGCCGAGGACTCGGACGATGTATCTGTCACCAACTCGGAAGTGGAGAGTGCCATGAATCATCAGCATCGCCGAGACATTTTACAGGACCCTGGCTTTTCAGAAGAGTCATTTAACGCATTCAGCTCAGCCGATGCATACATCTGAGCTGCTCGAGATGGAATTAACAGGGCCACAAAACAATATTTGAAAGATGTGCAGGTAAATTTGTTTTGTCTGACTATGATAACCATATGCCGGTAGCCCCCGAGACTTAAAGGAGTAGAAACAACTGATTTAAGGATCAATGTACAACCAGGTGCGTTCTCCAGGCATGGCGCTGGAGCTGGGGTGGTGCTTATATCGCCCACATAGGACAAGCTCTACTACGCCGTACAACTCTGTTTCCAGCAAGGCAAAAAGGTCTCCAACAACATAGCGGAGTATGAAGGTTTAATAGCAGGCTTGAAGGCCGCGGCCGCCCTGGGAGTGAAACGCCTCACCATCAAGGGCGATTCACAGCTCCTTGTCAATTTCTCCAACAAGGTGTACGAGCCGAAGGATGAGCACATGGAAGCCTACCTGGCAGAAGTCCGTAGGATGGAGAAGCAATTATTGGGATTGGAGTTGCAGCATGTGCCTCGTGGCACCAATCAGGAGGCCGACGATATCGCCAAGCGCGCATCCAGACGGTTACCCCAGGAGCCTGGCATTTTCGAGGAGCGGCTCTTCAAGCCCTCAGCTCTGCCGTCATTATCAAACACGGCTCAGCCCTGGGAGGAGCTCCCCCAGCCACCTGCCTCAGGAGCTCCGACATGTGGCCCGGCCTCGGGAGCGTGCCTGCTCCTGACGATGGAACCTCAGTAGGAATGTTGGATCATGGAGCTCCGGAGCTACTTAGCGCAAGGGACCTTGCCGGAGAAGGAGGAGGAAGCGGAGTGAGTGGCACGCCAGGCCACGGCATACTGCATCCGAGACGGAGAGCTCTAGCGGAAGCGACCAAACGATGTATCCCTGCACTCAAGGTTGTCAGAATCGCGATTTTGAATCGGATCGGAGCTTCGGTGGTAGGATAGCAAATCGTAGAATCTTCACTATCAGAATCGTAGAAACGTTGATTCTAAGAACTAAAATCGTAGAATCATAGGGGTTAGTTTGGATCGTAAAGTCGTAGAATCGTATAACAGAATCACGATTCTGACAACCTTGCCTGCGCTGCATCTCCTGGGAGCAAGGGAAAGAACTACTGGAGGATATACACGGCGGAGACTGTGGACATCATTCATCATCGCGGACCCTCGTCGGCAAGGCGTTCCGCAGTGGGTTTTATTGGCCCACCGTGCTCAATGACGCCGTGGAACTGGTGAAAGCTTGTGAAGCCTGGCAGTTCCACGCCAAGCAGATCCATCAGCCAGCAGGAGGCTTGCAGACTATCCCCCTTTCATGGCCATTCGCAGTCTAGGGGCTGGACATCTTGGGCCCATTTCCTCGGGCGCCAGGGGGCTACCTCTACCTCTACGTTGCCGTGGACAAATTCACCAAGTGGGCTGAAGTAGAGGTTGTCTGCACCATCCCCGCGGGTTCCGTGGTCAAGTTCATCAAGGGCATTGTAAGCCGGTTTGGGGTGCCGAATCGCATCATCACGGACAACGGTTCGCAGTTCACCAGTAACCTCTTCAAAACATACTGTGCTAACCTTGGAACGCAGATATGCTACGCCTCGGTGGCGCACCCCTGAAGCAATGGCCAGGCCGAGCGAGCCAACGCGGAGGTCCTGAGGGGCCTCAAGACCAGGACGTTCAAGAAGAAGCTGGAGGCCTGTGGCAGAGGTTGGTACGACAAGCTTCAGTCCGTGCTGTGGTCCATCCGCACCACCGTGACCAAACCGACTGGAGAGACCCCATTCTTCCTGGTCTACGGAGCAGAAGCGGTCCTCTCTCACGAGGTTAGACGTCGCTCCGCGTGGGTCCTGGCGTTCGACGAGGCGCAGCAGGACGCCATGCGGGGGATGGACCTCGTGTTGGGGGAGGAATGTCGCCGAGAAGCCGCACTGCGAGCGGCGAGGTACCAGCAAGCGCTGCGGCGATATCACTGCCGCAACATCTGCCCCAGGACTCTTGAGGTAGGAGACCTCGTGCTCAGGCGGGTCCTCTCTAGGGAGGGACTGCACAAGCTCTCTCCCATGTGGGAGGGCCCATTCAAGGTTGTTCATGTTTCCAGGCCCGGCTCCGCGTGCTTGGAGACTCAAGAGGGAGTGCCGGTCCAGAATGCATGGAACATCCAGCACCTCCGGAGGTTCTACCCCTAAAAAGGCCCAGAGCCTGTGAAGCAAGGCGAGCGCCTGTGAAGCTATCGCGTTTCGGAAAAGGCCCAGAGCCTGTGAAGCAAGGCGAGTGCCTGTGAAGCTATCGCGTTTTGGAAAAGGCTCGGAGCCTGTGAAGCAAGGCGAGCGCCTGTGAAGCTATCACGTTTTGGAAAAGGCCCGGAGCCTGTGAAGCAAGGCGAGCGCCTGTGAAGCTATCGCGTTTTGGAAAAGGCCTGGAGCCTGTGAAGCAAGGCGAGCGCCTGTGAAGCTATCGCGTTTTGGAAAAGGCCCAGAGCCTGTGAAGCAAGGCGAGTGCCTGTGAAGCTATCGCGTTTTGGAAAAGGCCCGGAGCCTGTGAAGAAGGCCAATGCCTGTGAAGCTCGCCGCCCATGACACTCTCACATAATAATGAGTTGGGGCTGTACACGCCCCGGAGTCTCAGGAGCACCGGCCTCAGGCCCTGGGGCTCCCTCCCACGCCCAGTGGCAGCACTTAGCTCCGCGCTGGTGAGAAGACGTCGAAGACTAGATTAGGTGCCGGACGCGGCTTTTCATTTGCTTTCCGCAGTTGGCTTGTTCCTTCTCAATTGAAGTTTTATTGAAGTTGTTGCCGTCTTTGGCTTGCGGTTCTTCAGCTTTTCGCTCTCCTGCCTTGATTTCTCTTGCGCAAGGCTTCGCGAGGGAGGCAGCTGAGCGCCCTCGCGAGCGTTCCTATCCTACTCATTCAAAGAGTCCGTGACCTGGGCCCCTTACAGGAGCACCCCTCCAGTCCATGCCCCATGGGCATCGCGACACAAACAAAGGGCCTGGGTCGGTCGCCCCCCCCCCCCCCCCCCCCCAGGGCCGGGTTCGAGAACTATCCACGCTCGGGCACATAGCCGGAAGGAACGGTAACGAAAGCAAAACGATAATTAACAGCAATAACCCAAACACGCCCCCGCGGGGCTCCACACTATTGTCTTTGTTACGCAGGAAACAGGAAAAGGAAGAACAAATCCGGAGCGGCTCGCCTCACACCGGCCCGCGGGGAAGGCCCGAGCTGCCTCCGGGGCTCAAGCGGACTCCCTCTCGCACTTCGCCAGGGCGCGGCGGCGTGCGGACACGCTGCCACCCCCCAAGCAGATACGACGGCGTGGAGGCTGATCGCGGCCGCCGCTGGAGGAGTCGCCGCCTGAAGAAGAACCAGAGAAGCTCGAGGAACCCCGAACGCCGCCAGCCGAGCGAGCGCTGCTCCCTCCATCATCGCCGGAGCTGGGTTCCCAGCAGCGGTCGTCACCCTCGGGGCAACACCCCGCGCGGCGACCATCTTCCCCAAACACCCTCACATAGAGGGTGGCGTCGCCGTCGAACTTGAAGTGTAGGGTGCACCGACGGCCCAGGCCACGCGCACGGGCAAACGTCTGCCAGCCGCGGGCTAGGGACAGGCTCCCGGCCACGGAGACCTCCAGGGAGACCCATGAGGCCCGGCTACAATAGCCGCCGGCCTGGAGCCAGAGGCCACCCGGGGCGCCGACCAAGAGCTCGCCAAGGAGGAAGCAAGGAAGCGGGATCCGGGTGCTAGCTGGCTCCGCCGACCACATGATGAACTCCGGCAGAACTTCAGCAACACGAACGCGTGGCCTGGGGGGGACGCGCAGCCGAAGCGCGCCCCCCGGCTGCGGCAATCCGCCCGTCGCCATGCTGAAGATCACCTCCACGCCCGCGAGAGCTACCGTGGTGGCCACAGGATGCTTACGAGGGCGCCCTCTGCCGCGCTTGGGTGGGGGAGAGGCGAGCTCAACCCGGCGAGCCTTCCCCTTCTCGGCGGCCGAGAACCTCTTCGATGGGGCCATGAAGAAAAAGGAGGAGCAAGGGGGGATGAACTGGAAGGGCACGCACAGTTCTGTACTTATGGCCGGCAAAGGCCAACCGCCGGCCTCCACGATCACAGGTAATCATGACACGATTTGCATGCAGGGACTTGTCCGACTCGCGCGATCGCCGAGGCATCATGGGGAAGCGGAGACGCCCACGTCCCATCAACCGCCACGCGGCGCCCAAGGCCGCCGACTGTTAGGGCCCGCGGCGCTTCGCCCTCGCCCTTTCGCCTCTCGGCACGGCCAAGTCCGGGCGCGCCTTGGGCCCGGGGGCTACTGTCGGCGTCCTGGGAACGGGGGTCCCCAGACTTGCCTGCCTGCGGCCTGCAGCGTGGCTCAAAGGAGGCCCAGCACGGCCCATCTTCATCAACACAAGACTCAAGACCCTCGCGAGGGACCAAGCCTCGCGAGGCGGATGACACGGAGCTTCCTCAGGCACGGCCTCGTCAGGCTGGCTCGCGAGGAGGCAGAGAGATCAAGGCAGGGTACCTCGTGAGGTGCTCGTGACGCAAGCCATGACGACTCAGGGCGCCAGGCGGATGCCAGCCCGCGTAGCGTCCTCCTTTCCTCTTTGGTACAAAGGGGGCAAGCACAGCCATGGAGTACCGAGGCATCAGGCAAAGGTTGCCATTTCGGTGCAACGAGACCAGGACCAGGAGGACTATGAGACGAAGGTCACCGTGGAGCCCAGGACGGCGTCATCACCAGAGCTTTGCGCAGGCGAAGACTGCTTTTGTCAGGATAGTTGATACTTGCTGTCCCCCTTCAAATTAGCCCGTCATTGTTGGCTCCCTTCCCGCTCGATATTTGGGAAGAGGACCAGGGCCCCTATAAATAGGACCAGCCACCCACATAGCAAGGGCCCCTCTTTGATCGGTTAGAAGCAGATAGAGAGAGAGAGAGAGAGAGAGAGAGAGAGAAAGGGTGGCTGAACTCCTCCTAGCAGTTCATCACCCCAGCCAAGAACAGACCCTCACGAGGCTGTTCTTCCTTGTATTGTTCATCATCATCAGCCCCAAGAGGCAATCCACCCACCACACACTGGAGTAGGGTATTACACCACAATGGTGGCCCGAACCAGTATAAACCTTGTGTCTCTTGTGCAGTTCTTTCAGTAGTCTAGATCTTTGTGAGACGGAGAGGTAGAGGGCGTAATCTCTGCGCGCACCCTAGTGTTCGAACCTTAAGGTCTGCCGGAACCCGAAATCCGACATGACCCTACTCCATGGAGTCAAAGAGGAGATCACGAGGGTGGGGGGCGCCCCCCTGCCTCGTGGGCCCCTTGGTGCTCCACCGACGTACTCCTTCCTCCTATATATACACATGTACCCCCAAACGATCGGAACAGGAGCCAAAAACCTAATTCCACCGCCGCGACTTTCTATATCCACGAGATCCCATCTTGGGGCCTGTTCCGGAGCTCCGCCGGAAGAGGACCGTCATCACGGAGGGCTTCTACATCATCATAGCCTCTCCGATGAAGTGTGAGTAGTTTACCTCAGACCTTCGGGTCCATAGTTAGTAGCTAGATGGCTTCTTCTCTCTTTTTGGATCTCAATACAAAGTTCTCCCCCTCTCTTGTGGAGATCTATTCGATGTAATCTTCTTTTTGCGGTGTGTTTGTTGAGACCGATGAATTGTGGGTTTATGATCAAGTCTACCTATGAATAATATTTGAATCTTCTCTGAATTCTTTTATGTATGATTGGTTATCTTTGCAAGTCTCTTCGAATTATCCGTTTGGTTTGGCCAACTAGATTGGTAGTTCTTGCCATGGGAGAAGTGCTTAGCTTTGGGTTCGATCTTGCGGTGTCCTTACCAAGTGACAGAAGGGGCAGCAAGGCACGTATTGTATCGTTGCCATCAAGGATAACAAGATGGGGTTTATTTCATATTGCATAAATTTATCTCTCTACACCATGTCATCTTGCTTAAGGCGTTACTCTATTTTTAACTTAAAACTCTAGATGCATGCTGGATAGCGGTCGATGAGTGGAGTAATAGTAGTAGATGCAGAATCGTTTTGATCTACTTGTCACGGACGTGATGCCTATATACATGATCATGCCTAGTATTCTCATAACTATGTTCAATTCTGTCAATTGCTCAACAGTAATTTGTTCACCCACCGTAGAATACTTATGCTCTTGAGAGAAGCCACAGTGAAACCTATGGCCCCCGGGTCTATTCTCATCATCTCAATCTCTATTACTTTAATCTTGCTTTGCTTTTTTACTTTGCTTTTACTTTTTACGTTGCATCTTTATAGCAAAAAATACCAAAATATTATATCTATCAGATCTCACTCTCGTAAGCGACCGTGAAGGGATTGACAACCCCTAATCGCGTTGGTTGTGAGTAGCTATCGTTTTGTGCAGGTACGAGGGACTTGAGCGTGGCCTCCTACTGGATTGATACCTTGGTTCTCAAAAACTGAGGGAAATACTTACGCTACTCTGCTGCATCATCTCTTCCTCTTCAGGGAAACCCAACACAAGCTCAAGACGTAGCACCCTGCGTCGGTAGAACATCAACATCGTCACCACGCCGTCGTGCTGAAGAAACTCTCCCTCAACACTCGGCTGGATCGGAGTTCGAGGGACGTCATCGGGCTAAACGTGTGCTGAACTCGGAGGTGCCATACGCTCGATACTTGATCGATCGGATCGTGAAGACGTATGACTACATCAACCGCGTTGTGCTAACACTTCCGCTTTCGGTCTACGAGGGTACGTGGACAACACTCTCCCCTCTCGTTGCTATGCATCACCATGATCTTGTGTGTGCGTAGGAATTTTTTTTAAAATTACTACGTTCCCCAACAGTGGTCGAGCGTGAATCATATAGTAGATATGATCAACATAGCGATGTTCACCATTGAAAACTACTCCATTTCATGCGATGATCGGTTATGGTTTAGTTGATTTGGATCACGTGATCACTTACAATATTAGAGGGATGTCTTTCTAAGTGGGAGTTCTTAAGTAATATGATTAATTGAACTTAAATTTATCATGAACTTAGTACCTGATAGTATCTTGCTTGTCTATGTTTGATTGTAGATAGATGGCCCGTACTGTTGTTCCATTGAATTTTAATGCGTTCCTTGAGAAAGCAAAGTTGAAATATGATGGTAGCAATTACACGGACTGGGTCTGTAACTTGAGGATTATCCCCATTGCTGCACAGAAGAGTTATGTCCTAGAAGCACCGCTGGGTGTACCACCTGCGCCAGCAACTGCAGACATTGTGAATGCCTGGCAGTCACGTGTTGATGACTACTCGATAGTTCAGTGTGCCATGCTTTACGGCTTAGAACGGGGACTTCAACAACGTTTTGAACGTCATGGAGCATATGAGATGTTCCAGGAGTTGAAGTTAATATAGCCCAGATTGAGAGATATGAAGTCTCTAATAAGTTCTATAGCTGCAAGATGGAGGAGAATAGTTCTGTCAGTGAGCATATACTCAAGATGTCTGGGTACTGCAATCACTTGATTCAACTGGGAGTTAATCTTCCCGATGATAGTGTCATTGACAGAATTCTCCAATCACTTCCACCAAGCTACAAGAGCTTCGTGATGAACTATAATATGCTAGGGATGGATAAGACAATTCCCGAGCTCTTCGCAATGCTAAAGGATGCAGAGGTAGAAATCAAGAAGGAGCATCAAGTGTTGATGGTCAGTAAGACCACCAGTTTCAAAAAGGGCAAAGGGAAGAAGAAGGGGAACTTCAAGAAGAACAGCAAGCAAGTTGCTGCTCAGGAGAAGAAACCCAAGTCTGGACCTAAGCCTGAAACTGAGTGCTTCTACTACAAGCAAACTGGTCACTGGAAGCGGAACTGCCCCAAGTATTTGGCGGATAAGAAGGATGGCAAGGTGAACAAAGGTATATGTGATATACATGTTATTATTGTGTACCTTACTAGAGCTCCCAGTAGCACCTGGGTATTTGATACTGGTTCTGTTGCTAATATTTGCAACTCGAAACATGGACTATGGATTAAGCGAACACTGGCAAAGGACAACATGACGATGCGCGTGGGAAATGGTTCCAAAGTCGATGTGATCGCGATCGGCACGCTACCTCTACATCTACCTTCGGGATTAGTATTAAACCTAAATAATTGTTATTTGGTGCCAGCGTTGAGCATGAACATTATATCTAGATCTTGTTTGATGCGAGACAGTTGTTCATTTAAATCAGGGAATAATGGTTGTTCTATTTATATGCATAATATCTTTTATGGTCATGCACCCTTGAAGAGTGGTCTATTTTTGATGAATCTCGATAGTAGTGATACACATATTCATAATGTTGAAGCCAAAAGATGCAGAGTTGATAATGATAGTGCAACTTATTTGTGGCACTGTCATTTAGGTCATATCAGTGTAAAGCGCATGAAGAAACTCCATACTTGATTATGAATCACTTGGTACTTGCGAACCGTGCCTCATGGGCGAGATGACTAAAACGCCGTTCTCCGGAACTATGGAGAGAGCAACAGATTTGTTGGAAATCATACATACAGATGTATGTGGTCCGATGAATGTTGAGGCTCGTGGCGGATATCGTTATTTTCTCACCTTCACAGATGATTTAAGCAGATATGGGTATATCTACTTAATGAAGCATAAGTGTGAAGCATTTGAAAAGTTCAAAGAATTTCAGAGTGAAGTTGAAAATCATCGTAACAAGAAAATAAAGTTTCTATGATCTGATCGTGGAGGAGAATATTTGAGTTACGAGTTTGGTCTACATTTGAAACAATGCGGAATAGTTTCGCAACTCACGCCACCCGGAACACCACAGCGTAATGGTGTGTCCGAACGTCGTAATCGTACTTTACTAGATATGGTGCGATCTATGATGTCTCTTAAAGATTTACCGCTATCATTTTGGGGTTATGCTTTAGAGACGGCCGCATTCACGTTAAATAGGGTACCATCAAAATCCGTTGAGACGACGCCTTATGAACTGTGGTTTGGCCAGAAACTAAAGTTGTCGTTTCTGAAAGTTTGGGGCTGCGATGCTTATGTGAAAAAGCTTCAACCTGATAAGATCGAACCCAAATCGGAGAAATGTGTCTTCATAGGATACCCAAAGGAGACTGTTGGGTACACCATCTATCACAGATCCGAAGGCAAGACATTCATTGCTAAGAATGGATCCTTTCTAGAGAAGGAGTTTCTCTCGAAATAAGTGAGTGGGAGGAAAGTGAAACTTGATGAGGTAACTATAACTGCTCCTCTATTGGAAAGTAGTTCATCACAGAAACCGGTTTCTGTGACGCCTACACCAATTAGTGAGGAAGTTAATGATGATGATCATGGAACTTCAGATCAAGTTACTACTAAACCTCGTAGATCAACCAGAGTAAGATCCGCACCAGAGTGGTACGGTAATCCTGTTCTAGAAGTCATGCTACTAGATCATGATGAACCTATGAACTATGAAGAAGCGATGGTGAGCCCAGATTCCGCAAAATGGCTTGAGGCCATGAAATCTGAGATGGGATCCATGTATGAGAACAAAGTGTGGACTTTGGTTGACTTGCCCGATGATCGGCAAGCAATTGAGAATAAATGGATCTTCAAGAAGAAGACTGACGCTGACGGTTATGTTACTGTCTACAAAGCTCGACTTGTTGCGGAAGGTTTTCGACAAATTCAAGGGATTGACTACGATGAGACTTTCTCACCCGTAGCGATAATTAAGTCTGTCCGAACCATGTTAGCAATTGCCGCATTTTATGATTATGAAATTTGGCAAATGGATATCAAAACTGCATTCCTGAATGGATTTCTGGAAGAAGAGTTGTATATGATGCAACCGGAAGGTTTTGTCGATCCAAAGGGAGCTAACAAAGTGTGCAAGCTCCAGCGATCCATTTATGGACTGGTGCAAGCCTCTCGGAGTTGGAATAAAAGCTTTGATAGTGTGATCAAAGCATTTGGTTTTATATAGACTTTTGGAGAAGCCTGTATTTACAAGAAAGTGAGTGGGAGCTCTGTAGCATTTCTAATATTATATGTGGATGACATATTGTTGATTGGAAATGATATAGAATTTTTGGATAGCATAAAGGGATACTTGAATAAGAGTTTTTCAATGAAAACCTCGGTAAAGCTGCTTACATATTGGGCATCAAGATCTATAGAGATAGATCAAGACGCTTAATTGGACTTCCACAAAGCACATACCTTGACAAAGTTTGGAAGAAGTTCAAAATGGATCAAGCAAAGAAAGGGTTCTTGCCCGTGTTACAAGGTGTGAAGTTGAGTAAGACTCAATGTCCGACCACTGCAGAATATAGAGAGAAAATGAAAGGTGTTCCCTATGCTTCAGCCATAGGCTCTATCATGTATGCAATGTTGTGTACCATACCTGATGTGTGCCTTGCTATAACTCTAGCAGGGATGTACCAAAGTAATCCAGGAGTGGATCACTGGACAGCGGTCAAGAACATCCTGAAATACCTGAAAAGGACTAAGGATATGTTTCTCGCTTATGGAGGTGACAAAGAGCTCATCGTAAATGGTTACGTTGATGCAAGCTTTGACACTGATCCGGAAAATTCTAAATCGCAAACCGGATACGTGTTTACATTGAACGATGGAGCTGTCAGTTGGTGCAGTTCTAAACAAAGTGTTGTGGCGGGATCTACATGTGAAGCAGAGTACATAGCTGCTTCGGAAGCAGCAAATGAAGGAGTCTGGATGAAGGAGTTCATATCCGATCTAGGTGTCATACCTAGTGCATTGGGTCCAATGAAAATCTTTTGTGATAATACTGGTGCAATTGCCTTGGCGAAGGAATCCAGATTTCACAAGAGAACCAAGCACATCAAGAGACGCTTCAATTCCATCCGGGATTTAGTCCAGGTGGGAGACATAGAAATTTGCAAGATACATACGGATCTGAATGTTGCAGACACATTGACTAAGCCTCTTCCACGAGCAAAACATGATCAGCACCAAGGCTCAATGGGTGTTAGAATCATTACTGTGTAATCTAGATTATTGACTCTAGTGCAAGTGGGAGACTGAAGGAAATATGCCCTAGAGGCAATAATAAAGTTATTATTTATTTCCTTATATCATGATAAATGTTTATTATTCATGCTAGAATTGTATTAACAGGAAACGTAATACATGTGTGAATACATAGACAAACAGTATGTCACTAGTATGCCTCTACTTGACTAGCTCATTGATCAGAGATGGTTAAGTTTCCTAACCATAGACAAAGTGTTGTCATTTGATTAATGAGATCACATCATTAGAAGAATGATGTGATTGACTTGACCCATTCCGTTAGCTTAGCACACGATCATTTAGTATTCTGCTATTGCTTTCTTCATGACTTATACATGTTCCTGTGACTATGAGATTATGCAACTCCCGTTTACCGGAAGAACACTTTGTGTGCTACCAAACATCACAACATAACTGGGTGATTATAAAGGTGCTCTACAGGTGTCTCCAAAGGTACTTGTTGGGTTGGCGTATTTTGAGATTAGGATTTGTCACTCCGATTGTTGGAGAGGTATCTCTGGGCCCTCTCGGTAATGCACATCACTTAAGCCTTGCAAGCATTGCAACTAATGAGTTAGTTGCGGGATGATGTATTACGGAACGAGTAAAGAGACTTGCCGGTAACGAGATTGAACTAGGTATTGAGATGCCGACGATCGAATCTCGGGCAAGTAACATACCGATGACAAAGGGAACAACGTATGTTGTTATGCGGTTTGACCGATAAAGATCTTCGTAGAATATGTGGGAGCCAATATGAGCATCTAGGTTCCGCTATTGGTTATTGACCGGAGACATGTCTCGGTCATGTCTACATAGTTCTCGAACCCGTAGGGTCCGCACGCTTAACGTTTTGATGATAGTTATATTATGAGTTTATATGTTTTGATGTACCGAAGGTTGTTGGGAGTCTCGGATGTGATCACGGACATGACGAGGAGTCTCGAAATGGTCGAGACATGAAGATTGATATATTGGAACCCAATGTTTTGATATCGGAAGTGTTCCGGGTGAAATCGGGATTTTACCGGAGTACCAGGAGGTTACCGGAACCCCCCGGTGACTTAATGGGCCTTAGTGGGCCTAGGTGGAAGAGAGGAGAGGCGGCTAGGGCTGGGCCGCGCGCCCCTCCCCCCCCCCCCAGTCCGAATAGGACAAGGAGAGGGGAGCGGCGCCCCCCCTTCCTTCTTCTCCTCCACTCTTTCCCCCTCCCAAGTCCTAATCCAACTAGGAAAGGGGGGAGTCCTACTCCTGGTGGGAGTAGGACTCCTCCTGGCGCCCCTCCTCCCTGGCCGGCCGCACCCCCCTTGATCCTTTATATACGGGGGCAGGGGGCACCCCATAGACACAACAATTGATCGTTTGATCTTTTAGCCGTGTGCGGTGCCCCCCTCCACCATAGTCCACCTCGATATTACTGTAGTGGTGCTTAGGCGAAGCCCTGCGTCGGTAGAACATCAACATCGTCACCACGCCGTCGTGTTGACGAAACTCTCCCTCAGCACTCGGCTAGATCGGAGTTCGAGGGACTTCATCGGGCTGAACGTGTGCTGAACTCGGAGGTGTCGTACGTTCGGTACTTGATCTGTCGGATCGTGAAGACGTACGACTACATCAACTGCGTTGTGCTAACGCTTCCGCTTTCGGTCTACGAGGGCACATGGACAACACTCTCCCCTCTCGTTGCTATGAATCACCATGATCTTGCGTGTGTGTAGGAAATTTTTTGAAATTACTACGTTCCCCGAGTACATTAAGGGCGTGCATAATTTTCTTGAAGTGGCTGAGGCAAACAAGAATAATGGTTTTATGTGTTGTCCATGCCCTATATGTGGGAATATGAAGTCTTACTCTAACCGGAAAATCCTTCACACCCACCTGCTTTATAAGGGTTTCATGCCACACTATAATGTTTGGACGAAGCACGGAGAAATCGGGGTTATGATGGAATACAATGAAGAAGAAGAGGACGATGACAACTATGTGCCCCCTGAATACGGTGATGCTGCAACGGGGGGAGCTACTAAAGATCAAGAGGAACCAGCCGATGTGCCCGATGATGCTGCAACGGGGGAAGTTGCTGAAGATCAAGAGGAACCAGACAATGTGCCTGATGATGATGATCTTCGCCGGGTCATTGTCGATGCAAGGACGCAATGCGAAAGTCAAAAGGAGAAGCTGAAGTTCGATCACATGCTAGAGGATCACAAAAAGGGGTTGTACCCCAATTGCGAAGATGGCAACACAAAGCTCGGTACCATACTGCAATTGCTGCAGTGGAAGGCAGAGAATGTTGTGCCTGACAAAGGATTTGAAAAGCTACTGAAAATATTGAAGAAGAAGCTTCCAAAGGATAACGAATTGCCCGACAGTACGTACGCAGCAAAGAAGGTCGTATGCCCTCTAGGATTGGAGGTGCAGAAGATACATGCATGCCCTAATGACTGCATCCTCTACCGCGGTGCGTACGAGGATTTGAATGCATGCCCGGTATGCGGTGCATTGCGGTATAAGATCAGACGGGATGACCCTGGTGATGTTGACGGCGAGCCCCGCAGGAAGAGGGTTTCTGCGAAGGTGATGTGGTATGCTCCTATAATACCACGGTTGAAACGACTGTTCAGAAACGAAGAGCATACCATGTTGACGCAATGGCATAGTGAGGACCGTAAGAAAGACAGGAAGTTGAGAGCACCCGCTGACGGGTCAAAGTAGAGAAAAATCGAGAGAAAGTACTGGGCTGAGTTTGCACGTGACCCAAGGAACATATGGTTTGGTTTAAGCGCGGATGGCATTAATCCTTTCGGGGAGCAGAGCAGCAATCACAGCACCTGGCCCGTGACTCTATGTATGTATAACCTTCCTCCTTGGATGTGCATGAAGCGGAAGTTCATTATGATGCCAGTTCTCATCCAAGGCCCTAAGCAACCCGGCAACGACATTGATGTGTACCTAAGGCCATTAGTTGAAGAACTTTTACAGCTGTGGAATGGAAACGGTGTACGTGCGTGGGATGAGCACAAATAGGAGGAATTTAACCTACACGTGTTGCTGTTTGTAACCATCAACGATTGGCCCGCTCTCAGTAACCTTTCAGGACAGACAAACAAGGGATACCACGCATGCACACACTGTCTAGCTGACACCGAAAGTATATACCTGGACAAATGCAGGAAGAATGTGTACCTGGGCCATCGTCGATTTCTTCCGACCAACCATCAATGTCGAAAGAAAGGCAAGCATTTCAAAGGCGAGGCAGATCACCAGAAAAAGCCCGCCATGCGTACCGGTGATCACGTACTTGCTATGGTCAATGATTTACACGTAATCTTTGGAAAGGGTCTCGGCGGACTAGCTATTCCGAATGACGCTGAGGGACGCGCACCCATGTGGAAGAAGAAATCTATATTTTGGGACCTACCCTACTGGAAAGACCTAAAGGTCCACTCTTCGATCGACGTGATGCATGTGATGAAGAACCTTTGCGTGAACCTTCTAGGCTTCTTAGGCGTGTATGGGAAGACAAAAGATACAGCTGAGGCACGGGAGGACCTGCAGCGTTTGCACAAAAAAGACGGCATGCCTCCAAAGCAGTATGAAGGTCCTGCCAGCTACGCTCTTACCAAAGAAGAGAAGGAAATCTTCTTTGAATGTCTGCTTAGTATGAAGGTCCCGACTGGCTTCTCGTCGAATATAAAGGGAATAATAAATATGTCAGAGAAAAAGTTCCAGAACCTAAAGTCTCATGACTGCCACGTGATTATGACACAACTGCTTCCGGTTGCATTGAGGGGGCTTCTACCGGAAAACGTCCGATTAGCCATTGTGAAGCTATGTGCATTCCTCAATGCAATCTCGTGATAGATCCAGAAATCATACCAAGGCTAAGGAGTGATGTGGTGCAATGTCTTGTCAGTTTCGAGCTGGTGTTCCCACCATCCTTCTTCAATATCATGACGCATGTCCTAGTTCATCTAGTTGACGAGATTGTCATTCTGGCCCCGTATTTCTACACAATGTGTACCCCTTTGAGAGGTTCATGGGAGTCCTAAATAAATATGTCTGTAACCGCGCTAGGCCAGAAGGAAGCATCTCCATGGGCCATCAAACAGAGGATGTCATTGGGTTTTGTGTTGACTTCATTCCTGGCCTTAAGAAGATAGGTCTCCCTAAATCGCGGTATGAGGGGAGACTGACTGGAAAAGGCACGCTTGGAGGGGACTCAATAATATGTAGGGACAGATATTCTTGGTCTCAATCACACTACACAGTTCTACAGAACTCTACCTTGGTGACCGTGTATGTCGATGAACACAAGAACAGTCTGCGCTCCAAACACCCGGAGCAGTGCGACCACTGGATTACATGTGAACACATCGGGACTTTCAGCAGTTGGTTGGAAACACGTCTCAGAGGTGACAACACTGTTTGTGATGAGTTGTACTCGTTGTCCAGGGGACCATCTTCGACTGTATTGACTTACAAAGGATACGAGATAAATGGGAATACATTTTACACGACCGCCCAAGATCAAAAGAGCACCAACCAAAACAGTGGTGTCCGCTTTGATGCAGCAACCGAGAGGGGAAAGGACACATATTATGGTTACATCGTGGACATATGGGAACTTGACTGCGGACATGATTTTAAGGTCCCTTTGTTTAAGTGCAAATGGGTCAATCTGTCAGGAGCCGGGGTACATGTAGACCCACAGTACGGAATGAAAACAGTGGATCTGAACAATCTTGGGTACACTGATGAACCGTTCGTCCTAGCCAATGATGTGGCACAGGTTATCTATGTGAAGGACATGTCTACCAAACCGAGAAAAAGAAAATATAAGGAAGCGAATACATCATACTATGAGTCAAAGCGCCACATAGTTCTTTCAGGGAAAAGGGACATCGTGGGAGTGGAGGGTAAAACAGACATGTCCGAAGATCATGAAAAGTTTCATGAAATTCATCCCTTCAAAGTCAAGGCTGACCCATGCATCCTGATAAATGATGAAGATTATCCATGGTTACGACGCAATAAGGAAAGGACACAAGCAAAGAAAAATTGAAGACTTTCTCTCCACAACTATTATAATGATACCATGCCAACTTTCAACCTTTTCATAGTTCATTTGAAATGTCTGTTGTAACAGACATGTTTCCGTATGAAATCCTGATACTTCGAAAGAGATTGTCCATTTTGTACACGAAGTGCACCCAGTTTTTGTCGTAACCCTCTCAACTTTCTTGCACATGCTATGTGGATGAAATGATGATACCATGCCAACTTTCAACCTTTTCAGAGTTTATTTGAAATGCTTTTCAATTTGAGAGTCTTATAGCTCAAAATAATCAGTAAATGCATGAAAAATAACAAATGAAGTCAGAAAGGGTTGAAAATTGATGATGTGGCTTTGAATGGTGCATTTTGAACACACAAAAAGTCAGGAGTTCACAGAACTTTCATAAAGAACTTTTTGTTACAAACTTTAACAGAAAAAATAATTATCCTAAAATAAAATAAATAAGTAATTAGAAACAAAATAATATAAATTTTAATAAAAATATATAAGTAGAAACAAAATAAAATAATTAATAACATAAATAAAATTTATGAAACTAAAATTATCAAAGTATTTTCTGTTCAAAACATTATAAGCAACCTCTAGTATTATTGAAACTAAAATTATATAAAATTGATGCAATAAAATTATCAAAGTATTTTCTGTTCAAATCATTAAAAGCAAAAAGAATTTTCATAAAGAACTTTTTTTGTTAGAAACTTTAATAGCAAAAAAGAATTATCATAAAGTAAAATAAATAAGTAATTAGAAACAAAATAAAATAAAATAAATATTATTTTTGTTGTAAGTGGAAACAAAACAAAAATAAATAAAGCAAAAAAAGAAAACAAAAACAGGGGGAAATAAAAAAATATGCCACCTACTGGGCCACCACGGCCTGAATACGACTAGAAACCCATCCATGGGCCAGGATTCAGGCCCGCATTAGGCCCAGTAGACCCACAGGCAGATAAAGTGACTTTAGGCCCGTAAGCCTGCATTAGAGAGGAGCTCGAAGTGGTCAGCGCAGCAGCCTTATAAACCACTGTCGAAGCCTCTCGGCTAGCAAGGTGGGACCAACCATCCCACCGCACTGCGACAGTTCCAGCACAAGACCATTGGTCCCGGTTCGTGGCTCGAACCGGGACGAAAGGTGGCCTTTGGTCCCGGTTCGTGGCACCAACCGGAACCAATGACAGCCCTTTAGTCCCGGTTGGTGCCACCAACCGGGATCAAAGGCCTGTGCTTCCCGCCCTTTGGGCTGCTGAAAAGAGACCTTTGGTCCTGGTTGGTGGCACCAACCGGGACTAAAGGGGGCATTGATCCCGGTTGGTGCCACAAACCGGTACAAATGCCCTGGGTATATAAGAAAACACTTAGCAGCTTTGACGAAATCCATCACTTCTTCTCCCCCGACGCCCCTGCTCCTTCTCGCCGTCGCCACCCGACGCCCCTGCTCCACCTTGCCGTCGTCGCCGCCACCGACGCCGTCCGGCTGCTCAACGTCGTCGTCGCCGCCACCACCGACGCCGTCAGGCTGCTCAATGTCGCCGCTGACGATGCCCTTGCCCCTGCCGGCCCCGACGCGCCACCCACCGTGCCCCACCGCCCCCCCCCCCCCCCCCCCCCCGTGAGCCCCAGCCTGCTCCTGCGCCCCTCCCCTGTCCCGCGCCCCTGTGCCCCTACCATGCCCCGCCGGCGCCGGCCCCTTCGCCGTGCCCCTCCACCGAGCTATTAGATTTTTAGATGTTTTTTTAGATGTTTTTAGATGCTATTTTTAGATGTTTTTACATGTATTTTAGATTATTTTCATTTATGTTTAGTTTAGTTTTAAGATTAGGAAAATTTCATATGTGTATTTATATCTATTTAGATGTGTAGTTAATTTAGATGTTGTAATTTGTTCATAAAATTTGTGCACTTTTGTATAGAAACTTTATTTTTTTCATATGTACGAAAATGTAGAGTGAAAACAAAACAAACATATAAGAAAAAACAAAGGAAAAATAAAGAAGGAAAAGAAAACAGGGGAGAAAAAGGAGGAGAAGAAGAAAGAGGAGAAGAAGAAAGGAATAGAGGAGAAGAAGAAAAAATAAAAATTCTATTTTTTCATTTTTTTTTCTTCTTTTTTTTCTTCGATCTTCTCCTTTATTAATCCTTTCTTCTTCTTCTCTTTTTTTTCTTCTTCCGGACACCGCGGAGGTGGTTAATTGGTAGTTGAACCAGTTAAAGTAGTTTATTTATAGTAATTGCTTAATTAGTAGTTGAACTAGTTGATTTAATAAAAACTACTTTATTCATAGTAAGTGCTTAATTAGTAGTTGAACTAGTTGATTTAGTAAAACTACTTTATTTTACTATATACAAAAGTAGTTTATTTTTAGTAAGTACTACTTTATTTTATTTATAGTAAGTGCTTAGTAGTTGAACTAGTTGATTTAAAAAAACTAGTTTATTTTACTATAAAAGTAGTTTACTTTTAGCAAGAAAAATAATAGAAATAGTTTATCTTTTTAGTTCAAGCAATTATTCCCGCATCGGCGTCGACGATGCCTATCCCGCATCCTCGTCGTCGACTCAGCGGAGGAGGACGGCTTGATCAGAAGGGCCATGTCCGGGACTGGGCTTCGCCGGGCTGGTATTGGGAGGTGCTACCTTCCGGGGGTTGTAGGTTGGTGAGGAGCCAGCTCGTCGTTGACCCGATCCTTGTTTGGTGGCAGTCGCGTGGGCCAGTGATGGTGCCGAGACTTCCGGACACCGCGGAGGTGGTACGTCACCGTGTCAGCGAGGAGGACGAGCATGTCCGTCGCTACATGGTTGCGTTGGAGGGCAAGTTCGACAATACCTGGCAGGTTCTTCAGGGATCTCACTGGACCTATGATCCTGTGATGGTTCCTTCTCTTTGGGTGTCCACCGCCCGCGCCGATACCCGCCGGGCGCTACGGTTCTAGCTGTATTAGTGATGCTATATGTATGATAGTATTCGACGAGTATTAGTGATAATATTCGATGATGTACGGACGCAAGAGATGATGTAGTTTTGCTTATAATTGAATGCATGCTAATTTAAATACTACTTTATTTTACGATTTGGTTTTGCTTATTGAATGCTCAAATTGGAAAAGTACTCCTACTTTGAATGCTAAAATTGGAGAGCACTATGCAAGTCTGTCGAGTCTCCACCATATATGGGGTAGTTTCTCCTTCATTCCTGTGTTGAGAGTTTTCAAAAAAATACTAGACAGACCAATAGTCAACCCGTGATGAATAATAATGATCTAACTTAGGTTTTTAGTACATATATTTAATTGTAAACGTTTAATATTTGAATTATGAACATAGGAAATGTCATACTCGGATGACGAAAGTCTCCCAGGGGAGTGCGGCTGGTGCCACGACGACCGAGGTCTGTGCGATAGGCCTCACCTGAACGAAGATCGGCGCTTCAGCATTAAGCTGGAGGAGACCTTCGATGTTGAAACGGTACGCAACGACGACTAGTGTTTTTTTCGTAGTTAAGCACGACTTCAAATATTTCAACGTGTACTTTTCATCTTTTACAATTCGACTAGCTTATCCCATGCCATGCAAGACGCTATGTCTTGGAGAGTATGGGTTTTGAAGATCATGAAAGTTTCGAAACAAAAAAAATTCACCTAAGGACCCATCATGGTGTGGATTTTGAAGTAAAGCTGTACAATTCTAAGAGCGTAACCCATTTTGGTGGCAAAAAATATGAAGCACTTTGCAAGATGTATGGTTTTGGTGAGGATATGCTTGTCACCATGAATCTTGGTGGTCCTGAAATCGAGCAAGACAATATGGACATTTGGGTCCTTGTTGATACGCCTCCAATTCTACCACTATGTGAGTTTCTCAAACATAGTTATTGGCTAATTTATATTGTTTATTTCAAAATAGTTGACAACTTGTTTCCATTGACAACTTATTTTCATTCTTCAAAGAATGTGCGGAAGATGGTAGACAAAACCTACTACACCGATGGCTCCGAATTAACTTATCAGGAGAAAAATCATCTGGTCGGATTTTGTACTGATATTGAGAATTACAATATCTACAATCAAACTCCTTAACATTATGGTCAATACGTGCCACTAGTGCACGTGTTGAACTATGATAACTACCATGGAGATACCCTGGTAAGATTTTTTTACTATTATGACATCCGTGCATCTTTTGCATACTTCTAAAGCTAGTACAGCATTGCTAACTATGAAGTTATTACTAAGTTTTTTAACAGATAATCCCAGAGAATTAATTGTGTGCCTCATTTGATGTATCAGAAAGGTAGCCTTAATGTTTTGAACATACAGCCAGGTCATCCTACGAATCTCAACTGTCCATACCGGATTTCTAAAAGAAATGGAGACATGCAAATCAAAGGATGGAAAAAATGTATGGACAGTCGTAAGGAGGTTCTTGGAAGTAAAAGGAAGCGAAGCGCAAGAATTGGAGACAGGATGATCTCCATTCTCCATAATGGAGAGTCAGGATCTATATTGTTTTATACTATTTTACCTTAAAGAGGGTATTTAGATCCTACCTAATACTGATGATCATGTGCTAAGAACAATTAAGTAGGGTTGGTTCGATGACTATGAGGATGATGATCGTATGACTTGTTATTAATAACGAGTAGAAGTTGTATGATGATGATTAGTAGACTTGTTATTATATATGATGATGCATGATGTGAGCATGAAGAGTTATTATATATCAGCGGGTGAAATGAACATGGATTGGATTGAAATGAAGGCAACATGCATGTGGTGCATGTCGAAAGTAGTACAATCCAAACTTGATCAAGTTAGGATTAGTATTACTTTCGACATGCACCACATGTTGCCTTCACTTCAATCTAAACCATATTTAGGCATAGCAGTAGCATTGGTAAACCAAGCACGGAGATATAAGAGAGGACACTTCTCTCTATTAGCTAGCTAATAACAACCTAAATTAACCCCCCAAACCCCTAAACCAGCCCCTTTTTAAAAAAAACCTCAGCTCGCCTTTTGGTCCCGGTTGGTGTCACCAACCGGGACAAAGTCCCCCTGCCTGTGCTGGCCGCAGCGGCCAAGTGGAGGTCCATCTGTCCCGGTTCGTGCAAGAATCGGGACTAAAGGCCAAAGGCATTAGTAACAACCTTTTAGTCCTTTACGAACCGGGATAAATAGCCATTTTTCTACTAGTGTTATTAGCATGACTTAATGTAAAATTATGGAAGTAATACCTCAAAGGCGTTGAAAATTCAAGAAGAAAAGGTAAAAGGAAAGAAGTATAGTATTGGAATTTCATGTGCAAACTTGTGCGCGCATATGAAAAATACTAGTTCTCCAATAAGAAAAATACTATGAAATACAATGCGGCGTTCTTTGTTTTTTCTTCAATAAAGAGTGATTTTATTGACTTATAGTGTCACATCAAGGAATACAATCAAAACGGATTTACAATCGACCACGGCATGACTAGATTGCATACAACCAACACAACCATGCACACTTAAAAAATGGCCGGCAAACACAAAGTCTTACAAGATCATTCCTTATTATGCACCACATTAGTTTTTTTTGAAAAGGAGGATATCTTCATCCTCAGTATCAGGACGATGTATGCAGCTATATATTATTAATAGTGTAAAATCCAGCAGCCGAACATCATCGATCCGGAAAAAAGCGAAAAATAAACCCTGAGGTCGTATACCTCGCGACAGTAACTCCCCCAGATAGCCACTAACCCTATGATACAAGACATAACATAAACGAAAAATACACAACTCATAGGCTACGCCTTCAAGAAGGAATCTCTGCATGTGTGCTGATGATGACAAGTCGACCACAAGATTGAACTTCGGATTTTTATTTCCAAAGCAAAACTTCAATCCACCATCTTCAACAAGGACACGACTCAAGCACGCGACGACAAAACCCGATCAGTTAATTTTATTTCCGTGAATAAAAGCTTTGGTTGGGTTTGCAGAAGAGTTGCTGCATTGTTCTACATACAAGTTAACTATCTATCTAGTCGAAAATCCAAACCAAACACATACAACTCTAGTTTAATTTGCTTAAAATAGGGCGGGTAAATCTCTCTTTTTTTGCGAAACAGGGCCGGTAAATCTCGAATGAACTCAGCAGGGCTGTGATGTCACAATGTGTGGTTGCATACGTATATGTTCAGAGTCATCTAAAGAAGTGGTTGGTAACTACCGTGCGGATTTCCGCACTTAAATTCTAAACGAAGCACACGCATGATGCAGTAGCAGGCCAACAGGAGTCCTACAGGCCAATTCAGTACGCGGCACACCTTACTCCACGATCATATCAAACTGACCACGCACGCCGATATATATGAAACTTCAAGAAGCAGCAATTGGCTAGCAAAGATTCCTGTACGGTTTGAACCAAGTGTGTGTAAGACCAGAGCCGCTGGATGAAGTGTCGCCTGCAAATCGGGCACATAGTGTCGGCCGGCCGCAGAGTAGTTTCGAATTACATATGCTTTTGAGCTACTAGGTACTAGCAAGGGTATGCGCGTAACATGCACTATCTAGGTCACGTGGTTAATGCCAAACGAGCAGTGGCCACTTACAACCAACGAAAGAGGCGAGAATCTGTTCCTCAAAAGGAGAAGAAGAAACGAAAGAATGGCATGAAACCACGTCACTAGTGTTTGAAAAGGTTCACCTGGACGAAACAACGAGCACAAATTAATTCGATCCTGAGCTTTATGGCGATCTATACCTGCAACCCAATCGTATTGACTCGTTAAAGTCCATAGATATTATTATTTTCACCGAACTGTCTAATCAAAGGTGGTAGCTAGTACTACATATGATATGGCTCTTAACAATACTAGCAACATCATCAAGCACAAGATACACATCTATCTACAGAGACTTGGAGAACAACGCTCCTCGATCGATCATCGCTAGCTAAAATTTTGCATCAACCGTATCGTTTCTGAATTATTGGCAGTATATATAAGCTAAATAAGCTGAAATGTAAATGTAATCTTCACATCATCACCATTAAACCACAAAAAGATCGACCTTCATAACTCGGAAACAAGAAGGACAGTATCTTATTTGAGCAAGAAGAAGCTAGGCATATGTGCATGTAGATGTAGAGGTGAAGCAGTAGCTCAGGAGCAGCCGTCTTGCACCCGGAGAGGGCTGGAGCTGGCAGGTGGTGCCGGGGCCGGGCGGCGCGCGCAGGACTCGGCGACGAGCGCCCGGCGCGCAGTGAGCAAGCCGGCCGGCACGAGCGGGCGGTCGAAGGCGGAGCAGTCCATCCAGTCCTTGAGCAGCTTCTCCTGCCCCCACATCTCCGGCACCCACACCCTCCCCGCCATCTCCCGCCTGTGCCGCTTCAGCCTTTCCCGCGCGGTCTCCCCTTCCTCCTCCTTGTCCGCTGGCTGCAGCAGCTTCCCCGCCTCCCGCTTCTCCTTGGACGTGGACATTCTTCCAGCTTGATCTTGCGCCGCCACCGCCGCACGGTGATCGGAGGACGTAGCGTCGGCCGCGACCGGCCGGCTTTCCTCCGCCAAGCCGCCCGTGCATGCCTCGGCCGGGTGAGCCGCGCCGTGCTCCGGCACCTCCTCGACGTCGCCGGAGTATGCCATGCAGCAGATCAAGCAACACACACTAATTACCCAGGCCAATGGAAGCTAGCTAGAACAGCAATGATTCTTGATCCCTTGGCAAACACCGGTCGTCTGCTGCCTTGCTGACCCCAATATAACGAGGCCGGGGGCGGGGGGAGATTAAAAGATGGGGGGAGGTGGGGGACGGTTGGGGGAAGAGGCGGACACGTTAGGGGGAGCAGGGGAAGGAGATGGAAGGGGCTCGCCTATGGTGGCTGCGAGGTGAGCGTGGCCTGCCGCTGCGGCGCATTCCGCCATATATGTGGCTGCCCTTGCCCTCGCGACGTGGCCGGAGGCCGGAGCCGTGGAAGCAGTAGGTGAAGTAACTGTGAGGCGCGCGCGGGCGTAAATGTGTGTGTGCGCGGCTGCGGCTGCGTGGCGCGGTTTGCGTTTCTGAGGCTGGCGGCAGCGCTGCGCGGGCTGGATGCACCACGGCCAATCGGTAGATACCTCCGGTAGATTTGATCTTTTGCGGGGGCCACCGAGCAGTCAGTGTTCGTCTAGCCCCATTAACTTCGAGACTCTGACCCGACATTACTGATGGGACGAAGGAAGGAGGGACGAAAGATCCACCCGACCCGAGCAATCAAATTTCTTTTCTTTCTTTTTCTGATAACTCAATCAAGTTTTTATTTCATAAAACATAGTCCACACTTTTAAATTGCAACATAGATATAATATTCCCTCCGATCGGAAAAAAGTGTCTCAGCTTTGAACTAAGGTTTGAACCAACCGTAGTTCAAAGCTGAGGTTCAACCTTAGTTTACAGTTGAGACACTTTTTTTCTATTGGAGGGAGTACTAGGTAAGTCTCTAATTTATCTTCTTATATTATTTTGATAGTGTAAAAATGGATTTTATTTGATAAACATTTATTACATACATATGTACTAATTTGACTTATCAAACAAAGCAAAATTTTATTTTAGAAGTCGATAACAAGTGAGATACTTGAGCTGGTTTTTAGGGAAAAACCGACCAAAAAAATTAGAGATAGGAGGGAAAATTAGAAGGAAGAAAGGCGGAATATGTAGGGCAAAGCAAACATATAGCCTTATGTCCTTTTTATTAAGTATTAAGCTGCCCTGTAATAGAGTGTAACCGTTTTAGGGTATTTTGAGCTAAAAACGGCCCTCCAACAGCCTCCCTATTTATAAAATTTGCTCCAAAAATTTTTGGTCAGCCCCAAAATACAACCATATGTACTGCAAATAGACGACAACAACCCTGCTCCCGCTAGACGAAAACAATAGTAGCCAACCGCCTTCAGTGATTTCCCGCCGCAACCGCGCGCCCGTCGCTCCCCCTCCCATGCCGCAGCCGCTACCAAATCCATCTAGAACTGACTGATTCCATGACCGCCGCACCGCGCGGACGCCGGATCCACCATCCCCTGTCGTCGTCGCACTGCCACATCGACCCAATCGCCTGCCGTAGTGCCCTATTTGTCCACCACCTCCACCATTGTCGCGCGGCCAAATCTGGGCGATTCTGCCACCGCTGCACCGCCTGCCACTGAATCCGCCAGATTCCGCCACCCCACCGCCGAAGATGTCATCGACACACACGTTGAAGAGCAAGACATTCGTGTCATCCGACTACGAGACTTTGGCCGCTACGGTCGCCGAGCTACAATGCGACGACCAGCACCACTGGCTTGGTACCTTTGACACAACGGATATCGCCCCGTCCGCGTTCGACGTCGTGTGTTGGTGGTTCGGCCGGACGCGGAGCGAGATGAACTTCCCGGAAATCGAATCCCGTGAGGCGACGAAGTTCATCGGTTCGCCAATGAATATTGTATCATGTGCAGTGAAGAGGGACACCGCATCGTCCTGGAGTAGCAGGACACCCGGGAGAGCGATGAGGCGGTGATGGCAAAGGCCACCGTGGAAATTCCACACCTCGTGCAGGCAGAAGCGGAGTGGTTCAAGGCTGAGTCCGAGGATGAGATTGAGTTCAATACCTCTGAGGAGGAGACCATGGCGCTTTGCAACACTGTCGACACACAGCCTGACAAATGATGAGTAGTATGTGTGTAGAGGTGTAGTGTGTCTGTAGGAATACTATGTTTAAGTATGCATGTCTGGATGTTTAGATCGTTGCATGTTCAAAAATTTGAATGTTTGGAAGTAATCAATAGGCCATGTCCAGGTGCACAACACTGTCTGAATGTATTGGAGTATGCAATGTGATCAACTAGTTTGGAGGTTCGTTTGAAAAACAATGTGTGGATGAGTGCTCTGTCTTAAGGCAGATGTTAAAAGACCATTTTTTTAGTGCCCTAAAAAATATTTTTTGTACTCTAAATTCTGTTTCGACTGAATTTTTTTAGCTGCTGGAGTTTTTTTTTTGAGAATTGGCAGCTGTTTGAGGTGCTCTTTTTTCTTTTCTTTTTGAGGGGTGTTTGAGACGCTCTTATGCCGCATGCGCGGACACAAGTGCCGTTTCGATGGCGTAAGAGCAAGTCTAGTAGAGCCCTCAAACCCTCAAACCCCTAAAAATAACTGTTTTTTTACAGTTTTCGCCGAAAAAACACCGTAGACTAGAACCTCTAAACCTTCAAACACGTAAAAAAATTTGAGGTCCAACCCTCAAACCAGTTTGCAACCTGTAGAAGTAGGGGTTGAGAGGGAAATCTCCCCCCAACCCGCACTCCTCCTCCTCCTCTCTCGCGCGGGAGGAAACTTCCTCCTCCTCCCGGCCTCCTCCTCCCGCCACCTCCTGCCGCGCCGGCCATGGAGGGCCCCGCCGCCAACGCGCCCCCGCCCCCGCCCCCGCCCACCCAACCGTGGCCGACGTGGTGGCGGCGACCCACGTCGGGGCCAAGCGGCGGCGGGCGGGCCTCGCACCTCCTCCTCTCGCCTCCCCGGCTCCCGCCCCGGCCACCGTCACCGCCCCGCCGCCCGCCCCCGCCGCCTCCCCGGCTCCTTTCGTCGCCGTGGCCGAACCTCCTCCTGCCGCGCACGAGGTGTTCGAGAAAATGGCAACCCCATCCTCGTTCATGGACCTCCAAAACGCGGAGGTGGACCTCGGGGCTCCGCCTCTCGAACCCTTTAGGGTTGGTGACGACTTAGAGGAAGATGGGGAGGATGAAGGTGATGACGAGGAGGAGGTGGCCGAGATAGGGGAGGAGGCATCCACCGCCGCTTCCCGCCCACATGCGCGGTCGACAAACTACACCGAGGCGGAAGATATCCTCTTGGTTCGTGCTTGGGCAGCTGTGGGAATGGATGCAACCACCGGCACCGATCAAACCGGTAAACGGTATTGGCAAAGGATCGAGGACACCTATTGTAGGATCAAGCCGAAGAATAGTGGGTTCATCTCTCGCACTTACTGGTCGCTTCAAGGCCGGTGGGAGTTGATGAAGACCGCTTGTGCTTGTTGGAGTGCGGTCATGGACCAAGTGAGGGATGCACCACCTAGTGGAACCGTGGAGAGTGATTATGTGAGTACATATTTCTTCACTATTTTAATTATGTGTGTGTACTATGATATTGGTGGGTTCTTATGTGATTTATGTGTGGTTGATAGGAGACAATTGCCGGCATGAGGTACAAGGAGATGGCCGCTTCCAAGGGCAAGCCATTCCCATTTAAGCATGCTTGGACAATTCTTCAAACCTTTGACAAGTGGAAGATGAGGGATCAAGAGACCGCACCCAAGAAGTCGGCAATGCTTAGGATGGGTGATAGTGAAGATGAGGAGGAGAGGAACTTGGGCAAGCCCGAGGAAACCAAGAAGGGCAAGCTAAGGGTGAAGATGAAAGAAGAGGCGTCAAGCCTAAGGGAGAAGATGGACCACATGATGAAGGCAAGAGAGGAATTGACAACGAAGACATTGGAGACGAAGCTTATCACCGAGAAGAAGAAAGAGGTCAAGCTTGCATAAGTTGAAGCAAAGCGTGAAGAAGCAAAGCGCAAGGCCGAGTTGGAGGAGAGGATGATCAAGCTCAAAGAGGCAAAGGTATGGAAAGAACTCATGGTGGAAGAGAAAGAGCACATGATGATGTCCAAGAAGGACATGGATCAAGACCAATTGCAATGGTGGAAGGACTACAAGGAGGACATCGCGGAGAGGAAGAGAATGTTCCGTGTTGCGTCCTCTACTTTTCGAGGTGACACTCCAATGAGTAGTTGTGGCGATGGCGGTGTGTACGACTCCACCAGTGCCCATGGAGATGCTTGATGGAGCCCGCATGTGGTCTAGGAGATGGCGCCGAGATGCCACTTTTTGGTGATGGTGCCGAGGAGAGGAGGAAGATGATGATTTTATGATGTAAACTATTAAACCATGCACCAATGATTGTCATTTGGTAGTTTGTTTGGAAGGTGATTGTATTCTTGTTGTCATAAATTGTGAGATGTCAAATGACATCAATGATTGTCATTTAGTAGTTTGTTTGAAAGTTGATTGTGTTCTTGTTGTCATAAATTGTGAGATGTCAAATGATAGATTTAAAGGTTGGAGTTGAGGCAAAAACTAGAACCCTCAAATCCAATCCTTAAACCAGTTTAAGGGTTGGGTTTGAGGGTTTTAATATTTGCCCCTGTTTTTCAACTCTTAAAATTGCTTTAAGTATTTGAGGGTTTGAGGATTCTACTAGTAATGTCTAAGAGCATCTACAATGGTAGACCCTTGCAAAGACGCTAACAGTGAAAGAAATAAATATTATTGAATTAGAAAAGTGCCTAAGCGCCCTTCGTTACAATGGCAGACGCTAATTACATGCGCTAAATTGAACTACCAGGGCGCTTCGCGTGGGAAGAAAAACAACGAAGCGCCCGGCGCACAGCCTTGCGTCGATGCTACACATAACGCTGGGATTCTAGTGATAACTGCCTAATCAACCAGGAATCTGATCCTGGCACCCGTGCTAAGCACCAGGCGTTGTACATGCCCTAAGGCGGTCCGTTTGCCAGGCCTTGTGCGCCTGGACAAGGAACGGCCCAAGGAGGCCCGCGGCAACAGTTAGGTGGAGTGAAACCGGGCAGACAGAGTGGGAAAGAAGATAACGACAAGGAGGCTTGCCACGAATCGCCAGTAGCTGCCGTGCAGGACGCGGAGAGGGACCTCCCGCCACTGTTGTATCCTCTAGTAGTGATCAAGGAAAAGCAAGTACTCCCCCGCAAAACAAAACAAAAGGAAAAGGAAGTACTCCTAATTCACTGCTTGATTTGATGGTAGCTGGTGGATGACTGGGTGTGGAGTAAGATAGCAGGGTAGAATAGTACGTGCACCAGAAGAACCCGAGCGCTGGTCCACGCAAACGAGGGTCGCACAACGAGCTTTGCTTGGCTGCCGGCTCTTGCTCGTACGCTTGGCGAGGGCTGCGCGCGCTCGCGGCACCTGCGTGTCGTACGTACGTGACGCCCCTGCCTCGTGTATACTCGTGCTGTCGGTCTTTTACCTTTCGTCGGACGGCGACGCGGCGGGCTCCCTTCGCGCCCGGCATGGCGGCGTGCGCTGCTTCCCCTCCCGTGAATCATCGGGCTGAGCAGGGCACTTCACACTTCACACCCTTCTCATCGCCCCTCAGCGAGCGGAGCAGCAGGTGCCCGTGTCGCCCGGCGGCGGCACAGGTTGCGATCCGCGCTCCCGCCGTCATGGGCACGCCTCGTGTACCCAGGTGCGCGCTTCTTTCCTGCCTGGTTCTGTTCCTTGAGCTGGAGGTAACGAAAGTTAGCCGGTGCAATTGTACCGGCCGATCGCAACGAGTCAGGCTCTTCAGATTGTAGCTTGCAAGGCAGCGTTGAAATCGTTGCTTCAGATTGTAGCTTGCAAGACTCAGGGGGTGTTTGGTTCAGGGACTTTTTATCCCAAAGATTAGAAAAAATTCCTAAAAAGTCTTTAGGAAACAAACGGAAGGAACTTTTTCTACAGGGACTAAAAAAAGATTCTATTGAAGAGTTTTTTTTTTATTAGTCCCTGGAACTAGAAAAAGTCCTAGGACTTCTGAAACAAACACCTCCTCAATATTGTCCTCCGTTCAAAGATCTCTGTTTAGGGGCGTGTTTGGTTAATGGCATAAACATCTCTAGTAGACACCCCCCCCCCCCTCTAATACTAAAAGGGAGTTCTTTTCGCATGGCGATGATAGTTCATTGTGCTCGGAAATGCAATGCTGCCGCGCATTGTCTTGCTCGAGTGAGTTAGAGCATCTACAGCCGTACTTGGGCGCGTCCACGAACAATGACCGATGCCCTTCAAAAAACGCATTCCACATCAGGATACCCCAGATTAGAAACCTCAAATTCATATTATTACATGCAACGTGAAACCTAATCTGCGCGGAGCTCGTCCGGTTCCGCTCCCCGCTCGCCCGGCTCCGTTTTGGCCATGTCCAACGGCCGGCTGCGCTCCTTGGAATGTTGGGCCAGTCATCGGCAAGGTAGGGTAGGTCATGGGACACGAGCTGGCTCACAAGACTCAAGGCCCCACCATCTTCCATGACCTACTCTTCCTCGTCGGAGACCGGAACCCGAACATTACCGGTGGACGCCAGATCGATGATGGATCCGTCCGGGGACGAGCCGCCGACGTCCACCATGACGTGGTTGCGGCGCCCGGACTGATGCGTCATACGAGGCGTCGGAGAATGCGACTCCGCCTCGCCGACGTCCGCCGCCTCCCGCGCCCGGTGCCTTGCACGGCGGGCACACCATGCCATGGCCTCATCGGACGAGGCCTATGGTGCGTCCCGATACTCGACGCGCTACCGGAGGGGTTGCGCGTCCGCTAACACGTTCAAACACCAGGCGGACCGCACGGCCTCCGGTGAGGCAGCTATGGCCGGCCTAGCGCCGGATCCATGCCCCATTTGGACGGACACAATGGATTCCTGACGGATGGAGTCCGAGCGCAGCCGTCCACGGGTCTCCTCCCCGGGCGCGGCGAAGCGCAAGCCGGACAGCCATCTCCTCCTCGGGGACGCACAGGATAAGCTCGGGGTCAACGGATCTGGAGGTAAAGGACTCGGATTCGCTTCCCACCATGCCGGATAAGGTTGGAAGGAGCCGGAGACGAGCTTGGGTGGCGGAGGGAAGGGGAGTGAAGTGGCTAGGATTTGGTCCGGCGAGCGGATGGGAAGAAATTTATGTGGGGTCGGGTGGGCCACGTGGGCCGGATCCGACATGGCGGGCATGCCCGGGCGTCCCCATATCCACCTCATATTTGGGCTAGATATGGGGGGTGCTGGTCAGCCCGGACGTTTGAGGGTGACGTCTGGGTCAAAAAGTCGTGACCGGACAGTGACCAGGCGACCCGTCCGGACGTATGATGTGGGTTTGAGGGGTCCGGTTGTAGATGCTCTTAGAGCAACTCCAATGGGGCAACTGAAATGGACGGCGCATTTGTCCGCTTTTTGTCCGTTTGGGTCGACTGCCCACCCGGCGTCCACCCAGTTTTGCATTTGGGTCGGCAGTGCGCCCAACGCGCCGACCCATTTCATGTCCGCATTCAACTTTTAAATAAAAAAGACCCGCGGCCGATCGTGTTGCCGGCACCATGCCAGCGCCGGCATACAATGTCGGCTTCAGAAAATACCACAGTTCATGCTGGCGCACTCGCCAGCCGGCCCGCACACATGCCAGCACACAAAAAGGGTGGGATTTGAGTTCGACCACGCCATCGCGGCTCCCGTGGTCATGCCGGCATACAAAAAAGATGGCCCTCGACGCCATAGATCACTCGTCGTCGAACTTGAGCATGTCGGCCTACATTTTCTCGAACCACGGCCTCTTCCTTGGCGACACGGTGTTGAGATCCACCTTCACGATCTCTATCCCGGTCATCATGCTTGCAAGAGCCACTTCTTTCGCCTTTGTCTTGGCGTTGGCGGCATCGATCTCCAGCATTTTGGCTTGCTTCTCCGCCTCGAGCTCGAACATCTTGGCTTGCTTCTCGGCGACAAGATCAAGCCTCCTCCTTTGAATCTCCATGAAAGTATCCATCTACTCCGCCTTGAAACGCCGACGCTCCTCCTCCCTTGAGTCCTTCTTATTCATCATGCCATTCACGCTTGCAATCAAGGTGTTGGTGGCCGCATCTCGCTTGTCCTCCTTCTTGGAGTTGGTCTTTCCCCTCGGCCGTGCCGGCTCGCCCTCCCCAACATCCTCCACGGCTTGCTTCCCCCCACGTGCCTTGAGGGCGGCATATTGCGCCTTGAATTTCTCTTCATCCTTGATGACCCGATAGTAATGGGAGAGGTTGAAGCACTTGCCATCATGTTGAACCCTGAATGCCTCCAAACCATGAAATGCCTACAAAATGTTTCCATGCAAGCATATGGGCAAATGATAGCAAATGAAGACGTAAAAGAGGGCGGCTTGCTTGCTATCATACCATGTCTTGCACGTCGATGCCGCTCACGGGGCGGGCCTTGACGCTCTCAAGGGTGGCGCAAAACTTGTTGCACTCTTGTTGGATCACCCTCCATCGCTTGGAAATGGAAACCCACTCGCGCGTGCTCACAAATTGGTAAGGTGGAAACTTCTTGCCCTCATGAAACTCGCGGTGCACACGAGTCCAAAAGGTCGAATGCTTTTGCTCGGCACCCGTCTTTGGGTCTTGTCTAATGTTTCGCCAACACTCGCAAAGAAGCTTGTCCTTGGCAGCTGTGTACGCCTTCGTGTGTTTGCTCTTGCACTTCGGCTTAGGACCGGCGGCTTGGTTGGTGAGCTCGTCCTCGAACAAAGGCTCCACTTCGATGCCGCACTCGTCCTCTTCCTCTAGCCCATAGTCCTCCGGAAACTCGTGGTCGAGGGGGAAGCCGTCCAGGTCGATGCCGACCTGATCACGCATGAAGGCCGCCTGATCGGGATCATAGCCAACGGCCGGCGTGAGCGTCCTGACTTTGTGTCTCGTCGGGATCGTAGCCAGCGCCCGGCGCACCACCCTCATAGATGAGGTTTTGCATGTAGTCCTCGTCGACAGCGGACGGCATTTCCTCGAATAGGTTATGGGCGTCCGGGAGACCGCCGGCCGGCGTCTGTCGCGCGCGTTTCCTCGTGCCGCCGGACGACGAGCCACCGACCACCAGGGTGGCGTTGAGGTCGATGGGCGTAGGCGCGGGCGTGGAAGGCGCGACCATGCTCACTTCGGGTGAGCGTTCCCCGGAGAGGCGGGAGGCTTGCGGGTAGACGTGGAAGCCGGGGACCGGGTTGCAAACCGACGCGCAGGGTGAGTCGGGCATCACCATCCGAGGAAACGCCGACGAGCCGGTGCTGGCCGCGGCGACGGCGGCTTGGAATGCGTTGTGCTGGCTAGGGTTTACCCCTCGCATGTAGAGCGCCTCCCTCGTTACCGCCGCGACGCGGGCATTGGTGAACTCCTGCTGCACGGCGGCGGCGGCGGCCTCATCCCTCGCGTCCACGGCGTCCCTCCGGCCCTTCCTCTTGGGCGACTCCCTTGCTCCCTGTTCGGGCGTCAGCGCCTTCTTCGGCTTGGTCGCGGCGGCGGTCTTGCGCGGGGCACGAGGCTTGCCTTTCCCGGAGGAGGCGACGGCGCCGGACGAGGCGAGGGAGGCGAGGCCGGCGACGGCGTCAAGGTCGAGGTCGATGGCGTCCTTCATGGCTGGTTGGGGGGCGGGGGCGCGCGCGGGCGGGAGTGTTTTTGGGGAAAATGGGGAGAAATGATGGTGGCTGCCACCAACCGGCGGGCCCGAAGAGAGTAGGTGCGCGCGCGTCCCTCTCATGTCCGCGCCGACGCAAATCAGGCTTAAAATTGGGCCTGAAATGGGTACCCAAACAGACGCGGGCGGACGAAATGGGTCGCCCCATTGAAGTTGCTCTTATAGAGGAAAAACGTACTGGGCAGCACTCCCTACTTTTTAACCTCCTCTCTTGTAACAGACATGGTTGTTATTTAACAAAGGTCGCCGAAGTTCAAAAAAGAAAAGAGCGGCTTTACGCGTCAACCGACGGACAGCACAAAACACTCCCTAAACCCAAAACTTCACTAAAATGTCACTTTTGCTCCTCCAATTTGAGTTTTAAGAAATTTGCTAGAGATGCCCTGACATCCATCAAAGCTTTGGGGATCAACTTTGGCCTGTTTGATTAGTTGGGCCTGCATCACGAATAACCGATGAATGGGACAAGGAGATAAGTAGGCATGTGGGGACATGAAGAAGAGCGCGCGATTGGACACACCAGGAAGGCAGAACATTTTCTACAACACTGATATGCTCACAGCTACACATTATTGGCAGTAGCATTCCAAGATAAAGAACAGAAAGATCAAACAAACTACAAAAAAGTAAAACCTCTACGGAAAACAGCTAGACTCTACAGGTCTGGTATCTTACAGGAGGGCATCTAATCTACGAGGGGCGAGTCTCAACAGGCATTATCTAAGAAAGGGAGCCCTGGAGAAGAGTCAAATTCGCGGGAAGCGAGAAGGTCCTCTCCTCCGAAGGAACTCGGGGATCTCCACCTTGCTGCCACCTGTGGAAGATGGATGTCGACCATTGTCTCCTTGCATTTGCTGGCCACCCTGGTTCAACACGTGAGATCGCGTAAGAGATTCCCCTCAGAATCTAGACCAGTAGTTGTGCAACCGTATTTACCTTTGCGGTGTGGCTTTCTGCTTCATCCTGCCGTTTAAAGCCAGTAGCGATCAATGTTATGCTAACCTGCATCGACAAAAAGTATGTGCATAAGCATTTCTAAGCAAATAATAAACAAGTTAATCGCATCTCTCCCGCAGTTGCCCAACTTGTGAGAAACTTATAGTGCAACTGTTAAATGTAACCCATACATACTTTAAAATGAACAGGCGTACGGAAACATGCTAAAATGAATATGCGTATGGCTTACCTGGCCATTGAGTGATGGGTCTATGACAGAACCAAATATCAGATTAGCATTTGGATCAACTAGATCGTAGATTACTTCGGCTGCAGCATTTACCTAAAAAATAAGAAAATCAGACCTCCGTAAGTGTTTACCCTAGACATTAGAAGAAATGGTGACTACATAAGCTGATCTTGAAAATTCTATGACCGCCCTGGAAAAATGAAAGCGACACCCAGGCAACAGGTAAACTTTGATGCCGAGACCTTCAGAGCATCATCATTGTTTTTGAGGGAAGTAGCTCTTGTGAGCAAGTTTATCAACATATTTGGGTGGGTCTGGTCCAGCACCACATCTCAACCATGCAAGAGCTATGCTGGTGCCAGGAACATAATAATTGCAGTTTTGTGAAATACGAAGTTTCTTATGGGCATATACTGTTGTATAGATGGAAATTACCGAGTGTTGAATCTACCTCGTATATTGCATATATTAGCAACTGATAGTTTAGTTTTGCAGGAACAAGTTGCCTAATGGAGGGAAATCAAACTTGTATGTTAACATGGTTAAAAACAATGTGTACATGTTGGTAAAGCTGGCTCTTCATGCAGCGAAATAGATCACACCATTATCACGATTTCATAGAACATCCCTCAGCTGTTCAGAATTTGTTTCCGCCATTCAGTAACTAGTAGAAGATAGGTCTTATTTGAATGCAGGTTAATACTGAGAAAATTTGATACCCTGAAGTCCATGGTACCGACGCATATGTGACAATTTCAGATAAACACAAAATCAGTTTTTCTTATAACATAGCTAAAGGCAATAAATAAATAAAATTATGAGGTCAAAATAAAAAAGATATTAATGCTTGATCACGTCATTTCAAACTTCCAAAACTAGGCCAACCAAAGTATTGAAATTCATGTAGAACACAATCTAATCGGACGTTGAACCCCTCTAAATAACTTAATTCTATATATAGTATTATTGCATTATTACTCTGTTTTGTGGGATTACTCAAAATCAATCAACAGGAGCCTGAGAGAAACACCCACAACAAACAAAGCAATTAAAATGTGGCCCCAGTCGATTTAGAAGGCAAACTAGCTGCTACACCACAAATGCCAGGTGTCTGTTCCCTATAAAGTCGTTATCATACCCACTTGGATTGATATTGTCATGTACGAATAAAACATAATACTACTTGGTGTATCCTAGTAGCAACTTTTCTGTTTAATGTATTCATGCCATATTAGATGTATGGCAACTAGACAACCATATAAAAGAGTGCACAGAACATTAACCTACAAAAACTAAGTTCACCAAACAATATACGGCGTGAGAAAATCAGCAAAAAACTGTCAAATAGATGGACCAACCTCAAACAAAGTCAAATCATTTCCTCCAGTGATATTCCACACGATGCCTGTAGCCCTCTCAATTCCAATATCTAGCAGTGGTGACTGAATGGCATTAAGAGCGGCGTCTCTTGCTCTTGACTTGCCTGAAAATTTAAGGCAACACAACAAAATAAAAAAAAAGATTAAAATTCAATTCAGTCAAGTATGGCTGTATGGCATCTGCATGGAAACTGCAAACTACAGCGCTATACCAAGAAAACTGAACTCAATTTGTCAGTGTCGACCTGGCATGTATGATGTATTAATAGTTGGTTCTTGTATTGTACACATATGAACCGTGTTTTGACCATTAATTCTATCATGTGCCTAGTATGGCATGTAAATTTGTTTCGTTGTTATTAGTCAACAATAAAAGTGTAGGACATAAGGTGAAGAAATGGTCAGTGTTATTACCTTGATGCCATAAGGTGAAAAACACAACAATTCTGAAGCTATAATACATCCACAGATTCAAGTGTTGGTAGCATGCATAGGAGCTAGTAGCCTAATACAGCGTTAGCTTTGAACATTACTTTTTTTGGGAGCAATTTTAAGGTACCCTGGTACACCACCTGGGTGTTAAGGAGTACCAGTGAAATCTAGCCCTTGATGCATAGGGGTATTTTAGGTTTTTAATCATATTCTTCTTACTAGGAGCAAACCAATAGAACACTATACATATACTCCCTCCGTTCCAAATTACTTGTCGCAGGTATGGATGTATCTAGATGTATTTTAGTTCTAGATACATTCATTTCTGCGACGAGTAATTTGGAACGGAGGGAGTACATATAAATTGCCGCAGTGATGGGAGTGGCGATAACTATGGCATCACACAAAACTTGCTGACTTTGCAACAATTGAGGCCCGCCGCCACCATCTCCATAACTGCACATATTCGCTCCCCCATAGCATCCTTAGCAGGCGCGTTCGCCGGAGCTGGCCGTCGATGGCCGGATACAGAGAATTACTCGATGATGTCAATTCTTGTTTAATCTCGCTGGATCTGACGGCAATTTGTGAGAAACAAGTAGCAGATCTCATCTTTTAATCTCTGTCTGTTCTTCAGCCATTAATTGTTTATTTAGGAAGTCTTTTTAATCTCCAGCTGTTCCTGAGCAATTAAGTTCTTATTTAGGAAGATAGCATTCTATTCACGGTTATCGCTGCAGCCAAACCTGCCATGCTCACCGCATCCATATGCACGTACTGACGTGTGTGACCATAGATCTGAGCTTATATTCACAGTTAATTCTCTCCAAGTTACTATTTTACCCCTGAAACCAGGTACTCCTACATATTTTGTGGCAGTACTCCATAATACTTTTCTTGGAGTACCAGTAAACAACGACCCTTAGATCTAAGACAATAGATGACTAATAATAATTTGGGGGCACTATAAAAGAGCTCTTTTTGAACCGAAATCTTCGAACACTACTCAACATCACATTGTGGCAGGCAATCACTTTTCTCTATTTAACATTGTTTGCTCCTAGCTGTGTCATGCAATGAAGTCTTCTCAATAAACAGGGTGCAAACTAGAATTCAACTTGCAAAGAATGGAGCTAGATGTGTGCAGCAATCATATAAATATCAAGAAAAAAACACCAGCAGCTTATTTCAGATGCAATACCTGTTGCAGTCCCTATACCCATCAAAGATGACCCTGCATTTTGCATTATGGCTCGCACATCTGCAAAATCTACATTAACCAACCCAGGAACCTGCAAGAGGAAGAGGACATTAAATCTATGCAAGTTATATATCTCTGATATGCTAATTCATTCTCCCACCTTATGTGATAAGAGTTTCAAATGCATACGTCAGTTTACTTACCGTAATGATATCAGAGATACCACGAATTCCTTGCCAAAGAATATCATCAGCCAAGTTGAATGCTTCCGTGACAGGAGTGTTTGGAGAAACAGCAGACAACAGCTTGTCATTTGGGATGACAATGAGAGTGTCCACACTATTTCTCAAGGCTGATATTCCTTCTTGAGCCTGAACTGCACGCCTCCTCCCCTCAAATGAAAAGGGCGTTGTGACAATACCCACTGTCAGTATACCCATGGACTTGGCAATTCCAGCAATTACAGGAGCACCTCCAGTTCCAGTTCCTCCACCCATTCCAGCCTGCAATATGGACACAGAAACAGTATTATCATACCTCCACATATAACATGATAGTTTCATATGTCAAGCCATTTATTTAGAAGGGGGTGACATTTACCGTGACAAAAACCATGTCAGCACCATGAAGTGCTTCCTCTATGGACTCACAGCTCTCCTTGGCGGCATTCATCCCAATATCAGGGTTCCCACCCGCACCCAAACCCCGAGTGAGCTCCTGCCCAATCTGCAGCCTGTTCTGGGAATGCACCGGAGACATCCTTATCGCCTGGACATCGGTGTTGACGATCCAAAACTCGACACCATTCATGGAGTACTCAATCATCCTGTTGACAGCATTCGAACCCCCACCCCCGACTCCGACGACCTTGATCTTGGCAGCGTTGTAATCGTCCTGGCTCGGCGGCACCCCCAGCCCCTCCAACGTTCTCCCATCAGAAGAAGCTTTCCTTGGGTTAATAGCCTCGTCATTCTGCTCGCCTCGGAGCAGGGACACCTCCGGGTGAAGGTCCAGGAAGGAGTCTTTCTTCTGAAACGAGTTGGCGCTGCGTGGGGTTGCGCGACACCTGAAGCGAGAGTGGCCTGAAAATGGAACGCTTCTGACCAATGCCCTCCCAGATGCAGCCCCGAGGCTCCCGGCTTCGTTCCTCCATCCCGGCGACGGCGGGGTGAGCTGCGTGAAGCAGGGCAGCTGCGTCGCCATACCAGCGAGCTGAATGGCACGCAGAGGCGGATCCAGATGCTGTGCCTGGTGTGCCGGTGCACACCCAGAAAATTCGGAGGTTGGTTTGTAGGACGGGAACGGCGATGGCGGCGGCGGCGGCGGGGAAGAAGGCGGACCGCGGCACGCCTGCAGCTCTAGGGCACGGCAAAGTCTAAAGATTGGGTTGCATAAAAAAGAAACAATGAAATGTGGAAGAAATTTGGGGCGGAAGAGACGAGGCCAGTCTCTTACCACGAGCGACTCAGGCCGGACCGCGCCGAAATCCCAAGATATCGCCGCCGCGCGCTTCACAAAAGAATCAGCAAGCGCTTGAGATTTGGGGACGGAGGTGGAGAATTTAAGGTGGTTGGCCGCCGACGGGAGGAGTGGGGTTTCAGTTCCGGAGGTGGTAGAATCCGGAATCTGTTTTTTGTTGGGTTTGCGGCTTCTCCTAAACCCCTACCCACCTGGCTCTGGCTGTGTGAGCCGGAACAGCTGGTTCTGTTTGCTTCCAAAACTGAATTTAGTGGTATGATGAATTGTATAATTGTCCGTTGCTACTGTAAAGATGTCAATTAGTGGTGGCATTTTGTTTGCCTCCTTGTCCCATACTATCACCAGGTGTTAGATTTCTTGCAAAGTGTGAGATGTTGTCATGTTGCTCGCAAAGTTAGAGCCTTCTTTTGTTTTATTGTAGCAAACTGTTGGCTGCCTCGTTGTTTTATTTGTAGCAGCACATGAGTTTTGGCTAGCACTATCTAAAAGCATCATTTTAATCGCGGCTACGACAATGCAGCGCTACAAACATTTTTGCAGAGAAGGGGAATAGAAAATATTAGAAAATATTTGTTTTGTCTCCTCAAGTATACACCACGGGAGGTGCACCGGGGCGCCCAACTCCGTCCGTCATCGGTTCCCTCCCCTTTCCTCCTCCCTCGTCGCCGCCGAAGGTAGTTGTCGGATCCCCGCGCCTGCAAGGGATAGTGGCGGCGAGGCCTTTGGTTGCTCCCCTGCCTCGGGTCAGGTGAGGGCCTGAATCTGAAGCGGTTGCCTCGATTGGTGTGGGCGGCGTCCTTCCACCGGCGATGGGCGTTCGTCACAGCGGTCGGTCAGACTTCCTTGGCTTCTTGGGCAGTAGGACCCCGGTGGACGCCGGTCACGGAGTGAGGTGGTTCCCCGTGTGCCTCTCGTCAGATCTGCGGTGGACCATCCTAGCGCGCGGTTCTCCCCATCGGCTAGTCCAAATCTCGGGCGTCCGTGCTCGAAGGTATTGATGGCGAACCTGGTGGGTGATGGGGTGAGAGCTTGTCCATTGGACACCTCTAACCGCCGCAGTCGGCCACGTCGTTGATGGTGCTCTGGCCGTTCCCCCTCCTTTGTGGCGACGGTGAGGTCAACCCCCTGCTCACTCCTCCCTATGTGCCCGGGTGAAAACCCTAGTTCCCCGTGAATGGGCGGTAGCGGCGCCATGGCGCCGTCACCTTCTTGGAGGCGTCGTCTTGGGCATTGAGATAGAAAGGTGTGCATAGCGAGCTCGGATGGTTCCCGGTGCCGGAGGTGGTTCAGTGTGGTATCTATCGCGTCAACGACAACGGGTCTAGGCGGCATGGCACTGCAGGGTCTAGGCAATGGACATGTGTTGATTGACGTGCGTAGGGTGGTGGCGTTGTCTAGCGTCGATGGCAGTTGGCCTTGGGAAGGTCAATGCGTGGATCTCTCCTGAGTTTGGGACTGCAGAAGTGGCGGTGGCAGAAGCTGGAGCGTACACATGTGGTGCATATTGAGGGTCTGCTAGACTGGTTGGTGATCTCGGTTCGCCATGGAGCAGCTTGGTGAGGCCACCGAATTATATGGTGTGTGTTAGTGCATAGTCAGGGCACATTGATAACTCACAAGTATAGGGATTAGTTGTAGTTCTTTTGAAAAATAAGAGTGTTGAACCCAATGAGGAGCTAAAGGTAGAATTAATATTAAGTTCTATCGATAACCGATACAGCTCTACGCACGGTAACGCTCGCTTTACCTAGAACAAGAAATAAAACTAGTTTGCAAGAATAAAAAGATAGTTTTGAGAAATAAAAGTTTGTTGTTGTTTTGATAAAAGAACAAGTAAAGGTTTTGGAAGAACAATTATAAACGAATTGTCCCTTGGCAATTGAATATGACATGAGTGAAACTCATCATACTTATGAGGGAGAGGCCTAAGCTAACATACTCTCCGTACTTGGAGCATATATGTTCTTATAATTGGAACTCTAGCAAGCATCCGCAAATACTAAAGATTCATTAAGGTAAAACCCAACCATAGCATTAAGTTAAAAGTCCCATTTGATCCCATATGCAATAACTCACGAACTCAGGTTTAGATTTCTGTTACTCTCGCAACCCACCATAAGCAAATCATTAACATATTGCAAAACCCTATAGCGGGAACCCCGCACGTTTGTGCAAGACGGTCGAGCACCATAAGACACCACCATAATAACATACAACTCATATCAACCATACCATACCACAATTACACTAGTGCAGAACCGGGCAATAGCACCGGTTCGTAAGGGGCTTTAGTGCCGGTTCGGTAACCGGCACTAAATTGTAGGCACTAAAGGCCCCCCTTTAGTACCTGTTCAACACGAACCAGTGCTAAAGGGCAAACACGTGGCACGAGCCAGCTCCGTGGGCGCGTAGGACATTAGTACCGGTTGATAACACCAACCAGTACTAAATGTTTTGGTGTGTTTTGGTTTTATTTTTACTTTAATTTTGTGTTTTCAATTTAATTTAGTGATTGTTTTACATTATAATGAGTTGTTAAATCATTAGGTAATTAGTTTGACTGGATGCGTGTGGATCCTAGCTAAGTCATCAAGTATATGTCATATCCATATTATATATACTTGATCACCTACTTAAGTGATTGAGGTAATATGGATATGGCATATACTTGATCACTTAGCTAGAATCCATCCAGTTGAAACTAATATGCAATTTCTTTCATAAATGATATAATAACTCATCATCATCATCATATTAATTAATATAAAAACTCTTGCATCATATATATCATCACCAACGGTTTTCATAGCAAAGATATCATCGAGTTCAACATGGTAATGATATTATAAACATTTATAACACCACAAAAGCAAATCACTCTTTGAGATTAAGTTTAGGACAAAGAACACGGACATGAGAGGACAAGTACTAAGAGCATGAACTAGCTAATTAATCACTCATGCTGCTCTCTCTCAGGTAAAATAGCATAGAACATGTATAGCTTTGCTGATTCATCATATTGGAGCATGCAGATAAATCTGTCTCCTAATCGTGGGTTGCGCTTCTGATTGCTGCCCCCTAGTACTTTCTCTGTGATCGTTCACAATTTTGCTCCAGTCTTTTACTATTAAGCATTCCTCGCTATTAGAAATCCTGAATGCACTAAAGTGCATTGTAGGATATCTTGCCGTAAGCTAACAATATTCATGGTACCTTTAGTCTCGATCCAATCAGGCACAACATTCATTGGGAGTTCCTGTTGAAGAACATCGTATAGTAACATACTTAGCAATGAAGTTTAGCTTAAAAATAATGTATGCAAAAGATGCACTAGGGAGAAATAGTAGAAATCTTACCATCTTTCCTAAATATATGTGACTGTAGTTCAGTACGAACACTATTGGTCGCACGTTTTGAGTACTAACGTTTCTAAGTGCAGGAAAGTAATTTGTCTTTGACAGCATCAAGATCCTCAAGCCATGAAACATAATGACTTGTCTCCTCGCAGTTTAGTTCAGCCCCGGGACAGTGGACGGTCCTGTCTACCAAGCGCCGGACATGTTTGCTTGATTGGAAGTAAGCTGTCAATATAAATTGAGATCTATTAATTATTCAACTGGTTCAAATAATCTCATATCGAAGACATAAATATGGTTGAGAAACTCACATAATGGTAGAACTGGAGGCGTCTGCACATCGACCCAGATGTCTCTATTACCTTTAATATCATCTTCCGAACGAATATCAAAGGTGATAACCATATCAGGCTCAAATGCATAAGCCTTGCATAGTGCTTGCCAAGTTTTGCATTCAAAATAGGTGTATGTGTCTGCATTGTATAATTTGACGTTGAAGGTATAACCATGTTCGGTCTTCAAGTAAACTCTTTTTACCTCCATAGTTTCGTCAGGATACGAAACTATGAAGGTAAAAATTCTTGCATGGCAGGGGATACGCTAGTAGAATAGTGAAAAATTAAAATTAAAAGGTGAAGCAAATGAAGTATAAGTCGTGCTTAATTACGAAAAAAGACTTGTCGTTGTGACTTACTATATCCACTTAGAAGTTCTCATCCAGCTTGATGCTGAAGCGTCTATCACCAACTAGAAAATTTCTGCCGCACAGGCCGCGCTGGTCTTCACAGTATTCGCACATAATGAAATCGTGTTCGTCATCAGACGACATTCCTATGTTCATAGGTGAAACATTAAACACTTATTAGTTCTATTAATTCAACTAATTCTGTTAATTCAACTAGTTCAACTAAGCACTTACGAAGAATATACCTAATTAATTGAACTAATTCAACTAACTAGTTTAACTAATTAATTCAACTAAACTAGTTCTATTAATTTTCTTACTAAAAATAAGGTAGCTAGTTCTATATAATAAAATGTTAATTAGATAATGAAATCTCATATAACTAAATTAAATATATATCTAACATATAATTTATATCTAATATCTAACATATATGTTCATATATAGGTGAAACATTAAACACTTACTAGTTCTATTAATTAAACTAAATAAACTAGTTCTATTAATTCAACTAAGCATTTACTAAAAATAAACTAGTTCTATTAATTTCTTACTAAAATAAAGTAGGTAGTTCTATATAGTAATATTTTGATTAGATCATCAAATCTCATATACCTAAATTTTCTTACTAAAAATAAACTTGTTCTATTAATTTTCATACTAAAAATAAACTAGTTATATTAATTCAACTAGTTCAAATCTCATATATATACCTAATTAATATCTAGCTATACTAATTCAACTAGTTCAACTTGTTCTAATTCATGTAAAATATATTTGACATTAATATTTAACATCTTTTCCATATAATTCATCTAACATTAACATTCTAACATTATTATCTACATAATTTATCTAACATTAATCTAAACAACAGAAAATAGAAAATAAGTAAAAACAATGTGTGTGTGTGTATGTGTGTGTGTGTCTCTCTATGTGTGTGTGTGGTGTGTGTGTGTGTGTCTCTCTCTCTGTGTGTGTGTACGACCGGGGGGCGGCGGCGGGCGACGACGTGGTGACGGGCGCGGCGGGCGAGAGGCGGCGGCGACGTACGGGAGCGGCGGGCGCGACGGGCCGGGCGGTGACGACGACGACGGGTGGCGGGGGCGACGGCGGTGACGGCGACGACGGGTGGCGTGGGCGACGGCGGTGACGGCGACGACGGGCGGCGAGGGCGGCGCGTGATGGGGCAAGAAGTTTGGATCGAGAAGAACTACTGATGGTCGATGAAACTGGTTTTTTCGTAGGTTCCATATATATAGGAGGGGTCTTTAGTGCCGGTTGGAGCCACCAACCGGTACTAAAGGCCAATTTTCGCCAGGCCAAGGGGCGGGAAACGGCCCCTTTAGTACCTCCCCTTTAGTACCGGTTGGAGCCACCAACCGGTAATAAAGGTTGTGCGCTGCCACCAGCGGTGCACAATGTTTAGTCCCACCTCACCGAGCGAAGGGCAGCCGCACTGGTTTATAAACCCAGCCGCGACTGCTCCTTCGAGCTTCTCTATATAGTAGGCTTCTGGGCCTAATTAATTAGGGCGCGCTGTCCTGTGAGCCTGCTGGCCCTTCTGGGCCTGCATTTGCACACCCAAGGTCTGGCAGGCCCACTGGGCAGCGCGCCAACAAATTTTTTATATAGTTTTTTCTTTTCTGCATTATTTATTTTCTTCTATTTATTTTGAGTAGTTTTTTATATAGTTTTTTTTTCTGCATTATTTATTTTCTTCTATTTATTTTTGAGTAATTTTTTGTATAGTTTTTTTATTTTCTGCATTATTTCTTTTCTTCTATTTATTTTCTTCTGGAAATTGAATGCTGCATACTGAACACAAAAGAAGTCCGGAGTTCAAATAAGTTTAAAAAACATTGAAGTGGCCGTGTAACAGATGAGTTCTCGTCCGAAACCCTGATACTCCGAAAGAGTTTGTCCAGTTTGTACACGAAGTGCGTCCAGTTTTTGCCGTGACCCTCTCTACTCTTTCGTGCATGCTATGCGGGTGATATGATGATATCATGCCAAGTTTCAACATTTTCAGGATTCATTTTGTAGTGATTTTCAATTTCACAGTCATTTAGCTCTCTAAACAATTAGGTAAATGATCGAAAAACAACAAATGATGTTAGAACATATTGGAAATTGATGACGTCGCTTTGAATGCTGCATACTGAACACAAAAGAAGTCCGGAGTTCAAATAAGTTTAAAAAACATTGAAGTGGCCGTGTAACAGATGAGTTCTCGTCCGAAACCCTGATACTCCGAAAGAGTTTGTCCAGTTTGTACACGAAGTGCGTCCAGTTTTTGCCGTGACCCTCTCTACTCTTTTGCGCATGCTATGCGGGTGATATGATGATACCATGCCAAGTTTCAACATTTTCAGGATTCATTTTGTAGTGATTTTCAATTTCACGGTCATTTAGCTCTCTAAACAATTAGGTAAATGACCGAAAAACAATAAATGATGTTAGAACATGTTGGAAATTGATGATGTCGCTTTGAATGCTGCATACTGAACACAAAAGAAGTCCAGAGTTCAAATAAGTTATTAAAAATAAAAAAGAGGTGCAATGCTGGTTAATTTGCTTCAAGCCATTCGGAATAGTGTAGACTGCACTGCACATAGCTCAGTGCAATCTATGCTATTCCACAAGGCTTGAAGCTAATCAACATGCAGGTGAGCATTGCAACTCTTCGTCATTGTCTGTGCACTCACGTCTTATAAACCGCTCATACTGCCTCTCTCTTGGCGAGGTGGGACTAAAAATCAGCTTACAAAGAAACTCTAGTACCGGTTCATGGCATGAACCGGTACTAAAGGTCTTCGTGGGGCCCCCAGCCTGACCATAGCCTGACACAGCCTCATTAGTATCGGTTCATGGCATGAACCGGTACTAATGATGCCCATCCGCCTAGCCGTTTGAACCGGCACTAACGGTCACATTAGTGCCGGCTCAAATTCAAACCGGCACTAATGTGCTTCACATTTGACCCTTTTTCTACTAGTGTTAACACAGAGAAAAAAACAAAACTACTCAAACATAATAGAGGTGCAACACATCATTGGATAATAATATATAGCATAGATCACCATGTTCAAGTAGAGACTACAGTGGAGGTTATACCACTACATGGAGAATAAGAAATTTGTTGATGTCGGCAACAAAGTTGTTGGAGTAGATCATCCTCACGATGGTTCCCCCGGTGACGCACCGACGCCAACGGGGGAGAGGGGGAGAGAGGTCCCCCTCCTTCATCTTCTTACTTGGCCTTCCCCATAGATAGGAGAAGGGTTCCCCCTCTGGTCCTTGACCACCATGGCTCTCGGAGGGCGGGAGCCCCTCCGAGATGGGATCTTTCCTCCTTTGTTTCTCTTTATTTTTGTGACTTCCTAGAATTGTTTCTTCGGTGAGGGTCGTTTCTTTTATAGACGGAGATCCGTAACTCCGATCGGGCTGAAATTTTAACACAATTTTTTCTCATATTAGCTTCCTTGCTCCTAAAGGAGAGGTCAAACCGACCTAGGATTTGGCCACAAGCCAGGGGCTGATACGTCTTCAACGTGTCTATAATTTTTGATTGTTGCATGCTATTATAATATCAATCGGATGTTTTATATGCAATTGCATGCTATTTTATATCATTTTCTGGGACTAATCTATTAACCCAGTGCCAAGTGCTAGTTGTTGTTTTCCGCTTGTTTTGGTTTTCCAGAAAATCATTACCAAACGGAGTCCAAACGCTATGAAACTTTTTGATGATTTTTTCTAGACAAAAGAGACCCTAGAAGTTTGGAAAGAAGACCCGACAAGAAGCGAGGAGACGACAAGGAAAAAGGGCGTGCCCAGGGGGTAGGCACACCCTGTTACCTTGTGGGCCCTACGTGGCTTCGTCTGACCTAATTTTACCTTTATAAATCCTCTAAAATCAGGAGACCAACAAAGATCCACCCCCAAACACTTCTCCCGCCGCCGCAAGTTTTTGTTCTTCCACAATCCCATATGGAGGCATTCTCTGGCACTCTGCCAGAGGGGGAATTGATCACGAAGGGCTTCTACATCATCCTTGCTGCCCTTCCGATGATGCATGAGTAGTTCACCACAGACCTACGGGTCCATAGCTAGTAGATAGATGACCTTCTCTCTCTCTCTCTCTCTCTCTCTTTGATCTTCAATACAATGTTCTCCTTGATGTTTTTGGAGTTCTATCTGATGTAATCTTGTTTTTCGGTGTGTTTGTTGGGATCCGATGAATTATGGGTTTATGATCAGATTATTCATGAATATTAATTGAGTCTTTTCTAAATTATTTTATGCATGATTATTATAACATTGTATTTCTCTTCGATCTATCCATTTAGTTTGGGAACCTAGATTGATTTATCTTGCAACAGGAGAGGTGCTTTGTGATGAGTTTTGTGATGCTCTATCCTAGTGACAAAGTCGAGGACAAGAAACGTATTTGTATTGTTGCCATTAAGGATAATATGATGGGGTTTATTCATATTAGTTGAGTTTACTTTTTCTACGTCATGTCATCTTGCTTAAGACGTTACTCTGTTTTATACTTAATACCCTAGATGCATGCTGGATAGCGGTCGACGGGTGGAGTAATAGTAGTAGAAGCAGGCAGGAGTCGGTCTACTTGTCTCAGACGTGATGCCTATACACATGATCATTGCCTTGAATATCATCATAACTATGCGCTTTTATATCAATTGCCCAACAATAATTTGTTCATCCATCGTATGTTATGTGCTGAGAGAAGCCTCTAGTGAGAACTATGGTCCCTGGTCTACTTTTATCATATATAAAAACACAAAAATACTTGATGCACTTTTACTTATTTTATTTTATTTTGTAATTTATTTATTTACCTATCACTACAAGATTTAATCCCTGCAACTAACTGCCGAGGGGATTGACAACCCCTTTTTTGTGTTGGGTGCAAGTATTTGCTTTTGTGTGTGCAGGTGCTCCTAGTGAGATTCTATGTGGTTTTCCTACTGGATTGATAACCTTGGTTCTTAACGGAGGGAAATACTTATCCCTACTGTAGTGCTTCATCCACTCATCTTCGAGGAAATCCCAACGCAGCTCACAAGTAGCAGGAAGAATTTCTGGCACCGTTGCCGGGGAGGCATCACCAAAACCCATCAAGTACCTTCGCACAAACTATCATCTACTTGCTCTTAATTTTTATTTGCCTTTGCCTCTCGTTTTCATCTCCCTCACTTCTATTTTTTACAAAAACAGAAGAATAATTTTATTTGCTTGTTTGCTTGCTTTGTTTGAAGTTGCCATCATGTTTGAATTTGTTATCGCTAAGAGTGATGATGGTAAGACTCCCAAAGAAGAAATTTATATAAATTTGGATACTAATTTTTTTTGATGGGAAGTGGGGACATCATAGGAAAAATCATTATTCAGGAATTCTTTGCTTGTACAGGAGCTTTGGTCTGCATTGGTGTCCCTATTCTTAAGAGAACCAATAGTTATGCTGAAGCTATTTCTGCACTCATTCTTAAACTTGAAAGAAGATTTCTGCGTACTCACCCCAATTTGCAAAGGTTGTTCTATGAACTACCTGTCATAAGCGATCCTAAGGTTAAAAAGATAGCTACTCTTATTCTTATGAACGATTTTGATTATATCGTACGAGAAGCTAAAGAAATCTTTGACTTTTACAACATGAATCATGGATGTACTATAATTGATAAAATTTTAGTTAATGAGGATATTATGAGGAGGTATGTGTTTCGTGATTACCACACTTTTGATGAAAATGCTAAGAAGGAAGTTACCCCTTTACACATTATCCAACAACTTTCCAATGGTATTAATCGGCAATATTCTTGAATCGTAAAAGGGAATCACGAAGGGGTTGAAGAAAGTTCCATTAAGATGCTAAACTTTTAATAAATGATGTGTTCCCCATTAATTTTGAAAAGCATCCTAGTAAACACATGCCTCATGATTTGCAAACTAAGGATGGCAATACTTAAAACTATGCATTACGCTTGGCTACGGTGTAAAACACTAGCGCTTGTTGAGAGGCAACTCAATAGTTATCTTATTTTTCTTGTTTTATTTTCTGTTTTCTTGTGTCGACACAATTATTCTACTGTTATGATTGTATTTTTATGTCTTAATTAGTGTTTGTGCCAAGTAAAGCCTTTGTGATGATTTGGTCGATAGTTGACTTGATTATGTGAAAAATAGAAACTTTTGCGCCCAGTACTATAATTGTTTAAATTCACTGAAACATGATAAAATTTTGAATATTTTACACATTATTTATATACAAATCTCCCTCATTGTACTAATTTTTCAGAATTTTTGGAGTTACAGAAGTATTGCGTTTGTTTAGATCATTACTAACTGTTTGATTTTTTGACATATTCTATTTTCGTTGCATAGTTTGCTTGTTTTAATGATGCTATAGATTATATTGGGGGTATAAGTCATGGCGAAGTTAGAATACACTAGGTAATATGTAGTATTAAAATATGAATGGGTTGAACAGTACCTAAAGTTTATGATTTGCTTGTTATACTAACGGATCTCACAAGGTTTCTGTTGAGTTTTGTGTGGTAAAGTTTTCAAGTTTTGGGTAAGATCACGATGGATGGAGGAATAAGGAGCGGCAAGACCCTAAGCTTGGGGATGCCCAATGCACCCCAACATAATATTCGAGGACAACCAAGCATCTAAACTTGGGGTGCCCCGGAAGTCATCCCCTCTTTCGTCTACAATCCACCAGTATATTACTTGGAGCTATATTTTTATTCATCACATGATATGAGTTTTGTTTGAAGCGTCGTGCATTATATGAGTCTTTGTTTTGTTTGATTTTTAGTTTGGCACAATCATCGTTTGCTGCACACACACCTTTTGAGAGGGACGCGCATTTATTCATGGTTTGTTAAAATACTCTATGCGCTTCACTTATATCTTTTGAGCTAGGCACTTACTCTAGTGCTTCATTTATATCTTTTAGAGCACGACGATGGTTATATTTTAAAGTAATAGTTGTACTCTTATGCTTCACTTATATCTTTTTGAGAGTCTAATAAATAGTAATGGTAATATGCATAGGTTATGAAATTAGTCCTAATATGATAGGTATTCAAGAGAGATATAATAAAAACTTTCATGTAGAGGGCATGGCGTCATGAGTCATGGCGCTATAGTATGGTACATAGCGACCCCTGCGCAAGCGCTATGAAAAATATTAAATTAAAAAATATTTACAAAGTAGGGTAAAATCATGCTAAGAGCTGAAGGAAATGTGCCCTGGAGGCAATAATAAAGTTATTATTTATTTTTTTATATCATGATAAATGTTTATTATTCATGCTAGAATTGTATTAACCGGAAACATGATACATGTGTGAATACATAGACAAACAGAGTGTCACTAGTATGCCTCTACTTGACTAGCTCGTTGATCAAAGATGGTTATGTTTCATAGCCATAGACAAAGAGTTGTCATTTGATTAATGAGATCACATCATTAGGAGAATGATGTGATTGACTTGACCCATTCCGTTAGCTTAGCACTTGATCGTTTAGTTTGTTGCTATTGCTTTCTTCATGACTTATACATGTTCCTATGACTATGAGATTATGCAACTCCCGTTTACCGAAGGAATGATACGTCTTCGTCGTATCTACTTTTCCAAACACTTTTGCCCTTGTTTTGGACTCTAACTTGTATGATTTGAAGGTAACTAACCCAGACTGATGCTGTTTTCAGCAGAATTGCCATGATGTTGTTTTATGTGCAGAAAACAAAAGTTTTCGGAATGACCTAAAACTCCACGGAATATTTTACAATAAATAATAAAAAATCCTCGCCAAAGATGAAGACCAGGGGGCCCACACCCTTTCCACGAGGGTGGGGGCGCGCCCCCCTACCTCGTGGGCCCCCTGGAGACCTCCTGACTCCAACTCCAACTATATATATCTGCTTTCAGGGAGAAAAAAAATAGAGAGAAGATTTCATCATGTTTTACGATACGGAGCCGCCGCCAAGCCCTAAAACCTCTCGGGAGGGCTGATCTGGAGTCCGTTCGGGGCTCCGGAGAGGGGAATCCATCGCCGTCGTCATCATCAACCATCCTCCATCACCAATTTCATGATGTTCACCGCCGTGCGTGAGTAATTCCATCGCAGGCTTGCTGGACGGTGATGGGTTGGATGAGATTTATCATGTAATTGAGTTAGTTTTGTTAGTGTTTGATCCCTAGTATCCACTATGTTCTGAGATTGATGTTGCTATGACTTTTCTATGCTTAATGCTTGTCACTAGGGCCCGAGTGCCATGATTTTAGATCTGAACCTATTATGTTTTCTTCAATATATGAGAGTTCTTGATCTTGTCTTGCAAGTCTATAGTCACCTATTATGTGTTATGATCCGTTAACCCCGAAGTGACAATAATCGGGATACTTACCGGTGATGACCGTAGTTTGAGGAGTTCATGTATTCACTATATGTTAATGCTTTGTTCCGGTTCTCTATTAAAAGGAGGCCTTAATATCCCTTAGTTTTCGTAAGGACCCCGCTGCCACGGGAGGGTAGAACAAAAGATGTCATACAAGTTCTTTTCCATAAGCACGTATGACTATATTCGGAATACATGCCTACATTACATTGATGAACTGGAGCTAGTTCTGTGTCACCCTATGTTATGACTATTACATGATGAACCACATCCGGCATAATTATCCATCATTGATCCGATGCCTAGGAGCTTTCCATATACTGGTTTACGCTTATTTACTTTCCCGTTGCTATTGTTACAATCACTACAAAATACCAAAAACATTACTTTGCTTCCGTTACTCTTTTGTTACCGTTACCATCACTATCATATTATTTTGCTACTAAACACTTTGCTGCAGATATTAAGTTTCCAGGTGTGGTTGAATTGACAACTCAGATGCTAATACTTGAGAATATTCTTTGGCTCCCCTTGTGTCGAATCAATAAATTTGGGTTGAATACTCTACCCTCGAAAGCTGTTGCGATCCCCTATACTTGTGGGTCATCAAGACTAATTTCTGGCGCCGTTGCCGGGGAGCATAGCTCTATTCTTTGAGTCACTTGGGATTTATATCTACTGGACACTATGAAGAACTTAAGAGATCCAAAAACCAAGATCTATCCCTCAACTACGAGGGGAGGTAAGGAACTGCCATCTAGCTCCACATTTGATTCACCTTTTGTTATGAGTAAATTTATGACACCTACACCTGCTTCTGCTATTCATTCTGATATGTCACATGTTATTGATGATGCTACTTTTGCTATGCATGATTCTTATGATGAAACTACCTCTATGCCTGATACTACTATGCCACTTAGTGATTTTCTCGATGAACAACTTGCTAGGGCTAGAGAAATTGAAAATATGGAATCTGATGATACTGATGAAAGTGATGATGAAGAATCACTTGTTATTCCTGAGGGTTATTTATTTGATCAAGAAGCTTCTTTTGCTATTTTAGCTTACAGAAATAGAACGGAACTTAAAAAATTATTAGCTAAATGGAGTAAGGAATCTCTAAATGCTAGAATGAAACCTGAACCTGCTTTTGCTACTTCGCCTATCTTTGCTACTGATAAGGATTATGAATTCTCTGTTGATCCTAATATAATTACTTTGGTTGAATCTGATCCTTTTCATGGTTATGAATCTGAAACTGTTGTGGCACATCTTACTAAATTAAATGATATAGCCACACTGTTCACTAAAGATGAGAGATCTCGCTACTTTTATATCCTCAAAATATTTTCGTTCTCATTAAAGGGTGATGCTAAGATATGGTTTAATTCTCTTGATCCTGGTTGTGTGCATAGTCCCCAGGATATGATTTACTACTTCTCTGCTAAATATTTCCCTGCTCATAAGAAACAAGCTGCATTAAAGGAAATATACAACTTTGTGCAAATTAAAGAAGAGAGTCTCCCACAAGCTTGGGGGAGGCTTCTCAAGTTACTTAATGCTTTGCCTGATCATCCTCTTAAGAAAAATGAAATACTTGATATCTTTTATAATGGACTAACCGATGCTTCCAGAGATTACCTGGATAGTTGTGCTGGTTCTCTTTTCAGGGAAAGAACACCGGATGAAGCTGAAATCTTATTGAATAATATGTTGACAAATTAAAATAATTGGGCACCTCCTGAGCCAGCTCCTGCTCCAATTAATGATCATATTCCTAAACCAACTCCAAAGAAGAGAGGTATTCTATTTCTCAGTCCCGAAAATATGCAAGAGGCAAAGAAATCTATGAAAGAAAAAGGTATTAAAGCTGAAGATGTTAAGAATTTACCTCCTATTGAAGAAATACATGGTCTTAATTTACCGCCTATTGAAGAAACATATGATCTTAATCCTTTATTTATTGAAGAACCTCCAGACCTCGATAACCCGACATAGGTAGTAAAGGTAAATTCTCTCTATAGATATGATAAAGCTGAAATCCCTCCTACTAAAATTGATAGTCGGTGCTTGGATGAGTTCAAAATTTTATGTTTAAGCAATAAGACTTCAATGCTTATTTTGGTAGACAATTAAAACAAGATGCTGATATGATTAAATACTTGGGTGATTATATGGCTAATATTAGAGGTGAACTTAAACTTGTTAGCAAACGTGCTTCTATGGTTACCACTCAAGTAGAACAAGTACTTAAAGCTCAAAAAGAATTGCTCAATGAAATGAATAGTAAGAAAAATGATTATGCTGTTAGAGTGGCTACTAGAACTGGTAGAATAACTCAGGAACCTTTGTATCCTGAAGGCCACCCTAAGAGAATTGAGCAAGATTCTCAGAGAAATAAAATTGATGCATCTAGTTCTTCTAAAAAGAAGAAAAAGAAAAATGATAGAACCGTGCAAACTTCTAGTGAACCTATTGCTGAACCACCTGATAATCCAAATGATATTTCTATTTCTGATGCTGAAACACAATCTGGCAATGAACATGAACGTAGTGATAATGTTAATAATAATGTTCATGATGATTCTCAACCTAGTAATGATAATGATGTAGAAATTGAACCTGCTGTTGATCTTGATAACCCACAATCAAAGAATCAACGTTATGATAAGAAAGACTTTGTTGCTAGGAAACATGGTAAAGAAAGAGAACCTTGGGTTCAGAAACCTATGCCTTTTCCTCCCAAACCATCCAAGAAAAAGGATGATGAGGATTTTGAGCGCTTTACTAAAATGATTAGACCTATCTTTTTGCGTATGCGATTAACTGATATGCTTAAAATGAATCCTTATGCTAAGTACATGAAAGAAATTGTTACTAATAAAAAGAAAGATACCCGAAGCTGAAATTTCCACCATGCTTGCTAATTATACTTTTAAGGGTGGAATACCAAAGAAACTTGGATATCCAGGAGTACCTACTATACCATGCTCCATTAAAGGAAACTATGTTAAAACTGCTTTATGTGATCTTGGAGCCGGTGTTAGTGTTATGCCTCTCTCTTTATATCGTAGACTTGACTTGAATAAGTTGACACCTACTGAAATATCTTTGCAAATGGCTGATAAATCAACTGCTATACCTGTTGGTATTTGTGAGGATGTGCCTGTTGTGGTTGCAAACGTTACTATTTTAACGGACTTTGTTATTCTTGATATTCTCGAGGACGATAGTATGTCTATTATTCTTGGAAGACCTTTTCTTAATACTGCAGGGGCTGTTATTGATTGCAACAAAGGCAATGTCACTTTTCATGTTAATGGTAATGAGCATACGGTACACTTTCCGAGGAAACAACCTCAAGTTCATAGTATCAATTCTATCAGAAAAATTCCATCAGTTATATTTGGAGGTTTTGAATTTCCTCTTCCTACCGTCAAGAAGAAATATGATATACTTATTATTGGGGATGTGCATATCCCCGTTGAGGTAACTTAGTGTTATTCGAAATTTCTCCAGTTTCATGTTAATCGGAATGAGTTTGTTAACAAGACTTGATCAACCTTGTTAGTGGATTCCTTTTGATGACCATGGGATGGATGAAACTAGAAGCACAACCTTTTGTACCCTCTCTATACTTTCTGTTATTTAGTTGAAATAAAGTAAAAATAAATAATTTTCTGTTTGTTATCTGATTATCCGTGCAATATAAAAATACCTCGAAAATAAAAGTTCTCCAAATGCCCTAAAAATTAAATATGATTTTTTTCTAGAATATTTGAGGATTTATGGAACAAAGAACACACCAGGGGGCCAACCACCTTGCCACAAGGGTGGAGGGCGCGCCTACCCCCCTAGGGCGCGCCCCCTGCCTCGTGGGCCCACGGTGGCCCTCCTCCACTTATTCCTGCACCCATCCTCTTCTTCTTCCTCCCACAAACGCGAAAAACCAACTCAAGCACGAGTTCCAGCCCTCTTTGCTGCCATTTTCGATCTCCTTGCTCAAAGTACCTCTCACAAAACTGCTCGGGAGATTGTTCCTTGGTATGTGACTCCTCCATTGGTCCAATTAGTTTTTGTTCTAGTGATTTATTCATTGCATATTTTTGCTGCTTAGGTAACCCTGTTCTTGAGCTTGCGTGTCAAATTTATATGGTCAAAAGTAGTTTTGATGCATGATATAGGCCCTAGGCACTTGTATGCTCGAATAGCTCATGTATCAACTAGGGTTGTCTGTATCTTCCATGTTAGGCGGGTTATTCTCAAGAGGAGTGGACTCCGCTCCTCACTCACGAGATAAATGGCTGGTCACCGGGATGCCCAGTCCCATGCTTTATGCAAACTAAATCAAAATAATTGCAAACAGAACTCCCCCTGGGACTCTTGTTAGTTGGAGGCACTCGTTGTTTCGAGCAAGCCATGGATTGATGCTTGTGGTGGAAGGGGGAGTATAAACTTTACCATTCTATTTGGGAACCGCCTATAATGTGTGTAGCATGGAAGATATCGCCATCTCTTGGTTGTTATGTTGACAATGAAAGTATACCGCTCAAAATGTTAATTATCTCTATTTCAAAACCGAGCTCTGGCACCTCTACAAATCCCTGCTTCCCTCTACGAAGGGCCTATCCATTTACTTTTTTGTTGAGTCATCACCCTCCTATTAAAAGCACTAGCTGGAGAGCACAGCTGTCATTTGCATTCATCACTGTTAATTTATATTGGGTGTGACTATGATTGGATCTCTTTTACCATGAATTACAATGTCTAGTCAGTCCTTGATCTTTAAAGGTGCTCTGCATTTATGTTTTGCGGTCTCAGAAAGGGCTAGCGAGATACCATCTTGTTATATCATATTATGATTGTTTTGAGAAAGTATTGTCATCCGAGATTTATTATTATGGCTTGCTAGTTGATTATGCTATTGATATGGGTAATTATGAGATCTGAGAATTATTGCAAATGTGGTTAGTTATAATCTTTGCTGAAAACTTGAATGCTAGCTTGACATATTTACAACAATAAGAGCAAACAGAGTTTGTAAAAGTTTTTCTTTATTTCTTTCAGTTTGTCAACTGAATTGCTTGAGGACAAGCAAGGGTTTAAGCTTGGGGGAGTTGATACGTCTCCATCGTATCTACTTTTCCTAACACTTTTGCCCTTGTTTTGGACTCTAACTTGTATGATTTGAATGGAACTAACCCAGCATGACGCTGTTTTCAGCAGAATTGCCATGATGTTGTTTTATGTGCAGAAAACAAAAGTTCTCGGAATGACCTGAAACTCCACGGAATATCTTACAATAAATAATAAAAAATCCTCGCCAAAGATGAAGACCAAGGGGCCCACACCCTTTCCACGAGGGTGGGGGGCGCGCCCCCCTACCTCGTGGCCCCCCTGGAGACCTCCCGACTCCAACTCCAACTCTATATATCTGCTTTCAGGGAGAAAAAAATCAAAGAGAAGATTTCATCACGTTTTACGATACGGAGCCGCCACCAGGCCCTAAAACCTCTCGGGGGGGGGGGGGGCTGATCTGGAGTCCGTTCGGGGCTCCGAAGAGGGGAATCCATCGCCGTCGTCATCATCAACCATCCTCCATCACCAATTTCATGATGCTCACCGCCGTGCATGAGTAATTCCATCATAGGCTTGCTGGACGGTGATGGGTTGGATGAGATTTATCATGTAATCGAGTTAGTTTTGTGAGGGTTTGATCCCTAGTATCCACTATGTTCTGAGATTGATGTTGCTATGACTTTGATATGCTTAATGCTTGTCACTAGGGCCCGAGTGCCATGATTTCAGATCTGAACCTATTATGTTTTCTTCAATATATGAGAGTTCTTGATCCTATCTTGCAAGTCTATAGTCACCTATTATGTGTTATGATCCATTAATCCCGAAGTGACAATAATCGGGATACTTACCGGTGATGGTCGTAGTTTGAGGAGTTCATGTATTCACTATATGTTAATGCTTTGTTCCGGTTCTCTATTAAAAGGAGGCCTTAATATCCCTTAGTTTCCGTAAGGACCCCGCTGCCACGGGAGGGTAGGACAAAAGATGCCATGCAAGTTCTTTTCCATAAGCACGTATGACTATATTCAGAATACATGCCTACATTACATTGATGAACTGGAGCTAGTTCTGTGTCACCCTATGTTATGACTGTTACATGATGAACCACATCCGGCATAATTATCCATCATTGATCCGATGCCTATGAGCTTTCCATATACTAGTTTACGCTTATTTACTTTCCCGTTGCTATTGTTACAATCACTACAAAATACCAAAAACATTACTTTGCTTCCGTTACTCTTTTGTTACCGTTACCATCACTATCATATTATTTTGCTACTAAACACTTCGCTGCAGATATTAAGTTTCCAGGTGTGGTTGAATTGACAACTCAGCTGCTAATACTTGAGAATATTCTTTGGCTCCCCATGTGTCGAATCAATAAATTTGGGTTGAATACTCTACCCTCGAAAGCTGTTGCGATCCCCTATACTTGTGGGTCATCAAGGAACACTTTGTGTGCTAGCAAACATCACAATGTAATTGGGTGATTATAAAGGTGCTCTACAGGTGTCTCCGAAGGTGCTTGTTGGGTTGGCGTATTTCAAGATTAGGATTTGTCACTCCGATTGTCGGGGAGGTATCTCTGGGCCCACTCGGTAATACACATCACTTAAGCCTTGCAAGCATTGCAACTAATGAGTTAGTTGTGGAATGATGTGTTACGGAATGAGTAAAGAGACTTGCCGGTGACGAGATTGAACTAGGTATCGAGATACCGACGATTAAATCTTAGGCAAGTAACATACCGATGACAAAAGGAACAACGTATGTTGTTATGCGGTTTGACCGATAAAGATCTTCGTAGAATATGTGGGAGCCAATATGAGCATCCAGGTTCCGCTATTGGTTATTAACCAGAGACGTGTCTCGGTCATGTCTACATAGTTCTCAAACCCGTAGGGTCACGCTTAAAGTTCGATGACGGTTATATTATGAGTTTATGTGTTTTGATGTACCGAAGGTAGTTCGGAGTCCCGGATGTGATCACGGACATGACGAGGAGTCTCGAAATGGTCGAGACGTAAAGATGGATATATTGGACGACTATATTCGGACACCGGAATGGTTCCAGGGCTTATCAGATATATACCGGAGTACTGGGGGGGTTGTCGGAACCCCCCGGAGGTTATTGGGCCTCATGGGCCCAAGTGGTGGAAGTGGAGAGACGACCAAGGGGCAGCCGCACGCCCCTCCCCCCAAGTCCGAATTGGACAAGGAGGGGGGCGCCGCCCCCCCTTTCCTTTTCCCCTCTCTCTCCTTCCCTCTCCTTTCCTACTCCAACATGGAAGGGGGGGTCCTACTCTCGGTGGGAGTAGGACTCCTTATGGGGCGCTGCAAGGGTGGACGGCCCCCTCCCCCTCCCCCACTCCTTTATATACAGGGAGGGAGGCACCCCCTAGAGACACAACAATTGATCCCTTGGATCTCTTGGCCGTGTGCGGTGCCCCCCTCCACCATAATCCACCTCGGTCATATTGTAGCAGTGCTTAGGCGAAGCCCTGTGTCGGTAGAACATCATCATCATCACCACGCCGTCGTGCTGATGGAACTCTGCCTCAAAGCTCGGCTGGATCGGAGTTCAAGGGATGTCATCGAGTTGAACGTGTGTTGAACTCGGAGGTGCCGTGCGTTCGGTACTTGATCGGTCGGATCATGAAGACGTACGACTAGATCAACTGCATTGTGCTAATGCTTTCACTTTCGGTCTACAAGGGTACATGGACATACTCTCCCCTCTCGTTGCTATGCATCACCATGATCTTGCGTGTGCGTAGGATTTTTTTTGAAATTACCACGTTCCCCAACAATGGCATCCGAGCCTGGTTTTATGCGTTGATGTTATATGCACGAGTAGAACACAAGTGAGCTGTGGGCGATACAAGTCATACTGCTTACCAGCATGTCATACTTTGGTTCGGCGGTATTGTTGGATGAAGCATCCCGGACCGACATTACGCGTACGCTTACGTGAGACTGGTTCTACCGACGTGCTTTGCACACAGGTGGCTGGTGGGTGTCAGTTTCTCCAACTTTAGTTGAACTGAGTGTATCTACGCCCGGTCCTTGAGAAGGTTAAAACAACACTAGCTTGACGAACTATCGTTGTGGTTTTGATGCGTAGGTAAGAACGGTTCTTGCTCAACCCGTAGCAGCCACGTAAAACTTGCAACAACAAAGTAGAGGACGTCTAACTTGTTTTTGCAGGGCATGTTGTGATGTGATATGGTCGAGACATGATGCTATATTTTATAGTATGAGATGATCATGTTTTGTAACCGAGTTATCAGCAACTAGAAGGAGCCACATGGTTGTCGCTTTATTGTATGCAATGCAATTGCTCTGTAATTGCTTTACTTTATCACTAAGCGGTAGCGATAGTCGTAGAACCAATAGTTGGCGAGACGACAACGATGCTACGATGGAGATCAAGGTGTCGCGCCGGTGACGATGGTGATCATGACGGTGCTTCAGAGATGGAGATCACAAGCACAAGATGATGATGGCCATATCATATCACTTATATTGATTGCATGTGATGTTTATCTTTTATGCATCTTATTTTGCTTTGATTGACGGTAGCATTATAAGATGATCTCTCACTAAATTTCAAGATAAAAGTGTTCTCCCTGAGTATGCACCGTTGCCAAAGTTCGTCGTGCCCAGACACCACGTGATGATCGGGTGTGATAAGCTCTACGTCCATCTACAATGGGTGCAAGCTAGTTTTGCACACGCAGAATACTTAGGTTAAACTTGACGAGCCTAGCATATGCAGATATGGCCTCGAAACACTGAGACCGAAAGGTCGAGCGTGAATCATATAGTAGATATGATCAACATAGTGATGTTCACCATTGAAAACTACTCCATTTCACGTGATGATCGGCTATGGTTTAGTTGATTTGGATCACGTGATCACTTAGATGATTAGAGGGATGTCTATCTAAGTGGGAGTTCTTAAGTAATATGATTAACTGAACTTAAATTTATCATGAACTTAGTACCTGATAGTTGATGACCCAAAAGTATAGGGGATCTATCGTAGTCCTTTCGATAAGTAAGAGTGTCGAACCCAACGAGGAGCAGAAGGAAATGATAAGCGGTTTCCAGCAAGGTATTCTCTGCAAGTACTGAAATAAGTGGTAACAAATAGTTTTGTGATAGGATAATTTGTAACGAGCAACAACTAACAAAAGTAAATAAAGTGCAGCAAGGTGGCCCAATCCTTTTGTAGCAAAGGACAAGCCTGGACAAACTCTTATATAGAGAAAAGCGCTCCCGAGGACACATGGGAATATCATCAAGCTAGTTTTCATCACGTTTGTATGATTCACGTTCGGTACTTTGATAATTTGGTATGTGGGTGGACCGGTGCTTGGGTACTGTCTTTACTTGGACAAGCACCCACTTATGATTAACCTCTATTGCAAGCATCCGCAACTACAACAAAAGTATTAAGAGCCCTAGATTGGTTCCGCCAAGGTTTCGCCTTGTGGCGGCGGAGTTTCGTCCAAGAAGATGGCTTATGATTTTTTCCTCATCGAAAGACTTCATATAGCAGAAGATGGACATCGGAGGGCCACCAGGGGGCCCACGAGGTTGGGGGGGGGGGGCGCCCGGGGGGTAGGGCGCGCCCCCACCCTCGTGGGCAGGGTGTGGCCCCCTGTTGAACTTCTTACACTCAGTATTTTTTATATATTCTGAAAACTTCTTCCATGAAGTTTCAGGACTTTTGGAGCTGTGCAGAATAGGTCTCTAATATTTTCTCCTTTTCCAGCCCAGAATCCCAGCTGCCGGCATTCTCCCTCTTTATGTAAACCTTGTAAAATTAGAGAGAATAGGCATAAGTATTGTGACATAATGTGTAATAACAGCCCATAATGCAATAAATATCGATATAAAAGCATGATGCAAAATGGACGTATCAACTCCCCCAAGCTTAGACCTCGCTTGTCCTCAAGCAAAAGCCGAAATCAAAAAATATGTCCACATGTTTAGAGATAGAGGTGTCGATAAAAATAAAATACGGACATGAGGGCATCATGATCAGTCTTAGAACAACAACTTATATAATTCTTGTCATATGATTTCTTATGCTAGAGTAATAATTCAATCACAATTTCAAGTATGAATCGTAAACTTCATTGAAAACTAACAAACTATAATCTCAGTCATTGGAGCAATTGCAATTTATCATAACATAGGAAAGAGTCAATGTATAAGAGATTTTCAGTAAGTCCACATACTCAACTATCATATAGTCTTTCACAATTGCTGACACTCATGCAATACTTATGGGTATGGAGTTTTAATCAGACACAGAGAAAGATAGGGGCTTATAGTTTTGGCTCCCAATGTTTTACCTCAAGGGTAATGTCAACAATAATATTTCATGAAAAATCACATCCAATTAGCCATATATACCAGGATCTTTCCAACATACTGTGCTTGCCAAAGGATAAAATGTAAAAAGGAAGGTTGAAGATCACCATGACTCTTATGCAAGGTAGGAGATAAAAGTAAAATATAGGTTTCGCAGAGGGAAGCAGAGGTTGTCATGCACTTTTATGGTTGGATGCACAAAATCTTAATGCGGAAGAACGTCACTTTATATTGCCACTTGTGATATGGACCTTTATTATGCAGTCTTTCGCTTTTATTTCTTCCATATCACATGATTGTATAAAGCTTATTTTTCCCACACTAAGAAGTCATACATATTTAGAGAGCATTTTTTATTGCTTGCACCGATGACAACTTACTTGGAGGATCTTACTCAATCCATAGGTAGGTATGGTGGACTCTCATGGCAAAACTGGTTTAAGGGTATTTGGAAGCACAAGTAGTATCTCTACTTGGTGCGATGAATTTGGCTAGCATGAGGGGAAAGACAAGGTCAACCATGTTGGATGATCCATGACAATATAATTTATCTCAGATGTAAGAAAACATAACCCATTACGTTGTCTTCCTTGTCCAACATCAACTCTTTAGCATGTCATATTTTAATGAGTGCCCATAATCATAAAAGATGTCCAAGATAGTATATTTATACGTGAAGACCTCTCTTTCTTTATTACTTCCTATTAATTGTAACGATGATCGAAACTATGTTTGTCAACTCTCAACAACTTTTATTCATCATACTTTTTCTATGTGAGCTCATTACTCTCCATAAGATCCATATGATCTCTTTGTTTTCCCCATTTTTTATTCTTTTACTTTTCTTTTATTCACTTAGGATCATGGCAAAATAATCAAGCCCTTGACTCAACACTAATCTTTATTATATATATAGCTCATGGACTCGATTACATAGAGGAATTATAAAGCAAAACTCACAACTAGATCATACTAAGAACTTTTATTCTACTAGATCAAGATATTACCAAAAGGATCGAACTAAGAAAAAGGTAAAGATAAAAGTAATGGTGATACGATACCGGGGCACTCCCCCAAGATTGGCAGCTGCCAAGGGGAGTGCCCATACCAGATACTCAATTCTTCTTTGTTGGTGGAGAAGGTGGAGTTGTTGATGATGGATAGTCGCACATCGAGCGTAGGAGGTCTTCTAACTTGCGGATAATGCTTTTGAGTGTGATGATATGCTCCTTCAACAAAATATTTTCACGTGTGAGATACTTATTTTGTATACGAGCTAACTCGATCATCTTGAAAGCTTCGATCTCAGTTGGGTAAGAAGATTGTGACCAAGTTGAAGGATTCTTCTGCTACCGGCGCTTGGTCCTCCGTGGCCTTCTTGATCCCTTCATCCTTGTTGATCTCCATGGGTTCTTCTATCTTCAGCTCTATCTTCATTAGCCAAGCATCGTTGCCCTCATTGTTGGAGGAGGAGGGAGACGGCATGATGTTTAGCTTCGACAACCCTGGCAGAAAACATCTCGAAACAAGAACAAGAGATTTTTGCGTGATACGGTAGTCAAAACCTTCGGGAGGTTATATAATGAATTTTTACCGACCAAAATACGTGTCGTGTATGAAAATGGAGTCCGGAGAGCGCACGAGGTGCCCACGAGGTAGGGGGGCGTGCCCAGGGGGTAGGGCGCGCCCTCCACCCTCGTGGAGCCCTCGTGTCCTTCCCGGTCTGCTTCTTATTTTTCTATTTTTCTAAATATTCCAAAACGGAGAAATATTGCCTTAAAAACTGTTTTGGAGTCGGTTTACTTACCGTACCACATACCTATTCCTTTTTGGAGTCTGAAACGTTCCGGAAAGTGTCCCTTATGTATTCCTCCGGGGTTACGGTTTCAATAACATTGGTTTCAACATTTATGGGATTACCTGAGATATAATATTTGATTCTTTGACCGTTCACCACCTTCGGATTTGTGACTTCGAAGTTGTTAATTTTTATGGCACCGGAACAATAGACCTCCTCGATAACGTAAGGACCTTCCCATTTAGAGAGAAGTTCTCCTGCAAAAAATCTTAAACGAGAGTTGTATAGTAATACATAATCACCTACATTAAACTCACGCTTTGGTATCCTTTTATCATGCCATCTTTTAACTTATTCTTTAAACAACTTGGCATTTTCGTAGGTTCCATTCATCGAGTGAGCCAATATCAAATAACCTCTTCTCACCGGCAAGTTTAAAATCATAATTGAGCTCTTTAATAGCCCAATATGCCTTGTGTTCTAGTTCGAGAGGTAAGTGACATGCTTTTCCATAAACCATTTTATATGGAGACATACCCATAGGATTTTTATATGCAGTTCTATAGGCCCATAATGCATCATCAAGTTTCTTGGACCAATTCTTTCTAGATCTATGTAACACCCAGGTGTAATGATGCTACAGTAATCCCAGAGATCAAGCTAATTATTTTTTCTATAATAGTGCTTAGCCACTTTAATCAATATTCCATTTCAAATAACAGTTGAATTCAATCTCAAATTGTGTGTGAATTTCAAAAATGCTCAAACATGAAAACTAAAATGTTCATCATGTGGAAAGTATTCTTCTGGTAATATTGGTGGTGAACCAATATTTTTGCAAAATGTCTAAATGGCCTAAAATAGCTATAACAGAAAGTTGTTAAAAGAAAAAGCAAAAGCTTTTAAAAAAGGAAAAGGAAAAGGCCCCCCCTCAATTGGGCCGACTGGCCCAGCTGACCACCGCGCCCCCATGGGCCTCAGCCCACCTGGCGGCCCAACAGGCCATGTGGCCCACTCCCCCTCCCCTGTCGCTCTCCCCTCCCCCTGTTCAACCGACGAGGGCGTGCGCCCGCGCGTCGCCGCTGAACCACCTCACCGTCGACGAGGAGGATAAGGTCGACCCCTCCCCTCGACGCCTCGACCTCCTCCCCACCTACCTCCACTCCCCTGTCTTGCCTTCCAGGTCCACCCCGCTCTCCCCCCTCTCTGTCTTGGCCGCTCACCTCACCCGAGCGCTGTCGACGCCATGGCCGCGCCATAGCCACGGCCACCCTCTTCCCCGCACCGCGCCTCCCTGTCCATACGCTCCGTCGGTGTCGTCTACGCCACCTATGCCAAGCGCCTGGAGCCAGGGAGCAACGGAGCGCCCACATCACCGTCTTCTTCCTCCTTGGCCCGGCGGACTCCTTCGGCGATTCACTCCGGTGAGCTCTCCCCTGAGCGCGCTTAAGCACAACTATAGGCTCATTGTGAGCCTGCACTTCTTTCGCCTCTCTCTCCCGATCTTTTCCGCCGCCGTAGCCGCTGCTCCGCTAGCACCCACATGCATCGCCGCCGACGAGCTCGCCGTCGTGGCCTTCGCCACTTTAACACGCGACTGAGCCTCGCATCGAGCTCCGGGAGCTCGTGCGAGTCCAACGCCACCACTAGCGCGCCTCCCCGTTCCTCCTAGCGCCGTTTCCACGAACGCCCGAACGCGTCGCCGCCTCCGCTCGCCGCCGGCGTGCTTCTGGTGACCAAATGGTCAAGGGCTCGTGACCGTTGGCCTCGCCGCAACACAAACGCTCTGCCCCACCTCTCCGTTCGCTCGCTAACACGCCGCATCACCATCGCCGTCGAGCGCCCGAAGGCCACCGCCGCCCATGCTCCATGCCGACGCCGTTTCCGGCCGCCTTGGGGCCAGCCACCACCACGGTTAGCTGCGGCTCGCCGCTCCTGTTCGAACGCACCCTCGCGCGCGCGAAACGACCCCTTGTAGACGAATCCCGACGAGGCCGAGTGCCCTCCGCCGCGTTTTCATGCTCGCCAGCGTTCAGCCGCCTGCCCGCTGAGCTGGCACACCTAGGGCCACCCCCTGGGTCACTGCCAGTGGGGCCCCTGGCCCCCTGTTGACCAGTTGACCTGGTCAACTGTGCTGACTAGGCAGGCCCAGCCACTGACACGCGGGCCCCACCACTTTTTCCTCTAACTAAAATGTTTTATTAATTAAAACTAATTAGTTTAGCTAATTAGTATATGACAAGTGGGGTCCAGTCACTAATTACTCTTTTTAAATTAAAATGAACTACTATTAGCCCACTGCCAATGACAGGTGGGCCCTACTGGGCAGGTTTGACCTGGTCAGTGCGGCTGTTGACTGTTGACGTCATGCTGATGTCATAATTCCTTTTCTGTTAATTTAAATAATTTCAGAATATGCTTTAATCTTTAAAAATTCATAGAAAATAAACCGTAACTCGGATGAAAATGTTTTCTACATGAAAGTTGCTCAGAAAAATCCAACGAATCCAAATGCGCGGTCCATTCACCTGTCACATGCCCCCAGCATGCTAAACATGGAACCGTCGCCTCTCTATCATCTGTTCGGAATTTTTCTAACGCCGGGGATTCATCCTCGGATGTTTATCCCCTCCGTCTACAACGTGTAGTACTACATTAGGGCAACCCTAGCTCTGCCTATCGTCATGTTATGCCTTGTGATGCATTGTTTGCTCTGTATTTATTATTTCTTCCCCCTCTTCTCTCGGGTAGACCCCGAGACCGATGTTGCCCCTGTGATTGACTACGTCGACGACGACCCCTCCTTGCGAGAGCAACCAGGCAAGCAAACCCCCCTTGAGCATTCCGATATCACCCATTTCTTTCCCTCTCATGCTTGCATTGGAACTGCTACTGCTTTTTGTATGATCCTACACTGATGCATAGCCTGTTTTTGTTACCCGCTTTCATACCTTACCTGCTTATCCTAAACTGCTTACTATAGGTTGGTTAGTGATCCATCAGTGACCGTGACCAAGGTTGTCAGAATCGCGATTTTGAATCGGATCGGAGCTCCGATGGTAGGATCGCAAATCGTAGAATCTTCACTATCAGGATCGTAAAAACGTAGATTCTATGAACTAAAATCGTAGAATCATAGGGGTTAGTTTGGATCGTAAAGTCGTAGAATCGTATAACAGGATCGCGATTCTGACAACCTTGAGTGACCCCACCTTGTCCCAGTTGCCCCGCTTTATCTTCGATGACTCGATCATGTGATCGATGTCTAGGCCCTGATAACCCACAAGTATAGGGGATCGCAATAGTTTTCGATAAGTAAGAGTGTCGAACCCAACGAGGAGCTAAAGGTAGAACAAATATTCCCTCAAGTTCTATCGACCACCGATACAACTCTGCGCACGCTTGACGTTCGCTTTACCTAGAACAAGTATGAAACTAGAAGTACTTTGTAGGCGTTTTCGGACAGGCTTGCAAGAAAGTAAAGAGCACGAAAATAAAACTAGGGGCTGTTAAGGTAAAGAAGCAACTAAAGTAAATATAGCGAGTGTGGAAAAGTGGTGGTAGGAGTTGCGAAATTGCCCCTAAGCAATTGACTACTTTACTAGACCGATAGCAAGTATCATGTGGGAGAGGCCACTGCTAGCATGTCATCCCTGACTTGGAATTCTATGCACTTATGATTGGAACTATTAGCAAGCATCCGCAACTACTAATGTTCATTAAGGTAAAACCCAACCATAGCATTAAGATGTATTGGTCCCCCTTCAATCCCGTATGCATCAATTTCTATGCTAGGTTGAAGCTTCTGTCCCTCTTGCCCTCTAATACATAGTCCTATCAACATACAACTAACCCTATGGTGTGATCCACGCACGCGCTCATATGATGGGCACCAAAGGACAACAACATAACCACAAGCAAATTAAATCAATCATAGCAATTCATCAACCACCAATAGGACTACGAAAATCTACTCAGACATCATAGGATGGTAACACATCATTGGATAATAATATGAAGCATAAAGCACCATGTTCAAGTAGAGGGTACAGCGGGTTGCGGGAGAGTGGAGCGCTGTAGATAGAGGGGGGAAGGTGATGGAGATGTTGGTGAAGATGGCGGAGGTGTTGATGAAGATCGCGGTGATGATGATGATGGCCACGGCGGCGTTCCGGCGCCACCGGAGGAGAGGGGGAGAGGGGCCCCCTTCTTCCTCTTCTTCCTTGACCTCCTCCCTAGATGGGAGAAGGGTTTCCCCTCTGGTCCTTAGCCTCCATGGCATGGGAGGGGCGAGAGCCCCTCCGAGATTGGATCTATCTCTCTGTTTCTCTCTGGTTCCGCGTTCTCCCCTGGCTCTGTTTCACCGTTTCGTATATATATGGAGATCCGTAACTCCGATTGGCCTGAAACCTTCGCCGTGATTTTTTTCTTCTGAATATTAGCTTTCTTGCGGCAAAAGAAGAGTGTCAACCGCCTTACGGTGGGCTCACGAGGGTAGGGGGCGCACCCTAGGGGGGGGGGGCGCCCCCTGCCTCGTGACCACCTCGGGCACTGGTTCGCGTTGATTTTCCTTCTGAATTTCCATATTTTCCAAAAATAAGCTCCGTCCGTTTTTATCCCGTTTGGACTCCCTTTGATATGGATATTCTGCGAAACCAAAAACATGCAATAGACAGGAACTGGCACTGGGCACTGGATCAATATGTTAGTCCCAAAAATAATATAAAAATTTGCCAAAAAGTATATGAAAGTTGAATAATATTGGCATGGAACAATCAAAAATTATAGATATGACGGAGATGTATCAGCATCCCCAAGCTTAATTCCTGCTCGTCCTCGAGTAGGTAAATGATTAAAAAGATAATTTTTGATGTGGAATGCTACCTAGGATAATCTTGATCATATGTCTAATCATGGCATGAATATTAAGACACGAGTGATTCAAAGCAATAATCTATCCTTTTACATAAAAACAATAATACTTCAAGCATACTAATAAAGCAATCATGTATTTTCAAAATAACATGGCCAAAGAAAGTTATCCCTACAAAATCATATAGTATGGCTATGCTCCATCTTCACCACACAAAATATTCAAATCATGCACAACCCCGATGGCAAGCCAAGCAATTGTTTCATACTTTTGACGTTCTCAAACCTTTTCAACTTTCACGCAATACATGAGCGTGAGCCATGGACATAGCACTATAGGTGGAATAGAATATGATGGTGGAGGAGACAAAAAGGAGAAGATAGTCTCACATTAACTAGGCATATCAACGGGCTATGGAGATGCCCATCAATAGATGTCAATGTGAGTGAGTAGGGATTTCCATGCAACGGATGCACTAGAGCTATAAGTATATGAAAGCTCAAACTGAAACTAAGTGGGTGTGCATCCAACTTGCTTGCTCATGAAGACCTAGGGCATTTGAGGAAGCTCATCATTGGAATATACAAGCCAAGTTCTATAATGAAAATTCCCACTAGTATATGAAAGTGATAACTCAAGAGACTCTCTATATGAAGAACATGGTGCTACTTTGAAGCACAAGTGTGGTAAAAGGATAGTAACATTGCCCCTTCTCTCTTTTTCTCTCATTTTTATTTTTATTTTATTTTTTGGTGGGCTTCTTTGGCCTCTTTTTTTATTTGGGCTTCTTTGGCCTCTTTTTTTTTGTAAAGTCCGGAGTCTCATCCCGACTTATGGGGGAATCATAGTCTCCATCACCCTTTCCTCACTGGGGCAATGCTCTAATAATGATGATCATCACACTTTTATTTACTTACAACTCAATGTTACAACTCAATGTCTAGAACAAAGTATGACTCTATATGGATGCCTTCGGCGGTGTACCGGGATGTGCAATGATCTAGCGTAGTAATGACATCAAAAAAGGGCAAGCCATGAAAACATCATGCTAGCTATCTTACGATCATGCAAAGCAATATGACAATGAATGCTCAAGTCATGTATATGATGATGATGGAAGTTGCATGGCAATATATCTCGGAATGGCTATGGAAATGCCATAATAGGTAGGTATGGTGGCTGTTTTGAGGAAGGTATATGGTGGGTTTATGGTACCGGCGAAAGTTGCACAGTACTGGAGAGGCTAGCAACAGTGGAAGGGTGAGAGTGCGTATAATCCATGGACTCAACATTAGTCATAAAGAACTCACATACTTATTGCAAAAATCTATTAGTCATCGAAACAAAGTACTACGTGCATGCTCCTAGGGGGGTAGATTGGTAGGAAAAGACCATCGCTCCTACCCGACCGCCACTCATAAGGAAGACAATCAATAAATAAATCATGCTCCGACTTCGTTACATAACGGTTCACCATACGTGTATGCTACGGGAATCACAAACCTCAACAAAAGTATTTCTACAATCCACAACTACCCACTAGCATGACTCTAATATCACCATATTTATATCGCAAAACTATTGCAAGGAATCAAACATATCATATTCAATGATCTACAAGTTTATGTAGGATTTTATGACTAACCATGTGAATGACCAGTCCCTGTCATCTCTCTAAATAGATATAAGTGAAGCAAGAGAGTTTAATTCTTTCTACAAAATATATGCCCGTGCTCTAACAAATATAAGTGAAGCAAAAGAGCATTCTGCAAATGGCGGTTGTCTAAGTAAAGAGAAACAGACAATCCAAACTTGAAATGATATAAGTGAAGCACATGAAGCATTCTATAAAGCCATACTCAAAAAATATAAGTGAAGTGCAGAGAGCATTATATAAATCAACCAAGGACTATCTCATACCATCATGGTGCATAAAAAGAAAAAAAACCTAAATGCAAAAGACGCTCCAAGACTTGCACATATCGCATGAACGAAACGAATCCGAAAACATACCGATATTTGTTGAAGAAAGAGGGGATGCCTCCCCAGCATCCCCAAGCTTAGACACTTGAGTCTCCTTGAATATTTACTTGGGGTTCCTCGGGCATCCCCAAGCTTGAGCTCTTGCCTCTCTTCCTTCTTCTCACATCGAGACCTTCTCAATCATCGAACACTTCATCCACACAAAACTTCAACAGAAAACTCGGTAAGATCCGTTAGTATAATAAAGCAAATCACCACTATAAGTACTGTTACAAACCAATTCATATTTTGTTTTTGCATTGTGTCTACTGTAATATAACTTTTCATGGCTTAATCCACTGATATAAATTGATAGGTTCATCAAAACAAGCAAACTATGCATCAAAAACAGAATCTGTCTAAAACAGAACAGTCTGTAATAATCTGAACATTCACCATACTTATGATACTTGAAAAATTCTACCAAAATTATTAAAAATAAAAAATTTGTATAGGAAGACAATGCAAAAAGAATCAGAACCATTTGACGTTCGAGCTAAAAATTTAAAATCGCGCACTACAGCCAAAGTTTCTGTCCTGCATCGTACAAACCAACAAGCATCGTAAACATCCTAAAGGCAAACCTTGGCACATTATTTTTATAATACAATGGAATTGTACAAGGGGATAATTATTTTTGTTGAAAAGTTTCTGTAATCAAGATTCACAAATTTGCCGTGAGCATGAACAAAGTTCAAGGAGCTCTCCCACTTCAACAGTGCTTGTCTTTTTCACTTTCACTTTCCTTTTTGAAAAGTTTTGGGTTCCCCTCTTTATTTTTGTTGTTTTTAAACTATATAAAAGTCCTCAACAGAAATAAATGACTCTCTAAAACTTCTGGGTTGTCTCCCTGGCAGCGCTTTCTTTAAAGCCATTAAGCTAGGCATATAGTGCTCAAGTAGTGGATCCACCCGGATCCCAAGGTATATCAAAGCCAATTTTAATCAACAATGATTTGTAATATAGTAGTGAGCACAAAGTAACATATATCATGCAACAATAAAGTCTAACTCTCTTCCTATGCATAGGCATGTCATAAAAGAACAATTCATGCATACAAAGTAAAGGCCAATGCATAGTATAAACAGTTTCTTGCAATTTTATCATATTGGAAACATAGAGAGGTGGAGATATAGTTCCTCTCTCATAATAATTGCAAGTAGGAGCAGCAAGCACATGCATATTATATCTATCAAAATCATCATGTGCAACGGTAAAAGGCAACCCATCAATGTAATCCTTAATAAGTGCAAACTTCTCCGATATAGTGTAGTTTGGAGAATTCAAAAAGATAATAGGACTATCATGCGTGGGTGCAATAGCAACAATTTCATGTTTAACATAAGGAACTATAGCAAGTTCATCTCCATAAGCATAATTCATATTGGCATCTTGGCCACAAGTATAGCAAGCATCATCAAAAAGGGATATTTCAAGAGAATCAAAGGGATCATAACAGTCATCATAGCAATCATCCTTCGGTAAGCATGAAGGGGAATTAAACAATGTATGAGTTGAAGAGTTACTCTCATTAGAAGGTGGGCACGGGTGATCAATCCACTCTTCCTCCTTTTGTTATTCGCTCTCCTCCTCTTTTTCATCCAATGAGCTCACAGTGTCATCAATTTCTTCTTCCATAGACTCCTGCAAAATATTAGTCTTTTCTTGGACCGAGGAGTATTCCTCAATATATTGTTTAACATAGGTATTAGAAGCATAATTATCATAGCAATATTTAAGTATAGCAAAATTTTCAGATTCGTGAAAAGTAGCATCATACTTTTCAATCAAAGAAGCAATTTCATAAGCACCCTCAAAAGCAACAATTCTTCAATTTGTTGAACATCATAGTAACTATAAACACCTTTAGCATAAGAAGATAAGATTCCATTATCAATAAACTCACATTGGTAGGGAAGGTGTTTCTTAGGGTTTTCAGAACAACAAGTAAAATCATATAATTCACATAAATTCCAAGCATAGCATTGCAAACATTGAATTTGACTCCATAATAATTTCCCTTTTTCAGATATACGGTGTCGCACATAACAAGCATGCTCATCTAAAGATTTGCCCTCAACTAAGCTAGTTGGGGTTTCAGCATGAGCACATAGGGATCAAAGATGATCCAAGTAATAAGCTTCAGCAGTGTGATAGATTTTGATTGGTTCTTCAACCATTGGTTCAGTAGGTACAACTAATTTTTTTGGTATTTTGCGTTTCCTACCAATAACTGAAGATAGGAAACAACTAAGAACAGCAAATAAAAATTACTTAGTGATAAAACAAACAAGCACACACGAGAATATTCACCCCACGCTATTGCTCCCCGGCAACGGCGCCAGAAAAAGGTCTTGATAACCCACAAGTATAGGGGATCGCAACAGTTTTCGATAAGTAAGAGTGTCGAACCCAACGAGGAGCTAAAGGTAGAACAAATATTCCCTCAAGTTCTATCGACCACCGATACAACTCTATGCATGCTTGACGTTCGCTTTACCTAGAACAAGTATGAAACTAGAAGTACTTTGTAGGTGTTTTCGGAAAGGCTTGCAAGAAAGTAAAGAGCACAAAAATAAAACTAGGGGCTGTTAAGGTAAAGAAGCAACTAAAGTAAATATAGCGAGTGTGGAAAAGTGGTGGTAGGAGTTGCGAAATTGCCCCTAAGCAATTGACTACTTTACTAGACCGATAGCAAGTATCATGTGGGAGAGGCCACTGCTAGCATATCATCCCTGACTTGGAATTCTATGCACTTATGATTGGAACTATTAGCAAGCATCCGAAACTACTAATGTTCATTAAGGTAAAACCCAACCATAGCATTAAGATGTATTGGTCCCCCTTCAATCCCGTATGCATCAATTTCTATGCTAGGTTGAAGCTTCTGTCACTCTTGCCCTCCAATACATAGTCCTATCAACATACAACTAACCCTATGGTGTGATCCACGCGCGCGCTCATATGATGGGCACCAAAGGACAGCAACATAACCACAAGCAAATTAAATCAATCATAGCAATTCATCAACCACCGATAGGACAATGAAAATCTACTCAGACATCATAGGATGGCAACACATCATTGGATAATAATATGAAGCATAAAGCACCATGTTCAAGTAGAGGGTACAGCGGGTTGCGGGAGAGTGGACCGCTGTAGATAGAGGGGGGAAGGTGATGGAGATGTTGGTGAAGATGGCAGAGGTGTTGATGAAGATCACGGTGATGATGATGATGGCCACGGCGGCGTTCCGGCGCCACCGGAGGAGAGGGGGAGAGGGCCCCCCTTCTTCCTCTTCTTCCTTGACCTCCTCCCTAGATGGGATAAGGGTTTCCCCTCTGGTCCTTGGCCTCCATGGCATGGGAGGGGCAAGAGCCCCTCCGAGATTGGATCTATCTCTCTGTTTCTCTCTGGTTCTGCATTCTCTCCTGGCTCTGTTTCACCGTTTCGTATATATATGGAGATCCGTAACTCAGATTGGCCTGAAACCTTCGGCGTGATTTTTTTTCCGAATATTAGCTTTCTTGCGGCAAAAGAAGAGTGTCAACTGCCTTACAATGGGCTCACTAGGGTAGGGGGGAGCCCTAAGGGGGGGGCCTTGCCTCGTGACCACCTTGGGCACTGGTTCGCGTTGATTTTCCTTCCGAATTTCCCATATTTTCCAAAAATAAGCTCCGTCCATTTTTATCCCATTTGGACTCCGTTTGATATGGATATTCTACGAAACCAAAAACATGCAACAGACATGAACTGGCACTGGATCAATATGTTAGTCCCAAAAATAATATAAAAAGTTGCCAAAAAGTATATGAAAGTTGAATAATATTGGCAAGGAACAATAAAAAGTTGTAGATACGACAAAGACGTATCAGGCCCCGACACCGCACATCACCCCCTAGTTGTATGACTCTGCAGAGTTACCATCGAGTGCCGAGGGTGGAACCTCTTACATCACTCCCGATGAGGTCTCTGTAGTGTAGCTATACGGTCGAGGTCATCGAGGGTGATTTCCTCCTTAACCACTTCCGTTACTGCTCTGTCGTGCAACCCCTCAAGTGTGAACCTCGAGGGTGGATCCTCTTACGTTCACCTTGATGATAAACATCGAGTGGAATTCACCGAGGGTGATTCCTCGGGTTTTCCCCTTGGTGTTGGACACACAGTTACTATGGTTACTATGACTTTACATGGAACCATGTTACTAAAGACGAGTCGGCCCCGAGGGGTACCCACGCGAGCTTAATAGCGAGTGATGTGGAGTCGGGTTGACCTGGAAGGTGCCCGCGAGATACTTACGAGGCATGGTCGGGCATTGTTAGCCCTTGCCGCAAGTACTCGAGACGGGGCGACGGGGTCACATCGATCGTGAGTCTCTGTGTGGGGACCCCGACTCACAAGTCGTGATCACCGAATGCACGTGTACAGTGATCCCAGAGATCAATGCTCACTGAACACACAGAAGCTGAATAACAAGAGTCTTACATCCATACATACCGTCTGACACAAATTATGACCATTATGGTCAAGTCTTACATAGATAAAGCCTTAAGGGCTGAACATCAAATGTAACATAAGCAGAGGAAATCTTCGTCGATAAGTAGAACCCATGCCATCTGCCTTAACCCTACAGGCATTCTGACTGGGAAACATCCTAGTTCGCATGTTCGTCTTCAAAGGACTCTTCTTCAAACTCCTGTTATTCCATGCCTGGCCAATTAAATAACCAGTGGCAAGCCAATGAGTACTTTGAATGTACTCGCAAGCAACCCATGTTTTGGTTCAAGGTACAACAATGCATGATATAGGTAAATTTTTGCGAAAAGCTAGTTTTCGAGTGCAATGACATGGTCAACAACTTGTAAGACATGCATCAGGAGAATTCAAGTAACCATAAGGACAGGTTATAGATATCAACATAAATAGAGTGGGCACCAACCCAACTCAACCATGACTTGACCCGAGTGGTTCTTCCCACTTATCCAATCACTCACACTGGTTTGAAAACATGTGTACGTAGCCCAAGAGCGGTTACCCAACTGTCCTTGACCATGGACGCGGCTATTCGAATAGTTTTACACTCTGCAGAGGTTGCACACTTTACCCACAAGACCCGAGGAACTTCCGTGTCATCCACGACCCGCGGTACCTCAAGTACCCGGGGTAAGCACCCAATCACTATCTTTCCCTGGACGACACTAACAAGGAGTCCACTCGTTGTTCCGTATCCTCACGATGTACATCATACGAGACTCACTCGAGATCGTAACATCCGAGAGGGGACACAACGGTGTATCCGGTGCCCTGTGAAAACAGTCATGGCCGCCCTACCTGGCATGACCCCGTCCCGAGAGAGAGCACCAACTCTCCCCCGTCACTAGTAATGCGGGCTCCAAGCTAGTATCGACCTAGGTAATCAATAATGCCCTTTCCCATATAAGGGTAGAGTGGTTGTGCATGTAAGGTTGGAATAGCGGTCGCAACTTAAACCAATCCATTTTTGAGAACAACACACACACTTGCCTCGGTACTCCACTTCATCATCAAGTGGCTACCCAACTCATTGTCTCCCTCGGGCATAAGTGGCACCCGACGGGGTTTTCGAAAAGTCCTTTCAAAATACTTTGTCTCCATCACCATGCATATTCCCATCCCTTTTGCGTAGCACTACTTAGCATCCTATCCGCTCCCACCGGCATAACCCTCATAAGGAGGTAGGGTCATGCATAATGCAGGTATCAATCAAGGAGGAAATGAAGGCAACCCACCTGAGTGGCTACCCTCTCATCATGATTCCGATGCAACATTAATAAAGTGCTATATGAAATGCATAAAAAGGGTTTCATTGACATGGTCAAAGGGCTTCTTGCCTGGCTCAACAAGGTCTTCCGGGTCTTCAAAGTCTTCTGGTCCAACTCCTTCGTCAGCAACGCAATCTATCGTTGCAAAATAATATCGAGAAAATAAGGCAATAATAAAACAGAAAAACCAAAGTGCTTAGAAAAATGTCAACTTATTTTTGTAAAATACTAGGTGGAAAACTAAGAAGGGGAAAATTCCTAGTTTTGGATTTGGAGTTGTATAATAGGAGAAATGGATTTACAAAGGCATATTTAAATGCTTAAAATCACATTTAAATATTTACAGTGAAGAAAAGGTTGTTGGATTTGAATGAAAGTTGCACCATAAATAGGTGGGATTATTACAAGAATTTAGGAGTTGGAATTATTGCATTTGGATTAATATTTAATCCCGTGGAATTTTTGCAATTTTTCAAAAAAAGAAAAAGGGGAAGGGGCACTGTGCCTGCTGGGCCAGAACAGCCGCAGTGCAGCAAGCCCAGCTAGAGAGGCGGCCTAGCGCACTGGTGTGCGCGCGCGCCAGGTTTAAACCTGACGGGCGGGGCCCAGGCGTCAGCGAGAGAGAGGGAGGCGATAGAGGGGAGAGGCTGACAGGCGGGGCCCGCCTGTAATCCCTAACCCCGAGTCCAGGCGGCCGACGAGCTCATCGGCGATGATGCAGGGCATGGCGAGGTCGGGCGAGGGCACGACCTGGCTCAGCGTCGTGTCGCCGTTCGGGTGGAGGTGGAGTTGGTCGCCGGGGTGGCCTGGTTCGCCGGCGATGAGGTTCGCGGTGGCGGAGCTTCGGGCGTCGACGGCTCCGACCGTTTCCGGCTGCAAAAGAGGCGGGGAAGAAGGGGGAAATGGTCAGGGGCGCTTGGGGGTTCCAAATCGAGGCAGAGGAGGAGCAGGGGAGGCATGTACCGTGGGATCGACGGCGACCCGAGGTGGCGGAGCTCGAGCTCGATCTCGAGCTCGGGCTCGTCTGGAGAGGGGTGAGTGGTGTAGGGGGGTGTTTAGGGGAGTGAGAGAGCGAGTGGTGAGGAAAGAAGGGCTCGGGGAGGCCTTTAAATAGGCGAACGGCAAGGTCCAGTAGACCCGTGCGTCGGCGAGCTCACGCTCGTCGCTGTATGGCTCGGGAGGAGCTGGCGTCGTGTCTGGGGCGTTCCTGGGTGTGGACTACGCCGAGAGGGATAGAGAGAGGGAGTGGGGAGAGGTCAGAGGTGCCACGCGTGTGAGCTCGCTCATTGGAGCTCTCGGGCGGCCGGTGCACGCGCGAGCAGGGGCAGGAGAGAAAGAGGGAGGAGGGGGCCGACCAGCTGCCGTGTCCCGGACGCCAAGGCGCATTGGCAGGCGCGTGGGGGAGGCCCGAGGTGGCCGGATGTGCTTGGCAGGGGGCGCCTACAGTGCGGGAGCGCACTGTAGCGCGCTCCAGAGCGCCCAAATGGCATGCCAAGCCGTTTTCTATGCTTGTGGGCGCGCCCTAGCATGTCTGGTAGCTCTAGGGAGGAGTAAAGAAAGGGGGGAGAGCATAGGATGCCATGGATGGCCACTGGAGTGAGGAGAGAGGAAGAAGAAGAGTGGAAATGGGGCTGTCCAGAGAGAGAAAGTGAGGGTTTCACCCCCAAATAATTGATCTGAGGTCTTGCCATTGCTAATGGAGGTATAAGGTGACTAGATTAAGCTCTGGTAAAAAGTTGAGCTTACCAAGAATAGTGGAAGGGGTCAAAACAGTGGTTTTTGCAAAATGTCAGAAGGTGTTTGATAATGGTTTGGGCAAGCAAATGATTTCCAATTGCCATGAAGCTCTACAGGGTGAAATGACACATATAATTAGGGTGTTCCTCCAAATTTGAGCTCATTTGGGCAAAGTGGCCAATGTAACTTTGGTAAACCCTAGAAATCAACAGAAAGGGGTTGGTGTAGATTTAGTCATTCAAAACCATTCTCCTTGGTGCACCACTTGGTGTAGTGTCATCATTTGGTCATATGAACATGCTCACAAAAGTTGGGGTCAAGGAGAGAAAGTTGGTAGTGCAAACTTGCTCAAATTTGGTTCTGAACAGACAGGGTTATGGGGCATTTTGGTGGACCAAAATGACCTTGATTGAAGTGAGGCTTTGCAAGATCATCACAATATGCATTTTTGACTTGCTGGATGTTTCTTGGATTTTTATGAAAATATTTCCTGTAGAAATAGTTCAAATCCTTGAAATGAGCAGAAATGGTTTTGGGAGGTTTTGTCCAATATTTTGAACATGACCATGTGTTGAAACTCTTATATATGGGAAATATATGTCCACTCAGTTTCCCTAAATTTTCTCAAATATTTTTAAAATAATAAAATAATTTTTCCCTATTAAAGACCATTTCTGGCCTTAAGAAAAAGCCTTTAAATAAAATAGGAAAATAACTTTTAAAATTATATTTTTGGGGTTTACGAGAATCCTATATCTAATAGGTTTCAAATATACCTTCTGAAATATTTTTCATACCCCAAATTAGGTACTTGCAGTGCAAACCTCAATCCAGGGGTTTTTGGAAACTAATTTTTGAAAATACTATTTGGCCAAATTATTTTTGTAAGAAAATACTATATTGCTCTATACGCATGGCATGATCATTGGGCAGAAGTTTGGGGCAAGGAGATGAAGTATAGGGGGTGGAGTTGTGTTGACTTTAAAGAGCACTTGAAAATCACAGAGAGAAAACCAACTCCAAATAAAAGCCAAATAATGCAAAAGTTTTTGTTGGTCCAAATTTTCATGCTTTATTAATGCAAATGAAGAGTTACAAAATGCAGGGTGTGACAGACCTACCCCCCTTACAAGAATCTCGTCCCCGAGATTCCTAAACTAGGCTTTAAAGAGATACAGAAACTCGGATCTAAGGTAGTCTTCATGTTCCCAGGTTGCTTCTGCTTTAGTGTGGTTTCTCGACTGGACCTTGAAGTACTTGATAGTGCGGCTTCGAGTGCGTCGCTCAGCCTCATCCAAAACGCAGATGGGCCTCTCGCGGTAAGTCAAATCAGGCTGAAGGTCAATGGCTTGGTGATCGACGTCCTTGTAAAGATTAGGCTTGCCTGGGACTTGGAGACACTTCCTGAGTTGTGACACATTGAATACGTTGTGCACATCGGATAGTTCAGGTGGCAGTTCCAACTGGTAAGCCACTTCTCCTCATCGGTCAGTGATCTTGAAGGGGCCGATGTATCTTGGTGCGAGTTTTCCTTTGACATGGAAGTGTTGGGTCCCCTTGAGAGGTGTGACCCGGAGATAGACATGGTCTCCAACTCGGAAGGTCATGTCTCTTCGACGAGAGTCAGCGTAGCTCTTCTGCCTTGACTTGGCAGTCTTCAAACGCTCTCTGACAAGCTGGACTTGCTCTTCTGCTTCACGGAGGATATCGGGCCCAAAGACTAGTCCTTCTTCGGTTTCTGACCAATTGAGGGGTGTGCGGCACTTGCGCCCATACAACACCTCAAATGGTGCCATCTGGAGGCTTGACTGATAACTGTTGTTGTAGGAGAACTCGGCGAAAGGGAGGCAATCTTCCCACCTAGCTCCATATGCTAAGACACAGGCTTGGAGCATGTCTTCGAGTATCTGATTTACTCGTTCTGTCTGACCTCCAGTCTGTGGGTGGAAAGCAGTGCTGAAGGACAACTTGGTCCCCATGGCCTCTTGGAACTTCTTCCAGAACCTTGAGGTAAACTGGGTCCCTCGGTCTGACACAATCTCCTTGGGGACACCATGAAGTCTTACGATTCTGTTGATGTAGAGGCTGGCTAGCTTATTTCCCTTGTAAGTCGTTTTGACAGGAATGAAATGGGCTACTTTGGTCAAATGGTCGACTATGACCCAGATGGAGTCATGTCCCTTATTTGACCTCGGTAATCCAGTGATGAAGTCCATTCTGATCTTATCCCATTTCCATTCAGGCACCTTGAGAGGCTGTAACAATCCAGCGGGCCGCTGATGTTCAGCTTTGACCCTTTGGCATATGTCACACTTAGCGACGAAAGTGGCTATCTCTCTCTTCATGTCGTGCCACCAGAATCTTTCCTTTAGGTCTTGATACATCTTGGTTCCTCCGGGGTGAATGGAATACGGGGTGTCATGAGCTTCTTGTAAGATCAAATTCTTGAGCTCAATCTTGTTGGGTACGCAAATGCGATTCCCAAACCACACAATTCCTTGCTCATCCTCTGAGAATCCTGGGGCCTTGCCTGCCTTGATCTTCCTCTTGATGCCTTCAATACTTTCGTGTCCCTTCTGAGCTTCCTTGATATCATCCATCAGGGTAGGCTTGACTTCAAGGTTGGCTAAGAATCCTGGTGCAACCAGTCCCAACCCGAAGCTTTCAAGTTCTTCATACAAGGCGGGTAGCCTTTCCTTAAGCACAGCATTCAAGGAACAAGCCTTCCTGCTTAATGCATCTGCCACCACATTAGCCTTTCCAGGGTGGTATTGAACACTGAGGTCATAATCCTTGATCAACTCTAGCCACCTTCTCTGCCTCATGTTCAATTCCTTTTGAGTGAAAATATACTTCATACTTTTGTGATCTGTGTATATCTCACACCGCTTCCCTAGGAGGTAATGTCGCCATGTTTCCAGGGCATGAACTACAGCTGCCAACTCAAGGTCATGAGTAGCATAGTTCTCTTCATGAGGCCGTAGTTGCCTTGAAAGGTAAGCTACGACTCTGCCTTCTTGCATCAGAACACCTCCCAGTCCGGTTCTTGACACATCACAATATATCACAAACTCCTTGTGTATATCTGGTGTGGCCAGAACTGGGGCGGTGGTCAATCTCTTCTTCAGCTCCTGGAAGCTTTCTTCACACTTTGGCGTCCATCCAAACTTCTTGTCCTTCTTCAAGAGCTGAGTCATGGGTCGTGCAATGCTTGAGAATCCTTCAACGAACTTGTGGTAATATCCCGCGAGTCCGAGGAAGCTTCTGACTTCCTTCACATTGCTTGGGGATTGCCATTCAGTCACGGCTTCAATCTTAGTGGGATCGACCGACAATCCTTCTTCAGTCAAAACATGACCCAAGAATCCAACTTCGCGCAGCCAAAATTCGCACTTGCCGAACTTGGCATACAGTTGGTGCTCTCGAAGCTTGTCTAGGACCATCCTCAAGTGTTGCTCATGCTCTTCTTCCATCTTCGAGAAGACAAGAATGTCATCAATGAAGACAATGACAAACTTGTCCAAATATTCCATGAAGACCTTATTCATGAGATACATGAAGTAAGTTGGGGCATTGGTCAATCCAAAGGACATGACCGTGCACTCATACAGGCCATATCTAGTTACAAATGCCGTCTTCGGAATATCTTGGGGTCTGATTTTCAGCTGGCAGTACCCAGATGTGAGATCAATCTTGGAGAACACCTTGGCTCCATTGAGTTGATCAAACAGATCTTCAATCTTGGGAAGTGGATACTTGTTTTTGATTGTAATTTCATTGAGGGAGCGGTAGTCAATGCATAAGCGGATGGTACCGTCCTTCTTTGCCACAAACAGAACAGGTGATCCCCAAGGGGAGGCACTAGGGCGGATAAATCCCTTCCTCAACTGCTCTTCCAGTTGCTTCTTCAACTCTGCTAACTCTTCCGATCCCATTCTATAAGGCTTCTTATAGATGGGTCCTGCTCTGGGTATGAGCTCGATGATGAACTCAATGTCTCGGTCAGGAGGCATTCCCGGTAGCTCATCATGAAAGACATCGGGGTACTCGCATACTACTAGCACTTGCTCCAGTCCAACTTTTGACAGAGAGTTGACTTGGGTGGCTTGAGCAGAGGAGGGGTTGGAGGCATATCTAACTTCGACTCCTTGGTCATTGGTTACAGTGACGGTCCGGTTGGCACAATCTAGCAAGCCTTGGTGCTTGGTGAGCCAATCCATTCCTAAGATCACATGCAAGCCTTGCGACCTTAAGATGATAAGGTCTGCTAGGAAGTCTACCCCATTAATGACAATCCCGACTCCTTTACATCCTATCTTGGCTCTCATCTCTGCTCCGGGGGTTTGTACCACCATAGGGTTATTCAGGGGTGTAGGGGTCATGCCACTTTTTAATGCAACCTTTTGGGTGACAAATGAATGCGTGGCTCCAGAATCAAACAAGACAGTTGCAGGTGCTGAATTGACAAGGAACGTACCCAACACGACGTCCGGGTCTTCCTGGGCTTCTTCTGCAGTGACATGATTCACACGACCCTTGCCGTTGTTGGGCAGGTTGCGGGGAGCTTGGTTCCTTGGTGGCATTCCGCAGCCTTGTCCTGGGTTCTGCGCATTGGGACATGGGTCGTCGGGCTTCTTGTTGGGGCAATTCTTGGAGTAGTGTCCTGCCTGACCACATCCGAAGCAAGTGACTTGATTGGGGTTGCTGCTCTTGCCGGCATTGTTATTGGGGTTGTTGTAAGCTGGCCTGGGGTTGGCATACCACTGAGGTGGATAGTTGGTGTGGGGTGCAGGAGCTCTTGGCTGCTGATAGGTTGGCTTGACCGGGGCGGGCTGCCATGGGCAAGGCTTCTGGTTGCTGGAGCTACCCTTGCTGATCATCTTGCGCTTACGGGTGTCATCCAAAGCACGTCGCTTGTCCTCGAGCATGAGTGCCTTGTTCACCAGATCAGGAAAGGTCGGGCAGTCACACACAACAAGCGAGTACTACAGAGTCTGGTTAAGGCCTTCCATGAAGCGCTCCCTTTTGGCAGCATCAGTGCTGACATCTTCAGGGGCATACCTTGAGAGAACACTGAACTTCTGCATGTACTCCTTGACAGTGCTACTACCTTGCTTCAGGGCTCGGAACTCACGCTTCTTGATGGCCATGATTCCGGAAGGAATGTGGGCCTTGCGGAATTCTGCCTTGAAGTTATTCCAAGTGATGTTTTGCTCAGCATGCATGGCCTTGAATCCATCCCACCAAGCTCTAGCAGTTCCCCCGAGACAGTGAGCAGCATATGCCACCTTCTCACGGTCCTCAGTGCATCCGAATAGTTCCAGCAGATCCTCAATGGTGCGGACCCAGTCGTCTGCATCCAGGGGTTCAGCAGTCTTGATGAAGGTGGGTGGTGCATGCTTCTTGAACTCCACCAGCGTGGAACGTGCATTGCCGTTTCCCGCCGGCTGGCGGTTGACAGCTTGAGCAATCATCTGGAGGGCTGCAGTGTTGGCTTGGCGTTCCTCTTGGAAGGCTTGGAGAAGCTGAGCCATGCCCATGCTTGGAGGTGGTGGCAATGGTGGAGCTGTCCTTGGGTTTGGTCTTGACTGGCTCCTTCTCCGGCTTCTGGCTGCTGGGTAGAGGTACCAGTACGAGTTACAACAGGCATCCTGTTGGAGCGGTCAAGGTCTCATGATTGGGAAAGATGGGGAAAGCAATATAAATGGGACACCTAGTAAGGGGGTTGGTACGATACTAATTGTTTTCATGCAAGGGCCAAAAGGCCAAACACATTCATTAAAATCCAAATGGGTGATGTAGTCGCTTACAAGTTCCCGAGGGAAAGTACGACGTCCATCAAACTCATCGAAAGCAATCACCATACTACATGGTTTCATATGAACCATTACAAGGACTCGTCTTCGCATAGGGGTACACGACCTATCCTACCGTAGGGGTTACTAACGGGCACATCCGGGTTGCGAATGATGCTTAAGTGGTGGAATGCTCGGTCACGTAGTCTGGCTCTTCTGGGTCTTCCTCCTCGTCATCGGCGGCCTGACTTTCCGCTTCACTTGAAGGGGTGGGGGAGTGGAGGAGCTCAACACGGTGTTGCTTTGCCGGTGGTGCGAAGAGTTTGCGGTATTCCTTGGCGCTCATGCGGTGTTGCTGTGGTGGTTCTCCATCCTTTGGGGGTCTTCCGCCTCTGTATGCGATTGCGGGTTGACCAGGGGGAGCACCTTCCTTCTTGATCCTATCCGTCTTCTCTTGTGCTTGGCGAAGAAGTGCCTTGGTCTCATGAAGTTCCTTTTGGAGCTCCATCGATTCCGAGGCCAAGCGTTGTGCCAAACTATCGGCACAAAGGCTGAAGTAGGTCTGGAATCGGAGTGGAAGTCCTTCTTCTAATGGTGGAGCTGGTGCACTGCTCTCATCCTCACCTTCCTTCCGGTAAGGCAAGAAACGGGTTGCCAACTCATCTGCCATCTCTGGAAGAAGGTCTCGGAGGCGGGTGAGTGCCTTGAGGGTTGCCGTCTCGACGGCAAGGACTAGTGTTACCATCTGGGGTCCCTCGAAGAACCAGCTTATTGGGGAGTCATTGGCCTTCATGATCACTTCCACATGATACTCCATCTCGGTGTCATTGATCCAATGCTCATGGTAGGTGAAAATGGGGGCTCGGTGGAACTGGCACTTCTTGAGGCTATCCTCGAGAAGTACGGGAAATCCTGTGGTCAGGAAGTCTTCAGGGACGGCAGCCATCTACAAAGGTTGAATGGGAGAGGTCAATAAGGCAAATATGTCTTGGGTTGGGTAAGCTTTAGAAAAGAAGAGAAGTTTAGATGGTCTGAGACTAACTAACGCTCACGCTAACTAGGGCTTCCTACAGTCAGGATGGCTCTGATACCAGCTCTGTGAGGACCCCGACTCACAAGTCGTGATCACCGAATGCACGTGTACAGTGATCCCAGAGATCAATGCTCACTGAACACACAGAAGCTGAATAACAAGAGTCTTACATCCATACATACCGTCTGACACAAATTATGACCATTATGGTCAAGTCTTACATAGATAAAGCCTTAAGGGCTGAACATCAAATGTAACATAAGCAGAGGAAATCTTCGTCGATAAGTAGAACCCATGCCATCTGCCTTAACCCTACAGGCATTCTGACTGGGAAACATCCTAGTTCGCATGTTCGTCTTCAAAGGACTCTTCTTCAAACTCCTGTTATTCCATGCCTGGCCAATTAAATAACCAGTGGCAAGCCAATGAGTACTTTGAATGTACTCGCAAGCAACCCATGTTTTGGTTCAAGGTACAACAATGCATGATATAGGTAAATTTTTGCGAAAAGCTAGTTTTCGAGTGCAATGACATGGTCAACAACTTGTAAGACATGCATCAGGAGAATTCAAGTAACCATAAGGACAGGTTATAGATATCAACATAAATAGAGTGGGCACCAACCCAACTCAACCATGACTTGACCCGAGTGGTTCTTCCCACTTATCCAATCACTCACACTGGTTTGAAAACATGTGTACGTAGCCCAAGAGCGGTTACCCAACTGTCCTTGACCGTGGACACGACTATTCGAATAGTTTTACACTCTGCAGAGGTTGCACACTTTACCCACAAGATCCGGGGAACTTCCATGTCATCCATGACCCGCGGTACCTCAAGTACTCGGGGTAAGCACCCGATCACTATCTTTCCCTAGACGACACTAACAAGGAGTCCACTCGTTGTTCCGTATCCTCACGATGTACATCATACGAGACTCACTCGAGATCATAACATCCGAGAGGGGACACAACGGTGTATCCGGTGCCCTGTGAAAACAGTCATGGCCGCCCTACCTGGCACGACCCCATCCCGAGAGAGAGCACCAACTCTCCCCTGTCACTAGTAATGCGGGCTCCAAGCTAGTATCGGCCTAGGTAATCAATAATGCCCTTTCCCATATAAGGGTAGAGTGGTTGCGCATGTAAGGTTGGAATAACGGTCGCAACTGAAACCAATCCATTTTTGAGAACAACACACACACTTGCCTCGGTACTCCACTTCGTCATCAAGTGGCTACCCAACTCATTGTCTCCCTCGGGCATAAGTGGCACCCGACGGGGTTTTCGAAAAGTCCTTTCAAAATACTTTGTCTCCATCACCATGCATATTCCCATCCCTTTTGCGTAGCACTACTTAGCATCCTATCTACTCCCACCGGCATAACCCTCATAAGGAGGTAGGGTCATGCATAATGCAAGTATCAATCAAGGAGGAAATGAAGGCAACCCACCTGAGTGGCTACCCTCTCATCATGATTCCGATGCAACATTAATAAAGTGCTATATGAAGTGCATAAAAAGGGTTTCATAGACATGGTCAAAGGGCTGCTTGCCTGGCTCAACAAGGTCTTCCGGGTCTTCAAAGTCTTCTGGTCCAACTCCTTCGTCAGCAACGCAATCTATTGTCGCAAAATAATAACGAGAAAATAAGGCAATAATAAAACAGAAAAACCAAAGTGCTCAGAAAAATGTCAACTTATTTTTGTAAAATACTAGGTGGAAAACTAAGAAGGGGAAAATTCCTAGTTTTGGATTTGGAGATGTATAATAGGAGAAATGGATTTACAAAGGCATATTTAAATGCTAAAAATCACATTTAAATATTTAGAGTGAAGAAAAGGTTGTTGGATTTGAATGAAAGTTGCACCATAAATAGGTGGGATTATTACAAGAATTTAGGAGTTGGAATTATTACATTTGTATTAATATTTAATCCTGTGGAATTTTTGCAATTTTTCAGAAAAAGAAAAAGGGGAAGGGGCACTGTGTCTACTGGGCCAGAACAGCCGCAGCGCAGCAGGCCCAGCCAGAGAGGCGGCCCAGCGCACTGGTGCACGCGCGCGCGCCAGGTTTAAACCTGACGGGCGGGGCCCAGGCGTCAGTGAGAGAGAGGGGGGCGATGGAGGGGAGAGGCTGACAGGCGGGGCCTGCCTGTCATCCCTAACCCCGAGTCCAGGCAGCCTACGAGCTCACCGGTGATGATGCAGGGCACGGCGAGGTCGGGCGAGGGCACGGCTGGGCTCAGCGTCGTGTCGCCGTTCGGGTGGAGGTGGAGTTGGTCGCCGGGGTGGCCTGGTTCGCCGACGACGAGGTTTGCAGCGGAGGAGCTTCGGGCGTCGACGGCTCCGACCATTTCCGGCTGCAAAAGAGGCGGGGAAGAAGGGGGAAATGGTCAGGGGCGCCCGGGGGTTCCAAATCGAGGCAGAGGAGGAGCAGGGGAGGCCTGTACCGTGGGATCGACGGCGACCCGAGGCGGCGGAGCTCGAGCTCGATCTCGAGCTCGGGCTCGTCTGGAGAGGGGTGAGTGCTGCAGGGGGGTGTTTAGGGGAGTGAGAGAGCGAGTGGTGAGGAGAGAAGGGATCGGGGAGGCCTTTAAATAGGCGAACGGCGAGGTCCAGTAGACCTGTGCGCCGGCGAGCTCACACTCGTCGCTGTAGGGCTCGGGAGGAGCTGGCGTCGTGTCTGGGGCATTCCTGGGCGTGGACTACGCCGAGAGGGATAGAGAGAGGGAGTGGGGAGAGGTCAGAGGCGCCGCGCGTGTGAGCTCGCTCACTGGAGGTCTCGGGCGGCCGATGCGCATGCGAGCAGGGGCAGGAGAGAAAGAGGGAGGAAGGGGCCGACCAGCTGCCGTGTCCCGGACGCCGAGGCGCATCGGCAGGCGCGCGGGGGAGGCCCGAGGTGGCCGGATGTGCTTGGCAGGGGGCGCCTACAGTGCGGGAGCGCACTGTAGCGCGCTCCAGAGCGCCCAAATGGCATGCCAAGCCATTTTCTATGCTTGTGGGCGCGCCCTAGCATGTCTGGTAGCTCTAGGGAGGAGTAAAGAAAGGGGGGAGAGCATAGGATGCCATGGATGGCCACTGGAGTGAGGAGAGAGGAAGAAGAAGAGTGGAAATGGGGCTGTCCAGAGAGAGAAAGTGAGGGTTTCACCCCCAAATAATTGATCTGAGGTCTTGCCATTGCTAATGGAGGTATAAGGTGACTAGATTAAGCTCTGGTAAAAAGTTGAGCTTACCAAGAATAGTGGAAGGGGTCAAAACAGTGGTTTTTGCAAAATGTCAGAAGGTGTTTGATAATGGTTTGGGCAAGCAAATGATTTCCAATTGCCATGAAGCTCTACAGGGTGAAATGACACATATAATTAGGGTGTTCCTCCAAATTTGAGCTCATTTGGGCAAAGTGGCCAATGTAACTTTGGTAAACCCTAGAAATCAACAGAAAGGGGTTGGTGTAGATTTAGTCATGCAAAACCATTCTCCTTAGTGCACCACTTGGTGTAGTGTCATCATTTGGTCATATGAACATGCTCACAAAAGTTGGGGTCAAGGAGAGAAAGTTGGTAGTGCAAACTTGCTCAAATTTGGTTATGAACAGACAGGGTTATGGGGCATTTTGGTGGACCAAAATGACCTTGATTGAAGTGAGGCTTTGCAAGATTATCACAATATGCAGTTTTGACTTGCTGGATTTTTCTTGGATTTTTATGAAAATATTTCCTGTAGAAATATTTCAAATCCTTGAAATGAGCAGAAATGGTTTTGGGAGGTTTTGTCCAATATTTTCAACATGACCATGTGTTGAAACTCTTATATATGGGAAATATATGTCCACTGAGTTTCCCTAAATTTTCTCAAATATTTTTAAAATAATAAAATAATTTTTCCCTATTAAAGACCATTTCTGGCCTTAAGAAAAAGCCTTTAAATAAAATAGGAAAATAACTTTTAAAATTATATTTTTGGGGTTTACGGGAATCCTATATCTAATAGGTTTTAAATATACCTTTTGAAATATTTTTCATACCCCAAATTAGGTACTTGTAGTGCAAACCTCAATCTAGGGGTTTTTGGAAAACTAATTTTTGAAAATACTATTTGGCCAAATTATTTTTGTAAGAAAATACTATATTGCTCTATACACATGGCATGATCGTTGGGCAGAAGTTTGGGGCAAGGAGATGAAGTATAGGGGGTGGAGTTGTGTTGACTTTAAAGAGCACTTGAAAAGCACAGAGAGAAAACCAACTCCAAATAAAAGCCAAATAATGCAAAAGTTTTTTGTTGGTCCAAATTTTCATGCTTTATTAATGCAAATGAAGAGTTACAAAATGCAGGGTGTGACACTCTGCTCGTTACCGCGTGTTCCTAATCCACTATGCTTTGGATATTTGATCTGAGGGGCCTTTGGCCTAATAGCACTAACCATCACGTGGGCATTGTATATGCGTTCTGTGTCGTATACATCAGCCGAAGCTTAATAGACATCAGCGATTGAGCGGCGCGCGCCGGGTTGGACTGCGTAAGCTCCTACCTTGTTAAAGGAGGTAGCTAGGTCTGCTCACCGGCTGCGTACGCAACGTGCATGAGTTCCCGGGGAGATGGCCCATGACCCCTGGGCATAGGTTTAGTCTGGCGTGCTGGCCTCTCTATTAAGCCTAGGTCGGTTTGCGGCGTATTGTTTGGCCGAAGCCGAGCATGACCCAGGAAAGTGTGTCCGACCGGAGTTAATCGAGCGTGGTGGGTAAGTTGGTGCACCCCTGCAGGGAAGAAAACATCTATCGATAGCCTGTCCTACGGTAACGGACACTTGGAGTTGTATCCCGATCGATACAACTAGAACTGGATACTTGTGATGAGAACTGGATGGTGATGAGAATTGGAATGTGTTGACACTTGGATAGTATGGTTCTGGGATTGCTTTCTCGCGGGGAATCGAGAAAGGATCTCTGGCCGAGGTTGATAACACTTCTACTACTTTACTTTATGCTACTCTACTCCCTCCTGTTGTTGCAAGATGGTGGTTTCCAGAAGATGCTAGTCTTCGATAGGCTAGGCTTTCCCCTTCCCTTCTGGCATTCTGCAGTTTAGTCCACAGATACAACCCATTCCTTTGATACAGATGCATACTTAGTTTAGATCTGATGTAAGTCTTGCGAGTACTTTGGATGAGTACTCACGATTGCTTTGCTACTTCCTTTTCCCCCATACCCGATTGTTGCGACCAGATGACAGATCCCAGGAGCCAGACGACGCCACTGATGACTACTACTACCCGAAGGATGCCTACTACTATGTGAAGACCGCAGACGACTAGGAGTAGTTAGGAGGCTCCCAGGCAGGAGGCCTTGCCTTTTCGATCGTTGTTGCTTTTGTGCTAGCCTTCTTAAGGCAAACTTGTTTAACTCATGTCTGTACTCAGATAATGTTGCTTCCGCTGACTCTTGTGTATTCGAGCTTATGTATTCGAGCCCTCGAGGCCCCTGGCTTGTAATATAAAGCTTGTATTATTTTAATTTGTGTCTAGAGTTGTGTTGTGATATCTTCTCGTGAGTCCTTGATCTTGATCGTACACATTTGCGTGTATGATTAGTGTATGATTGAATCAAGGGCGTCACAAGTTGGTATTAGAGCCGACTGCCTGTAGGTAGCCCCCTTTCCAACTCCTTGGCCGAAGTTGAGTCTAGTCATTGAAAAACTTTTACTAACATTGGCTGTGTGTCTTATGGGCCCACGTCGCCATATGGATGGTATTAGGATCTTTTATTCCTCGTCTATACTCTAGGACTCTGATCTCTCTTCTATTTGGGTTAAAATGGTTTTACTAACTCTAACATTAGGATCCCGTGACCACATTCACCCCAAAGTTGGATAAGCCATAGATATTCCTTAGAATAGTATTCTGAATGGTACACACCCTGTCGTGTTGACTACTAAGTGGTATCCATCATACCTCTTTCATTATGCATGTTTCATCATGAATGATCCTTGTCTTTGCAAATGCTTAATGCTGAACTACCCCCTGTTACATGTTAGCAGGATGGTTAGACCCGCTAGTTGTGGCCGTGGTGCCAACGATCCACCACTGCCCGAATTCTTTGCTGGAATGATGCAACAATTTGAGCTGAACCGCCAGTTCATGGAAGGAATGATGGCTCAGTTTCCTCATCCGAACATGAATCAACAGCCAACCCTAGTAACTCTGCAGGACTTCATGCGTCTCAACCCAACTATTTACCGCAGCTCAACTCAACCCCTTGATGCTGATGACTGGCTCCGCGACATCACATATGAAATGGAGTCTACTAGTGTGGCCCCTGCTAGCTATGTCACCTTTGCATCTTTCTTTCTGAAGGGTCCCGCTGCTCAATGGTGGGACAGCCACAGGCGTACCCTGCCTGCTGGAACGGTCATCACTTGGCCGGATTTCCAAGCTGCTTTCCATGCCCGCTTCATTCCTCAAGGAATCATGGACAAGAAGAAGCGCGAGTTCCGCAACCTCACCTAAGGCAACAATACTGTAGATGCTTATCAGCGGGAATTTCTGGACTTGTCTCGTTATGCTAAAGAAGACATTGCAACTGATGCTCGTAGGCAAGAAAAGTTCCGTGATGGACTTCACCCTGATATTAAGCTAGCACTGCTTGCTCATGACTTTGCCGACTTTGCCACCTTGTTGAACAAGGCTATTCAGGTTGAGACTGGTCTTCAGGAACACCAGGGATCCCTTAGGCGCAGTCATGACGCTGGCTCATCTTCGGGCCCGTTAGCACAGAAGTGTCAGATATGGATTCCCCACAGCTTGTATCGTCCAACTGCACCTCCACCTAGACAGTCCTATGCTGCTCGGCGTTTTCCCCCTCCACCGCAGAGGCAGCCCCTTCGGGTTGTACCACCCCAAGCTTGTGCCCCCAATCCCAATGATGGTCTGTGCTTCAAGTGTGGCCTTCGGGGTCACTGCTCGAGGAACTGCCCTCAGAATCAGAATCAGCTGGCTCAACCTTCTAATGCTCGTGGTATCAATCAACCCCGCCACCACAATGCCAGACCATATGGTCATGGGCAGGCTAACAACATTGATCTGAATGAAGCTCAAGACCAGCCTGCTACTGTGATGGGTACTCTCCTTGTTAATTCAGTACCAGCATCTGTTTTATTTGATTCAGGAGCATCGCATTCATTCATGTCAGAAAAGTTTGCATACACACACGACATTCGATGCGAGCCCATGAACACTCCGATAGTGGTACACACCCCTGTGGGCCGATGTCAAACTACCATGATTGGTCTCAACGTTCCCATTGAGATTGAAGGGTTGGAATTCCTTGTTTCTCCCATTATTCCGGAGTCTTCCAATATTGACCTCATTCTGGGAATGGAATGGTTGAAAGCGCATACTGCTTCTATCATCTACGCCACCAAAGGTCGTTCACCTCCTACATCCTTCCGATGAGATAGTAAGCTACCATGCTCAGCTTGTTCAAAACGCTGAAGCACGACTTTATGCTTTGAATGCGTTGAACACAGCACCTCTTGAGGGAATTGAAAAGATCCCAGTTGTTCGTGACTTCCTAGACGTCTTTCCAGAAGAACTTCCAAGAATACCTCCTACTCGGGCTGTCGAGTTCGTCATCGACTTGAAACCATGCACTATTCCTATCGCCAAATGACCCTACAAGATGTCGCCTCACGAACTCCTTGAACTTAAGGAGGAAATCGACAAATCTCTTCGCAGTGGTTTCATTCATCCAAGTTCCTCAGCTTGGGGAGCACCTTCCCTCTTTGTAAAGAAGAAGGATGGAACGAACCATTTGGTCCAAGACTATCGTCTTATCAACCAAGCTACAATTCAGAACAAATATCCGCTTCCTTGGATCAATGATCTGTATGATCAACTGGCTGGTTCATCGATATTCTCTAAAATCGACTTGAGGTTGGGTTACCACCAGATCCGTGTTCGTGAAGAGGATATTCCAAAGACTGCATTCGTCACTTGTTATGGTTCTTACGAGTACACCGTCATGTCTTTTGGCTTGACTAATGGTCCAGCCACATTCTCTCGTCTGATGAACTACATATTCATGGATTACCTTGACGATTCGTCGTAGTCTATCTGGATGATATTCTGGTATATTCGAAGAACAAAGAAGAACATGCTAAACATCTTCGACTTGTTCTAGAGAAGCTTCGAGAACATCAACTTTATGCCAAGTATTCCAAGTGCGAATTTTGGTTACCCGAAGTCACCTACCTTGGTCATGTAATCTCCAAGGATGGTATTGCCATCAACCCAGAGCGCGTTCAGGCTATTCTTGACTAGACCCCTCCAAAAACTGTCAAGCAAGTCAGAAGCTTTCTCGGACTAGCCAGCTATTGTCGCCGCTTTGTCGAGAACTTCTCCAAGATCGCCAAGCCACTGACCAATCTGCTTCACAAAGGCATTAAGTTCGATTGGACAGACAAATGTTAGGAAAGTTTCCAGGCACTCAAAGACAAGCTGACATCTGCCCCAGTGCTTGCTCCCCCTGATTCTCGCAAGGACTTTGTCATCTATTGCGACACTTCACATCAAGGATTAGGCCGTCTCCTAATGCAAGAGCGCAGAGTGATTGCTTATGCCTCTCGCCAAGTGCGTCCTCATGAAGAGAACTACCCAGTTCATGACCTTGAGCCTGCTGCGGTTATCTATGCACTGAATCTATGGCGACAGTACCTTCTCGGTAATCGTTGCGAGATCTTCACTGATCATCAGAGTCTGAAGTATTTGTTTACTCAGCCAGATCTGAACCTCCGTCAGCAGCGATGGATGGAAGCTATTGCTGACTACAACTGCGGTGTATCCTATACCCCTGGTAAGGCAAATGTAATGGCCGATGCCCTGAGCCGTAAGTCTTATTGCAATAATCACATGGTCTACAAAGCTCAACCCGCCTTTATGAGGAGCTATGCAAGCTGAACATTCAACTAGTTCCACAGGGTTCTCTGAATAACCTTGTCCTGGAACCAACTCTTCTGAATGCAATTAAGTCTGCTCAAGCCAAAGATGCTCATGTTGATCTGATGAAAAAGGATCTTGCCTTAGAGAAATCCAGAGATTTTTCACTTGGTGAAGATGGAACCTTATACTTCAGAGATCGCATTGTGGTACCCCGATTCGAGCTTATAACAGAGAAGGTGATGAAAGAAGCGCATGACACCCCTCTCTCTATTCATCCGGGAAGTACCAAGATGTACTTAGACATTCGTCAGAAATATTGGTGGTCCAAGATGAAGCAAGACATTGCTCGATATATTGAAGAATGTGACATTTGTCGTCGCGTCAAAGCAGAACATCAGAAACCAGCTAGACTTCTGCAACCTCTCCCTATTCCTGAATGGAAATGGGATAAGATTCAGATGGATTTCGTCACTGGCCTTCCCAAGTCTCAGAAAGGTAACAATGCCATCTTTGTCGTCATCGACCAATTCTCGAAGGTTGCTCACTTTCTGCCAGTCAAGGAGACTATCACTGCTAGTCAATTAGCAAACTTGTATATCTCCCGAATTGTGTCACTCCACGGCATTCCGAAGGAGATCAGTTCAGACCATGGCAGTATATTCACTTCAAAGTTCTGGGATAGTTTCCAAGAGGCAATGGGAACTCATATTACCTGGAGCACTGCTTATCATCCCCAATCCCAAGGCCAAGTCGAGCGAGTCAATCCAATTCTTGAAGACATGCTTCGGGCTTGTGTTATTTGTTTTGGCAAGAAGTGGGAAGAATCTCTTCCTTATGCGGAGTTCTCTTATAACAACAGCTATCAAGCTAGCTTGAAGATGGCACCCTTTGAAGTGCTATATGGACGTAAGTGCCGAACCCCTCTGAATTGGTCAGAAACTGGGGAATGGACACTCATTGGTCCAGACATTATTCAACAAGCTGAAGAGCAGGTTCGCATTGTCCGGGATAATCTTAAGGTGGCCCAGTCCCGCCATAAGAGCAACTATGACGGAAACACTGGGGTTCAACTTATCAACCCGGTGAACAAGCTTATTTGCGTGTCACTCCTTTGAGAGGCACTCATCGATTTGGAGTCAAGGGCAAGCTAGCTCCTCACTACATTGGTCCCTTCCGTATTCTCGCCCGTCGTGGACTGGTGGCTTATCAACTAGAGTTGCCACCTCAGTTCTCTCATGTTCATGATGTCTTCCACCTGTCGCAACTTCGTTGATGCTTCAAGGATCCGGAACGTGAAGTGGATCCGGAATTGATTGAAGTTCAAGATGATCTCACATACAAAGAGCATCCTATCCGCATTCTTGAAGAAGCTGAACGTCGAACCCGCCAGAAGGTTACCAAGTTTCTCAAGGTGAAATGGTCGAATCATACTAAAGATGAAGCCACTTGGGAACGCGAAGATAACCTCCGGGCTGAATACCCCGACCTATTCCCTTCTACCTCTTAATTCTCGGGACAAGAATTTCTTTTAGATGAGGAGAGTTGTAACACCCCGGTGTAATGATGCTACAGTAATCCCAGAGATCAAGCTAATCATTTTTGCTATAACAGTGCTTAGCCACTTTACTCAATATTCCATTTCAAATTCCAGTTGAATTCAATCTCAAATTGTGTGTGAATTTCAAAAATGCTCAAACATGAAAACTAAAATGTTCATCATGTGGAAAGTATTCTTTTGGTAATATTGGTGGTGAACCAATATTTTTGCAAAATGTCTAAATGGCCTAAAGTAGCTATAACAGAAAGTTGTTAAAAGAAAAAGCAAAAGCTTTAAAAAAAGGAAAAGGAAAAGGCACCCCCTCAACTGGGCCGACTGGCCCAGCTGGCCACCGCGCCCCCCCATGGGCCTTAGCCCACCTGGCAGCCCAACAGGCCATGTGTCCCCCTCTCCCTCCCCTGTCGCTCTCCCCTCCCCCTGTTCAACCGACCGAGGGCGCGCGCCCACGCATCGCCGCTGAACCACCTCGCCGTCGACGAGGAGGATAAGGTCGACCCCTCCCCTCGACGCCTTGACCTCCTCCCCACCTACCTCCACTCCCCTGTCTCGCCTCCCAGGTCCACCCTGCTCTCCCCACTCTCTGTCTCGGCCGCTCACCTCACCCGAGCGCCGCCGACGCCATGACCGCGCCATAGCCACGGCCACCCTCTTCCCCGCACCACGCCTCCCTGTCCATACGCTCCGTCGGCGTCGTCTACGCCGCCTATGCCAAGCGCCTGGAGCCGGGGAGCAACAGAGCGCCCACATTTCCATCTTCTTCCTCCTTGGCCTGGCGGACTCCGTCGGCGATTCGCTCTGGCGAGCTCTCCCCCCGAGCGCGCTTAAGCACAACTACAGGCTCACTGTAAGCCTGCACTTCTTTCCCCTCTCTCTCCCGAGCTTTTCCGCCGCCGTAGCCGCTGCTCCGCTAGCACCCACATGCATCGCCCCCGACGAGCTCGCCGTCATGGCCTTCGCCACTGTAACGCGCGGCTGAGCCTCACATCGAGCTCCGGGAGCTCATGCGAGTCCAACGCCACCACTAGCGCACCTCCCGTTCCTCCTAGCGCCATTTCCACGAACGCCCGAACGCGTCGCCGCCTCCGCTCGCCGCCGGCGTGCTTCTGGTGAACGAATGGTTAAGGGCCGACGACTGTTGGCCTCGCCGCAACGTGTACGCTCTGCCCCGCCTCTCCGTTCGCCCGCTAACGCGCCGCATCACCATCGCCGTCGAGCGCCCGAAGGCCACCGCCGCCCGTGCTCCACGCCGACGCCATTTCCGGCCGCCTCGGGGCCGACCACCACCGCGGTTAGCCGCGGCTCGCCGCTCCCGTTCGAATGCACCCTCGCGCGCGTGAAACGACCCCTTGTAGACGAATCCCGACGAGGCCGAGTGCCCTCCGCCGTGTTTTCGTGCTCGCCGGCGTTCAGCCGCCGGCCCGCTGAGCTGGCACACCTAGGGCACCCCCTGGGTCACTGCCAGTGGGGCCCCTGGCCCGCTGTTGACCAGTTGACCTGGTCAACTATGCTGGCTTGGCAGGCCCAGCCACTGACATGCGGGCCCCACTGCTTTTTCCTCTAACTAAAATGTTTTATTAATTAAAACTAATTAGTTTAGCTAATTAGTCTATGACAGGTGGGGTCCAGTCACTAATTACTCTTTTTAAATTAAAATGGACTGCTGTTAGCCCACTGCCAATGACAGGTGGGCCCTACTGGGCAGGTTTGACCTGGTCAGTGCGGCTGTTGACTGTTGATGACACTATGATGTCATGCTGATGTCATAATTCCTTTTCTGTTAATTTAAATAATTTCAGAATATAATTTAATCTTTAAAAATTCATAGATAATAAACCGTAACTCGGATGAAAATGTTTTCTACATGAAAGTTGCTGAGAAAAATCCAACAAATCCAAAAGCGTGGTCCATTCAGCTGTCACATGCCCCTAGCATGCTGAACATGGAACCGTCCCGTCTCTTTCATCTATCTGGAATTCGTCTAGCGCCAGGGATTCAGCCTCGGATGTTTATCCCCTCCGTCTGCAACATGTAGTACTACTTAGGGGAACCCTAGCTTTGCCTATCGTCATGTTATGCCTTGTGATGCATTGTTTGCTCTGTATTTACCGTTTCTTCCCCCTCTTCTCTCCGATAGACCCAGAGACCGATGTTGCCCCTGTGATCGACTACGTCAAGGACGACCCCTCCTTGTCAGAGCAACCAGGCAAGCAAACCCCCCTTGAGCATTCCGATATCGCCCATGTCTTTTCCTCTCATGCTTGCATTAGAACTGCTACTGCTTTCTGTGTGATCCTACTCTGATGCATAGCCTGTTTTTGTTACCTGCTTTCATACCTTACATGCTTATCCTAAACTTCTTAGTATAGGTTGGTTAGTGATCCATTAGTGACCCTGTAACGCCCCAGACATAACTTTCCCAATTTGTACTCCAACTCTTGCCGTTTCCGGCGTTAAGTTATATTTATTTCTCGGGTTCGGGTTTTTGTCTCCGTGTGTTGTTATCGTTGTCATGCATCTCATATCATGTCATCATGTGCATTGCATTTGCATATGTGTTCATCTAATGCATTCGAGCATTTTCCCCGTTGTCCATTTTGCATTCCGGCGCTTCGTTCTCCTCCGGTGGTCATTTCTACCTTTCTTTCGTGTGTGGGGATTAAACATTTCCGGATTGGACCGAGACTTGCCAAGCGGCCTTGGTTTACTACCGGTAGACTGCCTGTCAAGTTTCGTACCATTTGGACTTCGTTTGACACTCCAATGGTTAACCGAGGGACCAAAAAGGCCTCGGGTGTGTTGCAGCCCAACACCCCTCCAATTTGGCCCAAAACCCACCAAACTTTGCTCCATCATCTAGAGCGTTCGATCACGATCCCATGGCCGAAAACCGCACCTCATTTGGACTCTCCTAGCTCCACTTATGCCTATAAATACACCCCCTCCAAATTCGGATCTCTCCCTCCCCCCGAAACCCTAAATCCTCTCTCTCCGCGCGCCGGACGTGTCCAGCCTGCCCGCCAGCGCCACATGTCGCCTCCCTATTCGCCGAGCCTCCTGGTCCACATCGCCGCTCCCGCCGGCCCGCCGGCCCACGCGGGGCCCTCCCTAGCCCGCGTGCGCGCCCCCGCGCCCGACGCCTCGCGCCCCGTCTTCCCCGACCCCGGTGGCCACGCCACCGCGGATCCACGCCGCCGGCCGCCCCGACCTTCGCCTCCCGTCGCCGCCTCATGGGCTGCCAGCGCCGCCTCGCCCGGCCCCAGCCGCGGGCGACCCCGCCTCGCCGACCCATCCGGCGCCCGACGCCACCCTTCGCCGTCGCCGGCCGACCCCGGTGCCGACCCCGGCCTCTCCCCTCCATCTCCGGCGAGCCGGCCAAGCTCCGGCCATCCTCGTCTCGCGCGCCCGGTGAACAGTGGTGAACAGTGCTTCAGATCCAGATCCGGATCCAAACCCTAGGGGTTGACTTTTTTCCTCTCCCTCTAATTTTTCGAGCAAACTTTGACCTGCCATATCTCCGCATCCGTAGCTCCGATTTGGACTTATAGTATATCAAAATGTTCATCTCGACGAGTACATCATTTCATCCCATTGCATCATTTTCATTTTAGTTCATCTTGATGCCCGAAATGCTGTTAGAAGAGGGCTCGTGAGTTAATTGTCAGATCTGCTAGTTGATCTTAGACTTTTGTCTTTTTTGCCATGATTGTTGTGTGCATGATATGCATGTGAGTCCTTCATATGTTTTGTTAAGCATCTTGTTATCTTTCCAGAGGTGCAACCCATGCATTTTTAGGATGTGTGTGGTGACTTGTACAAGCTTGCAAAGAGAGGCACCCGGTAAATCTGTTTTCAGGGACTTAGTAGTTTTCACCAAGTCTGGGATTATTTAGTTCATGATGCCATATGTTCATGCTATTTCCTAGTGATCCGTGCCTCTTTTGAGGATGATCAGTAAAGGAGTTTTGTTAATCTTGTTATGCTCTATCCATCCATGTCTTTTTTTTGCATATATGGAGTACCCTAGCTTGAGTCAATCGAGCTCTACTTTTGCTTCATTGTGAATCTGGGCAGATCGTCAACTTGTTTGCGATTTTACCGATGTTATCGTACTTGATCCATGCATGCTATGCCATTGTTCTTGCCATGTCTAGCTAGAATTTTGTGCCTTCTTAATGGATATATGCTTGCCTTGCCATGACTTGCACCGTAGTGAGTGCATCGAGCTCGTTTAGATGCCTTCGTGAGTTATATTTCAGCATGTCTCAGTTTTCACCAAGTCTGAAAACTGATTGTGTTTTAGCTATGTTCGTGTGCTTGTTAGTATATTTTGTGATCCCTTTTGGCCCGAGGTCACTTGGGGACTTTTGTTAAGCTTGTTGAGTAGCTCCATGCCATGTTTTTCTTTGTCATGTTCAGGTCCTGTAGCATGTTGTTTTGCTGCTCCGAAGAGGGCTTCATGATCTGAAATTCCAGACAAGTGTTAATTTCACTAAGTCTGAAATCTGTTTTTGCATTTGCGTTTTTGCCATGCTTGTTTGAACCTCTTAATGGATGAATTGGCCGTGGCTCAGTGCTAGTATTTTGTTAAGCATCTTGAATGCTTCCCTGCCATGTATTTTGTTGCCATGTTTGATTGCTGTAGCATGTTCATTTCATTGCATTTAGATGCCTACTTGCTGTAAATCGCAGACCGGTGTCATAATTGAATCGCTTGCCATTTCCAAACCGTAACTCCGATTCCGGCGTTCTTTATATCGTTTTCAAGCGATTTCATCCCATCTTTCCAGTGGCACGCTTGGTTTTCCAAGTTAAGGCCAGGTTCATGCATTTCCTATCACATCTTGCATTTTGCATCCCGCATCACATCCCGCATAGCATACCATCATTGCATATTATTGTTTGAGTTTGCACGTGGTTGATTGTATCCTTGTTGCTTGTTTGTCTTGTTTGGGTAGAGCCGGGAGACGAGTTCGCTAACGAGGAGCCCGTTGAGTTTGCTTTCGAGGATCCAGTCAACTCTGACAACTTTGCAGGCAAGATGATCATACCCTCGAAATCACTACTATCTTTGCTATGTTAGTTTGCTCGCTCTTTTGCTATGCCAATGCTACGATGCCTACCACTTGCTTGTCAGCCTCCCAAATTGCCATGTTCATCCTCTAACCCACCATTGTCCTAGCAAACCGTTGATTGGCTATGTTACCGCTTTGCTCAGCCCCTCTTATAGTGTTGTTAGTTGCAGGTGAAGATTGGAGACCGTTCCTTGTTGGAACATTTATTTACTTGTTGGGATATCATTATATTGCTATGTTATCTTAATGCATCTATATACTTGGTAAAGGGTGGAAGGCTCGGCCTCTCGCCTAGTGTTTTGTTCCACTCTTGCCGCCCTAGTTTCCGTCATATCGGTGTTATGTTCCCGGATTTTGCGTCCCTTACGCGGTTGGGCTATAATGGGAACCCCTTGATAGTTTGCCTTGATTAAAGCTTTTCCAGCAATGCCCAACATTGGTTTTACCATTTGCCACCTAGCCTCTTTTTCCCTTGGGTTTCCAGAGCCCGAGGGTCATCTTATTTTAACCCCCCGGGCTAGTGCTCCTCTGAGTGTTGGTCCAACTGTCAGCTGCCGGTGGCCACCAAGGGCAACTCTAGGCTGGCCTACCCGCACCTAGGACAATCTGAGTGTGCCCTGAGAAAGAGATATGTGTAGCTCCTATCGGGATTTGTCGGCACATTCGGGCGGTGTTGCTGGTCTTGTTTTAACCTGTCGAAATGTCTTGTTGTACCGGGATACCGAGTCTGATCGGAATGTCTCGGGTGGAGGTCTATTCCTTCGTTGACCGTGAGGGCTTGTTATGGGCTAAGTTGGGACCCCCTACAGGGATTGATCTTTCGAAAGCCGTGCCCGCGGTTATGGGCAGATTGGAATTTGTTAATGTCCGGTTGTAGATAACTTGAACCTTAATTTAATTAAAATGAATCAACTGAGTGTGTTATCGTGATGGCCCCTTCTCGGCAGGAGCCCGGGAAGTGGACACGGTGTTGGAGTTATGTTTGCGCAGGTTGCTCTCTAGATTCTCACTCGCGCTTTGCCTCCTCTTCTCGCTCTCTTTTGCGAATAAGTTAGCCACCATATATGCTAGTCGCTTGCTGCAGCTCCACATATATTTACCCTACCCTACCTATTAAGCTTAAATAGTCTTGATCGCGAGGGTGCGAGATTGCTGAGTCCCTGTGGCTCACAGATTACTATTACACCAGATGCAGGGACAAATGATACAGCTCCAGATGGCGCGCTTGAGCTCAAGTGGGAGTACGACGAGGATTCTCAGTGTTACTATGTTTCTTTTACTGATGATCAGTAGTGGTGCCCAGTTGGGGTGATCGGGACCTATGTCGCTTGTTGGGTTGTCTTTTATTTTGGCGCCGTAGTCGGGCCATGAGTGCTTGGTTGATGTATGTTATTTATGTACTTTGATGTGACGTGGCGAGTGTAAGCCAACTATGTATCTCCTCTTTTATTCTATATATTACATGGGATGTTGTGATGATTGCCTAACTTGCGACATTGCTTTCAATGCGGTTATGTCTCTAAGTCGTGCCTCGACACATGGGAGCTATAGCCGCATCGAGGGCGTTACAAGTTGGTATCAGAGCCTTCCCCGACCTTAGGAGCCCCCACCGATAGATCGTTTTTAGCGGCCGAGTTGTGTCTAGAAAAATGTTTTGAGTCATTTAGGAATTATATATCGGAGAGTTAGGAATTCTTTTTACCTCCCAGTCTCCTCATCGCTCTGGTAAGGCATCCTGACATAGAGTTTTGACGCTTCTCTTCTCAAATTTCACTAATTTTTTTTAGGATCGCGCGAGTATCTTGGAATCGTTCCGATGGCTTATGATGAGAACATTGTCTTGGTGCCTCCTGTCAGGGGTTTAGTGGAAGTGTCCCGGGGAGTTGAGCTCTGAGGTGTTGTCATCATAATTTTATCGTTGCAATTCCGGAATACTTGAGATATGTTCGCCGACATTGAAAATCTCTTTTATGCAGTTCGTTGGTGAGATAACCTCGATGCCACCCAGTACTGGGGCGGGAGTTCGGGAGTATCACCATAACTTGTATAATGGATGCTTTTCGAAGGTTGAGGTGGGTGGTTTCCGATGGTTTCTTGGTTATGTGTTGAAGGATGGATACAGCTGGATGTAGGATTTGCTAGTTTGGGTGAGATATTATGCTTCCCCTGTATCCCCAACACCTGATTGCATAACCGGAAAGTTTCGGGAGTTTCATAGGTGGGAATTCAAGTAGCTCTTAGGATATCTTTCCGACAGATGTATGATATGAAATTGGGGTTGGACGTCTAGTGGTCCGCCTATTCACGGTCGATTTTACAGTGGTCTCGTTGTGTCTTAAAGAGTCCTTGGCTATGCTGACTCGGGGACGCTTCGTATGTCATGTGCACTGCCTTGTACATGATGGTGTTGTACGATCGAGCCCGTGTAGGTCCCACCACGAAAACTTCGGACGAAATCTCTATCATATGTTTGTTCCGGCTTATTCCGCAAGCCAATCCTTTGTTTTGAGTTGTGGTATTCAAGTGGCTTCGAAGTCATATGTTGATTCCATACCTTGTTGAATTACTTTGTCTACCTAATTCTACGTGGCTTCACAATTTAGGGATATGTGACCACTTCAAGAGAAATGCATTCGTTCATTTTGTTTGGATGTGAAGACTTTATGTTGCAATTTTCATTCCGTTGGTTTCAGCTTCATTTATCTGTCTATGTGCTAACGGTGGTCAACCTCTTCAGGATGGCTCCCGCTAAGAGCACCAGTCAGAGCCAGAATCAAGATCCGCCACCACCTCCACCTCCTCCGGAGGCTTGGCAAGCTGTGATGGCCGCAACCAATGCAAACACATAGTTGATCATGCAAATCCTCCAAGAGCGCAATCAAGGCAGTCAAGGGAATCAAGGCAACAATCAGAACCATTTTGCTACACTGAACCAGTTCCTTGCTAATGGGCCGAAGACGTTCAGCAATTGTGTTGAGGCAACCGATGCTGACGATTGGCTAGTGGATCTGTGTAAGCATTTTGAATGCAGCAACGTCAAGCCTGAAGATTTCGTCAAGTTCGCTTCCTTCCAACTCAAAGATCAGGCTGCAGAGTCGTTCCAGCAGTACAAGGATTCCAGAGGTGGACGTCTGATCACTTGGGATGATTTTCGTCGAGATTTCCGAGCCCATCACATCCCTCAGAGTGTGACTGAAAGCAAACGTGAGTAATTCCGCAACTTGAAGCAAGGCTCTTTGTCTGTCTATGACTACAACAAGTTGTTCCAGAAGCTCGCCCGCTTTGCCAAGCAGGACGTACCTGATGAGAAGAGCATGATATACCAGTTCAGGGGTGGTCTCAGAGAAGAAATTCAGCTCGCTCTTGTCCTCTTTGAGCCGTTGAGGTACGATGAGTTCTACAACATGGCACTGAAGCAAGAAGCCGCTCAGTTGAGGTGTGATGCTTCCAAGAAGCGAGTCAGAGATGCTACTCCTTCTTCCTCTACTCAAGTGGCCAAGCAGCAGAAGTTTTGGCTTCCTCCTCCTCCGTTTCGTCAGCCGTATCAGAAGAGAAAAGGTGGCAGTGGTTCTTCCCACCCACCCAACCCTGGCTTTCAGAACAAGACTTTGTCTCAAGCTCCAAGATCGAGTGCTCCGTACCACCGTCCGCTTTCAGAGGTCACATGCAACAAGTGCCGACAGAAGGGTCACTACGCCAACAAGTGTTTCAACCAGAGGCGTCTTCCTCCTCCTCCTCCTATGAGATCGGCAAGTACAGCTGTGGTCAAGCATAACCCCAAGCACGCCAAGGTCAACTTGCTGAATGCAGCTCAGGCAGAGGACTTGCCAGATGTGATCATGGGTAACCTTCCTGTTAATGATATTCCTGCAAAAGTTCTTTTTGACACGGGTGCATCGCATTGTTTCATCTCGAGGCCATTTACATCTAGGCATGAATTGGTTTCACAAGTTCTACCTAGTCCATTAGCAGTTGTTTCTCCTGGTGAGCGCATGCAGGCTAACTCCATCGTTCCGGATGTTACTATCACCTTGGGTGACTACAAGTTTCTGGCTTCTCCAATGGTTCTTGGTGATTCAGATATCGATCTTATTCTCGGGATGGACTGGCTCTCTAAGCACAAGGCTTAGCTCGATTGTGCAGCCAGGCAGATTTAATTGACTCATTCGTCTGAGGATGTCATTGTCTTTTCCGCTCGGGATGATACAATCCAGTTGTTTTCTCTCAATGAGAAGGGTGAATTGGATGCTATTTCGCAAATTCCAGTCGTTTGTGAGTATCAAGACGTCTTCCCAGAAGAGCTCCCAGGAATGCCTCCGCACCGGCCAGTTGAATTTGTTATTGATATTGAGCCCGGTACGGAACCTGTGTGCAAGCGTCCTTACAAGCTCGGACCTGAAGAGTTGAAGGAGCTGAAGAAGCAACTCGATATCCAAGAAAGAATGGGTCTCATCCGGCCTAGTTCTTCTCCGTGGGGTTGTGGTGTTCTTTTTGTGAAGAAGAAGTATGGAACGGACCGACTTTGTGTTGATTACCGTCCATTGAACAAGAAGACCATCAAGAACAAATACCCACTTCCCAACATCAATGAGCTATTCGAACAACTCAAGGGTGCCCAAGTATTCTCCAAGCTTGATCTACGTATGGGTTATCACCAGATTCGTATCCGTGGGCAAGATATTCCCAAGACGGCTTTCAGGACAAGCTATGGGTCATATGAATACACTGTCATGTCTTTTGGCCTCGTCAACGCTCCTCCGACGTTCTCTCGCATGATGAACTTCATCTTCAACCCCTACACCAATGACTTCGTTTTGGTCTATCTCGACGACATTCTGGTTTTCTCCAAGAACAAGGAAGATCATGCCAAGCACTTGCGTTTGGTTCTTGATAAGCTGAGGGAACACCAGTTCTACGCCAAGTTCTCCAAGTGTGAATTTTGGCTCGATGAGGTTCTTTATCTTGGTCATATCATCTCTGCCAAGGGCATTGCCGTGAATCCTGAGAAGGTGTCTGCAATTGTTAATTGGGAACCTCCTCAGAACGTGAAGCAACTCCGTAGCTTCCTCGGTCTCGCAAGCTATTGCCGAAGATTCGTTGAAAACTTTTCTAAGATCGCGAAGCCTCTCTCAAATCTTCTTCAGAAGCACGTCAAGTACGTTTGGTCTCCGGAGTGTGATATTGCTTTCAACACTTTGAAAGAGAAATTGATCACTGCTCCAGTTCTGACTCCGCCTGATGAATCCAAGCCGTACGAGGTCTTTTGTGATGCCTCTCTCCAAGGTCTTGGCGCTGTATTGATGCAAGAGAAGAAAGTTGTTGCTTATACCTCTCGCTAGTTGAAGCCCAATGAGAAGAACTACCCCACTCATGATCTCGAGTTGGCGGCAGTTGTGCATGCTCTTTTGACTTGGAGACATCTTCTATTGGGAAGAAAAGTGGACATTTTCACTGATCACAAGAGTCTCAAGTACATCTTCACTCAGCCTAATCTCAACCTCAGGCAAACTCGATGGGTCAAAATGATTCAAGAGTATAATCCGAGTATCGAGTATACTCCAGGCAAGGCCAATGTGATTGCTAACGCTTTGAGCAGGAAAGCATATTGCAACAGTCTGATTCTGAAGCCTTATCAACCTGAGCTTTGTGAAGCTTTCCGCAAACTTAATCTGCAAATTGTCCCTCAAGGTTTCCTCGCCAACCTTCAAGTCTCTCCTACCTTGGAAGACCAGATTCACCAAGCCCAGCTTCTTGATGCTATGGTGAAAAAGGTGAAGATTGGGATTGCCAAGAGTCAGTCCAAGTACAAGTGCTACCGCCTTGATGACAAGGACACTCTCTTCTTCGAGGATCGAATTGTTGTGCCCAAAGGTGAACTTCGTAAAGTGATCATGAACGAGGCTCACAACTCTCTCCTCTCCATCCACCCTGGGAGCACGAAGATGTATCAGGATCTTAAGCAAGCTTATTGGTGGACTCGAATGAAGCGCGAGATCGCTCAATTCGTGAATGAATGTGATGTCTGCAAAAGACTGAAGGCAGAACACCAAAGGCCAGCAGGTCTCCTCCAACCTCTTGCCATTCCAGAATGGAAGTTTGACCACATTGAAATGGACTTCGTGACTGGGTTTCCAAAGTCCAAGCGTGGCAATGATGCTATATTCGTTTTCATCGACAAGCTCACCAAAGTGGCTCACTTTCTGCCTATCAAAGAGTCGATCACTGCAGCTCAATTGGCGGAACTCTATACCTCTCGAATTGTCTCTCAGCACGGTATTCCTCAAGTGATATCTTCAGACCATGGCAGCATCTTTACCTCCAAGTTTTGGGATTCTTTTTAGAAGGCCATGGGCACCAACATCCGCTTCAGCACTGCTTTCCATCCTCAAACAAGCGGTTAAGTCGAGCGTGTCAACCAGATTCTTGAAGATATGCTCAGGGCTTGTGTGATCTCCTTCGGCATGAAGTGGGAGGATTGTCTTCCTTATGCTGAATTCTCATACAACAATAGTTTTCAAGCAAGTTCGGGCAAGGCCCCATTGGAAATTCTATATCGTAGGAAATGCCGTACCCCTCTCAACTGGTCTGAAACTGGTGAACGTCAGCTGCTGGGTAATGACTTAATCACAGAGGCAGAAGAAATGTGCAAAGTCATTCGTGATAACCTCAAAGCAGCCCAATCCCGCTAGAAGAGCTACTATGATTGTAAGCACCATGATTTGGCTTTCGAGATCGGAGATCATGTTTACCTCCGCGTCTCTCCTATGAAAGGGACTCGTCGCTTCGGTATCAGAGGGAAGCTTGCCCCTAGATACGTGGGACCTTTCAAGATTGTCAGCAAGAGAGGCGACCTCGCCTATCAACTCGAGCTTCCATCAAACTTTGCAAATGTTCATGATGTGTTCCATGTCTCTCAGCTCCGAAAGTGCTTCAAGACGCCTGACCGCACCGTCAACTTCGAGGACATTGAGCTCCAAGAAGATCTCTCCTATCGTGAGCACCCAGTTGCAATCCTTGAAGAGACTGAACGCAGGACTCGCAACAAGTCTATCAATTTTCTCAAAGTAAAGTGGTTACACCATTCCGACCGTGAAGCTACCTGGGAACGCGAGGATGACCTCCGTTCTGAGTACCCGGAGTTCTTTCAGTCCTAGATCTCGGGACGAGATCTTTTCGTAGTGGTGGAGTGTTGTAACGCCCCAGACATAACTTTCCCAATTTGTACTCCAACTCTTGCCGTTTTCGGCGTTAAGTTATATTTATTTCTCGGGTTCAGGTTTTTGTCTCCGTGTGTTGTTATCGATGTCATGCATCTCATATCATGTCATTATGTGCATTGCATTTGCATACGTGTTCATCTCATGCATTCGAGCATTTTCCCCGTTGTCCGTTTTGCATTCCGGTGCTTCGTTCTCCTCCGGTGGTCATTTCTACCTTTCTTTCGTGTGTGGGGATTAAACATTTCCGGATTGGACCGAGACTTGCCAAGCGGCCTTGGTTTACTACCGGTAGACCGCCTGTCAAGTTTCGTACCATTTGGACTTCGTTTGACACTCCAACGGTTAACCGAGGGACTGAAAAGGCCTCGTGTGTGTTGCAGCCCAACACCCCTCCAATTTGGCCCAAAACCCACCAAACTTTGCTCCATCATCTAGAGCGTTCGATCACGATCGCGTGGCCGAAAACCGCACCTCATTTGGACTCTCCTAACTCCACTTATGCCTATAAATACACCCCCTCCAAATTCGGATCTCTCCCTTCCCCCGAAACCCTAAATCCTCTCTCTCCGCGCGCCGGACAACGTCCGCCGGCGCCGGACGTGTCCGCCTGCCCGCCAGCGCCACGTGTCGCCTCCCTATTCACCGAGCCTCCCGGTCCACATCGCCGCTCCCGCTGGCCTGCAGGCCCACGTGCGGCCCTCCCCAGCCCCCGCGCGCGCCCCCGCGCCCGACGCCTGGTGCCCCGTCTTCCCCGACCCCGGTGGCCGCGCCACCACGGATCCACGCCGCCGGCTTCCCCGACCTTCGCCTCCCGTCGCCGCCTCGCGGGCTGCCAGCGCCGCCTCACCCGGCCCCCGCCGCGGGCGACCCCGCCTCGCCGACCCATCCGGCGCCCGACGCCGCCCTTCGCCGTCGCCGGCCGACCCCGGTGCCGACCCCGGCCTCTCCCCTCCATCTCCGGCGAGCCGGCCAAGCTCCGGCCATCCTCGTCTCGCGCGCCCGGTGAACAGTGGTGAACAGTGCTTCAGATCCAGATCCGGATCCAAACCCTAGGGGTTGACTTTTTCCCTCTCCCTCTAAATTTTCGAGCAAACTTTGACCTGCCATATCTCCGCATCCGTAGCTCCGATTTGGACTTATAGTATATCAAAACGTTCGTCTCGACGAGTACATCATTTCATTCCATTGCATCATTTTCATTTTAGTTCATCTTGATGCCCGAAATGCTGTTAGAAGAGGGCTTCGTGAGTTAATTGTCAGATCTGCTAGTTCATCTTAAACTTTTGTCATTTTTGCCATGATTGTTGTGTGCATGATATGCCTGTGAGTCCTTCATATGTTTTGTTAAGCATCTTGTTATCTTTCCAGAGGTGTAACCCACGCATTTTTAGGATGTGTGTGGTGACCTGTGCAAGCTTGCAAAGAGAGGCACCCGGTAAATCTGTTTTCAGGGACTTTGTAGTTTTCACTAAGTCTGGGATTATTTAGTTCATGATGCCATATGTTCATGCTATTTCCTAGTGATCCATGCCTATTTTGAGGATGATCAGTAAAGGAGTTCTGTTAATCTTGTTATGCTCTATCCATCCATGTCTTTGTTTGCATATATGGAGTACCCTAGCTTGAGTCAATCGAGCTCTACTTTTGCTTCGTTGTGAATCTGGGCAGATCATCAACTTGTTTGCGATTTTGCCGATGCTATCGTAGTTGATCCATGCATGCTCTGCCATTGTTCTTGCCATGTCTAGCTAGAATTTTGTGCCTTCTTAATGGATATATGCTTGCCTTGCCATGAGTTGCACCATAGTGAGTGCATCGAGCTCGTTTAGATGCCTTCGTGAGTTATATTTCAGCATGTCTCAGTTTTCACTAAGTCTGAAAACTGATTGTGTTTTAGCTATGTTCGTGTGCTTGTTAGTATATTTTGTGACCCCTTTTTGCCCGAGGTCACTTGGGGACTTTTGTTAAGCTTGTTGAGTAGCTCCATGCCATGTCTTTCTTTGTCATGTTCAGGTCCTGTAGCATGTTGTTTTGCTGCTCCGAAGAGGGCTTCATGATCTGAAATTCCAGACAAGTGTTAATTTCACTAAGTCTGAAATCTGTTTTGCATTTGCGTTTTTGCCATGCTTGTTTGAACCTCTTAATGGATGAATTGGCCATGGCTCAGTGCTAGTCTTTTGTTAAGCATCTTGAATGCTTCCCTGCCATGCATTTTGTTGCCATGTTTGATTTCTGTAGCATGTTCATTTCATTGCATTTAGATGCCTACTTGCTGTAAATCGCAGACCGGTGTCATAATTGAATCGCTTGCCATTTCCAAACCGTAACTCCGATTCCGGCGTTCTTTATATCGTTTTCAAGCAATTTCATCCCATCTTTCCAGTGGAACGCTTGGTTTTCCATGTTCAGGCCAGGTTCATGCATTTCCTGTCACATCTTGCATTTTGCATCCCGCATCGCATCCCGCATAGCATACCATCATTGGATATTATTGTTTGAGTTTGCACATGGTTGATTGTATCCTTGTTGCTTGTTTGTCTTGTTTGGGTAGAGCCGGGAGACGAGTTCGCTAATGAGGAGCCCGTTGAGTTTGATTTCGAGGATCCAGTCAACTCTAACAACTTTGCAGGCAAGATGATCATACCCTCGAAATCACTACTATCTTTGCTATGCTAGTTTGCTCGCTCTTTTGCTATGCCAATGCTACGATGCCTACCACTTGCTTGTCAGCCTCCCAAATTGCCATGTTCTGCCTCTAACCCACCATTGTCCTAGCAAACCGTTGATTGGCTATGTTACCGCTTTGCTCAGCCCCTCTTATAGCGTTGTTAGTTGCAGGTGAAGATTGGAGACCGTTCCTTGTTGGAACATTTATTTACTTGTTGGGATATCATTATATTGCTATGTTATCTTAATGCATCTATATACTTGGTAAAGGGTGGAAGGCTCGGCCTCTCGCCTAGTGTTTTGTTCCACTCTTGCCGCCCTAGTTTCCGTCATATCGGTGTTATGTTCCCGGATTTTGCGTCCCTTACGCGGTTGGGCTATAATGGGAACCCCTTGATAGTTTGCCTTGATTAAAGCTTTTCCAGCAATGCCCAACATTTGTTTTACCATTTGCCACCTAGCCTCTTTTTCCCTTGGGTTTCCGGAGCCCGAGGGTCATCTTATTTTAACCCCCCCGGGCCAGTGCTCCTCTGAGTGTTGGTCCAACTGTCAGCTGCCGGTGGCCACCAGGGGCAACTCTGGGCTGGCCTACCCGCACCTAGGACAATCTGAGTGTGCCCTGAGAAAGAGATATGTGTAGCTCCTATCGGGATTTGTTGGCACATTCGGGCGGTGTTGCTGGTCTTGTTTTAACCTGTCGAAATGTCTTGTTGTACCGGGATACCGAGTCTGATCGGAATGTCTCGGGTGGAGGTCTATTCCTTCGTTGACCGTGAGAGCTTGTTATGGGCTAAGTTGGGACCCCCCTGCAGGGATTGATCTTTCGAAAGCCATGCCCCCGGTTATGGGCAGATGGGAATTTGTTAATGTCCAGTTGTAGATAACTTGAACCTTAATTTAATTAAAATGAATCAACTGAGTGTGTTACCGTGATGGCCCCTTCTCGGCAGGAGTCCGGGAAGTGGACACGGTGTTGGAGTTATGTTTGCGCAGGTTGCTCTCTAGATTCTCACTCGCGCCTTGCCTCCTCTTCTCGCTCTCTTTTGCGAATAAGTTAGCCACCATATATGCTAGTCGCTTGCTGCAGCTCCACATATATTTACCCTACCGTACCTATTAAGCTTAAATAGTCTTGATCGCGAGGGTGCGAGATTGCTGAGTCCCTGTGGCTCACAGATTACTATTACACCAGATGCAGGGACAGATGATACAGCTCCAGATGGCGCGCTTGAGCTCAAGTGGGAGTACGACGAGGATTCTCAGCGTTACTATGTTTCTTTTCCTGATGATCAGTAGTGGTGCCCAGTTGGGGTGATCGGGACCTATGTCGCTTGTTGGGTTGTCTTTTATTTTGGCGCCGTAGTCAGGCCATGAGTGCTTGGTTGATGTATGTTATTTATGTACTTTGATGTGACGTGACGAGTGTAAGCCAACTATGTATCTCCCCTTTTATTCTATATATTACATGGGATGTTGTGATGATTGCCTAACTTGCGACATTGCTTTCAATGCGGTTATGTCTCTAAGTCGTGCCTCGACACGTGGGAGCTATAGCCGCATCGAGGGCGTTACAAGTCCACCTTTTCCTAGTTGCCCCGCTTTATGTTCGATGACTCGATCACGTGATCGTTGTCCAGGCCCCGACACCGCACGTCACCCCCTAGTTGTATGACTCTGCAGAGTTACCATTGAGTGCCGAGGGTGGAACCTCTTACATCACTCCTGATGAGGTCTCTGTAGTGTAGCTATACGGTCGAGGTCATCGAGGGTGATTTCCTCCTTAACCACTTCCGTTACGGCTCTGTCATGCAATACCTCAAGTGTGAACCTCGAGGGTGGATCCTCTTACGTTCACCTTGATGATAAACATCGAGTGGAATTCACCGGGGGTGATTCCTCGGGTTTTCCCCTTGGTGTTAGACACAATTACTATGGTTACTATGACTTTACATGGAACCATGTTACTAAAGACGGGTCGGCCCTGAGGGGTACCCGCGTGAGCTTAATAGTGGGTGATGTGGAGTCGGGTTGACCTGGAAGGTGCCCCGAGATACTTACGAGGCATGTCCGGGCATTCTTAGCCCTTGCCGCAAGTACTCCAGATGGGGCGACGGGGTCACATCGATCGTGAGTCTCTGCTCGTTACCACGTGCTCCTAATCCACTACAATTTGGATATTTGATCCGAGGGGCCTTTGGCCTGATAGCACTAACCATCATGTGGGAATTGTATGGGTGTTCTACATTGTATACATCAGCCGAAGATTAATAGACGTCAGCGATTGAGCGGCGCACGCCGGGTTGGACTGCGTAAGCTCCTGCCTTGTTGAAGGAGGTAGCTAGGTCTGCTCACCAGCCGCGTACGCAACATGCAGGAGTTCCCGGGGAGATGGCCCATGACCCCTGGGGCATACGTTTAGTCCGACGTGCTGGCCTCTCTATTAAGCCTAGGTCGGGTTGCGGCGTATTGTTTGGCTCAGGCCGGGCATGACCCAGGAAAGTGTGTCCGGCCAGAGTTAATCGAGCGTGGTGGGTAAGTTGGTGCACCCCTGCAAGGAAGAAAACATCTATCGATAGCCTGCCCTACGGTAACGGACACTTGGAGTTGTATCCCGATCGATACAACTAGAACTGGATACTTGTGATGAGAACTGGATGGTGATGAGAATTGGAATGTGTTGACACTTGGATAGTATGGTTCTGGGATTGCTTTCTCACAGGGAGTCGAGAAAGGATCTCCGGCCGAGGTTGATAACACTTCTACTACTTTACTTTATGCTACTCTACTCCCTCCTGTTGCTGCAAGATGGTGGTTTCCAGAAGATGCTTGTCTTCGATAGGCTAGGCTTTCCCCTTCCCTTCTGGCATTCTGCAGTTTAGTCCACAGATACAACCCATTCCTTTGATACAGATGCATACTTAGTTTAGATCTGATGTAAGTCTTGCGAGTACTTTGGATGAGTACTCACGGTTGCTTTTCTACTTCTTTTTCCCCCATACCCGATTGTTGCGACCAGATGACGGATCCCAGGAGCCAGACGACGCCACTGATGACTACTACTACCCGGAGGATGCCTACTACTACGTGAAGACCACAAACGACTAGGAGTAGTTAGGAGACTCCCAGGAAGGAGGCCTTGACTTTTTGATCGTTGTTGCTTTTGTGCTAGCCTTCTTAAGGCAAACTTGTTTAACTCATGTCTGTACTCATATAATGTTGCTTCCGCCAACTCTTGTGTATTCGAGCTTATGTATTCGAGCCCTCGAGGCCCCTGGCTTGTAATATAAAGCTTGTATTATTTTAATTTGTGTCTAGAGTTGTGTTGTGATATCTTCCCATGAGTCCTTGATCTTAATTGTACACATTTGCGTGTATGATTAGTGTATGATTGAATCGAGGGCATCACAATCTATTAACAGTCATTTGCAGAATTAATTTGAGCTCTCTATTACTCAATTTTACTTGACCACTAGACTGAGGGCGATAAGGGGATGCAATTCTATGATTAACATCATACTTAGCAAGCATTTTACGGAAAGCACCATGAATAAAATGTGAACAACCATCAGTCATTAAGTATCTAGGGACTCCAAATCTTGGAAAAATAACTTCTTTAAGCATTTTAATAGAACTGTTATGATCAGCACTACTAGTTGGAATAGCTTCTACCCACTTAGTAACGTAATCAATAGCAACTAAAATATGTGTATATCCATTAGAGGAAGGAAAAGGTCCCATATAGTCAAAGCCCCAAACATCAAATGGTTCAATAACGAGTGAATAGTTCATAGGCATTTCTTGACGTCTACTAATATTACCAATTCTTTGACATTCATCACAAGATAAGACAAACTTACGGGAATCCTTGAAGAGAGTAGGCCAATAAAAACCAATTGCAATACCTTATGTGCAGTTCTATCTCTAGCATGGTGTCCTCCATAAGCTTCGGAGTGACACTTGTGTAGGATATGTTCCTGTTCATGCTCAGGTACACAACGTCTAATAACACCATCTACTCCTGTTTTATAAAGATGTGGGTCATCCCAAAAGTAATGCCTTAAATCATAGAAGAACTTTTTCTTTTGCTGGTATGTGAAACTAGGTGGTATAAACTTAGCAACAATGTAATTAGCATAATCAGCATTCCATGGAGCAGTATGAGAAGCATTTATGACATTTAATTGCTCATCAGGAAAGCTATCATCAATAGGTAGTGGGTCATCAAGCACATTTTCTAACCTAGACAAGTTGTCTGCAACGGGGTTCTCAGCTCCCTTTCTATCAACAATATGTAAGTCAAATTCTTGTAGCAAGAGAACCCATCTAATAAGTCTAGGTGTAGGATAGAAAGTATGTCTAGAGGGGGGGGGGGGTGATTAGACTACTTGACCAAATAAAAATCTAGCCTTTTCCCAATTTTAGTTCTTGGCAGATTTTAGCTATCTTAGCACAAGTCAAGCAATCTCCACACAATTCAAGCAAGAATGCAAAAGAGTATATGAGCAGCGGAAAGTAAAGCATGCAACTTGCAAGAATGTAAAGGGAAGGGTTTGGAGGATTCGAACGCAATTGGAGACACGGATGTTTTTGTCGTGGTTCCGATAGGTGGTGCTATCGTACATCCACGTTGATGGAGACTTCAACCCACGGAGGGTAACGGTTGCGCGAGTCCACGGAGGGCTCCACCCACGAAGGGTCCACGAAGAAGCAACCTTGTCTATTCCATCATGACCGCCACCCACGAAGGACTTGCCTCACTAGCGGTAGATCTTCATGAAGTATGCGATCTCCTTGCCCTTACAAACTCCTTGGTTCAACTCCACAATCTTGTCGGAGGCTCCCAAGTGACACCTAGCCAATCTAGGAGACACCACTCTCCAAGAAGTAACAAATGGTGTGTTGATAGTGAACTCCTTGCTCTTGTGCTTCAAATGATAGTCTCCCCAACACTCAAGTCTCTCTCACAGGATTTGGATTTGGTGGAAAGAAGATTTGAGTGGAAAGCAACTTGGGGAAGGCTAGAGATCAAGATTCATATGGTTGGAATGGAATATCTTTACCTCAACACAAGTGTAGGTGGTTCTCTCTCAAAAAATGTGTATTGGAAGTGTAGGTATGTTCTGATGGCTTTCTCCATGAATGAAGAGTGGGTGGAGGGGTATATATAGCCTCCACACAAAATCTAACCGTTACACACAATTTGCCAAACTCGGCGGGACCGAATGGTTAAACTCGGTCGGACCGATTCGGCAAACCTAGTGACCGTTAGGATTTTCGGTGGGACTGAGATGCAACTCGGTAGGACCGATATGGTTAGGGTTAGGGCATAACATAATCTCGGTGTGACCGATTACACAAACTCGGTGGGACCGATTTTGGTAATAAGCTAACCAGAGAGTTGGTCAGGTAAACTCGGTAGGACCGATTCGCTCATCTCGGTGAGACCGAAATGTTACAAAAGGGAAACAGAGAGTTTACGTTGCAATCTCGGTGGGACCGATTGCTCATCTCGGTAAGACCAAAACGTTACGAAGGGAAACAGAGAGATTACAATCCCATCTCGGTGAGACCGAGATCCCTGTCGGTGAGACCGATTTGCTTAGGGTTTGTGGCAGTGGCTATGGCATTTGAAACTCGGTGGCGCCGGATAGAAAGAATCGGTGGGGCCGAGTTTGACTTTTGGTTTAGGTCATATGTGGATGTGGGAAGGTAGTTGAGGATTTTGGAGCATATCACTAAGCACTTTGAGCAAGCAAGCCATTAAGCAACACCTCATCCCTCCTTGATAGTATTGGCTTTTCCTATAGACTGAGTGTGATCTTGGATCACTAAAATATAAAATGTAGAGTCTTGATCTTGAAGCTTGAGCCAAACTTTTTGTCCTTAGAATTTTGAGGGATCCACTTTCCTCATCCATGCCATGCCATTCATTGAGCTTTTCCTGAAATATTAATCTTGGAATAATGTTAGCTCAATGAGCTATATGTTGTTAGGAATTACCAAAACCACCCAGGGATAGTTGTACTTTTACTAGGTTTAGCATCTTTCTTTTCCATAAGATATTTAATAGTAGCATGATCAGTGTGAATAGTTACTTTAGAATCAACAATATAATGTCTGAACTTATCACAAGCAAATACAACTGCTAAGAATTCTTTTTCAGTAGTAGCATAATTTCTTTGAGCATTGTCTAGGGTTTTACTAGCATATTGAATAACGTTTAATTTCTTATCAACTCTTTGCCCTAGAACAACACCTACAACATAATCACTAGCATCACACATAATTTCAAAGGGTAAATTCCAATCAGGTGGCTGAACAATAGGTGCAGAGATCAATGCTTTCTTAAGCATTTCAAATGCTTCTACACAATCATCATCAAAGACAAATGGTATATCTTTTTGTAATAAATTAGTCAGAGGCCGAGAAATTTTTGAGAAGTCCTTAATGAACCTCCTATAAAATCCGGCGTGACCAAGGAAACTTCTTATACCTTTGATGTCCTTGGGGCATGGCATCTTTTCAATAGCATCAACCTTGGCTTTATCAACTTAAATACCTTTTTCAGAAACTTTATTCCCCAGGACAATACCTTCATTAACCATAAAGTGGCACTTTTCCCAATTCAAGACAAGATTAGTTTCTTCACATCTCTACAAAACTCGATCAAGGTTGCCTAAGCAATCATCAATAGAAGATCCATAGACGGAGAAATCATCCATGAAAACCTCACAACTCTTTTCACAAAAGTCAGAGAATATAGCCATCATGCATCTTTGAAACTTAGCAGGTGCATTACATAAACCAAAAGGCATACGTCTATAAGAAAAAGTACCAAAAGGGTAAGTAAAAGTAGTCTTTGATTATGCTTTAGAGACGACCGCATTCGCGTTAAATAGGGCACCATCAAAATCCGTTGAGATGGCACCTTATGAACTATGGTTTGGCAAGAAACCAAAGTTGTCGTTTCTTAAAGTTTGGGGCTGCGATGCTTATGTGAAAAAGCTTCAACCTGATAAGCTCGAACCCAAATCTGAGAAATGTGTCTTCATAGGATACCCAAAGGAAACTGTTGGGTACACCTTCTATCACAGATCCGAGGGCAAGACATTCGTTGCTAAGAATGGATCCTTTCTAGAGAAGGAGTTTCTCTCAAAAGAAGTGAGTGGGAGGAAAGTAGAACTTGATGAGGTAACAGTACCTGCTCCCTTATTGGAAAGTAGTTCATCACAGAAACCGGTTCCTGTGACGTCTACACCAATTAGTGAGGAAGTTAATGATGATGATCATGGAACATCAGATCAAGTTGTTACTGAACCTCGTAGGTCAACCAGAGTAAGATCCGCACCAGAGTGGTACGGTAATCCTGTTCTGGAGGTTATGTTGCTAGACCATGATGAATCTACGAAATATGAAGAAGCGATGGTGAGCCCAGATTCCACAAAATAGCTTGAAGCCATGAAATCTGAGATGGGATCCATGTATGAGAAAAAATTGTGGACTTTGGTTGACTTGACCGATGATCGGCAAGCCATTGAGAATAAATGGATCTTCAAGAAGAAGACTGACGCTGATGGTAATGTTACTGTTTATAAAGCTCGACTTGTTGCAAAAGGTTTTAGACAAGTTCAAGGGATTGGCTACGATGAAACCTTCTCACCTGTAGCGATGCTTAAGTCTGTCCGAATCATGTTAGAAATTGCCGCATTTTATGATCATGAAATTTGGCAAATGGATGTCAAAACTGCATTCCTGAATGGATTTCTGGAAGAAGAGTTGTGTAAGATGCAACCGGAAGGTTTTGTCGATCCAAAGGGAGCTAACAAAGTGTGCAAGCTCCAGGATACATTTATGGACTGGAGCAAGCCTCTCGGAGTTGGAATAAAGGTTTTGATAGTGTGATCAAAGCATATGGTTTTATATAGACTTTTGGAGAAGCCTGTATTTACAAGAAAGTGAGTGGGAGCTCTGTAGCATTTCTGATATTATATGTGGATGACATATTGTTGATTGGATATGATATATAATTTCTGGATAGCATAAAAGGATATTTGAGTAAGAGTTTTTCAATGAAAGATCTCAGTGAAGCTGCTTATATATTGGGCATCAAGATCTATATAGATAGATCGAGACGCTTAATTGGACTTTCACAAAGCACATACACTACAAAAAAAGACACACCCGTGACATTTTGGGCCGAACGAATTTTTTTGTCATACATATGACACTTCTATGATGATAATTGTGACAAAACCCAGTATCATCATAGATGTGGTGGGATCCTACTTCTATGACAAAAAATCATGATAGAAAATGGGCTTTTCGTCCTGGGCGGGCCAGAGACGCAGCTGCATGACATTCTTTGGGCCGTCCATGACGGAAAAAACCATGGTAGAAGCGAGGGCGAGGAAAATTTCGGGGAGTTCCCGGTTACGGTGGGAGGTCAGGGGCCGAGCGATGCACGTTTCTCTCATACACGTACGCGCATGTGTGCAAGGCGTTGGCTCTAACTGAACCCGAGCGAGGCGTTGGGCTCTAACTGAACCCGAGCGATTGCACTGCAGGCTACGCGTTACTGAACCCAAGCGATCGATCGATGGCTGTTAACTGAACCTGATCGAGCGATTCCTTCGCTACTACTACTAACTGAAGCCGATCGATTGGATGAACAGTGAGTGTTGCAGGGGGGTTGGATGAACAGTGAGCGATGGCGTTGCCTCTGGATGAATAGGTCCCCGTGGTGTGGTGGAGGGCTGGATGAACAGTAGACGGTGGAGGGGTGCCCGTGGAGGGGTGGTTGAACAGGACCCCGTGGTGTGGAGGGCTGGATGAATAGTAGACGATGGAGGGGTGGTTGAACAGTAGCAGATGGAGTAGCGCGCGATGGAGGCTGGATGAACAGGAGCCCGTGGAGGCTGGAGGAGGTCGACGGTGGAGATGAATAGTATCCCGTGGAGTCCCGTTTTGCGGAACGCCACACCCCTCCCGATGAACATGACCCCCGTTTCGACCGTAGCGCTCCAACACAAGTCCGTTTCATCTGTTTTGCGGTACACCACACCCCTCCCGATCAACAGGACCCCCGTTTCAAACGTAGGAGGTCCGTTTCGTCCGTTTTGCGGTACGCCAGACCCCTCCCAATGAACAGGATCCCGTTTTGAATGTGGCTGGCCGAACACAAGGCTGTTTCCTCTGTTGTGCCGTACGCCAGGCCTCGTTTCCATCGCCTGTTCCATCCAAGCCCTCCCGATGAACACGACCACGCATTCCGTTCCGACCCAGCCGGTTGGCTCCCACGCGTTCCGTTGCCTCCCGATGAACACGACGCATTCCGTTGCCTCCCATGAACACGACGAATTCCGTTGCCTCCCCATGAACATGATGACGACACTGTTTCTCCGTTCCGACCCAGCCATGTCAACGAGCCCTGGCCGTATGTATGCGCGAGTAGGCGTTCGAGACCCCGCCCGTATGTACACATACGTGGCCATATTTTCTTTCTTGCACCCTGGCCGCTGTACATACGTGTACATGCTACGTGCGCGCCTCTACATCCACCAGTATATATGTATGTACACGTTCACGACCAGAATGACAATGCTACGTACGCTTCGACCAGGTGGGTCCCGACTGTCAGGCACTTCCTTGCGTGCGAAGATGTAGCTGGTGGGTCCCAGCAGTCAGGGGGCAAATTGTTTTTTGCCCAGACGCACTTCCTTGCGTGCGAAGGTGTAGCTGGTGGGTCCCAGCAGTCAGGGGGGAAACATTTTTTTCACGAAATACGGTGGCCTGTCCGGTGGGTCCCCGTTGTTAGGTGGAGGAATAATTATTTTGCGCATAATAAGGAGGCACTTCCCTGCTGCGGCCATGGACCCAGCTGTCAGCGTCTCCACGCACAATACTCTTCTGATAGAAGTCAGTCATTGACCACATTGACCACGCCGCGTCGAGAGCACCACGGCGGTGGACGACGGCGAGGCCTAGGAAGGGGATGATACCGAGGCAGGGAAGACTCAGCAGTTGTTTCCCACGCGGAGGGGAGTATGGCTGTACGAGGGTTTACTGGTTCGTCTGCCATCGCCGGAGAATAACAGCAGGTATGGGTGAGTAGAGGGATGGCTAGGCCAGCGATGGGAGTATGGTGGGGCGGTGAGGCCTGCGCCGCACCACAGCCGGCCGCGGGGAGGAGGGAGCAGGCAGTCCTGCTGGTGCTTGTTTGAGCGGCTGGAGCAGGAAGAGCAGAGATTGAAGAAGCACGACGGCCGTTGGATGGACATCCAACAGTCAGTGCTTGTGCGTCAACCTTTTTTTACGAAAGCCTCAAATCTGTGGAAAACAACATACAACCCATCTGCCATTATTTCTAATAATTTACATCCCATTTGCTAATTCTTAAGGTTTTTTGGAGCCCATATTCTTTTTGTTAGCATTACAGCCCATATTGTGGCCATAGTTAAAAAATTATATGAATTTTTGCATATTTCGGTGCGGTTCGAACTGTTTTTAATCCCGAAATTTCGACTCACATTCAAACTGATTTTAAAAATAAATGTATATCAATATAAAATCCAACAAATTCTCCACGCATAAAAATTAATCTAATTTAAAATCTTGAAATGAAAAAAGATATTTGAAACTAATTGTCGGTTTGATGTGTTTTAAAAATGTACAGCCCATTTCTCATAACTGATGGGCCATTTTCTCGGCCAGCCGAATGAAAGCTCTCCTTGTCTTGAAAGATTTGCAGCCCAACAGGCCTGACAAAGCGACTTACTTGGCAAATCACAAAAAAACTGGGTTGTGGCCGTGGACCCAGCTGTCAGCCTCTCCACGTACAGTACTCTTCCGATGGAAGTCCTTCCTTGACCACGTTGACCACGCCGCGCGGAGAGCACCACGGCGGTGGACGACGGTGAGGCCTAGGAAGGGGATGACACGGAGCTGGGGAAGATGCGGCAGTGGAAGCCCACGCGGAGAGGAGTACGAGGGTTCACTGGTTCGGCTACGGTGTGAGGCTGCCGTCGCCGCAGGGCCTGGCCAGCGGTGGGAATAGTAGGGGCGATGAGGCCTCCGCGACAGCATAGCTGGCCACGGGAGGCAGGAGCATGCAGCACGACCGGTGCTGCTTTGGGCGGCTGGAGCAAGAAGACCAGAGGTTGAAGAAGCACTACGGCCGTTGGATGGACATCGTACGGTCACTAGAGCTAGAATCGTTCATATTGACTAAGTTGACAAAGCCCTTCGTCCCAGTCAACTTAGTAGGCCCACAAGTCAGCCTCCCACCAAGGTGGGTCCCAGCTATTCGGGGGAGTATTCATTTTTTGTGCGTAATAAGGAGGCACTTCCGGTGGGTCTGAGCTGACAGCGGGGGGGGGGGGGGGGGACATTTTTTTCGCGAAATACGGTGGCCCGTCCGATGGGTCCCAGCAGTCAGGGGGAAACGATTTTTTTCGCAAAATACTGGTGGCCTGTCCGGTGGGTCCCCGCTGTCAGGTGGAGGAATAATTATTTTCCGCGTAATAAGGAGGCACTTCCTTGCGGCTGTCATGGACCCAGCTGTCAGCCTCTCCACGTACAGTACTCTTCCGATGGAAGTCGATCGTTGACCACATTGACCACACCGCGCCGAGAGCACCACGGAGGTGGACGACGGCGAGGCCTAGGAAGGGGACGACGCGGAGCCGAGCAAGACGCGGCAGTGGATGCCCACGCAGAGAGGAGTACGAGCATTCATTGGTTCGGCTGCGGTGTGAGGCTGCCGTCGCCGCAGAATGACAGGGGGTGTGGGTGAGTGGAGGGATGGCCTGGCCAGTGGTGGGAGTAGTATGGGGGCGGTGAGGCCTCCGCGGTAGCACAGCCGGCCACGGGAGGCAGGAGCAGGCGGCACGACCGGCGCTGCTTTGGGCGGCTGGAGCAAGAAGACCAGAGGTTGAAGAAGCACTATGGCCGTTGGATGGACATCATACGGTCACTGGAGTATTGACTAAGTTGACAAAGCCCTCCGTCCCCATCAACTTAGTAGGCCAACAAGTCAGCCCAACAATATGGTGGGTCCCAGCTAGCAGGGGGTATTCATTTTTTTGGGCGTAATAAGGAGGCACTTCCTTGCGTGTGAAGATATAGCTGGTGGGTCTGACCTGTCAGCGGGGGGGGGGGGGGACGTTTTTTTTTTGCGAAATACAGAGGCCCTTCCTGTGGGTCCTAGGTGTCAGGTGGACGAATCATTATTTTGCGTGTAATAAGGAGGCATTTCCTTGCGTGCGGCTGTGGACCCAGCTGTCAGCCTCTCCACGTATAGTCCACTTCCGATGGATGTCGTTCATTGACCACGTTGACCAGGCCACGCCGAGAGCACCAGGGCAGTGGACGATGGCGAGGCCTAGGAAGGGAACAACATGGATCCAGGGAATACTTGGTAGTTGTATCCCACGCGAAGGAGTACGAGGGTTTACTGGTTTGTCTGCCGTCGCCGGAGAATAACAACATGTGTGGGTGAGTAGAGGGATGGCTAGGCCAGCGATGGGAGTACGGTGGGGCAGTGAGGCCTGCGCGGCAGCATAGCCGGCCGCGGGAGGAGGGAGCAGGCAGTCCCGCCGGCACTTGGTTGAGCGGCTGGAGCATGAAGAGCAGAGATTGAAGAAGCACGACGACCGTTGGATGGACATCCAATAGTCACTGCTCTCGTGTGTTGACTAAGTTGACAGGGTGTTGCGTGTGCGTCAACCTTTTTTTATGAAAGCATACGCGTCAACCTATAGTAGGCGCACAAGTCAGCCTCAAATCTTTGGAAAACAACATACATCCCATCTGCCATTATTTCTAATAATGTACAGCCCATTTGCTAATTCTTAAGAATTTCTTTGGAGCCCATCTTCTTTTTGTTAGCATTAGACCCCATATTGTGGCCACGGTTAAAAAGTATATGAAATTTTGCATATTTCGGTGCGGTCAACTGTTTTTAATCCAGAAATATTGATTCACATTCAAACTATTTTGAAAAATAATTTATATAAATATAAAATCCAAATAATTGTCCATGCATAAAAATCAATGGAATTTAAGATCTTGTAATGAAAAAAATTGAAACTAATTCCCGGTTTGATGTGTTTTAAAAATGTACAACCCATTTCTAGGCAAACCGAATGAAACTCTCCTCGTCTTGAAAGATTTGCAGCCCAGCAGGGCCGATAAAGCAAGTAGGCCTTGTTTGGGTATTTCTTAAAAAAAATAGAACTGGGCTAGCCATTTTCAGCAAGAAAAAAACATAACTGGGCTCATGATGTGGTAAACATAAATAAAACCCTGACTAGACGGGCCACAGCCCCCGCACAACCCCGTTCTTACCCTGATCCATCGCTAAAACTAGTATAAATAACAATTGCTTGTTCCTCCAAAAAATGCGCGACTTGCTGGGTCCCTGGTGTCAGCCGCTCGTAGTGTAATTCTCTCGTTTATTGACTACGTTGACAATGGCGTGAGCCCCAGATGTCCAACCATTATGAGGAACCATATTTTTGGGCTTGTACTTGTCGGCATTCTGGGAACGGGGGCCCCCAGACTTGCCTGCCCGCGGGCTGCGGCGTGGCTCAAGTGGGGGCCCAACACGGCCCATCTTCATCAACTCAAGCTCAAGACCCTCGTGAGGGGCCAAGCCTCGCGGGGCGGACGACCGGAAGCTTCCTCAAAGGCAGCCTCATCAGGCAGGCTCGCGAGGAGGCGGAGAAATTAAGGCAGGGGTACCTCGCGAGGAGCCCATGACGCAAGCCATGATGATCGAGACCAAGCGGGCGCCGGCCTGTGCAGTGTCCTTGTTTCCCCTTTGGTGCAAAGGGGGCAAGCGCAGGCCAAGGCATCGGGCAAAGGTTGCCATTCCGGTGCAACAAGACCAAGACCAGCAGAGCGGCATGACGGAGGTCACCGTGGAGCCCAAGACGGCGTCATCACCATTACTTTTGGCAGCCGAAGACCACCTTTGGTCAGGATAACTTGTACTAGATGTTCCCCTTCAAAATGGCCAATTGTTGGCACCCTTCCCGCTCATTATTTGGGGGAGAGGCCCAGGGCCTCTATAAATAGAGCTAGCCATCTCAAGCAGAGGCAGATCGATCAATCCATCGGTCGGAAGAGATAGAAGATCCAGAAATCTGGTAGAGCCCTAGCGGAGAGAGAGAGGCGACTGAACTCACCCAAACAGTTCATCGCACCAGCTCAAGAACACCTCTCGCGAGGCTGTTCTTCCCTTGTACTGTTCATCATCAGCCCCTGAGGCAATCCACCACACCACACACTAGAGTAGGGTATTACACCACAACGGTGGTCCGAACCAGTATAAACCTCGTGTCCCTTGTGTTGTTCATTGTTTCCAGCTTAGATCACACGAGGGGATCGGACGTAGATCGGTAGGGGAGAGATCTCCGCGCGCACCCCAGTGTTCGAACCTCAAGGGTCTGCCGGAACCCGAAATCCGACATTTGGCGTGCCAGTTTGGGGTGCGTCAGAATCTTTCTTCCGCTTTTCGCATGTGATCTTCCGTCGTGTCCATGGATGATGCTCATCGGGCTCGCGCCGAGCGCCGGGCTGCTCTCGCCACCCGCGTGGCTCAGACGGCGCCCGTCGGCGATCGCCCTCGTCGTTCCCCGTCGCCTGCCGCCAACGCCGCCACCGGTCCGGGGAACGAGCAGCAGGCCTCATCCGAGCATCCTTAGGTACGGCGGGAGGGCCGCACCGCCACACCGTCGCCGACTCCAGCGGCTTCGTCGTCCCACGTCCGTCGCGCCCCCGCGGACGCGCACGCCGCGCTGCTCTTGGCAAGAGAGCTCCTGCACTACCGCCCCATCAATGACCTCTACGAGGACTGGCTCGCCCGCATCACCGAGCTTGTCAGCGCAGTAGGGGGCTCCCCCTTGCCATCCTTCTCACTGCCCCGCCCTCCATTCCGCGCAGGAGGCGAGGATCAGGAGGTGCCTCCACCACCTCGTCCCCAAGAAGGCGCCCTGGCTCCAAGGCGCGCTGCCCCAGGGCGAGACCCACCACGTCCGGCGCCTACGTAGCAAGAAAGGAGCTGCCAAGAGATCCCTCATCCCCGAGAAGGTGCTCGCGCGCTCCCAGCACCGGCGCGCCAAGATCGCGTCCCTGCACCTCCACGCCATGACCTTGCTCTGCTCCAGGCGGCAGCGTGCGGCAATCCCCAGGAGCAAGCCCAGTACCAGCAAAGGGCACCGGTGGCCACAGCCAGCTGCCGCGCCCTCACCCCCGAGCTACGCGGCGTCGCATGGCCAGGAAAGTTCAAGCCTGACCTGCCCCCTCGCTACGATGGCACGGCGGACCCTGCGGAGTTCCTGTAGCTCTACGAGCTGTGCATTGAAGCCGCCAACGGAGACGAAAGGGTCATGGCAAACTGGTTTCCCATGGCGCTCAAGGACGGGCCCCGCACCTGGCTCCTGAACACGGCTCCTGGCACGATCTCCTCCTAGGACGAGATGCGCACCCGCTTCATCACCAACTTCCAGGGCACTCGCGACCGGCCCCCGGCCATGAGCGATTTGCGCCGCATCAAGCAGCAGCAAGGGGAAACCCTGCAGAAATACATCCAGCGCTTCAACAACGCTCGCCTCAAGATCCCCAAGGTGACTGAAGAAGCCATCATCTTGGCCTTCTCCGATGGCGTACGCAACATCAAGATGAAGGAGGAACTAGCAATCCACGAAGACCTGTGCACATCCCTGGAGCTGTTCAACTTGGCGACCAAGTGCACCAGGGCTGAGGAAGGGCGCCTTTCCCTCCTCGAACTCCCGGCTGCTGACCCAGAAGAGAAGAAGCCCAAGGCCAAGGACGTGAAGCGCAAGGGGGCTGCCGTGCTTGCAGCGGAACCAGACACCAAGCAAGGCAGGGATCAGCCTGAGTCATCCAGGGGCAGCCGGTACCGCGTGTACCACGACCTCCACACCCACAACACCAACAAATGTCAAGAGCTCAGGGCCGTGAGAGATGGACGTGTCGGTCGACGCCCCGAGCGCAACGACAGGGGCTATGGCCGAGGGGGGGGGGAGAGGTGGCGGACGATGGGAAGACCGTGGCCCTCGCCAAGGGTGGCGTGACCGACCTCGCGAGGATCGCTGGCAGGACCAGCCTCGCGAGGGAGGCTGGAGAGATCAGCCTCGTGAGGATCGCCCGCACGGCAACGCAGGCCTTCCTCCTCTGCCGCCACCGCCAAGGAGGAACGAAGACCAACATTAAGACAAGGGGGATGGGGGCTTCCAAGAGCCGTGCGCGATCGCTTGCATCTTGGGTGGCGCGTAGGCCCCGGCCTCACAGCGCGTCTTCAAGCAGTTTGCTCGCGAGGTGAATGCAGTCCTCCCCAAGCTTGAGGCTACGTGCCCACTCAGGTGGTCTGTGTGCGCTATCACATTCAGCTCAGCGGATCAGTTCAAGTGTGCGACAACGGCCGGAGTCCTCCCGATGCTTTGCTCCCCGGTCATCAGCAACGTGCAGGTCACCAGGACCCTCATTGACGACGGAGCAGGACTCAACCTCCTGTCCGTCGAGACGTTCGACAATCTCCAAGTGCTGTACAATCAGCTTCAGCCAACCAAGCACTTCTCAGCAGTCACTGATGGTTCCACTGTTCCAATTGGGCAGGTTCGCCTTCCAGTCACCTTCGGGCAGCGCAACAACTACCGCACCGAGCTCATCGACTTCGACGTCGCCCACATCCGTCTCCATATAACGCCATCCTCGGGTACCCAGCCCTGGCCAAGTTCATGGAAGTGACTCACCATGGATACAATGTCCTCAAGATGCCAGGAAACGGTGGAGTCATCACCGTACCCTGTGAAGAAAGGGACACAGTGTGTTCACTTGAGCGCGCGTTCCAAGCCGCAGCAATCGAAGGCCCAGACCACAGGAATGGAAGACTTCCCGGGGCGACCCTTAAGAAGAAGAAGGTTTCGCCTGGCCCAAGCCACAAGGAGGCAGGCGCCCCCAGAGGTGTTGTGTTAGGATTCGCGCCCAATCAGGGAGCGCCACCCTCTCTCGCATAGGAAGGCGCGCCCGGCGCCCTCCTCAGGCAGGGCTCGGGGGCTCTTTCTTGGAGAGCCACCGACCTTGCCAAGGTCGCGAGGGAGGCGCTCGGCCACCACTTGGAGGGGTGCTTCCAGGCACGTTTTCCTCAGGAAGGTACAAGGCAAGGAAGACCAAATCCTCAGGAGTTCATCGCAAGAAACACCCATGAGCTGCAGGAGTCAAGAGTTATGCGCGGCAGTCGCCGCTTACCCACCGTGGCCCCACATCCAGGCGAGGATGGTGGGCTACGCGCCTGCATCAACGTGCCAGGGCTCAACCGAGCCGTGTCTCAGGAGCACCTCTAGCCTTCGCGCGTGGGGCGTTACGAAGGTCCACCCCACAGCTACGTTCGCATGCCTTTCGGCCTGCCGAACGCGGTCGACGCTCATCGGCGCCTGTTGAGGAGCATTCTGGAGGCTCAGGAAGTCAGGCATCGTGCGGTCCTGGCGGAGATGGAGATGGCCCTCGGAGACCCACTTGCGCCTCCGGAGCCTCCTGAGCCTCCTGGGCCTAGGGGCTCGTGAGGGTCAACGTCATCATCGCGCATCACCCACTTCTTCAACATCACTTCGTCTTCAATGGCACTAGGTGACATCTTTATAAGTCCCGTTTTTAGCTGGGAGCGCCCACAGGGCCGCATCATTCCCAGGTCACGTGGGTCCATCCCTGCGGCATGTATCCGTTTTGCTTATGCTCTTTGCTTACCTTGTTGGGGTCGCCCCTCGGGCTGCATCACCCCCGAGCTGCTCGGGCATGGCCCAGCGGCATTTGCTTTTCCTGCATCTACTTAAAATGAATTTGCTCTTTCGCGCTTAATTATCACCTGCTGCTTATCGCGGACTTCTCCACTTTCATGCAAAGCGCTTGCACATGAAAAGGGGGGTACCTGAGCATCGCAACTCATGGAGTCCTACTGGCTCACCAGCCCTCACCCCCTGGCCTTGACCCACAGCATCACGACCTGTCATACCAGCGGCGGCTGAGCTCACTCAAGGGCCGGGACCTGAGAACGTGGAGCATTTGCATTCTAACCACCATGCAGGAACACACCATTGATAAAGGCCCAGAGCCAGGCGCAACCCGCCTCGAGGTAGGGCCTCGTGAGTCCCGCACTGGCTCACGAGTGCCCAAATACACCTCTCCTAGCCCTAACGTGCCGACCACGTATCCGGGCGGGGCTGTACACGCCCCGGGGGCTCCTCCCGGAGGGGAGCCCCCTCCCACGTACCAGTGGAAGCACCATGCTCCGCGCTGGCTGACGACACTGCCGAGGAGTGGCTATGCCCGTACACATACGGAAGCGCTATGCTTCGCGCTGGTGATAAACAACTGAGGGCGGCCTCCGGCCGTACCAACCTCAGGGAGCCCAGAGCTCAGTGTCCGGCACCATCGCAATGCCTTCCCTCGGGAGCGCCGCACGAGGGGGCTGGACACGGGGCTACACCCGGGCCTCGCCCGAGCGCATGCCACCCAGCCAGGTCCCTCGGACCTGGTCGTCATGCGCTCCTCCCCGAGCGGAGCCAAGGTATGGAAACCCATTTGAACGTCAAGGGGGACTCCTGAGCATCGCGACTCAGGAGCCTAACTTGTCCCGTAGCCCCTCACTCCTTAGTCCCGTCCTGGTTTCCGGTCGGGGCTAACGCTAGGTGAGGTATGCGCGGGGCCGGGCCCTGCCGACGCAGAACGACCAATCCACTCCTTATTCCCCACTTTCCTACTTGTTTCTTGCGCGTCAAGGGGGACTCCTGAGCATCGCGACTCAGGAGCCTAACTTGCCACGTAGCCCCTCACTCCTTAGTCCCGTCCTGGTTTCCGGTCGGGGCTAACGCTGGGTGAGGTATGCGCGGGGCCGGGCCCTGCCGACGTAGAGCGCGAGCAAGTAGGGGAGAGAAATGCAAATTTCAGGAAGTTCAAAGCAAATATTACAAGCCATAGACTGTTTGACGACGCCAAACACAAGTTTAAACGCCTCCGCGAGGCATGGTGCATGTTGCAGGACTAGAAACATGATAGAAGCCGCGAAGGGATCACTCTCCAGTGGCGCCGCCTCATGGGGCCGCGGAGCTGGCGGCACCGCGCCCGGACAAGATGCTGAAGGCGCAAAACCTCCCTAGCAAAGCTTCGGCTCGGCCTTTCACGGCCTCAGCGGCAGCGGCGGCAAGGTCGCCGCTCACGGGCTCCAGCAGGCTGTCGAGGTCGACGTTGGGGTCATGCAGGTAGACGTGGCTGAGGACACGCATCAGTGCCGCCGAAGACATGGCACGTGCCTCGGCCTCGGCCGTGGGGCCAAGGCCGTCTACGACATCTTCAAGCGCACGGACCAGGAAGGGAAGCAGCTTGGCGGGGCCGTCCTCCGCGCTGGCCAACGGCTCCTCGAAGCCGCTCTCATAAAGCATCTTTAGCGCGGCATGAGCCCTATTCTCCATCTTCGCGAAGGCCACCCGATCCTCCGCCAGGACCTTCGCCTTGGCGTCCAGCTCGGTCCTCTCCGCCTGCAGCGACAGCTCCAACGTCTCCAGTTCTCCGTGGTGGTCATCGAGCCTGGAGTCCTGGTCCTTGACGGCAACCTCCCGAGCCTTCATCTCCTTCTCTTTCTCATGGCGACCGTGGACCTCCTTGGTGAGCTCGTCATGCATGCCTTGCAGATCGACCTCCAGCTCCTTGCAGCGAGCCTTGGCGGCCGCAGCGTCGCGGGCGGCCTTGGCTTGGTTGGCGGCTGTCGGTGTTCTGGGAACGGGGGTCCCCAGACTTGCCTGCCTGCGGCCTGCGGTGTGGCTCAAAGGAGGCCCAGCATGGCCCATCTTCATCAACACAAGACTCAAGACCCTCGCGAGGGGCCAAGCCTCGCGAGGCGGACGACACAGCGCATCCTCAGGCGCAGCCTCCTCAGGCTGGCTCATGAAGAGGCGGAGAAATAAAGGCGGGGTGACTCGCGAGGTGCCCATGACGCAAGCCATGACGATCGAGGGTGCCAGGCGGGCGCCAGTGCGCGCAGCGTCCTTCTTTCCTCTTTGGTGCAAAGGGGGCAAGCGCAGCCGCGGAGTACCAAGGCATTAGGCAAAGGTTGCCATTTTGGTGCAACGAGACTAGGACCAAGCGGACTAAGAGACGGAGGTCACCATGGAGCCCAGCACGGCGTCACCGCAGGGTCTTTCGCAGGCGAAGACCAACTTTAGTCAGGATAAGTGTACTAGATGTTCCCCTTCGAATTGGCCAATTGTTGGCGCCCTTCCCGCTCAATATTTGGGAAGAGGCCCAAGGCCTTTGCCTATAAATAGGACTGGCCACCCATGTAGCAAGGGGTTCGGTTCGGTTCGTTCGGCTCGGTTGGGTTCGCGGAGTTGGTTCGTCCGGTTCGCAAGAGAGAGAGAGAGAGAGAGAGAGAGAGAGAGAGAAGGGTGACTGAACTCCTCCTAGCAGTTCATCCCCCCAGCCAAGAACAGACCCTCGCGAGGCAGTTCTTCCTTGTATCGTTCATCATCACCAGCCCCAAGAGGCAATCCATCCACCACACACTGGAGTAGGGTATTACACCACAATGGTGGCCCGAACCAGTATAAATCTTATGTCCCTTGTGCAGTTCCTTTAGTAGTTTAGATCTTTGTGAGATGGGGAGGTAGAAGGTGTGATCTCCGCGCGCACCCCAGTGTTCGAACCTTAAGGGTCTGCCGGAACCCGTGAATCCGACAGCGGCCTGCTTCTCCTCATCAGAGGCCGCCACGGCCTGGCTTAGCGCTGCTAGGACGAAGGCAGCAGAACGGGCCCAGCCAGAAGCTAGCTCCAAGCGCCCGGCCGCTAGGCGAGGGTCCGCGCTCAGAAGATCCTCCCGCAGCTGGCTCAGTTCGCTGGCGACCTAGTCGAGGACGGCGAAAGAGGAAGCAGAAGAAGCGGGAACTGGCGGAGCGGGCGAAGAAGATGGCGGCGTGATCACGGTTTGTCGGGAAGGAACCCCCTGGGCCTTGGTCTCCCCGGCTGCAGCATCGAGCGTAGTCGACTCCAGGGTCAGCGGGGCCACTAGGGCTGACTCCTTGCCAAGGCATCCCAGTCGGCCTCGCGAGGACGATCGGACCAGGGAGGCGCGAGCCACACCGTCTTCCTCCCCAGCGGACGAAGGCACCGCCCTGGCAGATGGACTCGCCCCAAGCAGGGCTGCAGAAGCCTCTCTCAATCTCTTCGCCGCAGGCGCCGGCCTGACAAGAGAATATGGACGTCAAGCCTCGGCGGCATAAACCAAGCAAAGCGGGAATCAAGCACTTACTGGTCTTCGCTCGCGGACCCAACCAACCTCCGGCCGAACTTGAAGCCCGAGAGCCTGCAGCTTGGGTTAGCCTCGGGAGGTCCGGAAGCAGAAGCCACGTCGAGAGGGCTGGGGCTGGCTTCAGACCGCCTAGGGATCAGAGCGGGCCCTGGGGGAACCAGCCCCGACCTGCCCTTCCTTGTGACCAAGGGAGAGTCCTCCCCTCCTCGCCCGGCGCCGGTATCATCATCATCCGGCATGGAGTGGAGGGCCCGAGACCTGAGCCGAGGGAAGGACTCCCCCAACTCCTCGCCAGTCGCCTCGAAGACAGACTCTTCCTCCTCCGCCTCTTCTTCCTCGTCACTCTCGCTGGAGTTGCCAGAGGACACGTCCACCATTGCCAGCGCCGCAAGATCCTCGGGAGCTATCGCGGGCACCAACCCCTCGCCGTTGAAGGTGGGCATGGCGTTCACCACCTGCTCTCAGTCATCACGAAGGAACAGGGGGACGGGGGTGCCCGTCGGGCTCGCCACATCTCCCCCAACCAAGGAATGGAGGGCCGTGACCAGATTCTCATCGAACAGGGCCTCCGAGCTTAGGCGCAAGGCGGCGTCCACGTCCCCAAGCCTCCACAACGGGAGCGAGTGCTCCTGGAGTGGAGCCACCCGGTGCTCCAGGAACTCCCTCAGGAGCGAGGTCCCGGTCAGCTTCGCCGCCCCCAAGTTGCTTGGCCTCAGGTTCGCGTTCATCCTCTTCAGCACCGCCTTCACACGGGGGTCGACGAGCTCCGCACGGGACCACGCGTCGACGCCCTTGGGCTGCCCCGTAGGCGCCCGACATCCACCATGACCCACTTGCTCTGGAAGCCTTCGATCCTCTTCCCAGGCTTCGAGATAGCATTGGAATTGGAGTACGCGATGAAGCTCGCACATGCGGAGACATGGACACCAGAAACCCGGAGGGAAAAATAGTGACGCAACAAGGCCACCAAGGGCTTTACCCCGACGTGAGCCTCATAGTAGTAAGCAAAAATCGCCAGGAAAAGAACAGAGTTGGGGTGGAGGTGCAGAGCCTGCAAGTTGTACTGGCGGAGAACAGCAAAGAAGAACTCAGAGAAAGGAGGCACCAGACCGGCGACAATGGCACTCACAAAGAGCGGATAGAAGGTGCTCCCCTTGACTTCAGGCTGGTCGGAGCTAGCCTTGAACACAGTCGCCCCCTTGCGGCCCTGCGCCACCGTCATCAGGCGCGTAAGGGCGAGGTTCTTCTCCAACAGGTTTGGGGAATCCAGGGCCGGCGAGTACCAGGCCTCGGTTGGAGACTTGCGAGGCGCCATGGCATGCCAGATGGGAAGGATTGAGACAGATCTGGAGGATTTCGGAGGCAAGAAGGAGGAGAGCGAGAAAGGGGATTTGGGGCGAGGGAAGCGAGAACAAGGCAAGTAAGTCTGTCCCGGGCATCCCTTTTGTCAGATGGACAGTTGCCGAGGCATCGTGGGGAAGCGCAGACGCCCACGTCCAATCAATCGCCACGCGGCGCCCAAGGCCACAGGCTGTTGGGGCCCATGGCACTTCGCGCTTGCCCCTTTGCTCCCCTGCTATGCCAAGTCCGGGCGCGCCTTGTGCCCGGGGGCTACTGTCGGCGTTCAGGGAATGGGGGTCCCCAGACTTGCCTGCCTACGGCCTGTGGCGTGGCTGAAGTGGGGGCCCAGCGCGGCCCATCTTCATCAACTCAAGCTCAAGACCCTCGCGAGGGGCCAAGCCTCGCGGGGCGGATGACCGGAAGCTTCCTCAAAGGCAGGTTCATCAAGCAGGCTCGCGAGGAGGCAGAGAAATCAAGGCACGGGTACCTCGCGAAGAGCCCGTGATGCAAGCCATGACGATCGAGACCAGGCGGGCGCCGGCCTGCGCAGTGTCCGTTTACCCTTTGGTGCAAATGGGGCAAGCGCAAGCCAAGGCATCGGGCAAAGATTGCCATTCTGGTGCAACGAGACCAAGACCAGCAGAGCGGCAGGACAGAGGTCACCATGGATCCCAAGACGGTGTCATCACCAGCACTTTTGGCAACCGAAGACCACCTTTGGTCAGGATAACTCGTACTAGATGTTCCCCTTCAAAATGGCCAATTGTTGGCGCCCTTCCCGCTCATTATTTGGGGGAGAGGCCTAGGGCCTCTATAAATAGAGCTAGCCATCACAAGCAGAGAGAGATCGATCAATCCATCGGTCGGAAGAGATAGAAGATCTAGAAATCTGGTAGAGCCCTAGCGGAGAGAGAGAGAGAGAGGCGACTGAACTCACCCAAACAGTTCATCGCACTAGCTTAAGAACACCTCTCGCGAGGCTGTTCTTCCCTTGTACTGTTCATCATCAGCCCCTGAGGCAATCCACCACACCACACACTGGAGTAGGGTATTACACCACAACAGTGACCCGTACCAGTATAAACCTCATGTCCCTTGTGTTGTTCATTGTTTCGAGCTTAGATCACGCGAGGGGATCGGACATAGATCGGTAGGGGAGAGATCTCCATGCGCACCCCAGTGTTCGAACCTCAAGGGTCTACCGGAACCCGAAATCCGACAGTACTATAGAGGCACTTGCTTGCGTACTGCCATGACGCTGGTGGGTCCCTACTGTCATCCTCTCCACGTACAGTCATCTCCTTGTTCCTCTCGGTTGTTGACGACATTGACAACGCAAGAGGGCGGCCCACCGCGCATGGCGAGCGAACCAAGGCCGCAAGGCGAAGGACGGCGGCGAGGCCTCGGACGGAACGAACAGGGGCTGTTGAAGATGCGCCGGTCCAGTCGCAGGCGGAGGGGAGTACGAGGGTTGACTGGTTCGGGTGCGGGTGCATGTTGGGGCTGACATCGCTGGAGAATAACAGGACGTGTGGGGGAATAGAGGGAGGGACTGGCCAACGTTGGAGGGTACGTACGGTATGGCGGTGGAGGCGCAGCCAGCCATGGGAGGCGGGAGCAGGCGGAGCTGACGGGGTGGTTTGGTTTGGGCAGCTGGACGAAGAAGAAGACAAGAGATAGAAGATACACGAGAGATGTTGGATGTCAATCCAACGGCTGGTAGGCAGAATCGTTTGTTTACTGGCTAGTAAGTCGACACCACCTTGGACAGGCTATTTCCTCGCGGGTCCCAAATGTTAGAATCCAAATCTGTCATGGTCATGCAGCCTTTCCTATGAAAATTTACAGCCCATTTGATGTGCTAGTTCGAAATAAGTTTGTGGGTGCTGCTGGGGGCTAATCACTTGGCTTCTGTAATGCACAGTGAGCTCAAGCAGCCGGCGAGAGTGATGCTATTTCCCTTGGTTGGGATTTGTTACAATATTTCACTCTAAATTAAACGAATGGCAAGCCATTTTCCTTGTTTCAAAGAAAATATAACAGTCACAGCCGAGTTGAAAAGGGCAGGAACATCTAACTCCAACTTACAAACTGTACAAAAGCACGAGGGTTAATTATTCATCAGGTTTACAAAAAAACCAGATTGAAAAGGGCAACAACATCTAACTCCAGCACTGTTTTCGGCAGTCACAGTCAAATGGATCGGTCAGGTCCATAGAATGAACATCCTGGGTCATAAAATTTACTGGATTATGACCACAATATGTTGTAAATAGAAGCCCGGCACATTCAGAAGCTCTTTTGCACACCTAAAACTCCTTTTTTTCTCTTCGACATATCCATCCGTTAATTCAGTAAATATACGGGCTTTTGAATTGATTTTACTATTTACTAGTGTGGATGGGATGTTTTGTCTTGGGCCCAGAGAAACAATTACTACTAGTACAGTGGAGACACTCTACAGCTACCCAGAAAAACAATTACTACTAGTACAGCGGAGACAATCTACCGCTTATGGCTCCTCCTAGGTCATTGAAACGTCTCCCTCTACTGAATGCCATTATACTTTTGTTCACCGACATGCGGGCCATGCAGCGCGCGGGCCCAAATGCCATCCACCAAATTAGAAGGCAGTATGCAGGCGGAGAGTCACCCCGGTCGTAGCGCGGCAGTAACGAGGCGTCGTATCACAAAACCCCACCTCCCCGCAGTCTAAGTTTGATGGACGAAGCAACCATCATTTCACTCTTTGCTGAATTCCCTTCTCCCTTCACCGTCTTCAAGAAAGGCAACACTCACATCTGCCACTGTTCTTCTCTCCGAACGAAGGGAAGGTAAGCGGATCCGTGATGTTGGTATATTTTCGTTCAGAGAAAAAAAAGAACTTTTGCAAAGTAGTAACCGATCCTCACTCTCTTTTTTGTTTCATTGTCATTGCGATTGTGTTTTCCTTTCAGTGGTCTCCTAGTATTCGTCAGTCTCATGATGGACCAAGGAGAACCATGTAAAGATCTGCCGATATTGGAGCAGAGGCGGGAGGCTGATCCCCACGAGACAGAAAGCTCCAACAAGATGGAGGCAACCACCGAGCCGACCCCAAATACGCTCATGGCCACTACTGAGATGGTCAACGCCCCGTTTGAGGTTACAGCCCCCGTGGCACTGCAGGAGCAGTTTTCCCCCTTCGAGGATGTGTCCCCCCCCCCCCCCGCTGAGCTGCCCAAGGTGATTTCCTTCTTTGCCGATCTCGATTGTGGTTTTTCATCTAAGTATGTGGTGATTTTTTTAGAAAAGGAAGTATGTGGTGATTAATAATGCAAAATTTTATTAGCTTCGATGCCATGCTATACATAGTGGTTTAAATAACTTGTGTTTCTTATACTGAAAAGTAATTCAGAATTTGTTTCTATTTCAATTAGAGCCCTGATGTAGACAAGGATTGTGTGGTTGTACATGTCACTCGCTATGAGGCGGACGACCTGAATATACGCACTGGGAAAACAGAGTTCTTAGGCTGTTGGATCCTGGAAGCCATTTGCGTTATACCAATGAAGAGTTGTATTCCAGCCTCACTGTTGTCAGGCGTGTTGTCCAGGGTGTACTGAAGCACAAGAAGTTCAAAGCTACTCCTTCATTTGTGAGGCATACTGTTCTTGTCAAGCTTACGCAGGAAGATGGCGTGGCATGCCTCCACAAACAAGTTTATCAGTGGCAAGGCCACAAGGTTGTCTTCATGAAGGTTCACAGGATTGAGCTGCTATGGGACGTCCTCGGTTATGTTCATGGCAAGGTTCGTCTTGTGTCTAGCCCAAATTAGATCGAGGCATGAAATAGTTGCCCCAGCTAGTGTTTAATAGTAGTTTGGATTGTGTCTAATTACCCGAACCTTGCCTGTTATCGACCCCTCTAGGGCTAGTACTCTGTTTGAATCCGTCTATGGGAACTGCTGCTACTTTTGTGTGCCCGTGAATCATGTGAGAACCATCGTAATTGTTGCATAAACAGATGCGTCCTCACTAGTTTTTTCATGAAAATGGCATGGTAAGACATAAGTTGTCACGGTTTATCATACGAGCAGTGTGTGTTTTGATGAAATAGAGCACTCGTTTGAGAACCGCGTGCCGACGTATACATAAGTACTTGTAAACACTGTTGGTGCTACCCCACTTGTAAGCAGTTGTGCAAAACATGGCACATTGGCTCAGCTCGCTTCAACACTAGGCTATCGACCAACTAACAATCAACAATTTGCTGTCTGACATATAAGCAACTATGTATCTTGTTATAGTGGTTCATGCAGTTAATTGAGGCCAGAATGTAATAAATTCCAAACGTTCACACGCTAGTCCAGCGCTCATGTGGAACACTCACATTAAACTCGTCTTCATAAAAAACTTGAAAAGCATAAGTTAAGCAATTTTATACATCTCAATGATTCATAGAACAAAACAAACATATACTAGTTCACAGCAAAAGACAAAGTGGTGAGAAGGTTTACAAATCAGGAAAAAACAAGCAAGGCTTCTCTGAGGAAAGGGCCTCCCGGCAGGCTTAAATTTCCTGGAGTTCACTCTGGTTTTTTCTTGTTGCCACAATTCAGGGTTAGGTTCTCTCATTCCAGAATAACCAATTATAATTGTGGTCTCAGCTGGAATGCTGAACTGAACCATGAAGTATACTGACCAGCTGAAATGCTTGTGCATTCCACTAAATTTAAGCACTGCTATTTGCAGAAATATGCAGACCACAATGCCTCTTGTTCGCGCACCTGTCCAAAAAACCGCCGTGTAGCCGTGCCAGCTAGTCCTCGGTCCATGGATGAACTTGTAGAAAGTGCATTCCGGACTAGGATGCAGTATTTTTCACTCGTCCTTGCACTGCAATCAGGAAGTAAAATGTACGAATCAGCTTCTTTTAGATTGCGTTGGTCATTCTACCTTAGTTACTACCAATGTAGGGATACCTTGAGGACGGGAGGTTAGACGACGACAACGAGGGATAGCCATCTCATTTTGCGCAGTTGTACTAAAACTGAGGTGTGTGCTTTTGATTGCACGGATAGAAACGATACGAAGACAGACATCCCGAAATGATATGGAGACAGACATCCCTGTTTGCGCAAATACGAAATACGGTTATTTAAATAGTGACAGATATTACTACTTTCCCCCGTTTCCTCTTAGAACCAAGTCCTAGATTCATGCTACAGCTTTCCCACTTTCTTCCCTATTTGAACCAACGCTTTGAGTCGACTGTATGAACTAGCTTTACTTCTAATAATAGTAGAAGTCTAGGTGGCTTTGGAACAGTGGACGGAAGTAGAAAAGGATCCACACGAAGGGAGCTAGGGCAGTGGAGCAAGGCAGGTTTCGAAGGAATATATACCTGAGGGTCGTCAACATGTGGCAAAGATGGTGTCGGGAGGCCGCATCTTGGCCATAATACCGCAGGGAGGAAGAAGGGGTCGGAGGCCCTCCCGAGCCAGCGCTCTCTCGGGGAGAACGGCACGGCCGCCGATCGGGACGCGCGGGCAGCCGTTGGTCTCCTCCCTCGCCGCCGCCGACAGCGTGAACGATGCACCTACACCCCTGCCCCGGTCGAGGTTGTCCGGCCGGATTTGTGACCAGCCGTGAGCTGAGAGAGAGTGTGCCCACCTATGTGTTGCTTAGATCTGGAGAGCATGAGAGAGTGAACGATAGTAACCCTAGTAAAGCAAGCGCTAAGGCTCCTACTTTTATATATAGTGGAGTGATTTTGTTGTACCAGCTTCAAAAAAATGCACTCCTACGTGTACCCGTGAGTGGGTGTGAGAGAACTAGTGCGTGCGTGCACCGCTTCTCTTTGTGAGAGTACAATACACTATGCCCAAAGAATGTTCGCCGCAAGAGTAATAGTATAAGTGTGTGACGTGTGAGCTAAAATAAAATGTGCACGCCGTCTTTTGTTTTTTAGAAGTTCTGAGGGTAGGGTGTGAAGAGCACATATGTGCGTGACGTCTACCTGCAGATAGACGGTGGGTGCGACGTGCGAGTCTGCAAGAGGACTCGGGAGAGTCGTGACTCGTGAGGGTGCGTGTGCGTGAGAGAGAGGAGGGCACGTATCAATGCAATGCATGTGTCCATAAATCATTATCTGACGAACATTCGCCACAAGCCTTTTCCTGACGAACGCCGTAAGAACCGTTAGATCGGCATCCGACAGTGTCAGTTTTGCCATGTCATTTAACAGAACAGCCACTCCTCCTACACACAAATCTTCCACGTGAGTGTTAGCAACTGCCGTATGCTCCCTCCGTTCCGAAATGCAGTGCATATAGCTTTGTTGAAAATTCGAACCTCGCAAACTTTTACCGAGTTTTCGTGTACCAAATTGCACATGTAGAATACCATGTATATATCATTTCATTCATCTTCGAGAGGTAACTATAAAGATGGGTGAAGAGTCTACAAAGAAAGACCATCGTATCACCCGCAACAATTTCAAGCATCCTTTAGTGTCGAGGAATATCATAGGAACTCTATATGATATGATTTTTATAGGATTTTTTCCTTTAGAGCCAATTGGTTCATAGGAATAGATTCATATACTCCACATTTCAAAGGAAATAAACATGATATCATTTCTATAGCTTTAGAGCCACTTGGTTCATATGAATGGATTCCTATACTCCCTTAATTTCAAAGGAAAATAAACATTAGCGTATATTCAATAGAAAAGTTCCTATGATATGAACCAAATTACATCTCTTTTCTAATCCCTCCTCATATGAATTGAGATACATGTCATCTCTAGATTCAATAGAAAAGTTCCTATGATGTGAACCAAATGACATCTCTTTTCCAATCCCTACTCATAGGAATTGAGATGCTCCATGTCATCTCTTTCCCTACAACTTCCATGTATACATCTTCTATTCCTAAATAGATAGTACAACCCACTAGTAGCTTTTTTTCCAAAACATGCAACTATGGCACAAGAACTATATAGTGTGCCAATAACTTTGAAAGATGGTCGCTGGATGAAGCTAACTCGACAGTGCAGAGATAGGCAAATCCGAGCACTACTGGCCATTGGATATCATCAACATTCCACCAGATCTGCCACATGTACAATTTAGAAGACTCCATGGTTGAACTTAAGCATAATGCACAAACCTCAAAACACAAGCACTTCTCCTTTGTTCTAGAATCTTCTGTATCATAATTGATTATTTTTTCTAAATGAATTGCCATTATTTGTTTTTACTTTATGATTTACAATGCACAACCCCATGAATCTTAACATTTTTATAAAACTAATTGATTTTGAATGACATGAACTATAAGAACTAAATGAACATCTACATCATGCATATATGACTCAAAGCTTTACATGCTATAGTGTGTATTTATTCATAACTTGGTTTCGAAATCTTAGGCATTCAATACATGTGTACCTTACTAGTTTTGAGTAGAGTAGCAAATTTCACGCGGCCCCAGGTATATCAAAATGCAGGGCCCATGCATCATTGCCTTTCGGTCGAACCTACGTCTAGAATTTTTTGTACGCACTATATCTCCACTGGTCCCTGATCCCAAAATGCTACCTCGTTCCCGTAAAACCAAGCGGCCCACACATATTTAAGGCGTCGACTCGAACCCGTTTACTACGACGTGGCCCCGCATGCCATAGTACTCCTACAAACCCTACCGCCGCACTCATCACCGGTTTTCTTCAAGAGGACGAGGGAGAAGCCAACTTGCAGTGGAGGCGCTTTCAAAAAAAAGGATCTATAGTGGAGACCCTTACCCTAGGTGCCCTAGGTAGCTGCCGCACGCATCATTGTTTTCTCTTTTCTTTATGCTCTTGCACCCTAGAGTGAAATGATGGTTGCTTCATCCATCCAGCTTAATGCGGAAAAGGTGGGGCTTTGTGATTTGACCCCTCATCGCTCATTTTCTACTACTGTGGCGCTACGACCGGGGTGCCTCCAATTCCAACCGCTACTCTGAACTGTAATTTGGTGCATCGCACGTGGAACAAGACGGTGGATGAGCCACATGTCGGCCAAAGGGGTCCTGTTAAGTGTGTCGCCATATCGTGTGCGGACTGACCCTACTTGAGTTGCTACACCAACACGATAGGAGCAGCCTACCACTTGGTTTTGCTCCTTGGTGAATCCCGACTATATTGATCTAAAAAGATACGTGCTGAACTACCCTCTCCGTCTTGGTTTTTTATTTTTAGGCGTCTCGGTTTATAGGGCCTGCACGTAGTTCTAGGTCATCCATTTGACTAACTAAATATGAGTTACTATGTCACAAAAACTATATCATTGGATTCTTAAGCGGATGTAGTTGTATTTAAAAGTCGAGAGCAGGGATTTTCCTGCGCGGTAGGCGGGGCAGTTCCGCCCAGTTGGTTTGACAGAGACGCGAGAAGACGAGGGAGTAGACTGCTGCAAACGTAGGGCTGTGTGATTTGACAGCGAGTTACTGCTGGACAGGTGGGGCCTCGTGATTTGACTTGCCATTATCATTTTAACTCCGGCGCTACGACCGGCGTGAGTCTCCCGATTCCTGACCACCTCCATTATGAAGAAAGAGATAGAGAGGAGTAAAAAAATACACTTATAGCCAACCTTATATCCAACCTTGTTGTAGTATAAGTGACTAAGTGATGACTATGTATGACATGCCAACATCAGATAGCCTAACGCACCGTGTTAAATCTCCAAGGGCGCGACCGCGCGAGCGATGCGACGGTCGTGGTAGGCGCGACCATGATACGGGCTATTGGCAGCCCTTGGATTTGAGATCAAATGGTCGCATGCTAAGTTGCTGAAAATTTGCAGAATAACCCTCCAGGATAGGATATTCACCCATAGGTCTAGAATCACGCCATGCAACTGTTCGATCTCAGATCCAAGGGCTCTCGGAAGCCCGTATCATGGGAGAATGGAAAGCCACTACCCTGCCATTCGCACGCTGGCAGTTCGCTCCTACTCGTCCCCACACGTCCTTCAATACTATGGCAGTTCGCTCCTAGTCATCCCGTCCATTCACATTACGACAGTTCCACTAATCCTAACCCTCCTGCCAAATCCATGGCGTCCCAAATCTCCACGATCGGCAGTGAGTACAAGGTTAGAACCATCACCGGCGATGAGTTCGTCGTCATCTATACCCGTTCTTCTGCAACGGTGAAAGGATGCCTTTCTCGCTTCAGACACATGTTCAAAAACTCAGATGATGAGTGGGTCGCTGGGCTAGATGTTGAGTACACCACAGTCCTGGGACTAGAGAAGGATCTAAAGGACGAAGAGAGGAAGAAGCCCGCCGTGATCCAGGTTTGCGTACATAATGTTTTCTTGGTCTACCACATATGCCATGCCGACGTTGAGTGCCAGGATTTTAAGAACTTCCTCAAGGAGAAAACAGTGAAATTCGTTACTGTAGACTTTAAGAACGACAGGGATGTCCTGCGTCGGATAGGTCTCGTTGTAGGCAACCCCTTAGACCTCCAGAAGAATCGGTTGGTGTCCTCTCGTCAGCCTTCAATGCTGACCCTGGCAGGAACCATGGTTCATCCTTCGTACGGTAAACTGGAGAAACCTCCATACACGTTTCATCGTCATGCATGGCAGCGAAATGTACTAGATATAGACCACATCCACTACATTGCAATGGATGGCTACCTTTGCTTCAATATCTACAAGGGTTGGATGAAGAGCAACAACCAAGTGTGCGGTTCAAGCAAATAAGTATCGGCCAAGAGGGAGAGGGACGAGGACTCCGAGTAAGGTGGCAGTGTTGTTGCTCATGGTGGTTCTAAACTTCTAATGCAGTGTCTACCAGATTAGTTGCATAGTTTCATTTCAGGTGTGCTTAGTTTAATTTGAGGGGTGTGTTGTGCTGAGCCCCCAGCAGAACTATGTTATGTTTCTTCTCGTTACTTTAACTCTTCAGTATGTACATACTACTAGTATTTCTTTAATAGAATTTAGCACCCCAATTAAGCACGTACTAGCTTTTTTAATAGTACTATATGCATAATTTGACGACGAGCGCTCTCTATATGTACCACCTTTTTTTAATTTCAATTTTTGCTCCATGGCGCAATCCATCGATAGTACTACTGTACAAAAGTATACATTTTTTAAAAGGCTAGAGTACTGTTCATCACATATATAGCCAGTTAAATTCTCAACCTAGAACGACGTGCATGCCATGTAGTAAACCGATACGGAGGAAGTATAGTAAAAATGAGGTGATTTTACCGAGCGATCGGCGGGGGAGCATGGCCTGTCATGCGGTCCCACGTGTCATGATGTACCAAGGCGATGCGTGTGTCCCTCTTGAGGAAGAAGCAATACTACGTGGTTTGAGATGATGGCGAACCGAAGTGTGAAATAATGGTCGCTTCGTCCGTCTGGGAAGGTGCGGCATTGTGATTTGACGTATCATTGCTCATTACTACTACTGGGCCGGTACGAGTGGGGTGCGTCCCCCCTGCTGTTCTGCACTGTTATTTGGTGCTTGACACGTCGACCCGGTTGCTATATGTCCCACATGTCGGCAACAGGAAGTACAGAATTCATGAAAGGGAGCGTCGACGGAGGAGTATACTACAGAATTCATGGCTCCTCCCTCCACCAAGTGGACAACTAGTACACGTGCCAAATTACCACATGGGCTGCCTTTTTCATACAGAAATGAGCTCCACCGTGTACCCGCGCGGGTGTGGTTGGGAAAGAGACGGGAGTACGTGCGCTGTGCGTGCACCTCTTCTCTTCGTGCATGTCCCCCACCTACGTGTGTGTGTGTGAGAGAGATACAAACCTAGACATAATGCGCCGCCCATCCCCATGCCTCCGCATAATCCGACCACCAGTCACCACCACGCCCCACTCCTCCTCACCTTATCTCTCATCTTTCTCCCTCCATTTTTATATACAAGGGGCCACTACCAAAATTACAATTTGCAGATATACAAGGCCACTAACACTAATCGATGCAATATTAATGGTGTTTGCCTCGTGGTACTAGCAAAGGAGGACATTAATTATCCCTTCCATGCATGCGGGAGTTTGTAAAAAATGCATCTTGATGTTTCGTGCAATGCACGGGCATCTTGCTAGTCCATGAAAACAACACATGGCAAAATTCCACGGCAAACGAGGGATTTGAATCTGTTGGGAGGGGCTATTTGGATCTTGCCCGGGGTAGCCAAAATATTGGCGACCCTTTTGTCCACCGGTGCCTTTGCCACCGATGAACGAGGAATGGCTCGGGTGCTCATGCTGTCATGCATCCTCCAGCGCGCACGTTGGAGACTAGCTCGCACGAGCTGTGTTTTTTTGTCCCACAACGCCGCCCGAGCCGCCCGCAGACCGACCGGTGACCCGCAAATTACGCCATCCAACCTTAGCCGCACACATTATGACAGCAACTCAACCAACCGGACGAAATTCACGCAAACACGTAGACAAACTGATATTTCATATAAACAACGACGAAAATCATATAAAATACCGGATTTTCATACAAACATGACGGATTTCATTACATTCAAATGAACTACATGGTGCTAGTTCTGGACAACACAGGTATATAATACCTGGCCTAAATGGTCGCCCGCCGATCGATTTGTGTCCCTCATGTCCGGCAGCACGATCACCGGACTGCCGGGAGCCCTGGAGGTATATGCTTCAGCGCAAAGGACGGCTCGCTTCCCCACTGCCCAACCGATATCATTGGCTGGTACCGAAGATGATGTCGGCCTGTACCGGTTCGAGTTCATCACCGGCCACTACTTCGCCATGGCCGGCACCGGCTCGACTTCATCCTAACATTCCCCTCTTCCGTGGAGCCCATGCGGGGTCGACGAAGGTCCTCGCAACAAAAGGATCCGGCAAGACACCTGTTGTGTACGCTGGCGTCGCCTCCGCGGTGGCCTTCATGGGACCCAAGCGGCGGCGGCCTCCCGTGTTCTACTTCTCCTCGATGATGGCGGTGGACGCGGAGGCGCTGGCCACCGACTCGTCGCTCTCTGCGCACCCGGCTTCTATCGCTACTTGCATGGCGCGGCCACCGGCATGGGAGTCTCGGCCACAGAAATGGGAGACGTAGTACGAGGCGGCGGCGTGGACGGCAGCAACGACACCCGTGCGTCGCTCCTTGTTGAGCTGGCCTAGAGCGGCGAGTTGCTGAACCGCGCGCCAGCTTGGGGCGGCAACTAGCTCCGTTGGGCGAGGGGAGGGAGGTGGATCAGCGAGCTGCATAGCTCATATCCGGCGGGCTACCCAGCTGGCTTGGATGCGGAATAACTACTCTTCGTAAGCCATTGTAAGAGTGGACAAAATGGTGGAGGAGATAGGGGAGCGGCGGAGGTGTGCGATTCTTGGCCGGCGTTTGGCCTCGTTTAAATAGGAGATTAAATAGACGGCGGACGGGAGGAGCTCGGCCGGCGTTGCATTTAACGCCGGCCCGGTCATGAACGGACATGTGTCCAGAGTGGGTTTCTCGGCTTCCACATGGGCGGGTTTCATGGAGGCGTTTGAATGCGGCATGGAGGCATGTTCAGCCGGGTGTGCCGCGAGTGGCGCCCTCGGCTCTGACCTAGGACACCGCGCCGTTCTTCCACTGACGTGTGGGCTCTTTGGGTGCATGGCCTGCATGTTAGTGACCCAACACAGGCAGCGCACAGCAGAGGAACCTTTGGTGGGCCAGGGCGGTCAGAAGCAGGCATTTCAGAAACCGTCGATTGTTCATTGAGTGTGACGTCATCTTTTTCATGTAGATAAGCCTACTATGTTGATAGCCCGTTTGATACATTGTGATTCATAAAGACCGCAGCAAACATCAATGTTCTGCTTATCACAGATAAGATTGATTAATACCCGTAACAATCCATGTCCTTAACAAAGGGTGCATGCACGTATAGGTTGAGCGTGTGTCTTGCATCGCGTGCTGTGTGCATGCAGGTGTGCGAGTGTTGCGTGCGTGCAAGGGTACGTTTCAGTGTTGCATGCATGGGTGCGTACGTGCGTGTGTTCGTTAGTGCATGTGTACGTGTCAGTGTTGCACGCCAGCATGCGTGCGTGTGTACGTGTCAGTGTTGCACGCCTACATGCGTGCGTGTCTTGCGTGCATGCATGTGTACGTGCGGGGTGAGGCTACTCGTCAGTCGACTGACTTCTTCATCTCTGGTCATTAGATTTTCCAGGTGTTGGATACGAAATCAAGGGCCTCCAGTTTATCACCAAACTCCACCCCCCTGAGCCGCCAGCCACCACCGGCCGAACCGCCAGCCCCCGCCGCCTGCGGCCGGCCCGCCCTCCCCGAAACCACTCCCCACCGTGGGTCCGGCGCCGCACCGGCCATCCCTCTAGCCCCCCCCCTCCGCCGAGCTTTTTCTCCGGGGATCCCCACCCCACCGCCCAAAGAACGCCCCCAACCGCTGGTGACTGCCAACCAGAGGTCTCACGACTTCGAATACCCATCGACCACTAATTTATTACCATTTCTGTCCTTCATATACGCGCTGACGGGTGGGCCCTATGATAATGTGCGCTGCTGAATGTGGACCGTTTGACTGGTCAATTGATCATGTTATCAACAAATTACAGAGCTGTATGGTGAGCCAGTGACCGTATGATCACTCTAAAATGTACTCCTATTTTATTAACACAGTACAGACTCAAACTACCATTTCTTTCTTTCATATACGGGCTGACAGGTGGGCCCCACGGTTATGCGCCCCGATGGTGCAACACTAGTTGCGCCGCGTGGAACGTTTGACTGGTTAATTGATTGTGTCATCAACAAAATATAGAGTTGTACGGGTGAGTCAGTGACCGTATAATCATGATATGTATTTTTTTAACACGGTACATATGCAAGGGCTCATATATACGCGCAAGCACTCACCGCTATAAGCGCACACACGCGAACCCTACCCCTATGAGCACCTTCAAGAGAGTGGGCCAGCATATATGATCTTGAGATTTTACGAAGTCACCATCAGTGCCTCGTAGTCGAGTGGAACGTCTCCTCCCACTGAATGTACATCGCCGGAAAATACTGAAATTAACACAAGATAAATGCGAGCACCGGGACTTTAACCTTGGTGGGCTCGAGAAACCACTATCCTCTAACCATCCAACCACATGTTGGTTAGCATGACAAAATGTATGTGGTGACCGTGATGAGCTTATTCTGAAGTCCAGTGACCATATCGTGCTTTCGCTTCAAATACAATGACCGTAAGTGTCGTCAACAAAATACGAAGCACGCATCAAATGCAAAGTCCGTCAGTGTCATCAACAAAATATGGAGATGTATCATGAGCTAGATACCGTTGTACTATTCTATATGCTTATTTTCTTAGTGGCCGATTGCGTGTGTGGTGTGTGGGCACATCATTTCTAGTTGTGGTGGGTCGACATGAAGACTCATGGGTCGGTTCCATCTTGCGCCACATATAGGTTGGACCGAGACGTGTTATACGAAGACCCATGTGGAGGACTCGGCGTACAATACGAAGCTACCAGAGTCACGGAGGACTCTATCCCCACTGGTGATAAGCCGACTATATATGATTTGTAACCCTAGGCCCTTAGTATGTTATACAAGCTTGGGGGCTAGCTCGTCGATAGTACACACACACACACGCACAATGCCTGGTATTCACGTGTACTTTGTACACACCCCTATCACTAATATACAGTACCAGGAGTAGGCTCTTTCTTCAACTGCAAGGGTCCGATCCGAACTAGGGTAAAACTTTGCCTCGTATTACCATCCAGCCTAACAGCCAGGGATATCCTACCGAATGATATGATGAAATCATATCTGCCAACTACTAAGAGAGAGGTGTGTCGGGGGGGGGGGGGCAATGCGTGCGAGAGAGGCCTAAAGATAATGTGCGTGCGGGAGACACGTAGGCACATATATGTGTGCATAGAGGGCTAGTAGAGACCATGCATGTGTATATATGCAAGTGAGAGAAATAGTGTTTTCCAACTGAGATTAGTGAAAAGAGTGGTACATAGTAGTCAGAAAGAGAGAGAGAGAGAGAGAGAGAGAAACAAAGAGAGCATGTGCGTGAGACACCCCGACACCCTGAGAGATTGTGAGCATGTGTGAAAGAGAAATGCCGATGCATATAAAGTGTGTGCACTTATGCGTTAGATAGAGAGATATATAACGCGTTTGTGAGAACGGGGCGATGCATAATGCATCGACGTGTAAAAGGCGGTTCTACGCATTAAATTAAAATATAAATGGCATTATTATTTTTGGATGAGATCATGAATTTTGCAAATTGCGTATGGACAAAAATCGGTCTATCAAACACCCATACTCTATTTAATTCTAGCATGTGCATGTGTTTATTTCATATTATCGATCCATAGAGTGAGAGCGGTTTGAAATACAGGCAATTGATGCTTTTGCAATTCATATATAAACATTAATTAGTGCACTCCATGTTGTTAGTGTGAAGCACTTTATACATTTGTCACTTGCATGGATACATTCCAAATTGCTAGCTACGAAATAGAATACATGTCGAATTCAACATAAAGGGGGTTTCAAAGATTCGAATTCATAGGAAGTGCATTCATCTATTTGAACCCGAGATAATGGCATTTGTAAATCAGATGTAAAAGGGGGCATCAATCTTTGTTGTGAGTTCGAACATGCTATATATATTCATACGCATATCTAACTTTTTTTGAAACCAAGGAGATTATATCTAGAACCATGCATGAACTGAGGTAAGTTGCATATTTTTTAATATATACTCATGTACAATGTATATTCAAATGTACCCCCTCCATTACAAAATAATCGTAGGTTTAGGATTTTCAAGAGTAAAGATTTGTGAAGTTTGACAAATCCTGAAAGTTCAATTCAAGAGAACCAAAAACGTTAATGCTTCTGCTCCCAAATATTGAACGAAGCACCAAACAGGCCTCTGGTCACCCGAAACCGCGCGAAACTAATGTTTTGGGGGTAGGAAATTACTGTCCTGACTCTGGCCCATGTAGCCTATCGGCCCGATGTCCAAAGGTCTAAACCGGGGTAGGTTTGTAACTTCACCAAGACGCCAGTCTCAACCGCCTCCGAGAAGCATTCATACGCCGTGGGCGCCTACCCATGCGCTCGGCCGAAATCTATCCCGCCCACATTTGGGACACCTGACATGACTGTCCTACCCCAACCCGCAATATGTCCGAAATTTTAGATGGGGGCAAAGTTTGTAACTTTCCCCAAATTTCAAACAAGCGCGTCTCAAACCGAAACATTGTTCCCCCTTAGTTCCCCGCCTCCCTCTGTTTCCCCATTCATACTCCGTGGGCGCGAAAACGCCCTCTCCACCAGCCGCGAAACCCCAGCCTCCTCCGTCCTCCACCCCATAGCGGCCAATCCACCGCCGCCCTCCTCCATCACGCCGGAGCCGGTACCCCGACGTCGTCGTCCAACGCAACCGCAACCGCAACCGCAACGCCCTCAAGGACTTAGCAGCGGAAGCCGAGGTAGAGCTGCCTCCACAACGCCGACGCCGACGTGCGCCGTACCAGAACCACTCCAACCATGCCGTCCTGCGCCTCACTGCTGCGGCTCCACTATCGCAACCGTCCACCGCAACAGAGCTGTTCCCGCTACGCCGTCGTTTGCCGCCTCGGATCTGCTTCCCCGCCGCCGACAGACGGCCACCGCACCACACTCAACAACTTGGCCATGGGTTCGTCCAAGGCTGCACCGTCCTCCACAACTTCTGGTTTCCGGCGAACAACAAGAAGATCGTCGGAAAAACAGAAGGAGGACACAGCACTGCTAGCAGAAAGAGGTACTCCTCTTCCCTTATTCATGCAAATCTCACATCTCTGCTCACACCGTATTCATCCCACAAAAGAAACTAGTTGAGTGTTTCTTACTGCATCTTCTTCGTCATACTAAATGCACAAGGTTTCCTCCCTTTTACTATTTCACCTTTGCTAGATGTCAGTAGCCCGCCTGGATTTCAATTCAGGGTCAGTCGAAGCGCAATTAAAAGAAGCAGCACCTGCTTAGGCGCGCGGAGCACCTAGTCTGCATGTTCCCCGGGGAAGCGGCGCATCGGTGTCTATCATAGGGGTGTGGGGCGCAGGAGCTGCTTGTGCCTGATCTGGAGGTCGGCGGGGCTTGAATGGATGGCCGGGGGGCGGTGCCAAGCACGGCGGTGCGGTGAGGTCGAGGGGAGGGCGCAGGCAGGGGAGGAATACTAGGCCGGTGGTCGCTGGCGTTTCGAGGAAGATCGTCAACACTGACTGGCTGGAGGTAGATGAAGGCGATCTGCCCGTTCTTTGTACATCATACGGTGCAGAACAAATGGACTGACCTATTTGCTTTCAGTAGACTATTATTTTCATAGAATCATGTAGTAATTTAGTGTGCCATGCATGTTGTAGAGCTATCATATGTGTCCCGTCATTTATTTCTCACCGACCTGCTATCTGCTACCTTTACACTATACTAATTGTGCAGACACTTCACCCATACTCACACTATTGTTTTTTATGCATGGGTATTTCAGACTCTGACGCAGTGTTGATGAATGCAGAAAAGAAAAGACAGAAGTCACTCCAGTGTAATTCGAAGATAAGCACTAAGCGTTTCAGTGCTCTAATGGGTGCAGTGTCAGCAGTTGGAGACAGTAAACGTTGCTCTGCAGTTGATGATCTCAATTGCCACACACAACCATCCCAGGTGCTTGCTTTAACTTCGCGCTGTCAAACGTGGTTGCATGTTGCATAGTGTCTAGCTTGTATTGCTTCCAATTTGGTTAAATTGCATCTGCTTACTTTACACATTATACCTTTGATAATGACATACCTTCCTGTTTTTGATACATACTACATATGTCTATTAACCATGTTCGTACATCAAACTAATGCTCTTTTGTATCCCTCGTCAATCACTTATGATGAGACAGTCACCCGAGTGGGTTACTATGAGACGCCCTACTCGTTTAAAGAGTGCAATGTCATCCACCCCACATGATTCTCAAGAAACAGCAAGGCTAAATGAAGATAGTCAACGTAGCTCTCTAGTTGATCACCGCAATTCCCCCACACCACCATCGCAGGTTGTAGGATCGAAAGTATGTCTAGAGGGGGGATTAGACTACTTGACCAAATAAAAACTTAACCTTTTCCCAATTTTAGTTCTTGGCAGATTTTAGCTATTTTAGGACAAGTCAAGCAATCATCACACAATTCAAGCAAGCATGCAAAGAGTATATTGGCAGCGGAAAGTAAAGCATGCAACTTGCAAGAATGTAAAGGGAAGGGTTTGGAGAATTCAAACGCAATTGGAGACACGGATGTTTTCCCCGTGGTTCGGATATGTGGTGCTATCCTACATCCACGTTGATGGAGACTTCAACCCACGAAGGGTAACGGTTGCGCGAGTCCACGAAGGGCTCCACCCACGAAGGGTCCACGAAGTAGCAAACTTGTCTATCCCACCATGGCCATCGCCCATGAAGGACTTGCCTCACTAGCGGTAGATCTTCACGAAGTAGGTGATCTCCTTGCCCTTACAAACTCCTTGGTTCAACTCCACAATCTTGTCGGAGGCTCCCAAGTGACACCTAGCCAATCTAGGAGACACCACTCTCCAAGAAGTAACAAATGGTGTGTTGATAATGAACTCCTTGCTCTTGTGCTTCAAATGATAGTCTCCCCAACACTCAACTCTCTCTCATAGGATTTGGATCTAGTGGAAAGAAGGTTTGAGTGGAAAGCAACTTGGGGAAGGCTAGAGATCAAGATTCATATGGTAGGAATGGAATATCTTGGCCTCAACACATGAGTAGGTAGTTCTCTCTCAGAACATATGATTTCGAATTGTGTATGTGTTCTGATGGCAATCTCCATGAATGAAGAGGAGGTGGAGGGGTATATATAGCCTCCACACAAAATCCAACCGTTACACACAATCTACCAATCTCGGTGGGACTGAATCAATAAACTCGGTCATACCGAAAAGGTAAACCTAGTGACTGTTAGAGATTTTCAGTGGGACTGACATGCAACTCGGTAGGACCGATTCTGTTAGGGTTTGGGCATAACGTAATCTCGGTGAGACCAATTACACAAACTTGGTGAGACCGAGTTTGGTAATAAGCTAACCAAAGAGTTGGTCAGGCAAACTCGGTGGGACCGATTTGCTCTTTCGATGAGACCGAAAAGTTACAAAAGGGAAACATAGAGTTTACATTGCAATCTCGGTGGGACCGATTCGCTCTTTCGGTGAGACCGAAAAGTTACGAAAGGGAAACAGAGAGTTTGCAACCCCATCTCGGTGAGACCGAGATCCCTATCGGTAGGACCGAATTGCTAGGGTTTGGCAGTGGCTTATGACAAGTGAAACTCGGTGGCGCCGGATAGAAAGAATCAGTATGACCGAGTTTGGCTTAGGGTTTAGGTCATTTGTGGATATGGGAAAGTAGCTGAGGATTTTGGAGCATATCATTAAGCACATGAAGCAAGAGGCTCATTAAGCAACACCTCATTTCTCCTTGATAGTATTGGCTTTTCCTAAAGACTCAATGTGATCTTGGATCACTAAAATATAAAATGAAGAGTCTTGAGCTTTTGAGCTTGAGCCAATCCTTTGTCCTTAGCATTTTGAGGGTTCCACTTTCACATCCATGCCATGCCAATCATTGAGCTTTCCTGAAATAATCATCTTGGAATAGCATTAGCTCAATGAGCTATATGTTGTTATGAATTACCAAAACCACCTAGGGATAGTTGCACTTGCAATCTCCCCCTTTTTGGTAATTGATGACAACATATAGATCAAAGCTTCGACAAAAGATAATAAGCATGAAATATATCGTCACTTTGAGAAGTATGTGATAAGTAAGAGCTCCCCCTAAATTTGTGCATATTTAAAATTTTCTTTGGACTGCAAATGCACAAAGAGTTAGAGTCATGGGTTACTCTTCCATGTCACATACATCTTGGTGGAGCGCTTAAAATGATAAGAATGAAATACATGCACTCATCACCAAGAATAGTGAATGATCTCACAAGATAGATAGGATAAAAGTATTAAGCAAACATTAAGTGTAGCTTAGGATCAAACACATGATCATCGATGTCTCACAGATAATGACGTAGTATCTCACACAAAAGCAAACGAAGTTCAAAAAACCACCAAATAAAACAAGAGAGAATAAAAGCAACACTCTCTCTCGAAGCCTATGATCTATACATTTTCTCCCCCTTTGGCAACAAGTTACCAAAAAGTTCCTAGAAAATGCATAGTGCTAAGTCGACACTCAGGCTTGATCTTCATGTGGTGGTGGAGTCCGGATCACTCCAAGGACGAAGGCTTCCGTAGATGCTGAAGTAGACGCTGGAGCTGAAGTAGATGCTGGAGTTGGAGCTGATGCTGCGGCTGGAGCTGAGGCGGTTGCTCTTATGTCAGGAACTGGCACTGCAGACGACCTCGGAGCTCGGGGCACTCTGGCAAAGGCATCAGTTGTAGTCTTGCCTCTCCTCTCCTGCATGTCATCCTGGAGCTGCTCCACTGCAGACTGAATCTCTATCACTTTGACATCCAAGTCATAGAACTTTTGTTCCATGATCCTCTCTAAGCTTGCCTGGTTTTGAGTTAGGGTGGCTAGTCCTTGCTCAATCCGCAGGGTGGATGCAATCAAGTAACCAGGCTGCTCTTGTTTGGTTTTCAGGAAATATTCAGATGCCTCCGCTTGAGTAGGCATCTTGGCAGCTTTCTCCTTCCTAGCCTTCTCCTTCTTGGCTTGTGCGTGGGCAGATGATGGTTCATTCTCAGTCATGACCACTTGATTATCTTCAAAGTCCGGACGGATAGGCAGGTGTTCCTTGTCCAACAGATATATGCCCGTGCCCATCTTGGAGTTGATGAGCTCCTGAATCTGTGGGGCATGTCCACAGCTCCTCTTCTGGTCTGCTGCTGTCCTCTTAATGGTCTCTACCATTAGGCTCATCACCTTGAATTTCTGAGGCACGTCAAAGATATGAAGGAAGTTGATCGCGTGGCCTCTGATCATCTTGTGATCTCCAGACTTGGGCAATAAGGTGTGCCTCAGTATCCAATTGATAGTGGGCAGCCCTGATAGAAGATAATGTACTGAGCCAAACTTGAAAGTGTCAAGTGCTTCATTTGGAATCTCCTTGTACATGTTGTACATAGAGTTGTGGTCCATCTTCTTCTTGGCATAAACGTCCAAGTCATCTACTTGCTCCTCTGGGGCATTTATCAGCTGAGGCCATTCAGCAATTGTGGATTGGTATCTCGTACCCTCTGACATCCAAATTATCCTACCATCTGGATAAAAATGGGCTGTGGAGTAGAACTGCATGATGAGTTCCTCGTTCCACTTTGTGAGCTTCTGCCCAACAAAGTCCTCTACTCCACACGCCTTGAAGCTGTCCTGCACTCCAGGGTAGTACTCCTCGTTGTCCTTGATATATTGCCAATCGACCCATCTCATGTCACAGACAATGGGCTTCTTGTCTAGCAGCACTGTCTCATAGAAATCTTGCTGCTCCTTGGTGTGAAACCTGTAGTCAACCGCAGTCCTTCTCCTTGAAGCATACGGGTCTGCTTCTCTCCACTTCCGGAGCCCTGAATCTCTCCTGAGTTTCATATCCTCAGCCACAGGATGAGCATCGTTGTGGTCTGGGATCTTGGGCTTGAGCTTCCTAAGAACATTCTCTTCCTCTTCTTCTGCATCTTCAGGCACTGGGGCCTTGTTCTTCTCAGCAGCTGGGATGCTTCTTGTATTCCTCTTTGGCTTGGGCTTTGGAGCTGGCTTGGCCTTGGAAGCAGCTGCCCCTGATCTTATGGCATCACCCATCAGCTTGGGTGCCTTTGGTGCTGGTGCAGCCACCTCTTCTTCTTCCTCCTCATCTTCCATGATGGAAGCTTTGCCAAGCACTCTGGCTACAGTTTTCTTCACCCTTTCTTTCCTCTTCTTGCCCTCAGCAGCAACTGGCTCAATGGGAGTGGGCTTCTCAGTTGAAGCTCTAGCCTTTGACATAGGCTGCCTGCCTGCTGGCCTTTTGAACTTCAACCCTGGCTTTATACCCTGTGTTGGCTCAACTCTCTTGGAGGTTGCTTCCTCTTCTACCACATAATCCTCATCTTCTGAGTCTGAGGTTCTCTTCTTTCTCTGTCTTGTAGCAGCTTTAGGCAGATTGCTAGGGGTGCTCCTGCTGCCATCATCTGAGGAACTTGAGGGACTAGTGCCCTCACTCAGCTGCACTTGCTGTTCTGACAGGTTCTGGCTATCACTTTGGTCTGACATGATGCAAACTCTGACTGCTGACCCTGTGAATAGGTTATAGATGAGATAGAGTAGATGAGCATCACAAAATGCAGAGATTTTTCCAAAATAATAATTCAAAAACTTAGTTTTAGTTTCCCACTGAAAGCATCTCGGATCTACCGATTTCTAAACTCGGTGATACCGAAGCAGTTTTGGAACCTAAACTAGTGAACTTGGTCAGGCCGAGTCACAGTTCGGTGGCACCGAGACTGCTAGGGTTTCACAAAATTCCAAAATCGGTCACACCGATAAGTAATTCTCGGTCAGACCGAGTCTCACTTGTGCAATGGCATAAGCCAAATCGGTGGGACCGAGTTTTTCAACTCGGTGGGTTCGAGATGGTTTCGGCGGAAACCTAACCCTAAAATTTTCGAATTAAACCTAATCTACGAGTTCATTGACTGATAGGAGTTTATCAAACGTGGCAAGAATCATGATGATCACAATGTGATAGGAATCGGATTGGAGAATAGCACAAAGATCGAGTCCATACCCTAGCTCGGAGGAGACTCGCTACGGCGGCAACGGCGGGGTAGAATTCCCGTTGACGGCGACTGGAGGCGGCTGGCGGTGAGGAGACGATCCGGAGACCAAGTTGGCAGAGCAGGCTATCGTGCGGGCGAAGGGGTTCGGAGAAATTTCCAAATTTTTGCCAGTGACTATATATAGCCCGACCCTGTCGGTGTGACCGAGTGGAACAACTCGGTGGCACCGAGATGCATAACTGCGAGCAGTTACTGCAACTCGGTGTGACCGAAAAGTTCAAATCGGTTGCACCGAGATCGAAAACCTAGATCAACTTAATGATCTCGGTAGGACCGAAAGTGGGGAATCGGTCAGACCGAGAATCACAAAGAGGTTTTGGAAGTTTAAGTCTATGACGAATCGGGGACTCCGAGCGCTCCTCACACAGAGTGGTTCGAATCTGACTTGATCAAATTTTGTGATGCAGCATGAATAGAGTTTGAGACGAGAAAAGCATAGATAGCTAGCGGAGGTTCTTAGGCATTCTTGTCCATCCACTTGGCAAAAGGAAATAAAGCCAAACAATTAAAACAACAAGTGGATGTCCTCGAATGAGTAAAATATGCAACCAACATGCTCACACAATAAGATGGCAAATGAAATATGTGACAAAGCATGCACAACCAATTCTAGCATCTATCAAGCAATTTGCGATGACTAGGTCATCTATATATGAGTATATTGACTTAGGAGTCAAGTGAGAACACTTGATCATAGGTCATACTCATCGTTTAAGCTCAAGTGGGGTTACCACTTTTACATAAAGCATTGTTGTGTTCACATCTTTAGAGTTGCTTTAGCTCAAGTCTTAGACTAAAGCTCCCCCTAGATGTGATATCCCCCCTAAGAGGGATGAACTAACCTTGGGTTTTGTCGATGATGACTTCATGTAGATGTTGAAGATGTGGATGCTCAATGTTAATGTAGATCACTTGGAGCTATCCATTTGAGTGAATTGCACTTTCAATACCTACATGGGTTAGTCCCACAAGGAACAAACAAGGATATCCATAGACATAGAGTGATGCACACACAAGATGATGTCCATGAAAACTTTTAGGTTACCTTGTCCCTTGTCTTACCAACAAGAGGGTTTGTGACTCCTTGAACTAGTGCAAGATGTGGAAGTCGGTTGCAATTGTTCTTGCCAAAATGATAAGAGTGAAGTATGTTGGCGGAGTCACCCTCAAGAACTCTCTAGTTCTTCTTCTTTTGGATCCACATCATCTTGATGGGAATCCTTGGAGTTGTAGTCGTACTTGATGAAGTGGAACTTGAAGTAGTCTTGGGAATCCACTTGACTAAGGTCTTAGGAGCTTCTTCAAATGCATCAATTTCCTCTTGAAGCTTGTCCTTGCCTTCTTGCTTGTAGTCTTGTGGTGGAAGATCATCTTGAGCTTGTGTCCCCTTGAAGGAAGTATCATACTTCTCTTGTTGAGGAACAAACTTTGTCTTGGGGTATTGATCTTCTTCCCACTCAACTCCATTGGCATTGAACTTTCGTTCAAAACCAACACCTTGATTCTTCCGGTGCATTCCTTGCTTGCGCACAATTTCCTCGAATTGCTTACTCCCGGCAAGGCTTTTGTACACTCCTTTCTCGATAATTCCCTTCAATAAGCTATTTTCTTGCTCAAGTGTAACTTGGCTAAGAGAATCATTAGTGGAATCAAGAGAACTACTAGAAGCAACAATATTGGATTTAGCATGATCATTGTTACTACTACAGGAAGAGTCTTTCTTGTTCTTGTTACTAGACTTGACTTGAGGCATGTAAGTGGATAAGAGTAAACGCTTGGAAATGTAAGAAGAACTTTTCTTGCGGAGATCATCATTGATTGCTTTTAAAAACTCATGCTCTTGCTCAAGATTGAGCTTTTCAAAGCGTAATTTCTCATGAGCTCTTAAAAGTTCTTGATGATCTTCGAAGATAGTTTCATGAGCTTACTTAAGAGTGTTTAGTTCTTTAGTTAGAGCCTCAATCTTCTCCTTATCATTGTCATTCGTTTTATCTTGACTAGCATGATTAATTGACGTTTCATCATAGGATTCATCACTAGAGTTGTCAACAAGCAAATCATCATCACCTAACAAGTCATCTTCATCACTATTAAAATCAACATACTCGGGGTGTGTTACCTTAGGACCTTTGGTCATGAAGCATCTTCCAATTCCTTCATTTGGTGAATCAAATATGTCATAGGAGTTGGATGACACAAGTGCTAGACCGGCAACACCTTCATCTTGAGTATCTTTGGAGTCGGAGTGATAACTTCTCTCGGAGTGGCTGTCGGAGTCGGAGCCAGATACCCATTCACCAACATGAGCTTGATGTCTTTGTTTTGTGTAGCTCCTTGATGATTTTTCCTTCCTTTCCGAATCCTTGCTTCTCTGTGAGTATCTTCGTTCATAACGATCATCTCTACTCCTTCTCTCTCTTGGTGGTGAATCTTTGCTTCTTCTTTTTGGAGAATCTTCTCTTCTCTTGTAGGGAGCCGTACACTCATTGGAATAGTGTCCGGGTCTTCCACAGTTGTAGCAGTTTCACTCTCGACTAGAAGATCCTTTGTCATTGTAGGACCTTGACTTGAAGCTTCTATCTTTGCTTCTACTCTTGTAGAACTTGTTGAAGTTCTTCACCATTAAGCTCAATTCTTCGTTGAAGTTTTGTTTCTCATTTGATGATGTAGGGGCTTCACATGAGGCTTTGTAGGCACCACTTGATCTGTTGTGAAGTTCCTCTTTATCCTTAAGTGACATCTCATGAGCAACAATTCTTCCAATCACTTCCGTTGGCTTGAGATCTTTGTAATTGGACATTATTTGGATCAATGTGCACACGGTATCATATTTTCCATCCAAGGCTCTTAGAATCTTCTTGATGATGAATCTATCGGTCATCTCTTCACTTCCTAAGCCGGCAATCTCATTTGTGATGAGAGCAAGCCTAGAGTACATTTCAGCGACACCTTCACCATCCTTCATTTTGAACTTGTCAAGTTGACTTTGAAGCACATCCAACTTGGATTCCTTGACGGAGTCGGTACCTTCGTGCATATCAATCAAAGTGTCCCAAATTTCCTTTGCATTCTCAAGACGGCTGATTTTGTTGAATTCTTCGGGGCATAATCCATTGAAGAGAATATCACAAGCTTGAGCATTGTATTGCAACATCTTCAATTCATCCGCGGTAGCTTCACAGTTTGGTTCTTTCCCATCAAAGAAGTCACCTTGCAAACCAACACACACAATAGCCCAAACAGCGGGGTTATGTCCAAGAATATGCATTTTCATTTTATGCTTCCAACTAGCAAAATTAGTACCATCAAAGTAAGGACCTCTACGGTGATAATTTCCCTTGCTAGACGCCATACTCTCCTAGGTTTTGAAACCAAGGCTATGACCACCAAAAGCTATGGAGATCAAAGCAAATGGAGACCAAAGCTCTGATACCACTTGTAGGATCGAAAGTATGTCTAGAGGGGGGTGATTAGACTACTTGACCAAATAAAAACTTAACCATTTCCCAATTTTAGTTCTTGGCAGATTTTAGCTATTTTAGGACAAGTCAAGCAATCATCACACAATTCAAGCAAGCATGCAAAGAGTATATTGGCAGCGGAAAGTAAAGCATGCAACTTGCAAGAATGTAAAGGGAAGGGTTTGGAGAATTCAAATGCAATTGGAGACACGGATGTTTTTCCCGTGGTTCGGATAGGTGGTGCTATCCTACATCCACGTTGATGGAGACTTCAACCCACGAAGGGTAACGGTTGCGCGAGTCCACGGAGGGCTCCACCCACGAAGGGTCCATGAAGTAGCAACCTTGTCTATCCCACCATGGCCATTGCCCACGAAGGACTTGCCTCACTAGCGGTAGATCTTCACGAAGTAGGCAATCTCCTTGCCCTTACAAACTCCTTGGTTCAACTCCACAATCTTGTCGGAGGCTCCCAAGTGACACCTAGCCAATCTAGGAGACACCACTCTCCAAGAAGTAACAAATGGTGTGTTGATGATGAACTCCTTGCTCTTGTGCTTCAAATGATAGTCTCCCCAACACTCAACTCTCTCTCATAGGATTTGGATCTAGTGGAAAGAAGGTTTGAGTGGAAAGAAACTTGGGGAAGGCTAGAGATCAAGATTCATATGGTAGGAATGGAATATCTTGGCCTCAACACATGAGTAGGTAGTTCTCTCTCAGAACATATGAGTTGGAATTGTGTATGTGTTCTGATGGCTCTCTCCATGAATGAAGAGGAGGTGGAGGGGTATATATAGCCTCCACACAAAATCCAACCGTTACACACAATCTACCAATCTCAGTGGGACCGAATCAATAAACTCGGTCAGACCGAAAAGGTAAACCTAGTGATCGTTAGAGATTTTCGGTGGGACTGACATGCAACTCGGTAGGACCGATTCTGTTAGGGTTTGGGCATAACGTAATCTCGGTGAGACCGATTACACAAACTTGGTGAGACTGAGTTTGGTAATAAGCTAACCAGAGAGTTGGTCAGGCAAACTCGGAGGGACCGATTTGCTCTTTCGGTGAGACCGAAAAGTTACAAAAGGGAAACACAGAGTTTACATTGCAATCTCAGTGGGACCGATTCGCTCTTTCGGTGAGACCAAAAAGTTACGAAAGGGAAACAGAGAGTTTGCAACCCCATCTCGGTGAGACCGAGATCCCTATCGGTAGGACCGAATTGCTAGGGTTTGGCAGTGGCTTATGACAAGTGAAACTCGGTGGCGCCGGATAGAAAGAATCGGTATGACCGAGTTTGGCTTAGGGTTTAGGTCATTTTTGGATATGGGAAAGTAGCTGAGGATTTTGGAGCATATCATTAAGCACATGAAGCAAGAGGCTCATTAAGCAACACCTCATCCCTACTTGATAGTATTGACTTTTCCTAAAGACTCAATGTGATCTTGGATCACTAAAATATAAAATGAAGAGTCTTGAGCTTTTGAGCTTGAGCCAATCCTTTGTCCTTAGCATTTTGAGGGTTCCACTTTCACATCCATGCCATGCCAATCATTGAGCTTTCCTGAAATAATCATCTTGGAATAGCATTAGCTTAATGAGCTATATGTTGTTATGAATTACCAAAACCACCTAGGGATAGTTGCACTTTCACAGGTGCTTGCTCTTACTTGGCAGTGTGATATGTGGTTGCATGTTGCATATGGCGTCTACCTTGTAATGCTTCTAGTTAGGGTAAATTGCATCTGCTTAGTTAACACATTATACCTGTGAATATGACATGCCTTCCTGTTTTTGGTACATACTACGTCTTTCTATTAACCATGTTCTTACATCAAACTACTTTTCTTGTGTATCCCTCATCAATGCTCCTAATTTGTTAAATTGCATCTCCTTAGCTTACACATTATACATGTGAATATGACACGCCTTCCTGTTTTTGGTACATACTACATCTGCCTATCACACCATGTTCTTACATCAAACTACTGTTCTTGTGTATCCTGCGTCTATCGCTTATGATGAGACAGTCATGCGCGTGGGTTAATATGAGACGCAATACTATATAAAAAATGTAATTTCATCCTCTCCACATGATTCTCAAGAAACATCAAGCCTAAATGAAGATATTGAACGTAGCTTTGTACCTGAAGACCGCACTTCCCCTACACCACCATCACAAGTGATTGCTCTAACTTCGCAGTGTGATATGTGGTTGCATGTTGCATACGGTGTCTAGCTTGTAATGCTTCTAATTAGGGTAAATTCCATCTGCTTAGTTTACACACTATACCTGTGAATATGACATGCCTTCCTATTTTTGGTACACACTATATCTATGTGTTAACCTTGTTCTTACATGAAACTACCTCTCTTCTGTATCCTGCATCAATCACTTACGATGAGTCACCTTTATCCATTGCACATTGCATATTATTTCTAGCCTGTTGCCATGTATTGCTTCTAATTTGGTCAAATACATTTGTTAGGGCACCCTTTTAATTTGGCAGAGTGATATTGGTTTCATCTTTCATATGGCTTCTAGCTTGCATCGATTCTAACAAGTTCAAGCACCTTGTGCTTAGTTTACACTTTATACATCATACATGTCAATATGTCACGCCGTCCTGTTTTTCATACATATTCCATCCTCCTATCATGCGGCTGCCTTACATGAAAGTAGTGTTCGTCAGTATCATGCATCAATGAGTTCTGAAGAGCAAATTTTATTCCTTTTTCTTGTGGGTTTGACTTGACAACGCAAAATCAGGAAAGAGGAAGGAAAAGAGTAAGGAAGGCGATGATGGTGGTCCTCTGCAGCAACGTAAACGGAGCATCTGTATCGATTCTCCTTGTATTGATAGTGTACTCCAAGGTCCAAGTCTCCGCTCCCCTACTCCACCATCCAAGGTGCTTGCTCTAACTTGGCAGTGCGATATCTAGTTGCATGTTGCATATGGTGTCTAGCTCGTATTGCTCCTAATTAGTGTAAACTGCATCTGCTTAGCTTAAACATGATACATGTGAATATGACACGCTTTCCTGTTTTCGGTACATACTATATCTGTCTATCACACCATATTCTTACATGAAACTACTCTTCTTGTGCATCCTGCATCAGCCACTTATAATGGGACACCTTTAAGTTGGCAGTGTGATATTGGTTTGCGTCTTGAATATGATTTCTAGCATGTATTGCTTCTAGTTTGATGAATGCACCTATGACGAGACAGTTTTAACTTGGCAGAGTGATATTGATTGCACCTTCCATATGGTGTCTTGCAGTGTTTCTAATTTGTTGAAGTGCCTTCTGCTTAGTTACCACATCATAGGTGTGAATATGTCAAGCCATCCATTTTTTGTACATATTCCATCCTCGTATCATGACTTTGCCTTTCATCAGAGTAGTGTTTGTCAGTATCATGCATGAATGAGTTCTGAAGAGCGAATGATATTCCTTTTTCTTGTCGGTATGACCTCACAATGCAAAATCAATAAAGCTGAAGGAAATTGGCAAGGCATTGGATGATGGTGGTCCTTCCGAGCAACTGAAACGGAGGTTCTCTACAGATTCTACTCCGCCATCCTCCCAACAAGATTCGCAAGACAACGCAAGGCTAGACAGTCAACGTAGCTATGTAGACGATGAGCACATCTCCCCTACTCCACCATCACAGGTGCTTCCTCTAACTTGGCACTATTGTATGTGGTTGCATGTTGTGTATGATGTCTAGCTTGTATTGCTTCTAACTTTGTTGAATTGCATCTGCTTACTTTTCACATAATGCCTGTGAATATGACATGTGTTCCTGTTTCTACATCAGACTACTATTCTTGCATATCCCGCATCAGTCACTTATGATAAGGCACCTTTAAGTCGCCACTGTGATATTGGTTGTGTCTTGCGTATGATTTCTAGCATGTACTACTTCTAATTTGTTGAAACGCCATACAGTTTGAACTTGGCAGAGTGATATTGGTTGCATCTTTCATATGGTGTCTAGCTTGCAGTGCTTCTAATTTGTTGAAATGTCTTCTGCTTAGTTACCACATCATAGGTGTGAATATGTCACACCATCCTGTTTTTCATACATATTCCATCCTCGCATCATGTGTTTGCCTTTCATCCGAGTAGTGTTCGTCGGTATCATGCATGAATGAGTTCTGAAGAGCAAATTTTATTCCTTTTTCTTATTAGTTTGACTTCACAATGCAAAATCATTACAGTTGAAGGAAACTAGTCCGGCAGTGGATGATGGTGGTCCTTCAGAGCAACTCAAACAGGGGGTCTCTACAGATTCTACTCCGCCATCCTCCCAACAAGATTCGCAAGACAACACAAGGCTGGACAGTCAACGTAGCTGTGTAGATGATGAGCACATCTCCCCTACTCCACCATCACAGGTGCTTGCTCTAACTTGACACTATTATATGTGGTTGCATGTTGCGTATGATGTCTAGCTTGTATTGCTTCTAACTTGAATTGCATCTGCTTACTTTACACATAATGCCTGTGAATATGACACATGTTCCTGTTTCTAGAACATACATGTACATGATGAGCACATCTCCCCTACTTCACCATCACAGGTGCTTGCTCTTACTTGGAACTGTTATACGTGGTTGCGTTTTCCGTATGATGTCTAGTTTGTATTGCTTCTGATTATGTTGAATTGCATCTGTAGCTTACAACTTATACCTGCAACGATCACTTACCCGTAAGACACATTTAACTTGGGACTGTGATGTAGGTTGCATCTTGCATTATCTTCTAGCTTGTACTGCTTCTAATTTCTTGAAATGGCACTTACGACGAGACACTTTTTACCTGATAGAGTGATATTGGTTGCATGTTCATATGGTGCCTAACTTTCATTTCTTCTAATTTTGTTGAAATGCCTTCCGCTTGCTATTTTTTCATACATATTCCATCCTCCTATCGTACGTGTGAATATGAAACGCTGTCTTTTTTCGTATATATTCCATCCTCCTATCCTGCGCTTGCCTTACATCAAAGTAGTGTTCATCTGTATCATGCATCAACCAGTTATGCAGAGCTAATTTTATTCATCTTCTTGTGGTTTTGACTTCATAAGGCAATATTAGAAAATAGGAAGGAGAAGAGTAAGTTAGGGGATGTTGGTGGAACTCCGCACCGACACAAACAGAGACTCTCTAGATTTGCCACTGCTACTGCTAATGAAGTTGAAGTCCCAAATCTACATGATGAGTTCATCTGCCGTACTCCACCATCGCAGGTGCTTGCTCTAAGTTGACAGTGTGATAATTGGTTTCATGTTGCATATGTTGTCTAGCCTGTATTTCTTCTATTTTGATTAAATTACACCTGCTGAGTTTATACGTTATACATTTGCATATGACATGGCTTTCTGTGTCTAGAATACACTGCATCTATCTATCATACCATGTTCTTACATCAAAGTACTGATATTGTGTATCCTGCATCAGTCACTCATGATTGGACGCTTTTAACATGGCAGTTTGATAGTGGTTGCATCTTGCATTGAATTCTACATTGTACTACTTCTAATTTTTCGAATTGCCACTTATGACAAGACACTTTTAACTTGGCAGAGTAATATTGGTTGCATCTTTCATATGGTGTCTAGCTTGCATTACTTCTATTTTCTTGAAAATCCTTCTGCTTAGTTTGCACATCGTAGCTGTGAATATGTCATGACGTCTTGTTTTTCTTACATATTACATCCTCATACGGTTGTCTTACATCAAAGTATTGCTTGTCTGTATCACGCATCAATGAGTTCTGAAGAGTGATTTTATTCTTTTGTGTTGTGGGTACAGCTTGACATGGCAAAGTCAAAAAAGAGCAAGGAAAATAATATAGTAGGGAGTGCTGTTACTCGTCGGGTGAAACGGAAAAGGTTCTGCCATCGAGATTATGCTGGTACTTATAGTGCAATAGAAGGTCCAAGTCCACCGGCTAAATCTACAAACACAGTATCACCTGCTCCACCAGCTGCAGCATCCGCTTCAACTGTACCAGCATCTCAATCAGTTACTTGTTCGTTTGCTCCAGAACTGGCCAGTTCCCAAGCTGCCTTCACACCTAACACTACTTCCGAAGCACTGCTGACATAACAGGACTTGGCAAGATCAGATGAACCTCATGAGCATCAACACCAAGACGGTACCTGATCGAGTCAAGTTGTAGTTGCATGCTCCTTTATATGTACTCTCACTGTTTGATGTACACTAACACTTTCCATATTCATTGTTGAACTAGCACCACGGCGCAAGCGGAAACAGACATCAGGGATAATGCTCGACAGATTAACAAAATCTAAAGGAGGAAGAATGGAGATCCATTTTGAGGGGGGTTTAAAAAGGCCACGTGATGCTATAGAGTTAGCCAAGTTAGTATCAGAGGCAGCAGTTGTCGTTAGGTGTCATGCACGTATCCTCCCATTGTGGATCCAGTACAGGAATGAGAAAGACAATACCCAGTTTAACACCTTCCTTGACCATTTATCCGTAAGTAATGTTATTCATCGCAATTAGTAATATTGTCTTGCTCTGTCCCATACTTTCTAGCTTCCTCCTAATAAGACTCACATTCTTTTTTCAACAGATGAGGTTCAAGTTGGATCCGAAAGATGATGCAACTAAATAAGCATGCACTCATGTTTTTCAGTCTGCTCTGCGACAGTATCGGTGCCACCTTAGAAAATCTCACTTTGAAGGCAAGGCTAACAATGAAATCGCCCAAACATCTCCAGTGGAATATATTACAGATGAAGACTGGACAACCCTCGTTAAACACTGGTCTGATCCAAAGTATCAGGTAGGATATATGTATTTGATCAGACCACATATTGAACTTGTATTTATGTATGTGCCTTACAAGTGTATCTTCTTCTAGGCTAACTGTTTGAAGAACAAAACCAACCATTCTAAAGTGAAATTCCAACAGACAACAGGATCTCGTAGCTATAATGCACACTGCTAAGCTCTTGTAAATAGCTCCTACTTCCTTCTTTTTTTGTGCCATATTATCGTATCTATATTGACTTGTTCCAAATACAGAGGAAAGACCGTGCGGACCAAAAAGAACCTGAACCGAATGCAGTGAAAATTTTCAAGGATTGCCACACCAGCAAGATGAAGGGCATGAGCACACCAGTTCAAGCCGCTGTTGTAAGTCCTTACTCCTCCTGCCTTGAACTGATTGGTACTGTGATGTGTTCATTTAACTACTTGGTTTGCAGCCAATGTCAGTTACTCTGTTCACTTTTATTCACAGTTGTCTTAACATATCATTTCACCTTACATGGTTTAAAAGAGATGAAGGATATTCTTTTGGTCTTTATCTGTAATCTAGTTGTTATGTTCACGTGCGCACACAATGATAAAATAGCCTGTTTGTTTTATATATGTTTGCCCATGATATGAATGATGTCATACTATGTTCATCCTACTTTAAACCATGTCTCTTTATCCTTAGATGTCAACGAATGTGAGGAAATAGACAATACAGTAGGCATGCTACATGGACATATGTTCCGAAAGTGATTTTATTATGTAGTTGGCACTACAATACATGCTAATGTATTACATTAGTTCACCAAAATAAGTTATGTATAAATGTTTAACCTACTTTGTTTGTTTTTGTCTCATTAGTAACTTATCTGGCACACTAATCTACAAGTTCAAACTTTCAGGAAGCTATTGAACAAATGATTGAACAGCCACAACCACCTGAAGGTGACGAGGCTACTACAGGCACAATGTCACCTCTTGCTGCAGTGCGCCAGTATCTCTCCACTAACAGTGCAAAAAGCACCTTCCTGCGTAATTCTGGGTTGGTTGTCAAGGTAACCTCGTCCAAATCGCCTACTGAACAAAATCTTCCTGCTAGACAGAGTGATATATCTGTGCTCCAGACACAAGTCCAATCCCTAATGGACGTTGTTTCGGAAACAAGAATGGTGGTTGAGAAATTTCGTCAAGATATGAATGGTTTTGAAACCAGACTATCAGACATTCGCTTCTTTGTTCAAGAGCAATGGCGGAAAAAGGTGGAGATCGTGCTGCTCCATCAGATTCTACAGCCTAAAACATTAGCACTCAGGCCAAATGATCTGTGCTTCTATACATCTGATGGTGCTTTTATCTGGAAGGACTGTAAACTTTATGCCAACAGGCCTTTTGTTTATGGTTGGAATTTATTTTGTTGTGTATAACATTTATGATGCTGCCTCAGGCTGCAGTAATTACGACACTATTTTTGTATAGTGTAGGTTTATCTTAGTAATGTATTCGGTCGAAAGCTTCATAGGAGCCCAACATGCCAACATTCGTCAGGCCCATTCCAATTGGGCTAAAAACGATTACGGGCCGAAATTGGCATGTAGCCCACTAAAAATATCTGGGCCTAAATCAGCATAAGCTTTCATATTTTTCTGGTAGGCATGTGCCCATAGTGGGCCTTTAACAGGCCTAAACATAATTTGAGCCCTCAGTAAAAATAGGCCGTTTACAGGTGTAAATATCTTTAGCTCATAAAAAACATGGGCCTTTAATAGACCGAAAGTGAGATTGGGCCCTAATTGGGCCAAATAACCTACTGGACTTAGCAGGCCGAAATGGCGGCCCATTTACGATGCGGATCTTTGACAGGCCGAAATTCGGACGGGCCGTAAATGTGCCGACCTAATACACGGGCCTATAACAGGCCGGAACTTCGGTCGGGGTAGATTATCGTCATTTTTATATGGGCCGTTAATGGGACCGATATGACGTTGGGCCACATATGGCCCATGGTTTACGTCCGGCGTTAACAGGCCGAAAATGACAACAAGCCGAAAGTGGCCCAAAGCTATAGTGGGCCTCTAACAGGCTGAATGTCAGACATGGCCGAATATGACCCAAATCCTTCACGGTCGTTTATGGGACGAAAGTTTTGATGGCCTATAATGGGCCCAAATGAAGCCGGACCTTTAACAGGCCGGAAATACACCGGGCTGTAATTCGGCCCAATTACTTAGCGGGCTGTTAACGGGCCAGAAGTGACCATGGGCCGCGTTGATGACAAGTTTAGGACAGGCCATTGACGGGCCGATTTGACAGAGAATGTTGGGCCTTTAGCTGGGCCGACCCATTATGGTCTGCAGAATCTTGTGGGCCGTTAGCTGTGCCGGCCCATTGTGGTCCGCAAAATCTTATGGGCCTTTAGCTGGGCCGGCCCATTATGGTCTGCAAAATCGTGTGGGCCTTTAGCTGGGCTGGCCCATTATGGTCCGCTAAATTTTGTGGGCCTTTAGCTGGGCCGGCCCATTATGGTCCGCTAAATCTTATGGGCCTTCGGTTGGGTCGGCCTATTTAAACTTTGTGGGCCACTTTTGGGCCGGTCCACGTGTCAACATATCATAGGCCCATCTCGATCGTTGGATGAGTGACACCTGTGCCAACGCGGAGCTGACGCGTGGATCCGTCAGCCAATGAGAATTTTACACGTGGAAAATCGGCATTGGTCGTGGCTGTTAACGGGTTATCGGATCCAAAATCCAACCCGATAGCTTAACGACGTTCCGTTCCGGTGGATGCCACGTGTCGGTCACCCTTGACGAAAGCACTTCTGTGACGCGCGATTTATCGTCATGGAAGTGGACACTTCCGTGATGATAATTTTGGCAATGTCATGGAACACTTCTACAACAACACATGTATGACTATCTTGATTTTGTCATGGATGTACATGCATGACAGAAAACGTGACCTATTGTAACAAACACGTATCATCACGGAAGTGTATTTTTTTATAGTGATAACTTGACAAAGTTTTGAAGAAGTTCAAAATGGATCAAGCAAAGAAAGGGTTCTTGCCTGTGTTACAAGGTGTGAAGTTGAGTAAGACTCAATGCCCGACCACTGCAGAAGATAGGGAGAAAACGAAAGATGTTCCCTATGCTTCAGCCATAGGCTCTATCATGTATGCAATGCTGTGTACCAGACCTGTTGTGTGCCTTGCTATTAGTTTAGCAGGGAGGTACCAAAGTAATCCAGGAGTGGATCACTGGACAGCGGTCAAGAACATCCTGAAATACCTAAAAAGGACAAAGGATATGTTTCTCGTTTATGGAGGTGACAAAGAGCTCGTCGTAAATGGTTACGTCAATGCAAGCTTTGACACTGATCCAGACGATTCTAAATCGCAAACCGGATACATGTTTTTATTAAACGGTGGAGCTGTCAGTTGGTGCAGTTCTAAACAAAGCGTCGTAGCAGGATCTACATGTGAAGCGGAGTACATAGCTGCTTTGGAAGCAGCAAATGAAGGAGTCTGGATGAAGGAGTTCAAATCCGATCTAGGTGTCATACCTAGTGCATCGGGTCCAATGAAAATCTTTTGTGACAATACTAGTGCAATTGCTTTGGCAAAGGAATCCAGATTTCACAAGAGAACCAAGCACATCAAGAGACGCTTCAAATCCATCCGGGATCAAGTCCAGGTGGGAGACATAGAGATTTGCAAGATACATACGGATCTGGATGTTGCAGACCCGTTGACTAAGCCTCTTCCACGAGCAAAACATGATCAACACCATGGCTCCATGGGTGTTAGAATCATTACTGTGTAATCTAGATTATTGACTCTAGTGCAAGTGGGAGACTGAAGGAAATATGCCCTAGAGGCAATAATAAAGTTATTATTTATTTCCTTATATCATGATAAATGTTTATTATTCATGCTAGAATTGTATTAACCGGAAACATGATACATGTGTGAATACATAGACAAACAGAGTGTTACTAGTATGCCTTTACTTGACTAGCTCGTTGATCAAAGATGGTTATGTTTCCTAGCCATAGACAAAGAGTTGTCATTTTATTAACGAGATCACATGATTAGGAGAATGATGTGATTGACTTGACCCATTTCATTAGCTTAGCACTTGATCATTTAGTTTGTTTCTATTACTTTCTTCATGACTTATACATGTTCCTATGACTATGATATTATGCAACTCCCGTTTACCGAAGGAACACTTTGTGTGCTACCAAACGTCACAACGTAACTAGGTGATTATAAAGGTGCTCTACAGGTGTCTCCGAAGGTACTTGTTGGGTTGGCGTATTTTGAGATTAGGATTTGTCACTCCGATTGTCGGAGAGGTATCTCTAGGCCCACTCGGTAGTACACATCACTTAAGCCCTGCAAGCATTGCAACTAATGAGTTAGTTGCGGGATGATGTGTTACGGAACGAGTAAAGAGACTTGCCGGTGACGAGATTGAACTAGGTATTGAGACACTGACGATCGAATCTCGGGCAAGTAACATACCGATGACAAAAGGAACAACGTATGTTGTTATGCGGTTTGACCGATAAAGATCTTCGTAGAATATGTGGGAGCCAATATGAGCATCCAGGTTCCGCTATTGGTTATTGACCGGAGACGTGTCTCGGTCATGTCTACATAGTTCTCGAACCCGTAGGGTCCGCACGCTTAAAGTTCGATGACGGTTATATTATGAGTTTATGTGTTTTGATGTACCGAAGGTAGTTCTGAGTCCCGGATGTGATCACGGACATGACAAGGAGTCTCGAAATGGTCGAAATGTAAAGATTGATATATTGGACGACTATATTCGGACACCCGAATGGTTCCGGGGCTTATCGGATATATACCGGAGTACCGGGGGGGTTACCGGAACCCCCGAAGGTTATTGGGCCTCATGGGCCCAAGTGGTGGAAGTGGAGAGGCGGCCAAGGGGCAGCCGCGCGCCCCTCCCCCCAAGTCCAAATTGGACAAGGAGGGGGGGGGGCGGCGCCCCCCCCCCCTTTCCTTCCCCCCTCTCTCTCCTTCCCTCTCCTTTCCTACTCCAACATGGAAGGGGGGAGTCCTACTCCCGATGGGAGGGGGCGCTCCAAGGGTGGCCGGCCCCCTCCCCCTCCTCCACTCCTTTATATACGGGAAGGGAGGCACCCCCTAGAGACACAACAATTGATCCCTTGGATCTCTTAGCCGTGTGCGGTGCCCCCCTCCACCATAATCCACCTCGGTCATATCGTAGCAGTGCTTAGGCGAAGCCCTATGTCGGTAGAACATCATCATCGTCACCACGCCGTCATGCTAACGGAACTCTCCCTCAAAGCTCGGCTAGATCGGAGTTCGAGGGATGTCATCGAGTTGAACGTGTGCTGAACTCGGAGGTGTCGTGCATTCGGTACTTGATCGGTCGGATCGTGAAGACGCACGACTACATCAACCACGTTGTGCTAACACTTCCGCCTTCGGTCTACGAGGGTACGTGGACATACTCTCCCCTCGCGTTGCTATGCATCATCATGATCTTGCGTGTGCGTAGGAATTTTTTTGAAATTACTACGTTCCCCAACAAGAGCATCTACAACCAGATATACCAAAACCCGCCCTCAAATTTCTGCGGAGGCACCCAGGTGCGTCCGTGGACAGTGACCGGTCAACACTCTTTTTTGATCCATTCCAACCACATACATTAAACTCAAATCCATACTAGATCATGCAACACACAAAATCTATGTAAATATATGCTACGTAGATAAACCTAGCCTACTCGTCGTCGGAGATGTAGACGATGCCTGTTTCCTAGGGGGATGGCAGCCTCGCGCGACTGCTCCGGCTCCTTGTCGGACTTCATGTCCAAGAAGATTGCATCCACCTTTGCTCGCCGGTCGCGGATGTAGTGGCGGTTCGCCTCCACCCTCGCCTTCAAGCAGATGGACTCCATGATGGCTTGCTGCTCCGCCGCCTCATCCGCTTGGGCGACCTCATATTCGCTAAGCACGTCGGCCATGCCAGATCCGACTTGGGCAACCGGAAGCACCTAATCCGCCTGCTGTCCTCCTCCATCGCTGCGTCCGGCGCCTGCTCCTGCACCTCCTCCTCCTCCTCATGCTTCGGAGAGTCCGGAGGCAGGCTAGCTGCAATCTGAGCCTCATGTCGTGCCCGAAGCTGCTTTAGGAATAGCAGCCGACGCGCATGAGCGAGCATAGTGTAGGTCGTTATTTGTTGCAGACAGCAAGTTGCGAGCGAATGGGTAGGTGGGTGGTAGCGCGGAGGGGAGGGAAATGGGACGCAGCTAGGGTTGGGGTCGTCCAACTTAAATAGATGGACTTGGGCTTCAGGCGGCGTGCTGGAATGTCCACATAAAAAATCGGAGACCCGCTGGACGGATGGGTTTCCGAGTGTTTCTATCGTGGGTTCCTACGGTGTGATGGATGCGCCTAGGTCTCCCATATCCATCCCAGATATAGGTTGGATATGAGGGGTGCTGCCTGCCCGGGCGTATGCGGCCGATACGAAGAGCCCGGCTGGACCGGGTCGTCCGCGCGAGCATATAGGTGCTAGACTTACGTGAATCCTCCTACGGACCACAGTTACGGGATAGGGTGGCCTAATCTGATTGATTCTCCCTTTCCTTACCATTGAAGTGAAAGAAGAAGTTGTGAATTGGCAGCCACCTGACTCGGAGTCCATTAAAATTAATGTTGATGCAAGCTTTGTGGAGGCCATTAGCTCTGCGAGTGTGGGTGTGGTTGCCCGGAATCATTTGGGAGAAGTGATCATTTCTTCATGGGATTATATTGGGGTTTGCAACAGCGTAGATGAAGCGGAACTTAGAGCGACCCTCGCAGGGCTTCATCTTAGAAACTGATTGTTCTTTTGTGGCTTTCTTTCTAGGAAACGATTATTTGGACAAGTCTTCCCTAGTTGATCTGGAGATGGAAGCATTGAGCATTTCCAGGTTGATGACAAATTTTAAGATTTCCAAGATTAACAGAAGGGCCAATAGGATGGCACATGAAATTGCTAAATTTAGTTTTGTTAATAGGTCTGATAGTGTGAGTCTTAATAGTGTTCCGCCTTGCGTGGCTGAAATTGTAATAGACGATTGTATGAACATTTTTAATTAATTAATATACGGGAGGGGTTTTCAAAAAAAAATCTGATTGATTCTTTCCCCTTGAATTTAGCTGTGGGGCCCAAATCGTGTTGAATCTTGGTTTCCACCTATACCTGGCCAAACCTCGGGCCGGGCCGGGCTTCGGGCCGGGCCTAGCCAAGCCGGAGCCAAAAAACCTGGGCCCAAGCCCGGCCCGGCCCGGCCATCAGGCCTAGTTTTTGGGCCCAAGCCCGGCCCAAGCATGCAAAAGCCCGTCGGGCCTCGGGCCGGGCCCCTTCAGAAAACGGCAAAAATGACGGGCCCGGGCCCGGCCAGGCCATCAGGCTCAAAATCTAGGCCCGAGCCCGGCCCGGGAGCAGCGTCGGGCCGGGCCGGGCCGGGCTTTTTCGGGCCGGGCCGCCCATGGCCAGGTCTATTTCCACCTCATGTCCGTAAGTACTTTCCGTTAAACTTGCCCGTAGCTGTAGCAAAGTCCAGGGAAGGGGGTTGGGGGCTGTAGATGCTCTAGTCTCTCGGTTAAACGTTAAAACAGCGATTTTGGACGGCAATGGGAGAGATGCAAGATGCCAGTGGACAGCGCCAGGTTAGTGCGGACCATGGACAGCGAAAGCGCTGGGCGTCTTGTGTTGTGCCATCTCCGGGCGATGCAAGATGCCTTTCTCGGCTCCAAAACCGCGTGTGGTCCAAGTCGCCGGCGGATCGACAGCATGCCCGGCCGTCCGCCTCATTCACGGCCCCCGGGTCACGAGTCCGTTCCGAGGCCAGCTGCCCTGGTCAAGCCCAAATGGGACCGGATACATGCTCCAAATGGGAGACACTATTTTCTGCACGATCTATACATGTGTTCCGAAAGAAACACTATTATTCGGCGCCCGTGAGGAGCTAACCACACAGTGCAGCAGTACCGCACAAGAAGCATACTACTAGAGATAGATGATGTGGAGTGGAAGGTCACTGATCTCCGAGCAGCAGGGACTTGACGATGGCGTCGGCCATCTCCTGGGCAACGGGGAAGAGGTGTCCGGACGTCGGGAGCTCGTGGTAGACCACCCACGGGAGCCTCTCGCTGATGTACCTTGACAGGATGACCGGCACGATGCGATCCTCCGCGCCGTGCCACAGGTGCACCTTGCCCTCGCCGCCGGCGAACGGGTCCTTGAGGTCCAGGGGGCTCCAACCCCACTTCCCGAACCCGACCATCATGTCGCGGTGCAGGCAGTAGTACTCCCCCTGCTGCCTTATCATCGGCTGCGAGACGCACAAACGGACCAGAGAAATGAACCGTCAGTTCAGTTACACGGGGATTTTGTATCCAGCTTAGCCATACCATACGTACCATGTAGGTTCGCATTCCAAACTTCTCCATGAGCTTCGCGTCTTCTTCGGACAGGAGCGCAGGGTTGTAGGCGATGACGCTGGAGGCCGGGAAGAGCTTCTGGGTGTTCCACCAGTAGGTCAGCCATGGCAGATGGTGGGAGACCCAGACCGCCCATTGGTCCCGTGGGAGCTGCTGGTACCAGGCGTCCCATGACACGTTCGACGGCAAGCCGGACCACCAGTAGTTGCCCACCGGCCCGAGAATGGCCACCCCGGAGAGCCTGTTGCACCACGGTGGAACAAACATTCAGACCTGAAGCCTTGGATGTTGCAGTGAAGAAAGATGCACGGTGATCAGCTTGATAAGTTCATGATGCCGTGTTACCTGTACGGGATGTACTTGAGGCAGCTCCACATGATTTCGCCGCCCATAGAGAAGCCGATGAGGTGGAATTTGGAGCCCAGCTGCAGGTTGTCGGCCAGCTCCTCGATGTCGAGGGCGATGCTCTTCTCAGACGCTGCCGGGTCAGGGTCGCTCTCACCATACCCAGGCCGGTCAAAGGACAGCAGGTAGATGCCCAGCTCTTGGGCCAGCTCCTGTACCAGATTTCACCAGTCCATGCCGTGACAATCACTTCGTGTCAGCATGAAAAGATTGTTCGATCCTTAACATGATTCTTAAGATAATAATTATGTACCGGGGAAACTTGAAGCACGTCGTATCTGCAGGAGTCGAATCCATGGACAAAAATGATCTTGTACTTGGCCTCCTCCTTTGGGACGCCAGATTCCAGGTATGCCAAATGCCTGCCGTCTTTGAGCTTTGTTCTTGATGCTGTAACAGGGGGGCCACCCGGCAAGCCAACGATTTTCGGAGCCGGAGGCTGAAGCTGCTTGTACAGCAGCGCCGCCAGGAACACAAACAGAGCTAGAGAGAGCTTCCACGCCATGCCTGTGAAATGAGATAGCAAACACGTGAAATCAGTGCTGTGTCACTGCAATTTGAACTTCTGCGCCTCGTTTAAATTAGTGCACAGATTGTAAGATGTCTTCTGGCTTAAGGGATGGATTGTTTCAACTTAGCTTTTGACATAAATCAGAGATGGAAGGTTTGAACATGCACCAAGTTGCAACGTCATAAAGTTCTACTAGAAGGTTTGATATTACAGTACAGGTCCAACATGACACCAATGCTTTCGTGACATTTTCAATATGCGAGATTGTAGAACCTATCTGGAGATATTTTCATGACATTGACAGCACCAGCATTAGAATTTCTGAATAAGTCTTGTTGTTGTGGACAGATTGGTGAATCAGGCATTCAGACGTATTGAAACCATTATACCAAGAGAAAATCTCCCAAATGATTGGCAGATCAATGAAGTCTGAAGGAAAGCATAGTAGGTCCCACGAAATAATTAAGTATGCCATGCATCTGTGATCTGTCAGCTAAGAAACAGATAGAAGCAAAAGATAGAATAATCTACTAGTAGTAGTATCATCTTAAACTGTCAGTTTCAAGCATAGGTTCATCCACTGTCAACTCGATCCCTGCATGGAATAAATAATGAAGGTTTGATTGTCTGACAGTGCTATGCCCTAAGAAATCAAATCAAGATCTGATCTTCAATGTGTGGTTTCTGATCGGTGATTCTAAGGCTTCTAGCTGTACTCCTTTCGTTTCCAGACAGAAGGGCTCAAATCCCATATTTTAAATCTGACGAATTCTTCTCTGTCTCAAAAATAAATAAATAAATGAGTGCAGACGTTTGCGTGTGCTCTCTCCATGACTTAAAATAGCATTTCATTATCATAACCAACATAATATCATGTTTATTTGTAATAATACACTAATATATAATTATCCACGCAAGTCACGAGGTAAACCCTCATGGGTCCCTCATGGGTCATGTATTCGAGAACCACGCAACACACTCTGTCAACACTTATGCGACTTACTAGAGTTTTGAATGCAGTAATTCTTTTCCTCTGAGAAAATGACACCATATGCTTTGCAGGAAAACAACACCAGGATTTGAAATTGAAAAGTGGTCAATGAAATTTCTACGACAGATGTAGAGTGGTATGAAAATTTTGCGACAAAACTTTGGACATGGGACGCAGGAAAGGTAAGTTACTTTGAATATTCTAGCAAGGGGAAATGTTCTGAACACTATGCAGTTTAGCAACAGATCTGAAAGGATAACCAACTCTAAAGAGTTTCTACAGAAAATTGAAAGTTCAACTATACCAGGTTCCTTTGTGAGCCAGGAAGCGGTTGAAATCAAAAGATATAGAACAACTATGTCATCTTGGACTGCCGGTTTAATGCCGATGTTCATCAGGTAGCGCTACTGAATCATTCTCTCAAGAAGAGTAATCTAACTGGGTCATCTAGAATCAAGCGACAAAAACTGGCGTAAATTTCTGAAACCGAGCAACTATTTTATTCCCCTGGGAAGCAAACTTGTACACAAATTTTGCAGGGAATCCAGGATGACTCCTTCACCTATTGTCTTTATTTGGATTTATACATGTGAATAACTTGCTTGGTGAATAAATTTGTACTGCTAAAAAGTGGCAAGGACGGGGAATCAGGTATATTACGATGCTAAGGATTTGTAACATGAATGAAGTCGTGTTTTTCAACTGGTTCAGACGAGTGCAAGAAGGAACAAAAACTACTACTATGCAGTTGGAGGCAACAAACAGAGGTGCACTTCACTTATGACCGGACAATCTCGCGAATCACGTCGTTACACGTCGTCGTAAGAGCAAATCCAGCACTACTCGCGATCAAAGAAGCAAGAAGGCAACCGGGCGGATCACATGGTACCGCAGGTCCAGAGCAACACATAAGAGTCAGGCAAAACCGCCAAGCCTAAGGCGTAAACAACAAAGAGATTGGGAGAGGACGGAGGGGTGTGCGTGCGTACCGCCTCCGCCGAAGGCCGGCGCCGGCGTTGGAGGCCGCTTGGCGGCGGAGTCGGCCATCGATCGGCTGCGGCGGTAGCAGCGAAGGCCCGGGTGGCGAGCAGGCAAGTTCCACGAGTACGACGGCGGTGGGCGGTGGCCCTGTCCCCGCAGCCTTTAACAACTTGGCCGTGCTTCCTGACGACCGCTACTAGTGGTAATGGCCTCTCTTGGCCTTGTATTAAAGCAGCGCTGTACACTAGGGCCCCACGTCTTTCTGTAGCAGGGCCGAGACAATCTAGGTCAGAGTCGATTTCAAAGGCCTCCCAAAGTGGGTATCTCATACTACTCGTGACGGCGGACTTCTGCTCAGAATGCGATTAACAAATGTGCTCGGGGCAGCCCACGCCCTAGCCAAACTTTCCTATCAACATTTTGGGTCCTCCTCGACTTTTCACGAATACGCTGGGTGCGTATCTTTTCATTAATAGATAGAAATAATGTTACAGAGTGTCTTGTCAATGCATACACAGAGGCGCATGGACAAAAATTGGGAGCAGCAATGAGGGGTTGCTCAGCCCCTAGAGCAACAAGCGACTGTGTTAAGATCATGGCAAAAAAAAGAAGACTATTAAGGCCTCTTTTGGTTCATAGGATAGGATTATCATATGAATAGGAATCTTGTAGGAAATGAGATGACATGTATCTCAAATCCTATGAGTAGGAATAGAAAACAAGATGTCATTTGGTTGACACCAAAGGAATTTTTCCATTGAGTCTAGACTCTTTTTTATTTTCCTATGAAATGTGGAGGTTAGGAACCAATCCTATGTAGGAATAGAAATCCATTTCTATGAACCAAAGGGCTCTAAAGGAAAAAATCCTATAAAAACCCTATCCTCTAGAATTCCTATGAAATTCCTCTAAACCAAAGGAGGCCTAAGATCATACCCAGACCCTTAGCACCAGCGTTAGTCCATTGCCGCGCCTCGTCTTTGATTTCCTGCATTCCTGCAGCACACACGCCGCGGAGGGTCTCTCGCCATCAGAAACACATCATTTTTTTTCTTCTGAAAGAAAGACTATAAAGGAGCCCCCCTACAATATAATTGATATAACATATCTAAATTATAAGTATCATGCCTTCAAGCTGGATGGGTGGGAAGGCATCACCTCTTTTCGCCACTAGATTATGCCTTAGTCTGCAAAACACAATGATTGCGATGCTTCCACAGTGTAGCTGTGAGAATCGCGAGAGAGCCAAAACCCTTCCAGAAACGGAAGGGCGCTTTTCTGGTTGAGGATTCGCACCAGGTGAAGAAATCAAAGAGAATCGTCGCACTACAAGAAATATGTCAATTAGTGACCTTCTGCCAGTGACCTTGAAAGAATTGGTTATAGATCTATGACCATTTCAAACCAATTGGTCAAAAGCTGTTCGGGGGGCTCTAAACCCTAAACTATAACGACAATTTTGGTCAGAAAGGTCGTAATTTCCTTACATGAAATGGTCATAAAGCAGATAGCACTGGTCCGCTGCCTTATTTCTAGCTGATCATGACCAATATAGATGGTCATAACCTTGTAAATTATGGTGGGTTGCTACGCGCCACCTCATCAGTTTTGCCTATGTGTCATGTTCATGTGGCAGTTTTTGCCCTAGGTTGTGAAGCAACCTATATTTCTGTTAGTCCTAAAATTCCCCAAAAAATCTCATAAATTCTCTGGGTCATATCTTCGTCAAATATGTCAAAAACCTTCCTCGCCTAGTTAAAATATAATTCAAAAATATTCATTTTCCTATTCTGTTCAGAACAGCACTTTGTGAAAGAAGTACAACTTTGTCATGTCCAAATGGTATCCATTTTCTACGGTGCTTTCCTATACCCAAATAACCATCCTCCACCAAATGCCAGCTCAATCCATTCATTATTTTGAGCCCAGCTTCAACATTCGTATTTGTGTCCAGTGACTTTGCAAAGCAAGTACCACCTAGGCTCCTCCTTTTGAGATGAAAATTTGTGAAGACGGTCTTCTTAGTAACTGATCATCCTCAGCCAAAACTCACGCCCATTAGCCATGTATATTTTCCGTACCGCTAATCAAACACTTGGCTGCTAATTCATGTTTGAGCATCGATCGGTCTCTTCGTGAGAATCTTATGTTATAATTTTCTTCCTAGCACCTACCTGGAGAGTGCCCAACCCACTAGACATGCCTAGGCCACCCAGAACACATGGCAACGCCACGGTCACGCGGTGACCACGCGGCGGGCATGCGAGTTTACGCGCTCTAGAGTTGGGGCCCTCGGCCACCGCCCAAACCTCGACGTATCGCCACCCAACCATGTATTTATGATTAAATAGGTCCTTATGTAATTAGAAATGATTTTTGGAAAAAATAAATAGCAAACTATGAGGCGGCTGCAGTTCAAATTTGACCCGCTTCCAACTGAATCGGTGGAAATTTGTCTTTTTCACGAGAGGTGGATCAAAACTTTTTACACCCAAACATTTTGTCAATTATGCATTAAATATATCCTAGTATTTTAGAAAATTGATTTGGTCCAATTTTGCAACAATTATTTGGTAGGTCCTTTACAAAAAAACCTCCTTTTGGGCACTCGAAAAATGGAAAATGGTTTTTTCATCCAAAGAAAATGAAAACTTCCTTAGGCAACATTGTTTGCCATTCCAATATGCACCCTTGTGCACAATATGAGATTATTTGAACAAACTATGCCATGAATGTGGCCATAAGATTGATCATCTGGCTTGAAAGCCATTGATCTACACACGTGATAGCTCGTTTCTGAGAACACTTCTTTATAATAATTGCTGTATTACAAGTTTGTTATTTTTCCTGGGAACTTGGCCATATATTATGATACAATGCGAAGGTTTCCCAATTTTTTAAATTTCTCTGAATTTTTTATGACCGTTTTAAAATGCGGTCAAAACGGCGGGAATAACCGTTTCTAGCTAGTGGTTGAATCTTATGTACCTAGAAATGATTTTTGGAAAAAAATAATTAGCAAACTATGAGGCAGCCGCAGTTTAAATTTGACCCGCTTCCAACTGAATCGGCGGAAATTTATCTTTTTCACGAGAGGTGGATCAAAACTTTTTACACCCAACTATTTTGTCAATTGTGCATTAAATATGTCCTAGTATTTTATAAAATTAATTTGGTCGAATTTTGCAACAATTATTTGGGAGGTCCTTCACAAAAAAACCTACTTTCGGGCACTCGAAAAATGAAAAATGGTTTTTTCGTCCAAAGAAAATGAAAACTTCCTTAGCCAACATTGTTTGCCATTCCAATATGCACCCTTGTGCACAATATGAGATCATTTGAACAAACTATGCCATGAATGTGGCCATAAGATTGATCAACTGGCTTGAAAGACATTGATCTCCACACGTGGTAGCTCGTTTCTGAGAACACTTTTTTATAATAATTGCCGTATTACAAGTTTGTTATTTTTTCTGGGAACTTGGCCACATATTATGATACAATGCGAAGGTTTCTCGAATTTTTGATTTTTTTTGAATTTTTATGCCCGTTTCAAAATGCGGTCAAAACGGCGGGAATGACCGTTCCTAGCTAAGGGTTGAATCTTGAAATTTTTTTGGTGTTTCTCTGATAAAATAGATACTTATGTAGCTAGAAATGATTTTTGGAAAAAATAAATAGCAAACTATGAGGCAGCTACAGTTCAAATTTGACCCGCTTCCAACTAAATCGGTGGAAATTTATCTTTTTCATGAGAGGTGGATCAAAACTTTTCACAAAAAAAACTCCTTTTGGGCACTCGAAAAATGAAAAAATAATTTAAAAGAACTTATTTCTCGTAACTCTTTAAAAAATATTTGTCTTATTTCAATTTGTGATTATTCTGGAAAACTATAGTCAAATTTGCTGACACAATGAGAAGTTTTTTTTTCAAATTTTCAGTTCACAATAAAATAGCTAACATGATTTAGCACCTTACTCTTAGTCAATTACGACCAATTTAAATGGTCAAAATATCATACCTGTATACTGCATTCTGATTGGTCCACGGGCCTCTCACGCGGATCATGGATAAATCATCGTCGGATCCTCCTGGATCCAACGGCCCTCACCTCACCCTCTCACTGTCTCACCCACCCACAGCGAGCTACCCCTAAAAAAACCCACCGCACACCACTCCTCTTTCTCCCCGCGCAGCGAACCCTAGCGCTCTCACCCTCTCCCTCCCTCTGGATCCACCGCGGCCGCACACAACTCCTCCTTCTGGATCCACCGCCGCCGCCCCCAACCCCACTCCCTCCCTCTGGATCTCGACGCGCCGCCGCCCCCTCACACTCTCACCGCCGTGGGCTGGAGTTGCAGCACTAGATCCGGTCCAGGGCACCACCATCATACAGCACCACCACCAGTCGGCGTCGTGGGCGGGGTGCTGCGCCCGACCAAGTCTGCCCCTGCCTCCCCGTGCCCGACCGCTCGCTCCGCCTCAACCTCGCCGCTCCAAGGACCTGCGCCGCCGCCTCTAGGATCACGTCTTCGCGCTCAAGGAGGACTCCACGCTGCCGCCCGTCGCATCGACCTCATCAGGGTTAGTCCCTTTCCCCCTTCCCTAATTCCCCGTCCATTCCGCTGTGGTCCGCCCTGACGGATTGAAATGGCCCCTGACTCAAAGACCTCTCCCGTCCCCTCCTCCCCTCATAGCGGCCGCCCTGCTCGCGTTGTTCCAGCAGTGGGGTCTCCGGTGCGGCCCGACGGTGAACCCGGGGCACCCATGCGGGACGTGGGATTGGATCGAGTCCTTCGCGCAGAATGCGTCCGTCGGCTGCAGCTGCGACCGCTGGCCCATGTGCCGCATCACGCACATGTTCGTTCCCTGTCTTCCCCGCTCGCCCGAGGCCTCTGGCTTTTCGGTTTTCCCGGTGCCTTTGCTTGTGGATTGACGGCTGGGGTTTGGATCATGCAGGAACATCACTGGATTCTGGAATCTGACCTAGATCCCACCGGAGCTCTTCAACTCGACGGAGCTGGTCTCTCTGTGAGTCATGGCATTGGTGTCTGTTGCTGTGCAAACTGCTTACACTAGGCAATGCGAGAATTAACTAGCCTACTAGAAGTAGGACAATGAGGTTGGATCACTGTGCAAACTGCTTACACTAGGCATGCCTCCCTTTTGAAGCCGGTGTGCAAAGTGCTTACACTAGGCATTGGTGTCAATTTGCTCTAGTCCTCTTCCATCTAGCTGTTCTGATATGTCAATTTGCTCTAGTCTGTTCGATTTGTATGGATCTAAGAACAATTCCTTAGGGCTGAAATTATAAACGTATACGGCAACAAATTCTTGTGGTTCTAAATTTGCTGAAATTGCAAATGTGTCTGAGAACAAATTATTAATAGAATTCTTGGGGTTGCTGAAATTAGAATATTAATAGACTGCGTTGACGACTCTGCTTCATTTTACTGTGATGCCGAATACATCATATGTAATGGTTCAAGGTACAAGGGGAATTCGCTGGCCCAGATGAGGAGCCAAAGCAACACCAAGTCACAGTTTCACACGCCGCTTCTAAGGGGAGATATGCAAGGTAATAAACTCCTAACATCTTCAGTTTTTTTTCTGGGTTGCTCTTTGTTCAACACCACTGTGCATGGTCATTTTGCATTCTGAAATGTGATTTCCAGATCTATAGCTCAAATACTATGGTTCCCAGTGTTAACTTGTCCATTGTTGTTTATATTCCAAACTGTTTTTCCCTGAAAAATGGGTATCATAAATTCTTATGTTCCCATGTGGTTAGCCTGATTTTGTTCTTAAAAAGTAAACATTCTACACTGCAGGGTGCATTAGTGATTGGCTAAGAACAGTACTGAAAAAAGAGCAGTCTATTCATTCCAAAAACATTCTCTGATTCTAAAATTTACTGAAATTAGAATAAAATATACACAATGTGTTGATAACTCTGTTCCCTTCACTATATTCTATTTAACACATGTCTTCTGGTTCAGGTTTAAAGAGAATTTGAATGCCAAGCCACTGGAGACGAAGCAAAACCACCAACAAGTTGCTGTCTCATACGCCGCTTCAAAAGGGAGGTATGCAAGTTGAGCACTCCTAACCTCTTACTTATTTCTTTTTGGATTGCTCATTGGTGTCTGCTGTGCAAACTGCTTACACTAGGCACTGGTGTCTGTTTCTGTCCAAACTGCTTACACTAGGCATTGGTGTCCCTCCACTCCTCACAGCGCCCCCCCTCTTCCTCCCTCCTGCCATTTCGAGTTTGGATCCGTGATTGCAGCTCCTCTTTTCTGTAATTGCAGCAATGTCGCTTGATGAGTTGATGTCGTTCATGATGTGATGTTCTGTATGCATATCAAGGTGCCTAACAACTACCAGCAGTTCATTAGCATCCCGACTGCCCATGTTAACTCCGCCTCCTACTTCTCGACGGATGCTGCATCCTTCCCCGACAGGCTGGCAATGGCTGCGTGCCTGCGCCCTGCTGCTTCCACGCCGGTGTCGGCCACCGCGCCCAGTCGCCATGGCCCGTGGCAGCAGTCTCCTCGGCTGCCGGCAGTGTGCTGGTGTGCACCCTGGCACTGGGGACTGGAGACGTGCAACATAGAAGGCCAACAGCTAGTAGCCGAGCAGCTGTACAGAGCCGGAGGTAAGATTGAGGTGGACCAGATTGCTAATTTCTACCCAGTATAGTACAAGTTCGTTGTTTGCTAGAGAGCTGAGAGCGACCCAGTGCAAAGATGATGAATCCCAGCTTGTGCAAATAAATGAATGATAAGCAGGCTAAGCAACATAATAACCAGGCTTGAGTTGTCTCCTAATTGCTATCCAGTACAGTACATGAACACATTTACATATTTGTTGAACTTCTCAATGCATGTACTATGTAGGCTTGAGACTGAGTTGCTGCTCAGGGTCAAGCTGGTGGGAGGGGTTTAGTGCATCCATGGTACTTGATATTAGATGTAATTTTTGTTATGATTATTAAGGAATGGGCAGCTAGTGATCTATGTGGTTCTAGTGACTGGGCAGCTGCAGATGTAGACTACGGTGATGTGCACCGATAGTACTACAGTAGTAGCAACAGACTAACCCATCTCTGAAGAAAAGCTTGTAACAAAATTGATGCATATGATTAAACTGATGTGTTATTTGCTGTCCGCCTGTTAATATGCAAACAACAACAACAACAACAGAGCTAGTGATGCAATACCTATATAATATGCAAACAACAACAGATCTAGTGATGCTATGCTAAAATTAATGTGTAGTTGTCAAACTCAAGATTATGCCTGTTAAAAATTTCAAATGTCCTTTTTTTCTTAAATTTAAAGAGTCCTTCTGGCTTGTGTAGGTGTCTTGCGACCTGTTCTAATTAATGTGTACAGTGCAAGCTCTTGTTTTTGTCTAAATGCGTGCACATAAGTTCAATTACCTTCTGAGAAATTGTTGATGCAATTTTTTTCCGTTTCTCAAATACAAAATAGCTTGCTCCTTCTAGTTGTGGCATCCCCGCTGTTAATCTTTATGATGTTGTTCCTCACTAATATAATATTTACTGATTATTGGTAGTCACCAGTATTCACTGATAACTATGCCTCCTTTTGATTGTTCTATTGTTATTTATGCCAAAAGGTTAACATGTTCAAATTTATTTGTTCCCGACCATTTTGTTTTATAAAATGCAGATGGTGGCCTCTATTCATGATTCCTCGTGAGCTTTAGGATGAAGAAGTTGGAAGAAGCAATGCATGCTGGATCTAGGCATGCATGCATGCTCTAGTATCCCTGCTTCTGAACCTAGCTAGGGAGGTGCAGGACTTTGTTGTAACGCTGATTTTTCTGGGAATTTTGTTGTACTGGTGATTTTGCTGGGAGTTTGGTGTATATTTGCTTGCCACTATGTTTACTTAAAATTTATTTCTGGATTGGAAAATATATTGGCATTGAATCTGGGCTGAATGTATATCTTTGATGTAAATATTATTTGACTTGAAGTGGCACAACCCAAATCGAGAAGTGGATAAAATGTTTATTAGACCAAGTCTATTTGGGCTTTGAAAAGGCCATGGCCCAAAATATATTAGTGGGAACAAAGGCTGAAAAAAAATGGATTGTAAAATGACCGAGGCCCAAAAAGGAAATGGCATGTGAAAGGCCATGACCCAGAAAATAAAAAGGCTGAATTACTGGGCCAGGCCCATGTAGCTAGTGAAAATTAATAGAAAATATATAAAAAGGCTGAATTAATGGGCTCGGCCCATATAAACACAGAATTGGACCGAGCTGATTCTTGTGCCACATCAGATTGCCACGTCAGATGCCTACGTGGCCTGGGGAGGCTGCTAGTGACCAAAACACAACAGTAGTCATATTTTGGTCGTAAAAGTCTACGACCTTCTCACACAGAAGGTCGTTAATTTCAGTTTACGACCGCTAGCTTTTGACCTTCTGTTTTTGGTCACAAAAAGGCCACAAATGAAAAACAATGACCTTTCAGTGACCAATAGTCAAGGTCACAAGTTGACATATTTCTTGTAGTGTCGGTGTTGTTGTAGGCACCATGAGGGATCGTTTCCTGGCTTTGATCACAAAAGAGGCATTGGGCATGATGGGGCAAGCCATGTTGCTGGAGGTGATCTGCCGTCCAGCAGTGATCCTGGTCTGCTAACCAGATAAAGAATCAGATGCGAAGAAGAGCCCAAACTCGCCAGGTCATGCGCCAATGTGGCGAAGGAGTAGAGTCTGGGAAGAGTTGCAAGTAGCAATATTTTGGAGAATACACACCAGATGAGGTCCATCGCCACCGGATCACGTCCGGGTCAGGTCCAAGAGAGATGAGTTGGATTTTGCGCCATAGATCGATGTATTCAATAGTCGCCGCGACACCCATGGCTCCGCGTGTAGCGACCCGACCTCAAACAGTCTGATCTCTGTGTTCTGGTGTCATCCATGGATCAGTAATGCTGACACCACACAGTATTCGGAGGATTTATAACAGAGTAGCAATCACACACTTATTACATCGAGTGTCTCCATAGAGAACTTATTACAATAAATATGGCTTAAGGCCATCTAATAATGTTAACAGTGGAAGGCTTGGAAGATAAGTGAGTCCATCAACTTCAACGACATCACTGAGTATAGAACCACGACCTAAAAACTCCTTAATCGTCGTCTGAAAAGTCTGCAACATTTGCGTTGCAGTCCGAAACGGGTCAGCACATGGAATATGCTGGCAAGGTAACACATAGAGAGTAATGGAATGAAACAACTATACTATATGCATATTTGGCTGGTGGAAAGCTCTATGGTTATAGTTTTGTGTAAAGCCAATTTTCCCTACTTCAAAGGAATAAATTTAATTACTATCATGGTAGTTGTTAAACATTGAGAATGATTGACAGCATTTTCAATCCCAATTAAGCATCAACATTAACAAAACCCATCAAATTAAAATTTTATAGTAACATGTTGAGATTCACATGATAATCCAAGTACTAGATACTCAAGATGTCCATAACCGGGGACACGACTAACCATGATTAGTTTGTTACACTCTACAGAGGTTTGCGCACTTTTCCCCACAAGACTCGATCGCCTCCGTTTGGTTTCTCGCACTACATGGTGTTTGAGAAGACGGATGACCGAGACATAGTCTTTTAGAAGCGCTAGCACCTTACGATCGGGTAGACCGTACCACCTACATCCCCTACATCTGCTAGTATACCACTGTAAGAGTTCGCACGACTTAGTCAACTATGCTAGAGCCCATAATAGCTTGTGGCTGCACACGGAAGTTTCTAGTACGAATGGTCTCATGATCCCTTTGAGCCTGGGTGGCGGTCCACAAGAAAACAGGCAAGTCCTGGAATACCCAGGTGCCTCAATCCACCCAGATGTGTGTTTAAGTTGCCACCTAAGATAAACCATTAATTAACAAACTCATATCTGTCATGGATATCACTCACCCAATCCACGTCTACTAGCATAGCATGACATAATAAGCAAATGTAGAAGTAACTCCCAAAGGTTTGATATTAAACAGGTAATAGGTACTACCTCAACTACTTCCCATCCCACAATTTAATTAGATCCTAGTCATGCAATGTGTGAGGATTGATCTAATGCAATAAAACTGGGTTGTAGAGAAGGTATGATCAAAGTGTTACTTGCCTTGCTGATGATCCGCGAAACCTAGCGATTCGAAGTAACAAGCGGCGCAATCCGGGTATTCTATCGCAGACAAACTAACAAGCATACAATAAGTACTCATCTAATGCACAGGTAAAACTCGAATAAGAGATCTAACCAGAAGGTTCAACTTAAGAACTCCGGTTTGCAAAAAGAATCAAATCGAACGAAGCAACGAAAGTCAAACAGCGAAAGAAAACAACTTCGTTCTAGCAATCTGGATCTAGGGCAAATTTTACAGTGGCAAAAACTTTTTTAAATTTGTTAAACGGATAGAGGGTTTCGAGACGAAACTCCAGGCGCTTGAATCGCCTGATTCCGATAAACGAGCGAAAAGTTATACTAAAACGAAAATCGGATCAGGAATCGCGATCAGAAAAATCACGGATTAAATCCGAGAAAAAGAAAAAAACGAGCGTTCGTTAGAACGAACGAACGAACGCTCGCTATTTAAATAAATCTGAAAAACCGGTCTATTTAAAAAAACCGAAACTAAAAAAACCGACGGAAAAACCGGACGGTTTTTCAAAATAAAATAAAATAAAAAAACCGGCATGGAAATCGAGGCGGCGGCAGACCTCGGGCGATGTGCGGCGACGGCGGCGGGGCTGGGGCGGCTAGGGTTAGCTTCGGCTGGGCCTCTCCCCCGGCTTATATAGCCTAACGGGCCGGGAGTCCTAGTCGGACACGGCCCTAGGTCGGTTCGTTGTTTTTTTAAATAATTATGCACAGAAGAAAAATAAAAAGAAATACTAAATGGACTCCAAAAATCCCGAAATAAATTTTCTCGGGCTTCTAAAATCAAGCCGCACAAGGTGAACATTTATTTGGGGCCTAAATGCAATTTTGAAAAACGCACATTTTTCCTAAATTCAAATAAAATAATGAAAAACTCCGAAATAAAATCTTATTTGATTTTATTTTGAAATCCTCAATATTTCTTTATTTGGGGAAAGTCATTTTATTCCCTCTCTCATATTTTTGTAATAGAAATAATTGATGATAAAATAAATAAAATCAAATGATCCTATTCTCAAAATTTGAGAAAACTCAAATATGAAAATAACGAAGTCCCCAACTCTCTCCGTGGGTCCTTGAGTTGCGTAGAATTTCTAGGATCAAAACCAAAAGCAAATAAAATATGATATGCAATTATGATCTAATGTATAACATCACAAATTGAAAATTTGGGATGTTACAAACCTACCCCCTTAAGATGAATCTCGCCCTCGAGATTCGGGTTGGCTAGAAAATAGGTGAGGGTGGTCCTTGAGCAAATCTTCCTCTCGCTCCCAGGTGGCTTCATCCTCCATGTGGTGGCTCCACTGAACTTTGTAAAACTTGATAACCTTGCTGCGAGTGACTCGACTGGCAAACTCGAGAATTTTAACTGGTTTCTCCTCATAGGTCAAATCGTTCTCCAACTAAATAGTTTCCAATGGCACTGTATCTCTCAGGGGTATGTCAGCCATCTCCGCGTGGCACTTCTTCAACTGAGAAATGTGGAACACATCATGAACTCCTGACAATCCTTCGGGCAATTCCAACTTGTAGGCCACTTCTCCCATACGCTCCAAAACTCGATATGGTCCTACAAATCGTGGTGCTAACTTTCCCTTAACTCCAAAACGCTTTGTTCCCTGAAGTGGTGATACTCGAAGATAAGCACTATCTCCAACTTTGTAAACTGTCTCCTTGCGTTTTGAATCTGCATAACTCTTTTGTCTGGACTGAGCTACCTTGAGCCTACCGCGAATCAACTTCACCTTCTATTCAGACTCTTTAATCAAGTTAGGTCCAAACAACTAGCGGTCTCCAACTTCGTCCCATGACAACGGTGTCCCACACCTCCTTCCGTACAAAGCTTCGAAAGGGGCCATCTGTAAACTGGTTTGGTAACTGTTGTTGTAAGAAAATTCTACATATGGCAAATTGTCGTCCCAACTAGATCCGTAATCCAGCGCACAAGCTCTCAGCATATCCTCCAAAATCTGATTAACTCTCTCGGTCTGTCCATCTGTCTGTGGATGAAAAGCTGTACTGAATTCTAGCCTGGTACCCAAAGTTTCATGCAACTATTTCCAGAACTTTGAGGTAAACCGGGTTCCTCTATCTGATATGATACTCCTCGGAACTCCATGCAGACATACGATCCTGGTCATGTATATCTTTGCCAACTTAGCACTGGTGTAAGTGGTCTTTACCGGGATGAAATGAGCTACTTTCGTCAACCGATCGACCACAACCCAAATCGAGTCATAGCCTGAACGAGTCCTGGGCAATCCCGTGATAAAATCCATGCCTAACTTATCCCACTTCCATTCGGGTATCGGCAATGGTTGTAACAGTCATGCTGGTTTCTGATGCTCTGCCTTTACTCTCTGACATACATTACAAACTGCTACGTACTCTGCAATATCCTTCTTCATTCCGGTCCACCAGAAAATATCCTTTAAATCCAAATACATCTTGGTATTTCCTAGGTGAATCGAATATGGTGAATCATGTGCCTCTTGCAGTATCAACTTCCTGTTCTCCGGGTCATTGGGCACGTAAACACGGTCTTCAAACCATAGGGTATCGTGCTCATCCTCATGAAATCCTTTAGCCTTTCCTTTGCTAAGTTTCTCCTTAATAGAAGCGATCTCCTTGTCAGTCCTTCGAGCTTCTCTGATTTTATCCATCAATGTAGACTGAATCCCGAGTGCTGCTACATAGCCTCTCGGAACTATTTCCAAACATAACTCTCGAAGATTTTCGGCTAACTCCCTTGGTATTCCTCCCGTCATTAATGTATTGACGTGGCTCTTACGGCTTAATGCGTCGGCTACTACATTAGCCTTTCCGGGGTGATAATGCAATTTCATATCATAATCCTTAATGAGCTCCAACCATCTCCTTTGTCTGAGGTTTAACTCCTTCTTTGTGAAAATGTATTTCAAACTCTTATGATCCGTGTACACCTCACAATAATTTCCAATCAGAAAATGTCTCCATGTTTTCAATGCATGCATTACGGCTGCTAATTCCAAATCATGCGTAGCATAATTCAACTCGTGAGGTTTCAGTTGTCTTGAGGCATATGAAACAACTCTCCCTTCCTGCACAAGCATTGCTCCAAGTCCTCGACGTGAAGCGTCGCAATACACCTCATAATCCTTGGTCTGGTCTGGCAAAATCAACACTGGTGAGGTAACCAAACGTTTCTTCAACTCCTGAAAACTAGCCTCACATTCCTCCGTCCATTTGAACTTGGTATCCTTCTTCAACAACTCAGTCATAGGCTTCGCAATCTTTGAGAAATTCTCAATAAATCTCCGGTAGTATCCTGTGAGTCCAAGAAAACTTCGGATCTCTCCAACCGTGGTTGGTGCTTCCCACTTGGTCACGGTATCAACTTTAGTGGGATCTACTGCTATACCTTCTCCGGATATAATATGTCCGAGAAATCCAACTTCCTTCAACTAAAACTCACATTTGCTGAACTTGGCATATAATTGATGTTCTCTGAGCTTTCCAAGTACCAAACGCAAATGCTCCTTATGCTCCTCTTCATTCTTCGAGTAGACCAAGATATCATCAATGAACACCACGACGAACTTATCCAAGAACTCCATAAACACTTTGTTCATCATGTTCATAAAATATGCAGGTGTGTTAGTCAGACCAAATGACATAACGGTATACTCGTACAACCCATACCTGGTGGTAAAAGCTGTCTTAGGTATATCCTGTTCTCGAATCTTCAACTGGTGGTATCCTGGTCGCAGATCGATCTTGGAAAATACCTTAGCTCCTTGCAACCGATCAAACAAATCATTGATCATCGGTAATGGGTACTTGTTCTTGATCGTTACTTCATTCAATCCTTGATAATCGACAACCATCCTTAACGATCCATCCTTCTTCTCCACTAGAAGTACTGGCGATCCCCAAGGCGAAGAACTTGGGCAAATATATCCTTTATCCAGTAACTCCTTAATCTGCTTCTTAATTTACACCAAATCCTTTGCAGGCATCCTGTATGGTCTCTTTGATATTGGCCCTGTGCCCGGCAATAGCTCAATCAAAAACTCAATATCTCTATCCGGTGGCATGCCTGGCAACTCTTCTGGAAATACATCAGGAAAATCCCTTACCACTGGTACTTCCTCCTGCACAACTCCTGTTAAGCAATTTACTTGAGTTCCCTTTGGCACATGTCGGGATACATACTTGATCCTTCTCCCTTCTGGGGTGGTAAGCAAAATTGAATTACTAGCACATTCAATATTCCCTTCATACTTTGATAACCAATCCATGCCTAATATCACATCCAATCCTTGGGATTCCAATACTATTAGGTCTGAGGGAAAAACATAGTTACCAATCCTTAATGGTAACTGATCACACCATCGACTAGCCATATACTCTGCTCCAGGCGAGGTTACTAACATGGGTGACCTAAGGGATTGGGTTGACATGTTATACTTATCCACAAATCCCCTTGAGATGTATGAATGCGATGCACCAGTATCAAAAAGAACGAGTGCAGTAAATGACTTAACCAAAAACTTACCTATTACTGCATCCGGCTGAGCTTCAACCTCCTCCACGTTAATGTGGTTCACCCGTCCCCTGTTGAAAGGGTTCGGCTTATTCCCAGAGCTTCCATTGCCATTTCCATTTTGTAATTCAGGGCATCCATTGGCATAATGTCCGGTCTTCGAACACTTAAACAAGTGACTTGGCTCAGGTCCTTCTTGGCTGGGGTTGATGGGTTGGTGCGATTCTGGCCGTTGCTTCCTCCATTACCATTACCATTCCTGGTGCCATTGTGATTGTGCGAGCTACCTCCTCCATGGGTATGCTGAAAATGTCCTCCCGGTCTAGGGGTAAAACGTGGCTTCTGCTGAGCTCCTGAATTGTACTTCCCTTGTCCATACTTCCTCTTGCGGTTCTCAATTTGTTGCTGCTTGCCTTCAATCATAAGAGCACGATCTACCAACTCCTGATAGTTGTTGAAAGTTTCTACCATCAACTGCATGCTTAACTCATCATTCGGTCCTTCTAGAAACTTCTCCTGCTTCGCTGCATCCGTAGCGGCGTCATCTGGGGCATAACGTGCTAACTTACTAAAGTCCTCCACATACTGGCCAACTGTCCGTCCTCCTTGGCGCAAGTTGCGAAACTCACGCTTCTTCATGGCCATAGCTCCTGCTGAAACATGGGCAGTACGAAAAGCCTGCTAAAACTGGTCCCATGTGACAGTGTCGACAGGGAAAGTGGCTGTGAAATTCTCCCACCATGATGCCGCGGGTCCTTCAAGCTGATGTGCGGAAAACTTCACCTTCTCCGCATCTGTGCATCCTGTGTGGTCAACTCTCTAGCTGTCTTGCGGAGCCAATCATCTGCTACTATCGGCTCGGTGCTACTGGAAAACACCGGCGGATTCAACCTAGGAAACGGGCTAAGTGATCAACAGGTGGTGGTGGTGGTGGGTTGTTGTTGTTGTTCCCCTGATTCTGATTCTGGACTAGCAACTGCATCAATGTGTTCAGCTGCCGGATCAACTAGGTGAGCTCCGGTGGAAAGGTAAATCCGGGGTCACGTCTCGGAGGCATATGAGGGTTTAGAAAAGATGAGATGTAAGAATAGAGGGGTCTAAAGAGAAAACACTACCCATATGCACATGAGGCAAAAGCAAACAATTCACTTCATTCCATCAAACAAGGGCATACAATCGATCTAACTATCGCAGAAGTGCTCGGACTACTATATTTACATGGTGGACTACTACTACTACTACTAATGAGGTGGTCTACTAGAAATATTCTTCGGTTGTAGACTCCATGATATCTGCCCCAGCTTCATCAATATAGTCATCATCGCTCTCATCTGGATCCATGTCGGTGTCGTCGATGATGATGTAGTCTTCCGGGCTAATCTCCTTGGGTTCTTCATCTTCATCTACTGGTGTAGGGCCTCCCATAAATATTCCAATCTTCATTGTTAGGTCGGCGTTCTTATCCACTAATACTTAAATTTCTTCTTCATAATCTTCACGTGTAGCCTTGAGTTCTTCCTCCAGTTCCTTGATTCTTGTCCTTGCCTTCTTCAGGTCTATCATGTCAGCGCACATCTGGTTCTCCTGTCGTCAAATGTGCTGGTTTAACTCCTGGATAAAAGCTGCAATTGATCTATCCTTCCTGGTACTGATCATCTCCCAGTGCTCATCTCGGCGCCCACAAATCTGGTAGATAGTGTCCTTGAGATCCTTGCGGTAGACTTCTCCAATGCATCCCATGGCGATATGAGCTGCCATGCTCTTTCCTAGATTCCAAGTCGGTGCATCAAAAGAAAACTCTATGGGCTCAGTGACTGGCATGAACGTCCTTCCTGGAACTTGAACTTGACTCATCCAGCGCTCTTCTTCAGGTAAAGTGGCGTTGTAGGTTCCAGTGAAGCTTGGTACTCCTATGTTCAGGTATCTAGTGACTTCCTTCAAGTGACGTCCAAAGGGTGTATCTTCACCTGGTTGCGTGAACTTGTTCTTTGCATCCGCCATCCTAAAGAGTAGAAAAGATGAGAGGTCAGAAGAGAAGAGAGTGAATAGTGATCTAGGTTTTTAGCTTAGTGGTCGTGTTCTACAGTCAGCGTGTGCTCTGATACCATCTCTGTAGCGACCAGACCTCAACACAGTCTGATCTCTGTGTTCTGGTGTCATCCCTGGATCAGTAATGCTGACATCACACAGTACTCGGAGGATTTATAACAGAGTAGCAATCACACACTTATTACATCAAGTGTCTCCATAGAGAACTTATTACAATAAATATGGCTTAAGGCCATCTAATAACGATAACAACGGAAGGCTTGGAAGATAAGTGAGTCCATCAACTCCAACGGCATCACTGAGTATAGAACCACGACCTAAAAACTCCTTAATCATCGTCTGAAAAGTCTGCAACATTTACGTTGCAGCCCAAAACGGGTCAGCACATGGAATATGCTGGCAAGGTAACACATAGAGAGTAATGGAATGAAACAACTATACTATATGCATATTTGGCTGCTGGAAAGCTCTATGGTTACAGTTTTGCATAAAGCCAATTTTTCCCTACTTCAAAGGAATAAATTTAATTACTATCATGGTAGTTGTTAAACATTGAGAATGGTTGACAGCATTCTCAATCCCAATTAAGCATCAACATTAACAAAACCCATCAAATTAAAATTTTATAGTAACATGTTGAGATTCACATCATAATACAAGTACTAGATACTCAAGATTTCCATAAGTGGGGACACGGCTAACCATGATTAGTTTGTTACACTCTGCAGAGGTTTGCGCACTTTTCCCCACAAGACTCGATCGCCTCCGTTTGGTGTCTCGCACTACATGGTGTTTGAGAAGACGGATGACCGAGACATAGTCTTTTAGAAGCGCTAGCACCTTACGATCGGGTAGACCGTACCACCTACATCCCCTACATTTGCTAGTCTACCACTGTAAGAGTTCGCATGACTTAGTCAACTATGCTAGAGCCCATAATAGCTTGTGGCTGCACACGGAAGTTTCTAGTACGAATAGTCTCATGATCCCTTTGAGCCTGGGTGGCGGTCCACAAGAAAATAGGCAAGTCCTGGAATACCCAGGTGCCTCAGTCCACCCAGATGTGTGTTTAAGTTGCCACCTTAGATAAACCATTAATTAACAAACTCACATCTGTCATGGATATCACTCACCCAATCCACGTCTACTAGCATAGCATGACATAATAAGCAAACGTAGAAGTAACTCCCAAAGGTTTGATATTAAACAGGTAATAGGTACTACCTAAACTACTTCCCATCCCACAATTTAATTAGATCCTAGTCATGCAATGTGTGAGTATTGATCTAATGCAATAAAACTGGGTTGTAGAGAAGGTATGATCAAAGTGTTACTTGCCTTGCTGATGATCCGCGAAACCTAGCGATTCGAAGTAACAGGCGGTGCACTCCGAGCACGATTGTCAGAATCGTGATTCTGAATCGGATCGGAGCTCCGATGGCAGGATCGCAAATCGTAGAATCTTCACTATCAGGATCATAAAAGCGTAGATTCTATGAACCAAAATCATAGAATCCGAGGGGTTAGTTTGGATCGTAAAGTCGTAGAATCGTACAACAGAATCGCGATTCTGACAACCTTGACTCCGGGTATTCTATCGCAGACAAACAAACAAACATACAATAAGTACTCATCTAATGCACATGTAAAACTTGAATAAGAGATCTAACCAGAAGGTTCAACTTAAGAACTCCAGTTTGCAAAAAGAATCAAATCGAACGAAGCAACGAAAGTCAAACGGCGAAAGAAAACAACTTCGTTCTAGCAATCTGGATCTAGGGCAAATTTTACAGTGGCAAAAACTTGTTTAAGTTGGTTAAACGGATAGAGGGTTCCGAGACGAAACTCCAGGCGCTTGAATCGCCTGATTCCGATAAACGAGCGAAAAGTTATACTAAAACGAAAATCGGATCAGGAATCGCGATCAGAAAAATCACGGATTAAATCCGAGAAAAAGAAAAAAACGAACGTTCGTTAGAACGAACGTACGGACGAACGCTCGCTATTTAAATAAATCGGAAAAACAGATCTATTTAAGAAAACCCGAAACTAAAAAAAACGACGGAAAAACCGGACGGTTTTTCGAAAAAAATAAAATAAAAAAACCGGCGTGGAAATCGAGGCGGCGGCGGTGGGCGGCGGCGGCGGCGGGGCTGGGGCGGCTAGGGTTAGCTTCGGCTGGGCCTCTCCCCTGACTTATATAGCCTAACGGGCCGGGAGTCCTAGTCGGACACGGCCCTAAGTCGGTTCGTTGTTTTTTTAAATAATTACGCTCATAAGAAAAATAAAAAGAAATACTAAACGGACTCCAAAAATCTCGAAATAAATTTTCCCGGGCTTCTAAAATCAAGCCGCACAAGGTGAACATTTATTTGGGGCCTAAATGTAATTTTGAAAAACACACATTTTTCCTAAATTCAAATAAAATAACAAAAAACTCCGAAATAAAATCTTATTTGATTTTATTTTTAAATCCTCAATATTTCTTCATTTTGGGAAAGTCATTTTATTCCCTCTCTCATATTTTTGTAATAGAAATAATTGATGATAAAATAAATAAAATCAAATGATCCTATTCTCAAAATTTGAGAAAACTCAAATATGAAAATAACGAAATCCCCAACTCTCTCCATGGTTCCTTGAGTTGCGTAGAATTTCTAGGATCAAAACCAAAAGCAAATAAAATATGATATGCAATTATGATCTAATGTATAACATTCCAAATTGAAAATTTGGGATGTTACACCGCGAATGTCCTGAATCCAGGCCCGTCCTTGCGAAGCATCACATGCCAGACATTGTTTTTTAGCTTGCGAGGAACCAAGGTGGAGAGAGAAGGGGCGAGCTCGACGATCGATCGCCCCACGAGCCAGTCATCTGCCAAGAATCGACACGTGCGACCATCACCAAGAGACCAAGTTGTGGATACACGAACAAATTGTCTAACCTAGGGATCACATGGGAGATGAAGCTGGTGCCATGGTCTCGACGCATCAGTCGCCTGCAACCATAACCAACGAGTGTGGAGGGCACTCCCAGTGCGCCTCAAGTCATGGATTCCCAATCCACCCAGCTTGATAGGGCGACAAACTCTTTCCCAGTTGACTAGATAGTGGCCTCCGCAGGCATCAGGTTTGCCATGCTAGAGAAAGTCACAAATCCCGTTGATCTTTAGTATGGTTGCGTTGAGAGCCATAGCGAGCAGCAAGTGCGCCAACATGGCAGAGAGAACATGCCTAGAAAGAGCAAGACACTCCCCTCTTGAAAGAAGAGATGCATGCCACGTGGGTAACATCCTGGCCATACGCTCCACAAGCGGTAGAAGGGCGGTGGTCGATGGTTTCTGAATGGAAATAGGCAAGCCAAGGTAGGTCATCGGGAAGGAAGCCACCGGGCAGACTAGCGCATCCCCAATTTCAACGATCTGCTCAGGCGAGCATGTGTTGGGGATGAGAGAGATTTTACGGAAGTTAGTGTGGAGACCAGATACCTGGAGGAACTCACGCATGATGACGATGATGTTGTCGGCGCATGGGGACACGCTCAAAGCTGCGTGGCGGTCGGTGAGGCGCCAAAGAACACCAGATCACATAGTGTGCATTAGCAGGGAGTTGAGAGAGCCGATCACCCATGTGAACAACATTGGGGATCACCTTGCCACAGGCCTTTGACATGAAAAATTGGGGGTCCTGGTGTCTCATTGATGAGTACCCAAGAGCTCGATACCCATTCTCGCCATCAACGTCCAAATCCTAGAAGAAGGCAGGAGAAGGAGTCAGATGCGCTGGATATTTCAATCTTCAAGCGAACCCTGGGCACCTTGAGATTATGCAATAGATGCATGGTTGCTACACCACGATGGAATTTTCATGGATGCTATAGCCGGCAATGCTTGCGCTTTGGCTGGAAGACACCAGATCACCCAGTCATGGATCCAGACAGAGTGAGAGCACCTTCGCGAACAGCTTAGCAAGCAGGTGGATTAGACTAAAAGGTCTATAGTCAAACAAGGAAGATGCATCTTGTTTCTTGGGCACAAGAGTGAGCATGGCCTCGTTCGGCTTCTGAAATCCATGGCCGTTGAGCTAAAACAACTTATCAAAGGCTTCACAAATATCCTTTTTGATCACGGGCCAGCAGACCTGCAAAAATTCAAGGGTAAGTCTGTTAGGGCCCGATGCCTTCCCGACAGGCAACAATTTGGCTTCCAGATTTCCGCCATGGTGAATGGATGAAGATAAGTCGAACTCACGTGTATCCAGCGCTTCCAGATGAATGGAGAATTCCTGATTGTCAAGGGAACAACCAATGGGCGAGAAGTGGGAGAATGTAGCCTCCGCCATAGCTGCCTCGTCAGACGCGGTGTTGATGACCCACAAGTATAGGGGATCTATCATAGTCCTTTCGATAAGTAAGAGTGTCGAACCCAACGAGGAGCAGAAGGAAATGATAAGCGGTTTTCAGCAAGGTATTCTCTGCAAGTACTGAAATAAGTGGTAACCGATAGTTTTGTGATAAGATAGATTGTATCGAGCAACAAGTAACAAAAGTAAATAAAGTGCAACAAGATGGCCCAATCCTTTTTTAGAAAAGGACAAGCCGGAACAAACTCTTATAATAGGAAAAGCGCTCCCGAGGACACATGGGAATATCATCAAGCTAGTTTTCATCATGTTCATATGATTCACGTTCGATACTTTGATAATTTGATATGTGGGTGGACCGGTGCTTGGGTGATGTTCTTACTTGAACAAGCATCCCACTTATGATTAACCTCTATTTCAAGCATCCGCAACTACAACAAAAGTATTAAGGTAAACCTAACCATAGCATGAAACATACGGATCCAAATCAGCCCCTTACGAAGCAACGCATAAACTAGGGTTTAAGCTTCTGTCACTCTAACAACCCATCATCTACTTATTACTTCCCAATGCCTTCCTCTAGGCCCAAATAATTGTGAAGTGTTATGTAGTCGACGTTCACATAACACCACTAGAGGTTAGACAACATACATCTTATCAAAATATCAAACGAATACCAAATTCACATGACTACTCATAGCAAGACTTCTCCCTTGTCCTCAGGAACGAACGTAATTACTCACAAAGCATATTCATGTTCATAATCAGAGGGGTAATAATATGCATATAGGATCTGAAGATATGATCTTCCACCAATTAAACCAACTAGCATCAACTACAAGGAGTAATCAACACTACTAGCAACCTACTAGCACCAATCCCGGACTTTGAGACAAGAATTGGATATAAGAGATGAACTAGGGTTTGGAGATGAGATGGTGCTGGTGAAGATGTTGATGGAGATTGCCCTCTCCCGATGAGAGGAGCGTTGGTGATGACGATGGTGATGATTTCCCCCTCCGGGAGGGAAGTATCCCCGGCAGAATAGCTCTGCCGGAGCTCTAGATTGGATCCGCCAAGGTTCCGCCTCGTGGCGGCGGAGTCTCATCCCGAAAAGTTCCTCTCTATTTTTTCTCATCGAAAGACCTCATATAGGAGAATATGGGCATCGGAGAGCCACCAGGGGCCCACGAGGTAGGAGGGCGCGCCCTAGGGGGGGCGCCCCCACCCTCGTGAGAAGGGTGTGGGCCCCCTGGACTTCATCTTTGGCGTGGATTTTTCTTCATTTCTTTTAAGACGTTCCGTGGAGTTTCAGGACTTTTGGAGTTGCGCGGAATAGGTCTCTAATATTCGCTCCTTTTCTAGACCAGAATTCCAGCTGCCGGCATTCTCCCTCTTTATGTAAACCTTGTAAAATAAGAGAAAATAGCCATAAGTATTGTGACATAAAGTGAAATAACAGTCCATAATGCGATAAATATCGATATAAAAGCATGATGCAAAATGGACGTATCAAATCCCCCAAGCTTAGACCTCGCTTGTCCTTAAGCGAAAAGCCGATAACAATAAATATGTCCACATGTTTAGAGGTAGAGGCGTCGATAAAAATAAAATACGGACATGAAGGCATCATGATTATTCTCATAACAACAACATATATAGATTTTTTCATATGATTACTTATGTTCAAGTGATGATCTATTCACAATGCAAAAGTATAGATCATAAACCTTATTGGGCTCCGACAAACTATAATCTCAGTCACTGGACCAATTGCAATTTATCATAACGTCGGAAAGAGTCTATGTCAGAGCTAAAAAGCAAGTCCACATACTCAACTATCATTTAGTCCTCCATCATTGCTAACACTCATGCGATACTTGTGGTTACGGAGTTTTAATCGGACACAAAGAAAGATTGGGGCTTATAGTTTTGCCCCACAACCTTTTACCTCAAGGGTAATGTCAACAATAATGGTTCATGCTCCCCTACATCCAATTAGATACATACATATATATATATATATATATATATATATCATGTTCTTTCCAACATGCTGAGCTTGCCAAAGGATAAAATGAAAAAGAAAAGGTGAAGATCACCATGACTCTTGCACAAGGTAGAAGATAATAATAAAGGATAGACCCTTCATAGAGGGAAGCAGAGGTTGCCATGCGCTTTTATGGTTGGATATATAAAATCTCAATGCGAAAGAACGTCACTTTATATTGCCCCTTGTGATATGAACCTTTATTATGCAGTCCGTCGCTTTTATCATTTCCACATCACAAGATCGTATAAAGCTTATTTCTCCCAGACCAATCAATCATACATATTTAGAGCAATTTTTATTGCTTTGCACCGATGACAACTTACTTGAAGGATCTTACTCAATCCATAGGTAGATATGGTGGACTCTCATGGCAAAACTGGTTTAAGGATATTTGGAAGCACAAGTAGTATTTCTACTTGGTGCTGAGAATTTGGCTAGCATGAGGGGGAAAGGCAAGCTCAACAAGTTAGAGGATCCATGACAACATACTTTATCACAGATATAAGAAAGACATGACTCATTACATCGTCTTCCTTGTCCAACATCAACTCTTTAGCATGTCATATTTTAATGAGTGCTCCCAATCATAAAATATGTCAATGATAATATATCTATATGTGAAACCTCTCTTTCCTTATTACTTCCTATTAGTTGCAACAATGACCAAAGCTATGTCTGCCAACTCCCAACAACTTTTAATCATCATACTCTTTCTATCTGAAGACATTGCTCTCAATAAGATAAATATGAACTTTTTGTTTCTTTTTATTCTTTTTCTCTTTTCTTTTATTCACCCAAGATCATGGCAAAATAATCAAGCCCTTGACTCAACACTAATCTTTATTATATATAGCTCACGGACTCGATTACATAGAGAGATCATAAAGCAAAACTCAAAACTAGATCATGCCATAAACATTATTCTACTAGATCAAGATACTACTAATAGGATCGAACTAAGAAAAACGGTAAAGATAAGAGTTGTGATTGTGATACGATACCGGGGCACCTCCCCCAAGCTTGGCAGTTGCCAAGGGGAGTGCCCATACCCATGTGATTATGTCTCCTTCTTTGTTGTTGGTGTAATATTCTTGGTGATTATTCCCCTCAGGATACGGTTCTCCTCCTTGAGCTTATTGACTTGCTGCTTGAGGTCCATTATTTCCTTATGAAGCTTCCCTGTGACAACTAAAGCTCCTTGCACCCAAGGGTGTTGCATAGCTGCAGGAGAACAAGTGACACTCCTCTTCATATTTTCATAAGTAAGAAATCTAACATTAGAAGGGATAACCGAGTTTGTAATAGTTGAGCTCTGTAGTTCCCCCATCGTGAACCCAGCTCGGAGGCGAGAGGTGACTTCTTGATCCTCCATAGCATCTACTCTCATCAAGTCAGCCTCCATCTCCTCCTCCGTTGCTGGCCCAAAGTGGTCAGCGTCACTGTTTGCCCTTGGTTCCGGTGCTGGATTAGATACCCGGCTCTCCCCGATTGACTCTTGAGAAGACATCTTGCTCTAATCTGCAGCAGCAACAGCTCAAAAACAAAAACAGAGGAAATTTGTGTGATACGGGAGTCAAAACCTTCATGAGAATATATAATGAATTTTTACTGACCAAAATACGTAACGTGCAAGAAAACGGAGTCCGGAAAGCACACGAGGTGCTCACGAGGTAGGGGGCGCGCCCAGGGGGGTAGGGCGCGCCCACCACCCTCGTGTCCTTCTCGGACTGTTACTTATTTTTCTAATTTTCTAAATAATCCAAAACGGAGAAATATTGCCTTAAAAATTGTTTTGGAGTCGGTTTACTTACCGTACCACATACCTATTCCTTTTCGGAGTCTGAAATGTTCCGGAAAGTGTCTCTTATGTATTCCTCCGGGGTTACGGTTTCAATAATATTGGTTTCACCCTTTATGGTATTACCTGAGATATAATGTTTAATTCTTTGACCGTTTACCACCTTCGGATTTGTGCCTTCGAAGTTGTTGATTTTTATGGCACCGGAACGATAGACCTCTTCGATAACATAGGGGCCTTCCCATTTAGAGAGAAGTTTTCCTGCAAAAAATCTTAAACGGGAGTTGTATAGCAATACATAATCACCTACATTAAACTCACGCTTTTGTATCATTTTGTCATGCCATCTTTTAACTTTTTCTTTAAACAACTTGGCGTTTTCATAAGCTTGGGTTCTCCATTCATCAAGTGAGCTAATATCAAATAACCTCTTCTCACCGGCCAGTTTAAAATCATAGTTGAGCTCTTTAATAGCTCGGTATGCCTTATGTTCTAGTTCGAGAGGTAAGTGACATGCTTTTCCATAAACCATTTTATATGGAGACATACCCATAGGATTTTTGTATGCAGTTCTATAAGCCCATAGTGCATCATCAAGTTTCTTAGACCAATTCTTTCTAGACCTATTGACAGTCTTTTGCAAAATTAATTTCAGCTCTCTATTTCTCAACTCTACTTGACCACTAGACTAAGGGTGATAAGGAGATGCAATTCTATGATTAACATCATATTTAGCAGGCATTTTACGGAAGGCACCATGAATAAAGTGTGAACCACCATTAGTCATTAAATATCTAGGGACTCCAAACCTCGGGAAAATAACTTCCTTAAGCATTTTAATAGAAGTGTTATGATCAGCACTACTAGTTGGAATAGCTTCTACCCACTTAGTAACATAATCAACAACAACTAGAATATGTGTGTATCCATTAGAGGCAGGAAAAGGTCCCATATAATCAAAGCCCCAAACATCAAACGGTTCAATAACAAGTGAATAATTCATAGGCATTTCTTGACGTCTACTAATATTACCAATTCTTTGACATTCATCACAAGACAAGACAAACTTACAGGAATCCTTGAAGAGAGTAGGCCAATAAAAACTAGATTGCAATACCTTATGTGTAGTTCTATCTCCAGTGTGGTGTCCTCCATAAGACTCGGAATGACACTTGCATAGGATCTGTTCCTGTTCATGCTCAGGTACACAACGTCTAATAACACCATCTACTCCTTCTTTATAAAGATGTGGGTCATCCCAAAAGTAATGTCTTAAATCATAGAAAAACTTTTTCTTTTGTTGGTATGTGAAGCTAGGGGGTATAAACTTAGCAACAATATAATTAGCATAATCAGCATACCATGGAGTACTACGAGAATTACTTATAACATTTAATTGTTCATCAGGAAAACTATCATTAATAGGTAGTGGGTCATCAAGAATATTTTCTAACCTAGACAAATTGTCTGCAACGGGGTTCTCAGCTCCCTTTCTATCAACAATATGCAAATCAAATTCTTGTAGCAAGAGAACCCATCTAATGAGTCTAGGCTTAGCATCTTTCTTTTCCATAAGATATTTAATAGTAGCATGATCAGTTTGGATAGTTACTTTAGAATCAACAATATAAGATCTGGACTTACCACAAGCAAATACAACTGCTAAAACCTCTTTTTCAGTAGTAGCATAATTTCTTTGAGCATTGTCTAGAGTCTTACTAGCATAATGAATAACATTTAATTTCTTATCAACTCTTTGCCCTAGAACAGCACCTACAGCATAATCACTAGCATCACACATAATTTCAAAGGGTAAATTCCAATCAGGTGGCTGAACAATAGGTGAAGTGACTAATGCTTTCTTAAGTATTTCAAATGCTTCTACACAATCATCATCAAAGGAAAATGGTATATCTTTTTGCAATAAATTGGTCAGAGGCCGAGAAATTTTTGAGAAGTCCTTAATGAACCTCCTATAAAATCCAGTGTGACCAAGGAAACTTCTTATACCTTTGATGTCCTTAGGACATGGCATCTTTTCAATAGCATCAACCTTGGCTTTATCAACTTCAATACCTCTTTCAGAAACTTTGTGCCCCAAGACAATACCTTCATTAACCATAAAGTGGCACTTTTCCTTCAAGACAAGATTAGTTTCTTCACATCTCTGCAAAACTCGATCAAGATTGCTCAAGCAATCATCAAAAGAGGAACCATAGACGGAAAAGTCGTCCATGAAAACCTCACAAATCTTTTCACAAAAGTCAGAGAATATAGCGATCATGCATCTTTGAAAGGTAGCAGTTGCATTACATAAACCAAAAGGCATACGTCTATAAGCAAAAGTACCAAAAGGGCATGTAAAAGTAGTCTTTGATTGATCTCTAGCCAACACATGTATTTGAGAGAAACCAGAATAACCATCTAGAAAGCAATAGTATGTATGTTTGCATAATCTTTCTAGCATTTGATCAATAAAAGGTAAGGGGTAATGATCTTTCTTAGTAGCTTTATTTAATTTGCGGAAATCAATTACCATCCTATAACCTGTGATAAGTCTTTGTGGAATCAATTCATCTTTATTATTAGGAACAACAGTAATACCTCCCTTCTTAGGGACACAATGGACAGGACTTACCCACTCACTATCAGCAACGGGATAGATTATACCTGCCTCCAGAAGCTTTAGTATTTCTTTTCTTACCACTTCTTTCATTTTAGGATTCAGACGTCGTTAAGGATCACGAACTGGTTTGGCATCTGCTTCCAAATATATTTTATGTTGACATAGAGTGGGACTAATGCCCTTAAGATCATCAAGAGTATATCCAATAGTAGCACGATGCTTCTTCAGAGTTTTCAATAATCTTTCTTCTTCATGCTCTGAAAGGTTAGCACTAATAATAACAGGATATATCTTCTTTTCATCAAGATAGGCATATTTAAGATTATCAGGCAGAGGTTTGAGCCCAAACAAGGGATCACCCTTGGGTGGAGGAGGATCCCCTAAAATTTCAACAGGCAAGTTGTGATGCAGAATAGGTTCCTATTTAAAGAATACTTCATCTATTTCCCTTCTTTCATTCATGAACATATCATTTTCATGGTCTAACAAATAGTGTTCTAAAGGATCACTAGGAGGTACGACAATAGAAGCAAGACCAATAATTTCATCCTTACTAGGTAATTCTTCCTCACGATGTTGTTTACTAAATTTAGAGAAATTAAACTCATGAACCATATCATCCAAACCAACAGTAACAATATTCTTAGTGCAGTCTATGGTAGCATTGACAGTATTTAAGAAGGGTCTACAAAATATAATTGGACAAAAGCTATCTTGTGGAGAAGTAAGAACAAGAAAATCAACAGGATATTTAGTTTTCCCACACAAGACTTCAACATCTCTAACAATTCCAATTGGTGCAATAGTATCTCTATTAGCAAGTTTAATAGTAACATCAATATCTTCTAACTCAACAGGTGCAATTTCATTCTTAATTTCTTTGTATAAGTCATGAGGTATAACACTAGCACTAGCACCCATATCACATAAGCCATGATAACAATGATCTCCTATTTTAACAGAAATAACAGGCACGCCTACCACAGGTCTATGTTTATCTTTATCACAAGGTTTAGCAATTCTAGCAGTTTCACCTTCGAACTAAATAACATGCCCATCAATATTACCAGACAAGAGATCTTTAACAATAGCAATATTAGGTTCTACTTTAACTTGCTCAGGAGGTGTATAAGTTCTAATATTGCTTTTACGAACAACAGTTGAAGCTTTATCATGATCCTTTATTCTAACAGGGAAAGGTGGTTTCTCAATGTAAGAAGTAGGAACAATAGGATAATTATAAGTGACAGTCTTTTCTTCAACTTTAATAGGTGCAGCTACTTTTACTTCTATGGGAGGATGATATTTAAACCACTTCTCCTTAGGGAGATCAACATAAGTAGCAAAAGATTCATAGAAAGAGGCTACTATCTCAGAGTCAAGTCCATATTTAGTGCTAAACTTACGGGAAATATCGGTGTCCATAAAAGATTTAACACAATCAAACTTAGGTGTCATACCTGACTCCTTACCTTCGTCGAGGTCCCAATCTTCAGATTTGTGTTTAATTCTATCCAATAAATTCCATCTGAATTCAATAGTCTTCATCATAAAAGAGCCAGCACAAGAAGTATCGAGCATGGTGTGATTGTTTTCAGAAAGCCGAGCATAAAAACTTTGCATAATTATTTATCTTGAGAGCTCATGATTGGGGCATGAATACAACATTAATTTAAGCCTTCCCCAAGCTTGAGTGATGCTTTCTCCTTCGCGAGGCCAGAAATTATATATATAATTGCGATCACGATGAACAAGATGCATAGGGTAATACTTTTGATGAAATTCCAGCTTCAATCTTTTATAGTCCCACGATCTCATATCATCACATAGCCTATACCATATCAATGCGTCTCCCTTCAAAGATAAAGGGAAGACCTTCTTCTTAGCAACATCATTGGGTATACCCGCAAGCTTAAATAGTCCACAAACTTCATCCACATATATTAAGTGCTCATTAGGATGCTTTGTTCCATCTCCTGTAAAAGGATTAGCTAGCGGTCTTTCTATCATACCCAAAGGATACTCATAAGGAATTTCATTTTCAATAGGTTCAGTAGGTTGAGGAGCAACTCTTTGCTCTACTAGACGGGGTGAAGATACCCCAAACAAGCCCCTCAGAGAATTACTTTCCATAGTAACAAGTGACAGTAAATTTCAGCACACTATGTAAATTTTTCCTTACCAAATTCCACCTACCAAAGGCGCTACACTCCCCGGCAACGACGCCAGAAAAGAGTCTTGATGACCCACAAGTATAGGGGATCTATCATAGTCCTTTCGATAAGTAAGAGTGTCGAACCCAACGAGGAGCAGAAGGAAATGATAAGCGGTTTTCAGCAAGGTATCCTCTGCAAGTACTGAAATAAGTGGTAACAGATAGTTTTGTGATAAGATAGATTGTAACGAGCAACAAGTAACAAAAGTAAATAAAGTGCAGCAAGATGGCCCAATCCTTTTGTAGCAAAGGACAAGCCGGAACAAACTCTTATAATAGGAAAAGCGCTCCCGAGGACACATGGGAATATCGTCAAGCTAGTTTTCATCACGTTCATATGATTCGCGTTCGATACTTTGATAATTTGATATGTGGGTGGACCAGTGCTTGGGTGCTGTTCTTACTTGAACAAGCATCCCACTTATGATTAACCTCTATTTCAAGCATCCGCAACTACAACAAAAGTATTAATGTAAACCTAACCATAGCATGAAACATATGGATCCAAATCATCCCCTTACGAAGCAACGCATAAACTAGGGTTTAAGCTTCTGTCACTCTAGCAACCCATCATCTACTTATTACTTCCCAATGCCTTCCTCTAGGACCAAATAATGGTGAAGTGTTATGTAGTCGACGTTCACATAACACCACTAGAGGTTAGACAACATACATCTTATCAAAATATCAAACGAATACCAAATTCACATGAGTACTCATAGCAAGACTTCTCCCTTGTCCTCAGGAACGAACGTAATTACTCATAAAGCATATTCATGTTCATAATCAGAGGGGTAATAATATGCATATAGGATCTGAACATGTAATCGTCCACGAATTAAACCAACTAGCATCAACTACAAGGAGTAATCAACACTACTAGCAACCTACTAGCACCAATCCCGGACTTTGAGACAAGAATTGGATACAAGAGATGAACTAGGGTTTGGAGATGAGATGGTGCTGGTGAAGAGGTTGATGGAGATTGCCCTCTCCCGATGAGAGGAGCGTTGGTGATGACGATGGTGATGATTTCCTCCTCCGGGAGGGAAGTATCCCCGGCAGAACAGCTCTGCCGGAGCTCTAGATTGGATCCGCCAAGGTTCCGCCTCGTGGCAGCGGAGTCTCGTCCCGAAAAGTTCCTCTCTATTTTTTTCTCATCAAAAGACCTCATATAGGAGAAGATGGGCGTCGGAGAGCCACCAGGGGCCCATGAGGTAGGGTGGCGCGCCAAGGGGGGGGGCGCCCCCCACCCTCGTGAGAAGGGTGTGGGCCCCCTGGCCTTCATCTTTGGCGTGGATTTTTCTTTATTTCTTTTAAGACGTTCCGTGGAGTTTCAGGACTTTTGGAGTTGCGCAGAATAGGTCTCTAATATTTGCTCCTTTTCCAGACCAGAATTCCAGCTGCCGGCATTCTCCCTCTTTATGTAAACCTTGTAAAATAAGACAAAATAGCCATAAGTATTGTGACATAAAGTGAAATAACAGTCCATAATGCGATAAATATCGATATAAAAGCATGATGCAAAATTTTCTGATGGCAATGGGCAGCGTTAATCTTGAAGAATGCTGAGCAGGTAATGCCCTCACGAAGGCAGGAGAAACTAGCCCTTTGGAGCGCAATGGAACGTTCCAAAGATGCCAACCCTAGGCATGCACCTTTGAGCTTCCGCTGAAGCCATCACTGCAAAATTTACTCTATTCAGTGACAAAAACCTTGGCGAAAACATGAACCGTCGCCTAAAACCATTTTCTGTGGCGGTCCACCGTCACGAGGTGTTTCCCTCCCGGGGCAGGGCCCTAGCAACTTTGGCGATGTTTTGGGTTGATATTTTGCGACGTATTGGGCCGTCACTACGCATGTCCATTTTCCGGGACGAGTCTCATTGTCACACTTAATGTTGGTGGGTTAATTTTTTGCAAATGTAAATAAAAATAACATTTAATTGTTTTCCAGCTAATTCATTTACGGGATCTCTTTTCATAACAGCGGGAACTTGGAATTGGGATCGTCCGGTTCCCTCCTAACAAAGGGATTTGGGATCGTCGGCTTAGGGCCCTCTGTCATACCACACCCCTAGTAACGAGTCGAGAGGCCATCACGACGAGGTGAATGTGGCTGCAAGGGTACGGCGAGACCACACGCTACAGTTGAAGGGTGAAGTCACGTGCGACAGCGGCAGCATCAAACAAGGGCGATTTCAGGTTAGATCTGTTTACTGAAAACATCATATAGTAGCAAATATCAGGTGCGTTCTATTTACTTTTCATGTTGTACAGGAAATGCATCCTGGTTTGATTACTCATGGAATGGTCCTCACACCACCATACATGGCTGGTGTGTGTCATAGCCCTAGAGTTTGTTTGCAATTAGTTTCATAAGCATTCATGTCATCATGTTCAATTTAATAAATTTTGAAATGGGGATTGATAAACCCTAGCACAAATGCAATTCAAATAGGTTCAACCAAAATATTTTCAATGACCTCAAAATATCCTTTTAAAATGTTCATGATTTATGGAAAAAGGTGAAAGCCTCTACCGGAGAGGATGCATATTTTTCTAGGACATTTTGGTCATTGAATTAAATCATTATGGTATTTGAGTTGGAGTTTAAAAGTTACCATTAAATATTGGTTGCTCCAAATATTCTGAAATTTATTGTGTGGTTTGAAATTAATTCAAATATTCCTCACAAAAATTTACAGAATTAACCAAAGTGTTTTGGTTGGTATTTTATTTACAAACATAAATCAGAAAAATAGAAAAGAGAATAAATTAGAGAGAGAGAGAGAGTGCTCACCTGGCAAAGCCCCCCCAGGCCCAGCACTGTTGGCCAGCCCACCAGGGGCAAACCTGTCCTCAACCTCTGCCTACTGGCAGAGGCAAGGCCGAGCACGGCGCCCGCGCACGCCGGCACGCAGCTGCCTGCCTGGCCTCCCCTGGCCAGCGCGATGCCGCCAACGACACGCCGCTGCCGTCTGGACCCCCCTGACCTCCTCACTCCCCCCTCCATCTCTCCCTCGCTCTCTCTCTCGCACACCCGAACACGCCATCGCCGCCGTTCGCTGCCACCGCGTCCACAGCCACCCCCTCGCTCCCTCTCCGCATCCCTGGGCTCCGCCCTGACCCCGTGGAGCTACACACCCGAAGCACGCGACCAGAGGAGGCCCCAGTCGACCCGAGCATCGTCGTCTTCATCTCGGGTGCCCGGAGATCGCCGTCGTCAATTCGCCGCTGCAGAAGCTTCCCCGAGCCCGCTGAGCTACTCATCGACCTCCCTGTGAGCTCCCGAGCATTTCCCCCTTCTCCCCGCAGTGAATCTCTTCCCCTAACTAGCCTAGCCACTAGAGCCGTGAGCTCCTCGCCGCCGGCCATGGCGCCGTTGTGGCTAGAGCCAAAGTGGCTCGAAGCCAAGCTCACCTTTGTGCTCAGCGCACCACCAGGAGCCCGTAGCCACCACCAGCTCCTCCTCCCGTGCACCGCAGCATCGATCCCGCGAACACCCGAATGCCGGGCGCCGCATTCGTGCTCGCCGGCGTCATCTCCGGGCACCCCCGCACCCACCGCCTACACCACTCGACGCGTGAGTCCACCAGCAGCACGCAGCACACCTCCGCCGTTGTTTTGGTCGCTGGAGCGCGATACCCACGCTGCTCCGCCGCGTCTGGCCTCACCGGTGACTCGACACCAGCGAGTTGACCCCGCCGACCATGTTTGACCATGGGTGGGCCCAGTTTGATCCCTGGGTCAATGACAGGTAGGGCCCAACCCTGCTACCTAATTAGGATTAGTGCTAATTAATATTTTAGTTAACAAATTACATTGCACTTGGTCAATTCAGTACCTTAATATGACATATCATTCATATGTATGTGCATTGCATTGATTGTGGTTCCCTTTTGTGTTTGTCGGTGGTTGTTCCCTCTCGGTAGACATTCGTTCCGACGATGAGACCGATGACACCGATGAAGAGCTATACTATCTTCAGAAGTGCCAGGCAAGCAAACCCCCTTGTTCATTCCGATACAAGCCCACTCTCTCGCTCCTGCTCTCCTTTACTGCATTAGGACAACAACGATCATCTGCTACTTGTTGCGGTAGTTGAACCCCTTATCCTCTGCATGACCTGTCATTGCCACAGTAAATAGATGAAACCCACTAGCATGAGTAGGAGTTGTTTGAGCCCTGATGTGCCTACTCATTCATGCTTGTTTGTCATGCCTGCTACTGCTTAGAGTTGGGTCAGGTCTGATTCATTGGGATGAATCGGAGGTGTGTAAACATGTCCTACTGTTGAGAGCTAAGTGTGTGAACACGATTTGGTAAAGGTAGCGGTGAGAGGCCATGTAGGAGTACATGGTGGGTTGTCTCATTGCAGCCGTCCTCAGGAACTGAGTTCTGTGTTTGTGATCCATGAACAGTTACTACCACACATTGGGTTCCGATAACTCGGCCCCTCTCGGCTTATTAATCAACTCGATCTCTGTCCAGGAGTTGCAACTAGTTTCTGGTGTTGGTAGGTAGTGTTAGTAGTCTACCAAGTGGCACCCGGTACAGGTGGGCTTGGGACAGACTAGGCACCGTGGCACGGTGTACCAAGTGGCACCCGGATGGTGGGTTTGGGAACCCTGCACACATCGTTTGGGGCCGTGAGCGACACCCCGGCCGGATCTCCTTGCGGATGGAACCCGAATAGGCGATAAACCTGGACGAGAGACTTGTTGGTTAGTCAGGTCGTGGCCGACTCCCTCGCCCGGCTTCCGCTTGAAGGTTGCCGAGGTACATGACGTGTACAGGGCTATAAGTGGCGAGAGCGTGTGTGAAGAAGTACACCCCTGCAGGGTTATCATTATCTATTCGAATAGCCGGATTCCTCGGATATGGAAACTTGGACCCCTTGCATAGTTCATAGACAAGTGAAAGTGGATACTCTAAAATGCGCAAGATAAGCGTGAGTGCTATGGATGGTGTTCTCGTAGGGAGACGGGAGCAGATCCATAGTGGTGTATTGGTATGGTGAATTTGTGGACTCGTGTGCGCCACCTCAAAAGAGTTACTTGCAGTCGTAGTTCAGGTTAGCCACTGAGTCAAAGCTGGCTTGCTGCAGTTAAACTCCACCCCCTTTGTTGATACCGATGCATATGTAGTTAGTTCTGATGTAAGTCTTGCTGGGTACATTTGTACTCACGTTTGCTCAATTTATGTTTTGCAGAGAGACTCCAGTCTCGCTAGTAGTTCCGCGTGGACTTCAACGTTAGCTTGATACCTCAGCTACGATCTTGTGCCCTTGACAGGATCTGGTAGATAGTCAGGCTTCTTAGCCTTTTTCATTTATAGATGTCTGTACTCAGACATGTTAAGCTTCCGCATGTGCTTTGCATTGTATGCTATGATTGTTGGGTCATGAGACCCATGCTTGTAATATCTGGCTCTTCGGAGCCTAATGAATTAATACTTGAGTCGTAGAGTCTTGTTGTGATGCCATGTTGTATTTACACATATCGAGCATATTGTGTGTATGATTGAAATGCTTGGTATGTGTAGGATCCGACAACCTAGTTGTTTATCCTTCGCAGCCTTTCTTATGGGGAAATGTAGTCTAGTGTTCCTCGAGCCATAGTAGTCCGCTACAGCCCGGTTCACCGGAGTCCTGCTAGCCCAGCACTACTGTTCAGGACACTTGACTGGCCGGCATGTGTTTCACTTTGTTCCTGTGTCTGTCCCTTCGGGGAAATGTCACGCGGTGACATCCGGAGTCCTGTCTAGCCTGCTACAGCCCGGGTTACCGGAGTCCTGTTAGCCTAGTGCTACAGCCTGGATTCACACGCTGTTGACCGACATGCTCGAGGTTGATTCATGTATGCCTGTCCCCATGGGTTAGTGCCGCTTTGGGTTCACGACTAGCCATGTCGGCCCGGGTTCTTTGTCATATGGATGCTAGCGACACTATCATATATGTGAGCCAAAAGGCGCAAACGGTCCCGGGCCAGGTAAGGTGGCACCCGTGGGAATACCGTGCGTGAGGCCACAAAGTGATATGATGTGTTACATGCTAGATCGGTGTGACCTAGGATCGGGGTCCTGACAGCGTTGGTATCAGAGCCTGACTGCCTGTAGGTTTACCAAGCCAAACTGGTCAAAGTTGTGTCTAGAAATGCTTTAGTTATGTAAGGGAATTGATTGGGGAAGGGAACGTAAGGTTCTTTTTACTCCTTATACCTCATGACCTTCTGATCTGAGTCATCTTATCTTTTCTACGGGGTTAAGTACTAGGCTTCTCTTCTATCTCTCAGGATGACGTGTTACTAAATCGTAGTTCCCTAGGATTGTTGAGTTCAAGCCTCAGTTCAGTTCCTACTACTTCCATATGTTCATAGCTGGCACCCGAACCTTGATATGGTGTTGTTAAGTGATTATGCCACCATCTTTGCAGGTTGTCTCAAATATTTTTGAGCAATTACAGCCGTTATGCTGTCCGAGTCATTCCAGGTTTCTAAATAGTCTGATGCATTTGCAAATCTTTTCCTTCCATTTCTGATATCCTTTTAGGCCAGGTTAATCACACTAATCGGTGAGTTGAGGTACTCCGTTGCCTCGGCATTTATGTTGGAACTGTTATTATGACCCTAGGTGTCTTAGAGGATCACCTAGTAATCGAACCATGTTTTGAGTCCCCAGTGTGTGATTCTGGCCATTATTCTCAAGAGCATCCCGTGATGCCATTTAGTTGGTAGGTATTCTATTCCTGGGTTTTGAACCCGAGATTCACCCTACTCCATGTCGTTAGTATTTGCTAGTTCCCTTAAGATATTAATAACCTTTGCGAAAATCCTCGAGGTCCGTAGTATTTCCTTCTTCCAAATACTATGAACCACTTATGGCAGAAGTTCTTGAACCAAAGGATCACAACCAGAGTGCTCTTGATGAGTTCTCCATTCTATATTATGGCTCTGCCAGTTCTACCTTTCTGCATGGGTTATCCGGAAGAAATATGTTGAACTCGTTCGACATACTAACCTATGCATCCACAACTCAGAAAGTTATATGTTCCTTGAGTTGTTCCCCCCTTCAGTTATATTCCGACCTTCGTCTATCACTTGATAGTCAGAAGTAGTCGTGCATTCATGTTCATCAGTGCCTTTTACTTCTGTGGTCCGCCAAGCCATTCTATTTGGAATGACTAGGAGAAACAAACTCCAGTACCTCATCCATTTCTGGGATCGGGTCAAAGTGGTTGTATTCCGCAGATCAAAATGCCAATCCAGCTTTTGTTCTGTTCTACCTCGGAGTATTACCCACTTTATGTCAAGAGCGTCGTGAGAATTGCACCTTCTCCTATGAATTCTTGACGCAGTGATACTCTCTCCATAATTATTCATTTCTCGGTTTCAGTGTTGTTGCAACCGGAATGTCGACAAGTGAATCGTGGTGTGTGAAATCAATACTCCTAGCAACCCCGTTGCTTGGTAGTTAATGGACAATACCCTCATTCTTAGCGCGTTGGTTATTGAATTATCATTCTAAGACTGATCGTGCTACCTAGTCCATATTTCTGGTGCACACTTCGATCAATGGATTAGGATTGTGCCAATCCCTCACTCTTTGATCATATCGTCTTGCCCTGAAAAGCAAGATTGTTCTCGAGCTTAATAACATACCGGTGGTTCGTGATTTTCCGAACATCTTCTCGGAAGTGTTACCAGGTTGTCACCTGACCGCTATGTTGAGTTCGTGATCATGTTGATTTTCCTCCAAACCACCCAATCTCCAAGAATCTGTGTGGGATACCCCTGAACTAGTTGGTTAAGCCAAACAATAACTTGGAGAGTTGGAAGATGAAAGCTTAATCCACTTAGTTCATCACTATGGGATATCTTTGTGTTTGTGTGTGTGTTGAAGAAAGATGATATCTCCATCGATTGGTCCTCGTGATCAGTTGTTGGATCTATTGCCTTGTCAAAACTTAGACTTGAGTATGGGCTATCGTCAAGTCAAATCAGAACAACGATGTTCGTAATGTTGTCTTACTCGTGGTTGATCCCTTGAGCATACACCATTATATCTTTTGGTCTGACCAATGCTATCACCGTGTTCACATGATGGTGGAAGTCCAGTGATATGAAAATTTCGATGAGTTGTTGTTGAGCCCATCAGCAGCATTTTGTCTCCCCCATGATTCATGTTGATCATCAACCTAGTGTTGAAAACTTTGTAAGCAATGCCTTCATGTTCCGTTCATGAAGCTTACGCTTGGATGGAAGAAGTGACTTCCTCGATTTCACGTGCATTAGGTGTAAGTTGCCGCCATGAATTTGAGAAAGGTTTGTTTTGTTTCCCTTGGAATCATCCCAAATCAGTCATGCATATGTGCGAAATATTCTATGGTTTGGTAGATTAATTACCTCCACTCCATATGTGTTCCTAGCACACCAAGCCACTGATTGGTTTGCTCAAGGAGAAGAAGTTTCTTCTTAGGAGCTAGACTTACGCAAGGACTTCGATATCCTCATTGATGGTTCCCTCCTGAACTCGGTAGTGTTTCGTTGTAAGACTACCAGGTGGCCATGCTTGTCTAGGACAACGTGTTCATGCTTGTAGCAGAACCGGCTCATGTTTTGGAGCTTGCTATCGTAGTTCATTCCCCGAGAATCTCGCAACGTTGTCTCGTCGATTTGTGTTGCAAACCTTCTTTTTTCCTTTCTAGACTCGATGAGTCTGGAATATCCTGACACCAACCAGATCTGAATCTCAGACAGATATGATGGTTGGAGCATTTTCCAAGAACCATAATATTGGTCTCTCGATAACCGGTAAATTGGATGTCTTGGCCAACACATCCAGTCGGAAGACCTATTATTGTAGTATCTCAATTGAAGAAAGTTGGCCACCTCCCTATGAGGATTTCGTAGGATTTACCTCCGTAGTTAATCCTTATGGATTCTTGTGCTCCCGAAGTCCGACCTTTTACCTGATGTTCTAGATACCAAACCATATCTATAAATGGTTTAAGCTACCACATCAAGGAGAACATTAGAAGCAGAGTGCTAAATGTCTCTCGATCGACCATCCAGATTTTGTTCCCTTGGCCTCGCTAAGGTGAAGTCTGAGAAAGTGTTATCTTCCTTTGCATCTACATTATCCATCACCATTCATCATGGTAGCATGTTGTGTTGCCAGGATCCTTGACACGGATATTGGCAGAACCTTGATTAATACGGAAATGCTCAAGTTCTTGAGAGCACGCTCAGGCACTAGGTTCTGATGCTGTCGTTAACTGGAATGTGCCTCCGTCCTCGCAGTTGTTGATAGCCATCCAATTGGTGGAATCACCTTTGCCGGTGAACCTTCTCCCCAGTTACCAGAATCATTCCCAACATTTGCATTTTGTTCCCAGCTTGCACCTCAGTAGTTGTTGTTTAGGATCATCTTCAACAGTGGACTTACCATGGGTCCCAAACATTTCCGATGATAAGCTAAAAATCATCCATTGCGTTGTCTTCAACAAGGTAGTCCACATCATCCATCCTAGTCCAAGTATGCCATCTCTTCAAGCTATCTCAAACGATCAATTGTAAATTGCCTTAAGCTGGTATGAAGAGTTCCAACGATCTCTGAATCAAAAGTAATTCTTTTTGCCACTTAAGGGAATAGTTCTTTGAGTCACCTTCCCCGAGGTGCCCTGTTTTAGAATCATGGCAATTCCCCTCGCTACTTTGAAACCCTCGTCAAATTGTTTCTTCTATCGCTCCTGATGCAAGTTTTGCCTCTCAGTTCGCGAGATGTTTCTATGTCTCACTCCGTGAGTTGATCGTGAGTTGCCTGATCTTCGAGGAGATCGACTCTTTAGGGTTTTCCTTCCTTCTCATTGTCATGAGTGGATGAAATTCTCAGAGCAAGACATCAAGACAATGATGATGATCGGATCAACAACCTTATGAGATGCAACCTGGATCGTGAAGACCGTGTTAGTTGTGCCCCTCTGTCTTCTTACCTCACGTCTTGAATCTCGGGACGAGATTTTTTGTTAGTGGGGGTGAGTTGTCACAGCCCTAGAGTTTGTTTGCAATTAGTTTCATAAGCATTCATGTCATCATGTTCAATTTAATAAATTTTGAAATGGGGATTGATAAACCCTAGCATAAATGCAATTCAAATAGGTTCAACCAAAATATTTTCAATGACCTCAAAATATCCTTTTAAAATGTTCATGATTTATGGAAAAAGGTGAAAGCCTCTACCGGAGAGGATGCATATTTTTCTAGGACATTTTGGTCATTGAATTAAATCATTATGGTATTTGAGTTGGAGTTTAAAAGTTACCATTAAATATTGGTTGCTCCAAATATTCTGAAATTTATTGTGTGGTTTGAAATTAATTCAAATATTCCTCACAAAAATTTACAGAATTAACCAAAGTGTTTTGGTTGGTATTTTATTTACAAACATAAATCAGAAAAATAGAAAAGAGAATAAATTAGAGAGAGAGAGAGAGTGCTCACCTGGCAAAGCCCCCCCAGGCCCAGCACTGTTGGCCAGCCCACCAGGGGCAAACCTGTCCTCAACCTCTGCCTACTGGCAGAGGCAAGGCCGAGCACGGCGCCCGCGCACGCCGGCACGCAGCTGCCTGCCTGGCCTCCCCTGGCCAGCGCGATGCCGCCAACGACACGCCGCTGCCGTCTGGACCCCCCTGACCTCCTCACTCCCCCCTCCATCTCTCCCTCGCTCTCTCTCTCGCACACCCGAACACGCCATCGCCGCCGTTCGCTGCCACCGCGTCCACAGCCACCCCCTCGCTCCCTCTCCGCATCCCTGGGCTCCGCCCTGACCCCGTGGAGCTACACACCCGAAGCACGCGACCAGAGGAGGCCCCAGTCGACCCGAGCATCGTCGTCTTCATCTCGGGTGCCCGGAGATCGCCGTCGTCAATTCGCCGCTGCAGAAGCTTCCCCGAGCCCGCTGAGCTACTCATCGACCTCCCTGTGAGCTCCCGAGCATTTCCCCCTTCTCCCCGCAGTGAATCTCTTCCCCTAACTAGCCTAGCCACTAGAGCCGTGAGCTCCTCGCCGCCGGCCATGGCGCCGTTGTGGCTAGAGCCAAAGTGGCTCGAAGCCAAGCTCACCTTTGTGCTCAGCGCACCACCAGGAGCCCGTAGCCACCACCAGCTCCTCCTCCCGTGCACCGCAGCATCGATCCCGCGAACACCCGAATGCCGGGCGCCGCATTCGTGCTCGCCGGCGTCATCTCCGGGCACCCCCGCACCCACCGCCTACACCACTCGACGCGTGAGTCCACCAGCAGCACGCAGCACACCTCCGCCGTTGTTTTGGTCGCTGGAGCGCGATACCCACGCTGCTCCGCCGCGTCTGGCCTCACCGGTGACTCGACACCAGCGAGTTGACCCCGCCGACCATGTTTGACCATGGGTGGGCCCAGTTTGATCCCTGGGTCAATGACAGGTAGGGCCCAACCCTGCTACCTAATTAGGATTAGTGCTAATTAATATTTTAGTTAACAAATTACATTGCACTTGGTCAATTCAGTACCTTAATATGACATATCATTCATATGTATGTGCATTGCATTGATTGTGGTTCCCTTTTGTGTTTGTCGGTGGTTGTTCCCTCTCGGTAGACATTCGTTCCGACGATGAGACCGATGACACCGATGAAGAGCTATACTATCTTCAGAAGTGCCAGGCAAGCAAACCCCCTTGTTCATTCCGATACAAGCCCACTCTCTCGCTCCTGCTCTCCTTTACTGCATTAGGACAACAACGATCATCTGCTACTTGTTGCGGTAGTTGAACCCCTTATCCTCTGCATGACCTGTCATTGCCACAGTAAATAGATGAAACCCACTAGCATGAGTAGGAGTTGTTTGAGCCCTGATGTGCCTACTCATTCATGCTTGTTTGTCATGCCTGCTACTGCTTAGAGTTGGGTCAGGTCTGATTCATTGGGATGAATCGGAGGTGTGTAAACATGTCCTACTGTTGAGAGCTAAGTGTGTGAACACGATTTGGTAAAGGTAGCGGTGAGAGGCCATGTAGGAGTACATGGTGGGTTGTCTCATTGCAGCCGTCCTCAGGAACTGAGTTCTGTGTTTGTGATCCATGAACAGTTACTACCACACATTGGGTTCCGATAACTCGGCCCCTCTCGGCTTATTAATCAACTCGATCTCTGTCCAGGAGTTGCAACTAGTTTCTGGTGTTGGTAGGTAGTGTTAGTAGTCTACCAAGTGGCACCCGGTACAGGTGGGCTTGGGACAGACTAGGCACCGTGGCACGGTGTACCAAGTGGCACCCGGATGGTGGGTTTGGGAACCCTGCACACATCGTTTGGGGCCGTGAGCGACACCCCGGCCGGATCTCCTTGCGGATGGAACCCGAATAGGCGATAAACCTGGACGAGAGACTTGTTGGTTAGTCAGGTCGTGGCCGACTCCCTCGCCCGGCTTCCGCTTGAAGGTTGCCGAGGTACATGACGTGTACAGGGCTATAAGTGGCGAGAGCGTGTGTGAAGAAGTACACCCCTGCAGGGTTATCATTATCTATTCGAATAGCCGGATTCCTCGGATATGGAAACTTGGACCCCTTGCATAGTTCATAGACAAGTGAAAGTGGATACTCTAAAATGCGCAAGATAAGCGTGAGTGCTATGGATGGTGTTCTCATAGGGAGACGGGAGCAGATCCATAGTGGTGTATTGGTATGGTGAATTTGTGGACTCGTGTGCGCCACCTCAAAAGAGTTACTTGCAGTCGTAGTTCAGGTTAGCCACTGAGTCAAAGCTGGCTTGCTGCAGTTAAACTCCACCCCCTTTGTTGATACCGATGCATATGTAGTTAGTTCTGATGTAAGTCTTGCTGGGTACATTTGTACTCACGTTTGCTCAATTTATGTTTTGCAGAGAGACTCCAGTCTCGCTAGTAGTTCCGCGTGGACTTCAACGTTAGCTTGATACCTCAGCTACGATCTTGTGCCCTTGACAGGATCTGGTAGATAGTCAGGCTTCTTAGCCTTTTTCATTTATAGATGTCTGTACTCAGACATGTTAAGCTTCCGCATGTGCTTTGCATTGTATGCTATGATTGTTGGGTCATGAGACCCATGCTTGTAATATCTGGCTCTTCGGAGCCTAATGAATTAATACTTGAGTCGTAGAGTCTTGTTGTGATGCCATGTTGTATTTACACATATCGAGCATATTGTGTGTATGATTGAAATGCTTGGTATGTGTAGGATCCGACAACCTAGTTGTTTATCCTTCGCAGCCTTTCTTATGGGGAAATGTAGTCTAGTGTTCCTCGAGCCATAGTAGTCCGCTACAGCCCGGTTCACCGGAGTCCTGCTAGCCCAGCACTACTGTTCAGGACACTTGACTGGCCGGCATGTGTTTCACTTTGTTCCTGTGTCTGTCCCTTCGGGGAAATGTCACGCGGTGACATCCGGAGTCCTGTCTAGCCTGCTACAGCCCGGGTTACCGGAGTCCTGTTAGCCTAGTGCTACAGCCTGGATTCACACGCTGTTGACCGACATGCTCGAGGTTGATTCATGTATGCCTGTCCCCATGGGTTAGTGCCGCTTTGGGTTCACGACTAGCCATGTCGGCCCGGGTTCTTTGTCATATGGATGCTAGCGACACTATCATATATGTGAGCCAAAAGGCGCAAACGGTCCCGGGCCAGGTAAGGTGGCACCCGTGGGAATACCGTGCGTGAGGCCACAAAGTGATATGATGTGTTACATGCTAGATCGGTGTGACCTAGGATCGGGGTCCTGACAGTGTGAATCAATTTATGGAATTCGCACTTGCTCACAACAATGGGTCGAAGATATGTTGTGCCCATGCAGAAATTGCCGTAATGGGACCCACTAAAATATTGATGTTGTCCGATGTCACATAAATGTCACTGGTATGCTCAAGTCCTATACGACTTGGATCTATCATGGGGAAGAAGGGTACATCGGTGCATGCAATTATAGTGCTAATGATGACGGTTATGAATCCGACGACTCTGATGATTTTGAGTTGTACCAAAATTTTGTGTTTGGTATGGTGGGAGCTCTAGTGGATGACATGGGCAAAACAACTGGAAGTAAATAAGATGCATCTGGTGGGTTGGAAATTTTTAAGAAGCGATGAAACACCTTCACAAGGAATGTGGCAGTATGAGACGGATGGCGTTCATTATCAAGATGCTTCATATCAAAACATATACATGTATGACCAACAAGACATTCAATATGCTTTGTAACTGTTGAATACTGCTTTGCCTAAGGTGGAATTTTTGAAATCTTACGCTGATGCTAAGAGAGCTCTTTCTGATCTTGGTCTTAGATACCAAACAATTCATGTATGCAAGTATGACTGCATTTTGTATTGGGGAGACTATGCTAACAGTACTCACTGTCCCCACTGTGGTACATCAAGGTGGAGACACGTTGATGGGAAGAAAAAGGCTCCTCACAAGATCCTTCAATACTTTTCGATAATCCCATGTTTACAAAGATTTTTTTTCTTCAAGGGAAATAGCAGAGAACACCTAGTGGCACAAGGAAAAGAGGGTTGAAGAGGCTAATGTAATGAGGCACCCCGCTGATGGCGATGCATGGAAGTACTTCGATGGAAAACATGAAAGATTTGCTAAAGATGCCCGCAACTTGAGGTTATGATTTCCAGCTGATGTATTCAATCCCTTTGGACACATGAGTAGTGCATATAGTATGTGGCCTATTTTTTCATTCCATATAACTTCCCACCCTAGATGTGCATGGACTAATCCAATTTCATGATGGCATTGCTGATTCCTGGAAAATACTCACTAGGAAAGGATTTTCATGTATTTATGCAGCCACCGATAGCAGATATGCAGATGCTATCACTACTGCAGGATTCTGCTAACGCGACACTATGATCAGAGACCCTTCAACGAAAGTGTGTGCGATGCAATAATCGCAAATGGTGGTGTAAAAGAACCGTCCAAAAAGGTGCAAAACGTTTGTGATGGCGGAGCCATCAAACATGGTTTATATTTTAGTTTCGTGTGCGATGCAGGGCATACGGTTCAGTTTAGTGAACTATTTGCGATGAGGCGGAACAAAAGAAACAGGCAGCCATATGAAGGTGTGTGCGATATACAGTATATGATTCACTCGGATGAACTGTTTGTGATGAGGAGGAACAATAGAAACGGGGAGCTAGATAAAGGTGTGTACGATTGAGGGCATACGCTTCAGAAGGATTGACTGTTTGTGATTAGACAACCGAACAGAAACGGGCCAGCCATATCAAAGTGTCTGCGATTGATGGCATACACTTCACACAGATGAACTGTTTGCGATTAGCCACAACAAACTGAAACAATTAGATAGATCAACATGTGTGCACTAGATGGGCACACACATTCTAATTAAAGAAGCGTGCGTGATGGTAATAACGAGCGTGCACGGTTGCTGGAACAAGACGTGTGCTGACATTGCCTATTGCCGTGCACCCTATGATGCAAATGCCACGTACGCGGCCGAGAAGGCGTACGTGCCCATGTTACGCCTTCCAGGAATAGTGCTGCACTTATAACAATCAGTAAATTTGAGCATGTGTCCCGTCACATTCCAAATTGCAAACCTGTTCACACCGATCAAAACCTAAGCGGTTTCCCACTTAGGAGCGTATTACTACTTAGTTATAAATACTACTACTACTACTACTACTACTACTACTACTACTACTACTACTACTACTACTACTACTCCAAGATGACTGCACATTCCTCCTCAACTCCTCATCCACAAAAACAAACAAGTCATTCATCATCGTTCCCTTGCGTCTGCCATGGCCAGCGTGAGTTCTGGGTCAAGAGATTGCCACCAGGGAGATGCAAGCATGGAAGCAGAAGCATGAGAGATGTCCTACCTCGCCGTGAATGCAATCGGCATGTCCCTCCGCGCGACCGTAGCAGCACAGAGGTCTAGTCGCGCCGCCGAAGCAGCACGCAGGTCCCGCTGCGTCGTTGATGCGGCAGACTGGTTCGGCCACGCCGCGGAAGCAGAAGAGATGTCTCCCCATGCCGCGAATGCAGCAGAGATGTCCTCCCGCGCCCGGCAGCTTGGGAAAATGTCTCGTGGGCAGGCGAGGACTCTTACAGGTGCATGCATGTGATCGTCTATAGCCAGATGGATCAGATCTCTGGCTGGGTGAGGTTGCAGGACGACATGAAACCCTCTTTTGCCGGCGTCATCCGGCAACTAAATGAGAGCAATGGGAAGCTCTGGGCTGAGCACGACCTGCTAAGGGCGAAGATCATCGGAAGTGCGGAGCTGCAGGAGGAGACCACTGCCTTGTTGAAGAGGACCAACGTCTTTGTCGAGAAACTTATGGACGAGAATGCCATGCCGCACATCGAGCGTAGAAGGCTGGTCGAGGAAACCGTGGATGCTGTCAAGCAGCATCTTGAGGACAAGAAAGAGCTCATCGCCGCTCACTGCGGAGACTAGTTCCCGCGGCCTGCAGCAACACATCAAGAAAGTAGAGATCAGCGAGCCAGATTGTTGTCTTCCTTCTTCTTTTGCCCTTGTGTATTTCGGGCGTTGCCGCATGTGGCTTTTTAAAATTATATTCCTAAATATTTAAGACAATTATTATCCACTGTCATCGTCCTTATATTCATCATGCTTGCTATAAGTCACAGTCGATGCTATATAGGTCCGTTGGATCTTACATCAAGATCCGTGCAAAACTTTCATTTTAGATTTTCATTTTTCTCTCTTAAATCTCAGTCCAGTGAGACATATAGCCACACCGTAGAACAGGGGCTCAGGCGCCATTAATGGAGACGTTGGGAGGGAGGTGCGCAATGGGTTGCGGTCAAAGGGCTCTCCTCCCGATGAGCACGCGCAGGGGTCTGATCGCATGCCTCCTTTACTCAAATAGCTACCCCGCACGACACCTTCTAGCCAATAAAAAAGGGGACACATGGCGGCACGTAATTGGTAAGTAGAACAACCATGGTTTCCATAATACTTGTGTTTCCGTTTTGTAATGTGACAGCACTTGTTCCAAAATGACTTTGTTGATTGTTAATGTGTGCGCCTTCGCAAATCGGACAGAAAAATTACCACAACATATTGATGCCATGTCATGACACCATGCCAAGTTTCATGATTTTCAGGCATGTTTTGGATTTACAGGAATTAAAAAACCAAGTTTCTCAATCTTTCCGACCGAGCCACGACGCCTAGATGTTTGAATTTCATTCTCATTTCTTGCATGGGACCTAGAAATTCACCCAAGGACACACATGTGATTTTTCAACTTTGGTGCACTAGAGCATGTGCTTGTAGTTCAAATTTAAATTATGCACATTAAATGCCCAGAAACTTAATTAATGTATACAAAGGCCAAACGAATCCGGAATAATTCCAAAATTTAGCACGATACTTCTATTTGGTCTAATCTGCCTGTATAAAAAATTAAGGTGGGAGAAGGCGGTGTACATATGTCGTTTCGCACACAGAGGTGACAAGTTCCCTCTCGAAACCACTAGCCTTCTTGAGGGAAGCTCCGGTTTGCAAAAAGCTTACACCAAAGCTTGTCCCAATTCGGCCAAAAAATTTACCGCAGCATGTTGGTGCCATGTCATGACACCATGTCAAGTTTCATTATTTTCAGATGTGTTTTGGATTTACAGGAATTAAAAAACCAAGTTTCTTAATATTTCCGGCCGAGCCATGACGCTCAGATGTTTGATTTTCATTCCCATTTCTTGCATGGGACCTAGAAATTCACCCAAGGACACACATGTAATTTTTCAACCAACTTTGGTGCACTGGAGCATGTGCTTGTAGTTCAAATTTGAATAGCACATTGAATGCCCAGAAACTCAATTAATGTATAAAAAAGGCCAAACGAACCCGAGATAATTCCAAAATTTAGCATGATACTTCTATTTGGTCTAATCTACCTATGTAGAAGGCAGTGTACGTATGTCGTTTCACATATAGAGGTGACAAGTTCCCTCTCGGAACCACGAGCCTTCTTGAGGGAAGCTCCGATTTGCAAGAAGCTTACAACAAAGCTTGTCCCAATTCGGCCAAAAAATTTACCGCAACATGTTGGTGCCATGTCATGACACCATGCCAAGTTTCATGATTTTCAGGCATGTTTTGGATTTATAGGAATTAAAAAACCAAGTTTCTCAATCTTTCCTGCCGAGCCATGATGCCTAGATGTTTGAATTTCATTCCCATTTCTTGCATGGGACCTAGAAATTCACCTAAGGGAACACATGTGATTTTTCAACCAACTTTGGTGCACTAGAGCATGTGCTTGTAGTTCAAATTTGAATTACGCATATTAAATGCCCAGAAAATCAATTAATGTATAAAAGGCCCAACAAACCTGGAATAATTCCAAAATTTAGCATGATATTTCTATTTGGTCTAATTTTCCTATGTAAAAAAATTAAGGCGGGAGAAGGCAGTGTACGTATGTCGTTTCGCACATGGAGGTGACACTTTCCCTCTCGGAACCACGAGCCTTCTTGAGATAAGTTCCGGTTTGCAAGAAGCTTACACCAAAGCTCGTCCCAATTCGGCCAAAAAATTTACCGTAGCATGTTGGTGCCATGTCATGACACCATGCCAAGTTTCATGAATTTCAGGCGTGTTTTGGATTTACAGGAATTAAAAAACCAAGTTTCTCAATCTTTCCGGCCGAGCCACGACGCCCACATGTTTGAATTTCATTCTCATTTCTTGCCTGGGACCTATAAATTCACCTAAAGACACACATGTGATTTTTCAACAAACTTTGGTGCATTGGAGCATGTGCTTGTAGTTCAAATTTGAATTATGCACATTAAATGCCCCAAAACTCAATTAATTCAAAAAAATGGCAAACAAACCCGTAATATTCCAAATTTAAACACGACACTCATGTACTAGTTGCATGTTCACTGTACGTAAATGTTCTAGCAATTCAAACACCATCCTTTTCCTCTATAACACCATTTTGTCTTTGAAAACATAATGAAAAAAATCAGGTATACCACAAATAGTTTATTAGAAAGAATCGTGTAGGAAGCAATATCAAATATCTTGGCGCATTATCTTGTCTGGCTTACGCAGGAAGCTTCGTCGTCTATAGTCCACTGCCCCTGCTTGAACCACACTTGCGCGCAAGTTTCTCGCGGCACCGAGCGAATTTTTTTTCCACCGCTGAAATACCTATCTCCCCGCCCCCTCCCTCCCACCAAAAGCCACATTTCCAATGTTCCTCATTTCCTTCCAAGTTCAAACATTCACTGCTGCTTTACTGGCAGCTCATCCTCCTCGTCGGCGACCCTTCTTCTTGCAGCGCCGCCTCCTCGCCGGCTACCCTTCTTCTTGCAGCGCCACCTCCTCGCCAGCGACCCTTCTTCTTGCAGCGCCGCCTCCTTGCCGGCGACCCTTCTTCTTGCTGCACGGCCTCCTCGCCGCCGACCCTTCTTCTTGCCGCGCAGCCTCGTCGATATGGTCAGGTAATCCACACCCCACCCACACCATCGTCCTCTTTCCCGCCCCACATGCCCCGACCGACGGCACGACACCTTCCACCAAAAACACTGTCCCCTTCTCCAATTAAGCACCGCCCACAGCCATTTTGCACACAGTATAATGTGGAGCTTAGTAGCATGCGGCCGCACGCGCGCATGAGGTCGCTATGGATGCCATGCATGTCGACCACTAGATCTTGGAGGAGCACCTCATCTTTGAGGCCACCATCGACACCGCCACGCGGTTGTCTACTTTAAATACAGTTTGTGCTGTTTTCTCAAGGCCACCGCCAGTGCCTTCTAGTGATTTGTCCTCTGTAATGTTAATATGCAATCTGATGTTCAGTTAACAGTTTGGTCCTCTGAAATGTAATGTTCAGTTAACACTTTGGTCCAACAATTGCTACATTTCGTAGTACTCTTCTCAAGCATTCTTTGTTTTGTTAACTGTCTTATCTTCTAGTACATGTTTCTATTCTGCAATGTCGTGCTCAGTTTACTATTTTGGTTCATTTGGTCTGCTGTCCATTTAACTGTTTGGTTCAGTTCTGCAATTTGATTTTCATTTGCTGTGGGTACAATTTTGTATTGTTATGAATGTGACACCAATCAAATTTGGTTGTACTCAGTACATATTCTACTGATAGTATGGCAACTCTCAGTTGACCTAATCAAGATCTTCCTTATGTGTGTTGTAGGGAAACAATGGGAGACACTGCGGTTTACCATTGAAGTTTGTTCAAGCAGGGTCCTTTGGCTAATAGCAAATTATTGTGCAGTTGCAGGAATCATTCGAATATTTAGGTTTCTTACAATTTGGTCTTGCACATGTAGGTCCTGCTGTCAGAGGCTTAGACCCACTGTTCTACCCATTTTGCATGTGGGGAAATGAGATGTCCATGAATATCGGTCAAGTCAAGAAACTCGGAAAGATTGTTAGGATGAAGAAACTTACGACGAATAACAACAAGATCTTTGTTTGCACAATGAAGAAGACATCAGTCAACTATAGGATGGTACTAGCTCTTTTACCTTGTTTTCACCCCTTGCGCCATTTCAAAATTTATAACAACGATTTATGCATAGCTTTGTTTTCAGTACTTTTCAAAGCAGTTCACCGATGATTATCTCTCGAACCACCTGCATGGTCAAGAGGCGAGGAAGGTATTCATTCAACACCCATGGTACAATATTGAAGTCTTGCTGAAGAGGATGAAGGTTGGGCGGGCAATTATCCATAGCCACTGGCCTAAAGTTGCAAGGACATTCAGCATCACTGAAGGCTCAATATTTGCCTTCTGCTTCTGCAGTTTCCAAGATGAGATTCATGTGTCTATTTACCATGTATGATGCTAGTTTCCAAAGGTTTTTGATGCTGCATGTGAAACTTGCTGCTGTTGTGTAATGGCATAACTGAGTGCCAAAGCTATCTGATGTAATTCGATTATGAAATCCTGGTTGCTATTATACGGATATGAAATATCTGCTGTGTTTTATAAGAAATATTAGTTTGATTAGTACATGGATTATCAACAATAGGCTAATTATCCTGCTTATTGGGGTTTTCTATTGCAGATGGTTACTCAGACAACATCGTGGGCAATGAAATCAAATAACCCGCACGGTTTCTAGAAAGTAGGCGTGTTCGATCAACTAACAATCACACACGACTTTCGGCAGCGAACTGTTTGCGTTAGGCCACCTTGGGCAAACGTTTCCACACAAAGAATTGTGTGTGATATACATACCTACGGAAATGTTTTTCTAGGATTCACCATGTGGGATGTACATACCCATGAAAATGTTTTTCTTGGACTACCGTGTGGGATGTACATACCTACAGAAATGATTGGGTTTTGATGCCGCGCCCGATCGCACACGAGCTCATTTGGTGTCCTAGGAGGGCCTATCCCCGACAGTTTCTGGGTCGTGTGGGAAGGACCCCCCTATCGCCCACACTCACTTGGCGACGGTTCCAAATGCCTTCATGGAAAGGGGTTAAAAACCGTTTATATAGCACGTCGTTGTACCAGTGTATGGAAACAACAGATGTATGCATGGGAAAACCTTTCAATTTGCGTGTGCTGCTTATTTTGTCCATTCATGATTATCCTGCATATGGGACTACCTCCTGTCGGAGCACAAAGGGTTATTACGCATGTGTGCATCGCGATGAGAATCCTTGCTTTCAGATTCTTCATCTCATCGTAGAATTCATCAATGATCAATCTGGTTACTTCCCCGAGCGAATTCAAAGGCTTGCTTGCATCATCCAGAACAACTCATTCGGCCTGGATGTCCTTGTGGAAAAACCTACAAATGTATATTGTTCCTTGAGGATGAACTTCCGCAGGGATGTGCTTACTCTTGGCAACTGATATACCTGGTAAATGAGACAACTAGAGTCATCGCAAAGCTGGATGACTCCTGCCTTGTCCCGCGAGGGAGTGTACTTGAGGTCTATGACGAGGAAGACAAGTTCATACACTCGCATGTACGCCTCGCTCTCTTGTATCCATGTGTCAACGGTTTTAATCTCATTGGTATAGACGGTGCAGATGGTGCAGCCGTCGTGGAGGTCGACACGGCGCTCCCGAGTGAACGGGGCTAGTAAGCCCGGCATCACCATCCTGTCGCCGCCGAGGGCGCTGGAAGATCCAGCGTGAGACATGGTGCTAGTGATAGAAAGATGTGGGGAGAGATTGAGAGTGGAATGGGGAAGGCGATGGAGAGGGGAGTTGGCAACCGCTTAAATCGGTGGGAGACGAGGAGGCCGCCAAAATAGTTTGAACGACAGCCATACCAGGCGTGCGCTGTGTAGCCATGATCTACCCGTGCCTCGTTCATATGAGGATAATGAGGAGGCCAGGAAGACTTGACCATCCGTTGCTTTTTTCTTTCTACACACATATACGTGAGAGTGCATTGCTTTTTTTCAACATGCAAAGACTATGAAAGTGCTTTCGGTGTATTGTGGAAGCGCTCATATTGTTTTCAAAAGATGTGGTCATGCATTTTGAAAGCCCTTGCTAGTATTTTCCTAAAAGTGCTCACACTATTCACGGAAAAACATTTGCAGAGAGTTAAAAAAGATACAATCACATATTTTTACATTAGCGCCATGAATGTGTACATCATCACACAAATTATTCTATGTAAGTAAGTATAATGCAATAACACACAACATCTTTGACCTACTACAATCATAGTTAGAACATACGATCTCTCAATCTAAATGAACATACTACTAGTTGAATGTAGACACACAAGTTCTTGCAATACCTACTACAATCATAGTTAGAACATATGTTCGCTCAATCTAAATGAACATACTACTATTTGAATGTACACACCCAAGTTGTTGCTATTCATCACCCGTTGTTTCTCTTCCGGCACTTCCAGCCGCTCGAAGATCCCTCGTCTTTGTTCTTACGGGGGCAGAGTCATTCCCTCAATGGTGGTTGGAGAAGGTAACGTAGCATGTCCTTAATGATTAGAATCCTATGGTACAACTCATAGCTAACGTACCCGTCTTTTGCTGCGTACTCGAGGTGCAACAAGAAAATCGGCTTCCATTCCCCGTACTGGTGCTTGTCCCTTGGGAATGATCTCTTCATGTTTTGGTATGACGGGTCGATGATGAACGCTGCAAGGTCACCCATGGACTCCCTTTCTCCACCACCTTTGACGCGGAACTGCTCTTGGATGTTGACATGGTGTTCATCTGGAATCGCCATCCATGCATGGGAAATCATGATCTTGTCACCCCTCGTGTCCACGCTTGCAGAAGTTATCAATTTGTGTTGCAAGAATTGATCCAACGCTTGGCACCACTCGGATCTACAGTAGTGGTACATGAGGACATGCTCGCGCATTGTGAGTTGCACGACGGCGACCCTTTGTCGTCTGTAACTGCTCGAACGGTTGTACTTGAGGTCCAGTCCAACGAAATTCTTCTTCTCCTCCTAGATCCATTGCTCGTACATGGCGATGAATCGCTCCATAGTCCTAGGTTTGTTGGTGTACACCACCTCCAACACGGTTGTGCTATGGGCAGTGATGTGGTGGGTCTCTGCTATTAGTTTCTTGTTGTCCTTGGCTATAGGGAGGTGGTGGGGAGTTGTGGAGGATGAGGAACGACCGGGGAAGAAGATGCAAATGGATGCGATAAAAGGAATGCGATTGTTAATTTCTCATGCAAAAAAGGTAACCGACCAGAGCAGTTTCGACGTCGCCCAACAGTTCCAGGATGCATGGGAATTAGGATTCAACGCTCGCAATTTTTTATGTTTTTTAGTTGAAGCAATTTTTTGGTGGGTTCGAGCAATATATTTTGTGCCGCGCCGACATTGCACGCTCGACGTGCCTGAGGTGTGCATGGTCTTCATATGGCACGCTCCACTTGTTTTATTTTAAAGGGTATCAAATTATGACGTGACAACTGGCACTCCAGACTTTAATTTCTAACCGGGTGTGACACTTGACACGATGAACTTGCTTTATTCAAGATACCAACACAAATGAAACATATGTGCATTGCAAACCAATTGGGTTCACCTTACATATACAATGAACATCGCAACACATGAACATTTACCCATCAATGGTAAATAGGCAAAAGTAAAATGTCAAATGCACATACTTTTGTGAACATTCACCCATGGAGGCACCTTTCTGCTTGCTCGTGGTAGAAGCTCAGAGTATGATGTGACAACCAGCCATACACACTACAATGGGTAAATAGTATACTTCACATGATAAATGAACAAAATGATTGTGCATTTCAAACCTCTTGGGTTCACCTTGAATATGTGAGGAACATGGTACCACATGAACACATATTGCCATGATCAGAATTATAGAAGGAAAAAATGTCAAATACAGATAGTTTTATCACCAATCAACTATGGTCGTTATATGACACCATGCATAACCTAAGCTTGTCTGCACATGAAAGTCCATAGTGCGATGAAAATAATGAATGGTACTTTAAATAGTTTCACATCACTAAGTGTCGTTGTATTAAACATAGGTGTGTAATACCCAACTTATGCACAGACAAGTAGTAGCTCCCCCGCAAAGTTAAAGCCTTAGTGAAGGCCTCCAACTCAAAGTAAGTAGATCTTTGAGAGATCAAAGAGTGCATCAAGAAGACCAAGACAAACTACAGAAACGAAGTACTAGGAGCAAGCCCTTGCCGGCAAGGCAGGGCCGGCAAGATGAAGGCCCGGCAATCCCCGCAGCAAGGAGATCCCCCTCAACCACTGGCGCTCCACCTCACCAGCCAGTTGTTAGCTATTCGGAGAGGTGTCGAGCCCGCAGGCGACGCAGTGGAGCTCGTGTGCACGTGTCGGCTCGCCGAAAGGAAAATTACCTTTATTGACATCCGTCCTAATGGCACGTTGATACGCCTCCAATGTATCTATAATTTTTGATAGATCCCTCTCAACCGCTGGCGCTCCACCTCACCAGCTACCTGTTAGCTATTCGGAGAGGTGTCGAGCCCGCAAGTGACGCGGTGGAGCTCGTGTGCACGTGTCGGCTCGCCAGAAGGAAATTACCTTTATTGACATCCGTCCTAATGGCATGTTGATACGTCTCCAACATATCTATAATTTTTGATTGTTCCATGCTATTATATTATCCAAACAGACCGAAACTTTTTGAATTTTGTTCTTGGACTAGAAGACAACCACGAAGCTTCGGGAGGAGGCCAGAGGAGCCACATGAGGGCCACAAGCCCTAGAGGCATGCCCTAGGGGGGAGTGCCCCCCAGACATGTGCGCCCCTTGGGAATCCCCTAACCCTAACTCCAGCTCTATAAATACCCAAATATTCCCCTTACACCAGAGGGCACACCAAAAATATGTTTCCGCCGCCGCAAGCTTCTGTTCACGTGAGATCTCATCTTGGGGCCTTTTCCGGCACTCTGCCGGAGGGGGATTCAACCATGGAGGGCCTCTACACCAACCTTGTTGCCCTTCCGATGATGTGTGAGTAGTTTACCATGGACCTAAGGGTCCATAGCTAGTAGCTAGATGGCTTCTCTCTCTCTCTCTCTCTCTCTCTCTCTCTCTCTCTCTCTTTGATCTTCAATACAATGTTCTCCTCGATGTTCTTGGAGTTCTATTCGATGTAATCTTCTTTTGCGGTGCATTTGTTGAGATCCGATGAATTGTGGATTTATGATCAAATTATCTATGAATATTATTTAAGTCTTATCTGAACTCTTTTATTCATGATTAAGATAGCTTTGTATTTCTCTCAGATCTATTGATTTGGTTTGGCCAACTAGATTGATTTTTCTTGTAATGGGAGAGGTGCTTTGTGATGGGTTCAATCTTGTGTTGTCCTCACCTAGTGACAATAGGGGTAGCGAGGCACGTATTTGTATTTTTGCCATTAAGGATAAAAAGATGTGGTTTTGACCATATTGATTGGATCTATCCCTCTACATCATGTCATCTTACTTAAGGCATTACTCCGTTCTTATTAACTTAATACACTAGATGCATGCTAGATAGCAGTTGATGTGTGGAGTAATAGTAGTAGATGCAGGCAGGAGTCAGTCTACTTGTCACGGACGTGATGCCTATCTCCATGATCATTGCCTTAGATATCGTCCTAACTACGCGCTTATCTATCAATTGCTCAACAGTAATTCGTTTTCCCACTATATGCTTTCTTCAAGAGAGAAGCCTCTAGTGAAACCTATGGTCCCTGGGTCTATTTTTATCATATTATTTTTAGATCTATAAAATCAAAAACTCAAAAAATACCTTGCTGCAATTTATTTACTTTTGCACTTTTATTATCTTTTATACCTATCTCTATCAGATCTCATCCTTGCAAGTAACCATGAAGGGATTGACAACCCCTTTATCGTGTTGGGTGCAAGTATTTTGTTTGTTTGTGCAGGTGCTATATTTGGAGACTTGTGTGTTCCTCCTACTGGATTGATACCTTGGTTCTTAACCGACGGAAATACTTATCTCTACTTTGCTGCATCACCCTTTCCTCTTCAAGTGAAAAACCAACACAAGCTGAAGAAGTAGCAGGAAGAATTTTTTGCGCCATTGCCAGGGAGGTTCTACATCAAGCCTACCAAGTACCTATCATAAACTCTCATCTCTTGCATCACATTATTCGCCATTTGCCTCTCGTTTTCCTCTCCCCCACTTCTAAAATGTTTTCAGAAAAACAAAAAAATATTTGCCTTTTATTTGCCTTCATTCCGTTCATCTTTTTGTTTACTTGTGTGCAAGATTGCTTGTTTTGCTACCATGTCTAGTCCTTCTATCGTAGTTGGTACCCCGGAAAGTGAGGTTCTTAATTTTAAACAGAGGGGGGGGGGGTAAAATTTAAAAGATGCTTGGTATAGAATTTTCGATGCTCAGAGTAGATCTACCCATAAGCAATCCACTATAGTACTTCTTCGAAATTTTTATGTGGGTGTTACTACTTGGTATAGATATGCGCTAGACACTATCACCGGGTGTCATGGTTTTGTCACGGAAGATGTCCTAGTGAAAGGACTTAGTCGTGGAGCCATCGCGACCGGTTAGCTTAAAGGGGTTAAAGCGGAACAAGGGACGCAAGGAATTATACTGGTTCGGCCCCTTATGATGAAGGTAAAAGCCTACTCCAGTTGTGATAATTTTGCTAGGGTTTCGATGACCAGGGAGAGAATCTCCTTTGCCTGGCTCTCGAGTTATTGTTTGTTGTCCCTAAACTGCCACTGGGTCGTCCCTTTATATACACAGGTTGACGCCCGGCGGTTTACAGAATCCCGAGGCCGGCTCATAAACGTGCCCGGCTCGGTTTCTACCTTTCCCTGTCTTACAACATAAGTTACATATCATATGGCGGTTTATGTCTACGGGCCCTAATCCGCCTTTGGGCCCTGGGCCTCCATATTAGATCTCCTCCGTAAAGCGCCATACTTCTTGTCTTCATGGGCTTTAAACATGACTAACTCATTGTGGGCATAACCCGGCCCCTCATGGCCGGTTTATACTTAGTAGTAATATCCGAACATTAGGCCTCAGATTGATTTGAACCTGTTTATGTCAATCTTCAACACTTAGAAAAATTACTCCTTCAGCACCTTCGCATAAATCTTGTAAACCGCCGTGACGTCATCCTCCGAGATTGTAATAAACCGCCATGACGTCACCTATTATTAAAAATTGTATGTCTCATCTTCATTAACGAGCCTCCGACAATCGAGGCGACAGCTCTGTCACAGATCCAACTTTTGGGCTCCTCGATTTTCATGCCTGTCACTTATCCCTTCACCTTATAAGTAAGACCGGGGGGTCCTTTTCATCCCCCCTCGTGCCTCCTCACTTCCTCTTCTTCCTTGCACCGACCTGACCTTCGCGTGCGGCCGCCGTCGTCAAGCTCCGCCCTCGACCTCATCTCCGGCCGCTGCATCAACTTGAATGTACCAGAAAAATGCGGTGCACCTTCGCTGCTTCGTCGGCAACAGTAAGTTTCCCTTTCCCTTGCTCTAGATCCGCCATTAGGGTTTCGGTTGTTCATTAAAGCTCGCGTCTGTTCTTCTCCATTCATCTCCATAGTGTAAGCAGCAAACTCAGATCCTACCTTTTCTTGCGCAGTCGTAGTTGTAATCCCCTTTTTCATCCTCAGAATATCTTCTTCGTATAGGAAAAACTCATCTGGACCTGACGAACCACTTAAACGCCTGTATTTTGAGTCTGAATATGTTTTGATTTACTGATACGCTGCAGATCTAAAATTACCATATCGATCTGTGAAACTTGTTTTTCCCTTACTTAGATATTTTAGATCTGTACCTTCCATACCAATGTAGGCGGTTTAACTTTTTTAGCAAATGATAATCTGGTATGCAGAAAATGATAATCCGGCAGGTACCATTAGTCCCCTTTTAAACCGCGGATTCATTTAACTTTGTAACCCCTCCAATGTTAGGCTCCAGTTTAACAATGTGCATCAACCTCTGTCTTCTCCTTCCGATATTGCATCGCTTTATGTTTGTCGGTCATAAACCCTAAACCGGCCTTTGATCTTTTTCCAGCTTTTCATTTGAAATGGCCAAACAATTTTATGCTTGTAATTGGGTCCCTTCCCAGGTTACCGAAGAGCAACTAACCGGATGTGTTGCAACCGACGTTTTAGCAAAGAAAGACGTCATCCACTGGAGGGCCCCTGGTCCAGAAAATCCTCCTGAGCCCAAGGAAGGAAAAGTAGTCGTGTTTGTTGACCACCTGGGTCGAGGGTTTAGCCCTCCCGGATCAAAAAATTTCTGAGATGTGCTCGCTAGCTTCCAGCTCCATCCTCAAGACATCTGACCAAACTCTGTGTCCAATGTTTGCAATTTCCAAGTATTTTGCGAGGCTTATCTTCAAGAAGAGCCCACAGTTGAACTGTTTAGGGATTTCTTCTATTTGAACCGTCGCACAGAGTTTACAGACAAACCCAATACTGAACTTGGTGGAATGGCTATTCAAAAGAGGAAGGATGTTAGTTTCCCTCACGCCAAACTTCATAGTCATCCCAAGGACTAGAATTAGACTTGGTTTTATTGCCGAGATACATCTCCAACTGATGAGAATCCTCTGCCGGGTTATCGCCCTCACCGGCTTAGCAACACACATCCATTTGCTCAGAGGCTGACTACAAAGGAACGATCCAACTACGCAGCACAACTCTCAAAGCTCAGAGCCTTTGTGGCAAACAGTTTAACATGAGTTGACTTTGTTCACTGCTGGATATCCTGGAGCATTCTGCCTTTAAGCCGGTGCCCCGGTTTAATGTGTGAGTACATAGGGGACTTGAAAGATCCTCAATGCCATATTAACATTCAGCTAACAGAGGCTGAAGTTAATGAGTCTGTCGAGAAAATATTGAATGAACCGGAGGCTGTTTGCAGCAAGACATGGCTAAGTCCTTTCTGCACCTTGAATAAACCGCCAGCTGTAAGAATCATATAACTTTTTGTTTTGTCTTGATCCCTTTGAATATTCTTTCGAAATTTTGTCCCTCCTTGACAGGGTGATGATCCGTTCTGGAAGAGGAAACCACAGGACAAACCGGCCAAGACGCCTCGCTCCAAGACCAAGGTGACTAAAAGATCTTCCAAGAAGAAAACCGCTGAACCCTCTGAACTGAACGTTGATGATGACCCGGATAATCCGGATTCATAGGTAGAACTTGACTCTCTTGGTTCGTTTTTCATACACCTCATTGACAATGATTATTATCAGGATAACGCTGAAGGCAGCCAAGCCGATGACGTGGAGGTAATTAACCTTCCTCCGGTTCAGACCCTCTGCCAACACAAAAAATCTGTCAAGCTATCCAGAAAGTAAGATTTTCTCACCCCTAGCTCACTTGGACCCACACTTTCTTTTGAAGAAGCAGAAACACGAAGCTGGCCGCACAATCCGGCACAACAGCCAAGTAGTCACCTCAGCCGGTTTACCAAACACTCTGGTTCGGAAACGTCAATCTGAGGTTTCACACACTTCTGATACTTCTTATCCCAAGGCAAGTTATTTCCGACAACCTCTTACTCCGTCCGATTCAAATTATAAGGGAACACCTTATGCATCATCTGGCGAATCAACGGCCACACAACTCCCTCCTCTTAAGACCGTTCCTGGGTAAACACTTTAAACTTAATCCTTTGACGCTTTATACTTGCGTTTTATACTAACCTTTATATTTCTCCCTTTCAGAGCCAAGGCTAGACCCAGTAAGAAAGCCCGCGTAAATAAACCGTCTGATGATAATGTGGTTACTGAACCAGAAAGAACTCCAGAACCGGAAGGAACAAATGCTGACGCCATGTTTGATGATCGGCCAGCTCATGATCATGACTTTGTTGTTGAACAAGTAGAAGTTGATGCAACATGCCATGCTAATAAACCGACAAGCCCGGTCCGCACTGATGATAAACCGTCAAGTCCGGCTAAGGCTACTGATAAATCGTCAACTCCAGTGCAGGCTGCTGATGACAAGGAAGATGACATTACGATTACCGGCTTTGGCCACATCACTACTGGCAATCCTGTTGCTCTATCAAAACATAGTGCCAAGGAAGAGCTTTCTACTATCAGCAAAGGCAAGTGGAACGCAGACTTGTCAAGCTACGCCCACCTCAATGCCCAAGAACTTCATTCTAGTTTTTTAAACTGTCTGTACACAAGCCGCGACTACGAAGCCGGTTTAGTGAATCTGATGAAGGAGAGATATGAGGTAACTACATAATTGTTGCACTCTTATGTCCAATTTCAAATACCAACTCCAGTAGCCCTCAAGGGCAGATTTATGATGCCAATCTAAACCGGGACTTTGTAATATCTCAACTTTGCATGCTTAGCCTCCAAGGTCCGGTTGATCTTTTTAAGATGAACCAGGACTTTGACCAATGTTACTTTGAGCAAATGTACATTAGCCCCAAGTGCCAAGAATAATACTTGTATTTTGCTTGGGACTTGTAAAAAATTTCTGATAATCAAGCAAATAGGCATTAGCCCCCAAGTGTTGAGTGTATAACGTGTTATGTGCTTGGTACTTCAAATATGTACTTCGAACTCATGATATGTCTACCTCGTATAGGCCGAGCTGAGCAAAAAGGAGGCCCAAACCGCTGATCTTCAAGAAAATATCAAATCCCAGCAAGTAGAAACCTCCAAAACCAAAGAGGAACTGACCAGTGCCTTATTAGCCATGGAGAAGCTGAAGGAAACTTTTAAGAAGGAACGGGCGGATTGGGGCATAGAGAAAACCGCATTGCAAAAGAGAGCTGAAGACGCAGAAGCAACCCTTAAACCGGTGGCCGAAGAGCTGACCGGTTTAAAGCGGCAGATAAATGCTAAGACCGCTGCTGTGTTTGGTAAGTATCCTCACCTGAAGTTTTCAACATACATTATCTCATCAGTTACCGGTTTACTGATGCTCGCCATGATACAAGAACTCGCATTACCCATCTGGGCTCTGACATGCGGATGAAGCTGAAGGCTGCCTATACTCTTATAGAGCAGTTATATTCCGGAGCCCAACGGGCCATTTGCCCTGCTGCTCATAACAAACCGCCTCCAACTTTGATAAAGGAAACTCTTGAGAAGCTGTCAATGCTGCTTTCCCGGTTGGGCAAGTTTAAAAGATCAGCTGCAAGGTCAGGTGCGCTGACTGCGCTAATCCGGGGTATGGCATGGATACCAGATCTTGACTCGTCGGATATAGGCAGCGGCTATCCTGGCATAAAGGAGGACAGTTTAGAGTTCAACAATGATGATCTTCGAGGGTTGATAAAGGAAATGTGCCCCTTAGCGAGAAAATTGGCTGAAGAAACAGATCTCTCTCACTATCAGCCGGTTTATGATTCTGATCATAAAAGACTTCCCGCGCCAACACATGATGTAGAAGATCTTATTCCTCCAATCCGTAAGAACACCTATGCCCCTGATGTTGACCCCTCCAACCTTATAAGCGATGAAGCTGTGTTCCAATCCTTAACTGGAATCGATTGGGCAACCATTGACTTCCAGCCACTGGGTAGAGAGGAGGAGGATGCACCAGCGCAAGACGATCCACAACCTTCAAGTCAGCCGAAAACAATTATTCTGTTTGGGCATTAAAGCGCCTTTGTAATAGGCTAGTTCAAAACAGTTTGTCTGCTATGCCATCGCGCATACTTATTTTGCCTGATACTATGAATCCACCAGGCCTTAAGATATATTATGTTCATAATCCGTAGCGGTGTTATTCAAACTGTTCCTGCATACAAGAAGTTGAAAGTGTCCTGGCGGTTTACCGCAGGACGGGTCATGATGCCCAAAAATATATAGTCGGGCTTTATAACCAAGGCTGTACTTTGAAAATAATCAAAGATGAAAGAGATGATACCTGTGATATTGAATCACATTGTTGGTTGACCAACTTTTTGTATAGTAAGGGTGATAACCTCAATCGTGAGTATTGATAACTCTTTCCATGTTTTGCCGGTTTATGATAAAACCGTACCGGGTTATAATAAACACCGGTTTATATATCATGCTGGTGACTTGTAGTCGAAACCAGACCGGGTCAATAAACGCCGGATTATAACTGATCATGTACTTGCAACTTATCGTTGAAAGCCTAACCCGGGTCAATAAACACCGGTTTATCATAAGATATTATGAATCTTCACCAAAGGAGAAAAACTTGGCAAATAAAAACATAAAAATAATATGCAAGGCTTTTCATGGGCTACCAGGCCCAAAATCGAGGCTTTTCATGGGCTGCCAGGCCACTGAGTTAAACCATTTTTCGAAGCCTTTTAAGATGGACCTCACATTAACCAGTCGTCATTTTAGCTTTGACAAGTTCAAGGTCTATGAGATTGACTTGTCAAACATTCGGCGGGTCATACCAGGATTACCTGGACGGAGTGGCTTACTTAAAAAGGCAGGATAACCCAGGGTTTTAGGTGAATACACCTGGCTTCCAAGCTTGGCTTGATAGCCTATTATGAGGGTGTAGACTTCTTTGTTGTTTGAGAAGCAAAGAGCCCCCGAGCAATATTTTGAGCTGTGCTCAGTGGGTGCCTATGTTTGAGTTGTGCTTGTGCAGCACTCTCTTTAGCCCCACATGATTTCCTTTTGGCTTTAAGCCGATCAAGAGGCGTAGCTATGGTTTAAATACAACCAAGCCCCCAAGTGATTTCCTTGATGGCCTTATGCCGATCAAGAGGTGTAGCTATGGTTTGAATACGACCAAGCCCCCAAATGACTTTTTTTATATATAGTTGTATAAGCTGGATCAATGGGTAAATAGAACTCCGCTTTATAAACAGAAGCCCCCTTGTAACCAGACATGATGTAAAAAAACAACAGAGACCCCGCTTTAGCTGAGGCTACAGTTTATTGTATTGATCATAATATATACATTATCATAACTATGTACATAAGACGAGCCTGTGGCTCAAGTATAGTAAGGCCGAGGAAGAGCTATATTCCATGGCCGTTGGGTCTCCTCCTCTGATTTACGTGAGTCTTTGTGCTCTCGAACATCGATAAGGTAGTATGATCCGTTATGCAGATTCTTGCTGACCACAAAGGGTCCTTCCCAAGGTGGGGACAACTTGTGCATATCAGTCTGATCCTGGATGAGCCGGAGCACCAGATCACCTTCTTGAAAAGTTCTGGTTTTAACTCGGCGGCTGTGATAACGACGCAGGTCTTGATGGTAAATCACCGAACGAGCCGCTGCAATATCACGCTCCTCATCTAACAGGTCAAGTGAATCCTGACGTGCTTTCTCATTATCATCTTCAACATAAGCCGCCACGCGAGGCGAGTCATGACGGATGTCACTAGGAAGAACCACCTCTGCTGCATAAACCATGAAGAAAGGTGTGTAACCCGTAGATCTGTTCGGTGTGGTATTGATACTCCATAACATAGAAGGTAACTCCTCCACCCAACAACCCGACGTTCGTTTTAAAGGAACCATAAGTCGGGGCTTGATTCCTCTCAAAATCTCTTGATTGGCTCTCTCTGCTTGACCATTAGATTGGGGGTGAGCCAGTGATGACACGTCAAGCCGGATGTGGTCACGTTGAAAAAATTCTTCTATAGCACCCTTGGATAGATTAGTACCATTATCGGTTATGATGCTGTGTGGAAAACCAAAACGGAAGATCACCTTTTTGATGAATTGAACCGCCGTAGCTGCATCACACTTACTGACTGGTTCTGCCTCCACCCACTTGGTGAACTACCAGAAGATGGGTCTTCTTGTCCTTGGACCTCTTAAAGGGTCCAACCATATCCAGCCCCCAAGTTGCAAATGGCCAAGTGATTGGAATCATCCTTAATTCTTGAGCCGGAACATGAGCGCGGGGTGCAAACTGCTGACAACCACTACACCTCTTTACCAAATCCTCAGTATCAGCATGAGCCATCAACCAATAGAAATCGTGACGAAAAGCCTTAGCTACCAAGGATTTTGAACCGACATGGTGACCACAATCTCCTTCGTGGATCTCACGCAAAATCTCACACCCTTCTTGAGGAGACACACAACGCTGAAATGCCCCTGTTACACTGCAATGATGCAGCTCCCCATTGATAATGGTCATTGACTTGGATCGCGGAATTATTTGTCTGGCCAAAGTTTTGTCCTCTGGTAACTCGCCCCCGTTCATATACGCCAAGTATGGGACCGTCCAATCTGGAATAACATGAAGAGCCGCCACTAACTGAGCCTCCGAGTCAGGAACAGACAAATCCTCCTCAGTAGGTAACTTGATCGACGGGTTATGCAAAACATCCAGAAAAACATTGGGTGGAACCGGTTTACGTTGGGAACCCAAACGGCTTAAAGCGTCCGCCGCTTCGTTCTTCCGCCGGTCCACATGGTCGACTTGATAGCCCTTGAAATGACCTGCAACCATATCTACTTCCCGACGATATGCTGCCATGAGTGGATCCTTGGAATCCCAAGTGCCATACACTTGTTGACTATCAGGTCCGAGTCACCAAAGCACTTGACCCGGCGTAAATTCATCTCCTTAGCCATCCGAAGACCATGGAGGAAGGCCTCATATTCAGCTGCATTGTTAGTGCAAGGGAACATTAAACGAAGAACATAACAAAACTTATCACCTCATGGGGAAGTTAATATGACTCCAGCCCCCGAGCCCTCCAATTGTCTGGACCCATCAAAATGAATAGTCCAATAAGTGTTATCTGACTTTTACTTCGGTGCCTGCAACTCTGTCCAATCATAGATGAAATCCACAAGTGCTTGGGACTTGATTGCTGTGCGAGGCATATATTTTAACCCGTGAGGTCCAAGCTCAATGTCCCATTTGGCAACCTGGCCAGTTGCTTCCCTGTTTTGGATGATATCCTCCAAGGGGCAGAACTGAACATAGTGATAGGATGACCCTAAAAATACTGCTTGAGCTTCCGGCTTGCCATGAAAACTCCATACACCAGTTTCTGCCAATGTGGGTACCTCTGCTTGGACTCAATAAGCACCTCACTAATATAATAAACCGATCGTTAAACCGGATACTCCTTTCCGGCCTCCTTGCGCTCCACAACAATAGCCACACTAACAGCCCGGGCATTAGCAGCCACATATAACAATAAGGGCTCTTTTTCAACAGGAGCAGCAAGATAGGCGACTCAGCTAGCTGCCGCTTTAAACTCTCAAAGGCTTCATTGGCGGCATCACTCCAGACGAAGTCATCCGTCTTCTTCAGCATCCGATACAAAGGGATGGCCTTCTCCCCAAGGCGACCGATAAACCAACTCAAGGCTGCAATCTGGCCTGCCAAGCGTTGAACATCATTGACACACTTTGGCTTGGCTAGCGAAGTAATAGCTTTGATCTTCTCTGGATTAGCTTCAATGCCCCTGTTAGACACCAGAAAACCCAAGAGCTTGCCTGCCGGTACACCAAAGACACATTTGGCCGGATTAAGCATCATCTTATAAACCCGGAGGTTATCAAAAGTCTCCTTCAAGTCATCTATCAATGTTTCCTCCTTTCTGGATTTCACCACAATATCATCCACATAAGCATGAACATTGCGCCCAATCTGATTATGAAGGCAATTCTGTACACAACGCTGATAAGTCGCCTGGGTACTCTTGAGCCCAAAAGGCATAGATACATAGCAGAAGGCTCCAAAGGGAGTTATAAAAGATGTCTTCTCTTGGTCCTTAACTACCATTTTGATCTGATGATAACCAGAATAAGCATCCAGAAAACACAAACGGTCACAACCGGCCATAGCATCAATGATTTGATCAATACGAGGGAGAGAAAAAGGATCAACTAGACAGGCCTTGTTCAAATCTGTGTAGTCCACACACATACGCCAAGTGCCGTTCTTCTTAAGTACCAACACCGGATTAGCTAGCCTCTCAGGGTGAAAGACCTCCACGATAAACTCTGCTGCCAAAAGCCGGGCTACCTCCTCCCCAATAGCCTTGCGCCTTTCTTCATTGAAGCGGTAGAGAAACTGCCTGACCAGTTTAAACTTAGGATCTATATTAAGAGTGTGCTCAGCAAATTCCCTCGGTACACCTGGCATATCAGAAGGTTTCCATGCAAAGGTGTCCCGGTTCTCATGGATGAACTCGATGAGCGCGCTTTCCTATTTCGGATCCAGGTTAGCGCTAATGCTGAACTGCCTAGATGAATCGCCAGGAACAAAGTCAACCAGCTTAGTCTCCTCAGCCGATTTAAACTTCAAAGCCGGATCATGCTCTGTGGTTGGCTTTTTCAAAGAAGTCATATCTGCCGGATCAACATTGTCTTTGTAAAACTTCAACTCCTCTGTTGCACAAACCGACTCAGCATAGGCTGCATCACCTTCTTCACATTCCAAAGCAATCTTCCGGCTCCCGTGCACTGTGATGGTCCCCTTATGACCCGGCATCTTAAGCTGCAGATAAACATAACAGGGCCTTGCCATGAACTTAGCATAAGCCGGCCGTCCAAACAGGGCATGACATGGGCTCTTGATTTTCACCACTTCAAAAGTCAATGTTTCTGACCTTGAATCATGATCATCTCCAAAAGCAACCTCTAGAGCTATCTTACCAACTGGGTACTCCAATTTACCAGGCACCACACCATGAAAAATGGTGTTCGATGGTTTAAGATTTTTATCTATCGACCCCATGCGATGGAAGGTTTCATAATACAGAGTATTGATACTGCTCCCTCCATCCATGAGTACCTTGGTGAACTTATACCCCCCAACCTGAGGTGCCACCACTAAGGCCAGATGACCCGGATTATCAACCCGGGGTGGATGATCCTCTCGACTCCACAAAATGGGCTGCTTAGACCAGTGCAAGTAACGGGGCACCGCCGGTTCAATGGAGTTCACTGCCCTTTTATGAAGCTTCTGATCGTGCTTACATAAGCTAGTGGTGAAGACATGGTACTGCTCACTATTCAACTGCTTCCTATTACTCTGATACCCTGATTGTTGCTGCTGCTGACTCACCTGATGATTATAACTGCCCTGGTTGCCCTGACTGCCCTGATTGCCATGTCCGGTTTGGTTGCCTTGAAATCCTGAACCGGAGCTGCCTCCACCATAACCCGGCCCATGAGAACTGCCTCCTGAACCACCGGGTGGCCCATGGTCGTATTGGAACATATTCGAATTTTTAAACTCCCGCATGATAGAACAAACCTTCCAAAGGTGCGTAGCTGGCCTTTCTTTCGACCCGTGCTTTGGGCAAAGCTGGTTTAACAGGCGCTCAAGATTGGGACCAGATCCTCCACCCCATTGGGGCGGTTTACCCTTACGGCGCTGATCATTATCCTGGGTGTTGGTGTTATCCACAAAGTCCAAGCTATTATCCGCCTTGCGCTTACCGTTGTTCCCATGACCCGCCAGGTTATGCTGCTGCTCCTTGGCACTGCCATTCTTCTTTCCCTTCCCCGGCTTTTCATCCTCAGACTCAGGGTCTTTGGTACTATCCGAGTCAGCATACTTAACCAGAGCTGCCATAAGCATTGCCATGTCATTGTAGTGACGCTTGAGCCTTCCCAACTTCAGTTTCAAAGGCGTAAACCGGCAATTGCCTTCCAACGTCAAGACTGCCGTATCAGCATTGATGCGGTCTGATGAATGCAAAATAGCTGAGATTCGCTTTACCCAATGGGTTGTAGACTCCCCCTCCTCTTGAACACAGGTGGCTAAGTCCATGATTGACATGGGCTGCTTGCACATATCTTTGAAATTCTGGATAAACCGGCTTTTTAACTCAGCCCATGACCCAACGGAGTTAGCTGGTAAACTTTTCAGCCAGGTATGAGCTGTTCCTTCCAGCATCATGGTGAAGTACTTGGCACATGCCGCATCATCCACATCCAGCATCTCCATCGCCATCTCATAACTCTCGACCCATGATTCGGGGGGTAAATCGGCAGTGTAATTGGGCACCTTACGAGGACCCTTGAAATCCTTCTGCAGCCGCATGTTGCGTAAGGCCGGGGTGAGACACGACACCCCCAAAGAAATGAAAACCACACCTGGTTCCACCGAAGTGGTTGGACGAACCGGAGTAAGCTGACGGGCCGTGTATTGCGCTTCTAACTCGGCTTCTCGATGTGCTCGACCGTGGTCCACCACATCCCGGGCATTAGCAACGCCGCCCGCCGGGTTATGCCCTTGTGACGGGTTACGGTTTCGCGCACTGCTTGACATAGCCGGTTCATCAATATGCCTACTGTAGCTCTGACTTGCGCGGGGTGTGGAATGAATCTTCTCGTGACTGTATGAATAAGCCTGCTGTTGAGTCAAAGCTGTCTGAAGGAGCTCTCTAGCCCGTCGTGTTTCAACTGCTATTGGAGATTCGTCTTCGATCGGTAGAGCTACCAATTGTGAAGCGGCGGCAATGATGTTATCCAACGGGTCAGAGTAATGACCCGGAGGCGTTGAGACATGTTGTGGCAGGACATTGTTCTGACGAGGCGGATCCATCATGCGTGGCTGAACCGGCGCCCTCGTTCCAGGTGCCTCCACATGGTTTACCACTGGCTGGTTACTGGTTCCTGCCCCTGGCGTATTAAAGAGATTCCTTCCCTCGTAAACCGGAGGCAGGTGAGACCGGTGCCTTCTTCTGATGACATCGTTTGATGCGCTCTGATCCAGCATAAGCTGATAAGCCTGTGCCTCTAACTCGGCCCGCTCTGCGGCCATCCTGGTGTTCTCTGCTGCCAGATCTACCTTAGCTTGAGCTATCTGATCCTTCACCTTTGCAATTTCTGTGTCATGCTGATCCTGATCTGCCGGATTAACCTCAGCTGCCAGCAATGTTGCCAAAGTGTCGAATAAATCAGACAAAACCTAAATCGGTGCTGGCGTAGGGCCTCCTGCCCCAGCGGGTGTTGCAGCTACTGAACCGGAAATCATTGCCGCTGCAGTAGAAGAATGCTGCACCGACTGCGTACCTGCCATGAAAATCGCGACCCGGCTCGGCGGATCAGAGGGGTCCATAATACTGTCGCCATTGGAACCGCCACTAATCCGGCCATCATGCAGCTGATACAGCGACTCGGTCTCTCCGGTTGAAGACTCGTCATCAGAGTAAACGACGGTTTCGCCACCAGATACCGATCTATTCTTAGATTCCGCTCCGTGGATGACTCCCACGGAGGCACGCTTTACGGCAAGCTGAACTCAGGAAGGTCTTGCACGCTGAGCCGTCTCGATGATGTTGGTGCAGATGTCCGGCTCAGGGCCTGGTTCGCCGATCTTGCCAATGAAGACGTGTACTCCGCCAAAGGGGACCCGGTACCCGTACTTGATCGAGCCGGCCTCGGGGCCCCAGCCTACGTCGTCGATGTAGATTTTTCCGCGACAACTCTTGGTCATCCGACCCGCAGCGTATCCCTTGAGTCCTTCGAAGCTACCCTTCAAGAACTTGAAACCATCATGCGATAGTCCCACAGTGGGCGCCAACTGTCGTGGTTTTGTCATGGAAGATGTCCTAGTGAAAGGACTTACTCGTCGAGCCATCGCGATGGGTTAGCTTAAAGGGGTTAAAGCGGAACAAGGGACGCAAGGAATTATACTGGTTCAGCCCCTTACGATGAAGGTAAAAGCCTACTCTAGTTGTGATAGAGTTGCTAGGGTTTCGATGACCAGGGAGCGAATCCGCTTTGCCTGGCTCTCGAGTTATTGTTTGTTGTCCCTAAACCGCCACTGGGTCGTGCCTTTATATACACAGGTTGACGCCCGATGGTTTACAGAATCCCGAGGCTGGCTCATAAACGTGCCCAGATCGGTTTCTACCTTTCCTTGTCTTACAACATAAGTTACATATCATATGGCGGTTTATGTCTAGAGGCCCTAATCCTCCTTTGGGCCCTGGGCCTTCATATTAGATCTCCTCCGTAAAGCGCCATACTTCTTGTCTTCATGGGCTTTAAACATGACTAACTCATTGTGGGCATAACCCGGCCCCTCATGGCCGGTTTATACTTAGTAGTAATATCCCCAACACTGGGGGTAATTTCTTGAGTAGTGACCCTATGGATGCTTTTAATGCTATGAGAAATTTGGTAGGATCACCACCTATCACGATTAATGAAACAACTTTGATTTCGGAACATATGATGCAAAGGCTTGATATTACTGAGAATAAGATCAATATCATAGAGCATATTGAAAATTTGGATAAGAAGATTCATAACCATATTACACAAATTGGATCAAAGGTAGGAATCACTTTAAAAACCCTAAAAGAGAAAGAACCTATAATTGATGAGATAGTAGAACAAGGTTCCGCTAGGATCGATAGGTTAGAGGATATTATTACCAATTTGGGTTCTGCCTTTGCTGCTGTCACCAAAATTTCCTCCTAATAAAACCACTAAGTTTTTCTTATGTTCCTAAAAATAAGGGTGGATCATCTAGTAAAGGAAACACAAATCTTAAGATGATAAGTATTTGCCCTAGTTTTATCAATATTATTAAGGAACCAATTCCTACATACGAATTTCTTGATTTCCTACCTAGGAGTGTGATCCTCAACAACCCTAATGTAATCCCTAAGAAGGATGGATTTGCAGTTGAGGGATTAAACACCAAAGATGACAATACCTAGATATATGCATTATGCCTAGCTAGGGGCGTTAAACAATAGCGCTTGTTGGGAGGCAACCCAATTTTATTTTGTATTTTTTGTATTTTTGCTTCTGTTCTTGAACAAATATGCAATATCACTTCTGTAATATTTGTTTTTTAATGTTTTAATTAGTGTGTGAGCCAAGTAAGACATTTGGGATGATCTATGGTGATAGTTGGTTTGATTTTGCTGAAAAACAGAAACCTTTGTGTCCAATAGCAGAATTGTTAAAAATCACCGGAGCGTGATAAAATTCTTAATTTTTTACACAAGATTGATATAAAAATTGCTTCTATTTTCCTAATGTTTCAGAATTTTTGAGTTACAAAAGTTTGGCTAAAGTCCAGATTACTTCAGACTGTTCTGTTTTTGACAGATTTTGTGTTTGTTATGTTGTTTGCTTATTTGATGAATCTATGGGTAGTATCAGGGGGTATGAACCATGGAGAAGTTAGAATACCGTGGATATAACCCCAATATAAAATTGTAATGAGTTTACGATAGTACCTAAAAGTGGTTATTTGCTTTGTTTCATTAATGAATCTCATGAATTTTCTGTTAAGTTTTGTGTTGTGAAGTTTTCAAGTATTGATTAAAATTTTGATGGACTACGGAATAAGGAGTGGCAAGGGCCTAAGCTTGGGGATGCCCAAGGCACCGCAAGGTGATATTCAAGGACAACCATGCATCTAAGCTTGGGGATGCCTCGGATGACATCCCCTCTTTTGTCTTAATCCATCAGTAAAATTACTAGAGGCTATATTTTTATTCACCACATGATATGTGTTTTGCTTGGAGCGTCTTGTATTTTACGAGTCTTTGTTTTTTAGTTTGCCACAATCTCCCTTGTTGTACACACCATTTGAGAGGGACACACATTAATCGTGAATTTTTTAGAATACTCTATGTATTTCACTTATATCTTTTGAGCTAGGTAGTTGCTCTAGTGCTTCACTTATATATTTTTAGAGCACGGCGGTGGTCTTATTTTTAAGAAATTGATGAACTCTCATGCTTCACTTATATTATTTTGAGAGTCTTAAAAATATTATGGCAATTTTCTTAGGTTATGAATTTGGTCCTAATATGATGGGTATTCAAGAGGGATATAATAAAAACTTTCATGTAGATCATTGAATATATGAGAATATTCCTTGCAATTGTTTTGAGATATAAAAATGGTGATATTAGAGTCATGCTAGATGGTAATAGTAGGTTAATAGAAATATTTGCGTTAAGGTCTGTGATTCCCAAAGCATGCACGTATGATCTCTAGTTATGCGATGAAGTTGGAGCATGATTTATTTTTTATTGTCTTCCTTATGAGTGGCGGCCGGGGACGAGCGATGGTCTTTTCCTACTAATCTATCCCCCTAGGAGCATGCATATTAGTACTTTGCTTCAATGGCTAATAAACTTTTGCAATAAGTATGTGAGTTCTTTATGACTAATATTGAGTCTAGGGATTATATACACTCTCACTCTTCCATCATTGCTAGCCACTCTAGTAAGCAATTTTCGCTGGTGCATTAAACCACCTTATACCTTTCCTCAAAACAGCCATCATACCTACCTATGCATTTCCATAGCCATTCCGAGATATATTGCCATGCAACTTCCACCGTTCTGTTTTATTATGACACATACCATAATTCTCATATTGCTTTCATATGCATGAGGCATTCATATAGAGTCATATTTTTGTTCTAGTATCAAGTTGTAATTCTTGAGTTGCAAGTAAATAAAAGTGTGATGATCATCATTATTAGAGCATTGTCCCATGTGAGGAAAGGATGATGGAGGCAATGATTTCCAAGTCGGGATGAGACTCCGGACTTAAAATAAAAAGAGCCCAAAATAACAAAAGGCCAAAGATCCCAAAATATAAAAAATGAGAAAAGGAAAAAATGAGAGAAAAATAGAGAAGGGACAATGTTACTATCCTTTTCCACACTTGTGCTTCAAAGTAGCACCATGTTCTTCATATAGAGAGTCTCCTATTTTGTCACTTTCATATATTACTAGTGGGAAATTTTCATTATAGAACTTGGCTTGTATATTACAATGATGGGCTTCCTCAAATTGCCCTAGGTCTTCGTAAGCAAGCGAGTTGGATGCACACCCACTTAGTTTTCTTTTGAGCTTTCATACACTTATAGTTCTAGTGCATCCGTTGCATGGAAATACCTACTCACTTGCACCAATATCAATTGATGGGCATATCCATAGCCTATTAATTTGCGTAGTTGGTGCGAGAATTTCTTTCTCCTTTTTGTCTACTACTACCTTCTATTCCACCCATAGTGCTATATCCATGGCTCACGCTCATGTATTGCGTGAAAGTTGAAAGAGCTTTAGAATGTCAAAAGTATGAAACAACTGCTTGGCTTGTCATTGGAGTTGTGCATGATAAATTATTTGTGTGATGAAGATAGAATATGACAAGACTATATGATTTTATAGGGATAACTTTCTTTAGCCATGATATTTTGAAAAGCCATGATTGCTTTATTAGTATGCTTGAAGTATTATTGTTTCTATGTCAATATTAAAGTTTTGTTTTGAATCTTATGGATCTGAATATTCATGCCACAATAAGAAAGATTAGTTGATAAACATGTTAGGTAGCATTCCACATCAAAATTTCAATTTTTATCATTTACCTACTCAAGGACGAGCAGGAATTAAGCTTAGGAATGCTTGATACGTCTCCAAGGTATCTATAAGTTTTTATTGTTCCATGCTATTATATTATACATCTTGGATGTTTTATATGCATTAATATGCTATTTTATATTATTTTTTGGGACTAACCTATTAACCTAGTGCCCATTGCTAGTTGTTGTTTTTCCTTGTTTTTGTCTTTTATAGAAAATCAATACCAAACGGAGTCCAAACGGAACAAAACTTTTTGAGGATTTTTCTTGGACTAGAAGACAACCACAAAGCTTAGGGAGGAGGCCAGAGGAGCCACGAGAGGGCCACAAGCCGTAGAGGCGCGCCCTAGGGGTGGGCGTGCCCCCAGGCTTGTGGGCCCATCGGGACTCCCCTAGCCCTAACTCCATCTCCATCAATACCCAAATATTCCCCATACACCAGAGGGCACACCAAAAATACATTTCCGCCGCCGCAAGCTTCTGTTCTCGTGGGATCCCATCTTGGGGCCATTTTTGGCACTCTGCCGGAGAGGAATTCGATCACGGAGGGCCTCTACACCAACCTTGATGCCCTTCCGATGATGTGTGAGTAGTTTACCATGGACCTAAGCGTCCATAGCTAGTAGCTAGATGGCTTCTTCTCTCTCTTTGATCTTCAATACAATGTTCTCCTTGATGTTCTCTATAAGATGTAATCTTCTTTTGCGGTGCGTTTGTTGAGATCCGATTATGATCAGATTATCTATGAATATTATTTGAGCCTTCTCTGAACTCTTTTTATGCATGATTAAGATAGCTTTGTATTTCCCTCCGATCTATTGATTTGGTTCAACCAACTACATTAATTTTTCTTGCAATGGGAGAGGTGCTTTGTGATGGGTTCAATCTTGCGGTGTCCTCACCCAGTGACAGTAGGGGTAGCGAGGCACGTATTTGTATTGTTGCCATTAAGGATAAAAAGATGTTTTTTTACCATATTGATTGGATCTATCCCTCTACATCATGTCATCTTGCTTAAGGTGTTACTCTGTTCTTGTTAACTTAATACACTAGATGCATGCTTGATAGTAGTCAATGTGTGGTGTAATAGTAGTAGATGGAGGCAGGAGTCGGTCTACATGTCACGGACGTGATGCCTATATTCATGATCATTGCCTTACATATTGTCATAACTATGCGCTTTTTATCAATTGCTGAACAATAATTCGTTTACCCACCGTATGCCTTCTTCAAGAGAGAAGCCTCTAGTGAAACCTATGGCCCTTGGGTCTATTTTTATCATATTATTTTCAGATCTATAAGACCAAAAACCCAAAAATGCCTTGCTGCAATTTATTTACTTTTGCACTTTTATTTATCTTTTATACCTATCTCTATCAGATCTCATCCTTGCAAGTAACCGTGAAGGGATTGACAACCTCTTTCTCGCATTGGGTGCAAGTATTTGTTTGTTTGTGCAGGTGCTATCATTGGAGACTTGTGTGTTCCTCCTACTAGATTGATACCTTGGTTCGTAACTGAGGAAAATACTTATCTCTAGTTTGATGCATCACCCTTTTCTCTTCAAGGGAAAAACCAAGCCAAGCTCAAGAAGTAGCACGTGTCAAGATAATAGGAGGTAGATGATTAAGCGGTGCGGCAACCTTACCGGGGCTCCTCCTCCTCATGACACCTAGCGATGCATTTATTGCGTTTTGTCCTAACTAGCAGAGTTAGGTATGATAGTTCTTTTTCTATCTAATCATCCTGTAATGACCATTTTGCCACTGTGCTAACCTCTTTAGCTATAAAAGGAGGGCCAAGGCATCCTTTACAGGGGGTTGGAACCGTTTGTAAACCCAAGCATACATGCCTGTGCAGCTGCCCTCTCCTCGCACCTTGCCAGGGGAGCGCGCTCCGTGTACCTTGCGCACACTCACCCAATACATCCAAGCAGGAGTAGGGTTTTACGCTTCTCAACAGCCCGAATCTGGATAAAAACTGTTGCATCCCTTGTTGTTCTTCCTTTTTGCGCGTATGCACCCCCCTTGCCGAACCAGGAAAGGAGTAGCATTACCCCATTGATCGTCGACCCCGACGCCGAGATCTTGATGTGACACTAAGCGGCGCATTTAATGCATTCGGTCCTGCTTGCAGAGTTAGGTATCACTACAAAGAAACACACATCCGTGACATTTTGGGGCGAACGAATTTTTTTCCTGTCATGCTTATGACACTTCTATGATGATAATTGTGAAAAACCCGGTATCATCATAGATGTGGTGCCCTCCTACTTCTATGACAAGAAACCATGATAGAAAATGGGCTTTTCGTCCTGGGCGAGCCGGAGACGTAGCTACATGACATTCTTTGGGCCATCCATGATGGAGAAAACCGTGGTAGAAGCAAGGGCGAGGAAAATATCGGGGAGTTCCCGGTTACGGTGGGTATTCGGGGTCGAGCGATACATGGAGGTTTGTGTATTTCTCTCGTACACGTGTTGGGCTCTAACTGAACCTGAGTGAGGCGTTCGCTTACTGAACCCGAGCGATTGCACTAGCTACACGTTACTGAACCTGAGTGATCGATCGATCCCTGGCTGTTAACTGGACCCGATCGAGGGATTCCTTCGCTATTGCTGCTAATTGAAGCTGATCTAACTTGCTGCCTCTTGATGAACAGTGAGTGTTGTTGGGGGTTGGATGAACAGTTCCTGGTGGGGGTTGGATGAACAGGACCCCGTGGTAGGAGAGGTCGTTGTCGCTGGATGAACAGGACCCCGATCGAGCTAGTTGGGGGTGGATGAACATGACCCTGCGGAGGGCTGGTTGAACAATAGCCGTGGAGGCTGGATGAACAAGACCCCATGGAGGGCTGGTTGAACAGTAGCTAGTGGAGGCTGGATGAATAGGAGCCGGTGGATGAACAGTAGCTGGTGGAGGTAGGAGGGAGACATCGTGGATGAACAGTCGTAGGTGGAGGCTGGACGAGGTTGGCAGTAGATGAAAAGTAGCTCATGGAGGCTAGAGCGAGGCAGTAGACGGTGGATGAATAGTAGCCAGTGGAGTTCCATTTTGTGGTATGCCACACCCCTCCTGATGAACATGATCCTTGTTTCGACCGTAGGGGGTCAAAGAGAAGTTCGTTTCCTTCGTTTTGCGGTACGCCACACCCCTCCCGATCAACAGGACCCCGTTTCGACCGTAGGCGGTCGAACAGAAGGCCGTTTCCTCCGTTCTGCAGTACGGCAGGCCTCGTTTCGGCTGTTCCATCCAAGCAGGTTGGCTTCCGATGAACATGACGCATTCCATTGCCTCCCGATGAACACGTTGCAGTTTCTCTGTTCTGACCCAGCCGGTTGGCTGCTGATGAATAGGACGTCGTTGCTGCCCTCCATGTACACGAGCCCTGGCCTTACGTATGCGTGAGTAGGCATTCGAGACCCTCCCCGTATGTAGGTACGTACGTGTACACAATATAGACGGGACAGCCTGAACAGCTACCGCTCCTTACTAGGCCACGATTCATCATGGCAGAAAGACCGATGGACCAGTACGTATTTACACGTTTGCGACCAAAATGACAACGCTACGTATGCTTCGACCGTGTGGGTACCGGCTGTTAGGGAGGATAAGGAGGCACTTCCTTGCGTGGGAAGATGTAGCTGGTGGGTTCGAGCTGATAGGGGGATGATTCTTTTTTTGCGCGTAATAAGGAGGCACTCCCTTGCATGCAAATATGTAGCTGGTGGGTCCATCTATCAGCCTCACCTCGTACAGTCCTCTTCCTTCGCGGTAGCACATCCTACCACGAGAGGCAGGAGCACCCGGTGGTTTGGATGGCTGGAGCAAAACAATCAGAGGTTGAAGAAGCAGGACGACCGTTGGATGTTAACAATCCAACGGTCACTAGTGATAGAATCGTTTGTTGACTAAGTTAACAAAGCCCCGTGTACGCTTCAACTTAGTAGGGCCACAAGTCAGCCTCCAAATCTGGTGGGCCCTAGTTTCATTGGGAGCACTCATTATTTTTCGCTTAATAAGGAGGCACTTCCTTCCGTGCCAAGATATAGCTGGTGGGTCCCAGGTGTCACAGGGAGGATTCATTCTTTTTGGCGTAATAAGGAGGTACTTGCTTGAGTGCGGCCATGGACCATGTGGGTCCCAACTGTCAGGCTCCCTATGTACATCCCTCTTCTGATGTTGTCGTTTGTTCACAATGTTGACCATGCCGTGCCGAGAACACCAGCGCGAGGGACGACGGCGAGTCCCAGGAAGGGAATGACCCGGAGGCCGCGAAGCCACAACAGTGGAGGGATGTGGGTGAGTAGAGGGATGGCCTAGCCAGTGGTGGGAGTAGTAGGGTGGTGAGGACTTTGATACGTCTCCAACGTATCCATAATTTTTGATTATTCCATACTATTTTATTATCAATCTTGGATGTTTTATAATCATTTTATAGTCATATTATATAATTTTTTGGTACTAACCTATTGACATAGTGCCAAATGCCAGTTGTTGTTTCTTTGAAGGAAATATGCCCTAGAGGCAATAATAAAGTTATTATTTATTTCCTCATATCATGATAAATGTTTATTATTCATGCTAGAATTGTATTAACCGGAAACATAATACTTTTGTGAATATATAGACAAACATAGTGTCACTAGTATGCCTCTACTTGACTAGCTCATTAATCAAAGATGGTTATGTTTCCTAACCATATACACGAGTCGTCATTTGATAAACGGGATCACATCATTAGGAGAATGATGTGATTGACTTGACCCATTCCGTTAGCTTAGCACTTGATCGTTTAGTTTACTACTATTGCTTTCTTCATGACTTATATATGTTCCTATGACAACAAGATTATGCAACTCCCAATTACATGAGGAACACTTTGTGTGCTACCAAACATCACAACGTATAAAGGTGCTCTACAGGTGTCTCCGATGGTACTTGTTGAGTTGGCATAGATTGAGATTAGGATTCGTCACTCCGATTGTCGGAGAGGTATCTCTGGGCCCTCTCGGTAATGCACATCATAATAAGCCTTGCAAGCAATGTGACTAATAAGTTAGTTACAGGATGATGCATTACAAAACGAGTAAAGAGACTTGCCGGTAACGAGATTGAGCTAGATATTGGGATACCGACGACCGAATCTCGGACAAGTAACATACCGATGACAAAGGGAACAACGCATATTGTTATGCGGTTTGACCGATAAAGATCTTCGTAGAATATGTAGGAACCAATATGAGCATCCAGGTTTTGCTATTGGTTATTGACCGGAAACATGTCTCGGTCATGTCTACATAGTTCTCGAACCCGTAGGGTCCGCACGCTTAAAGTTCTGTGACGATCAGTGTTATGAGTTTATATGTTTTGATGTACCAAAGGTAGTTCATAGTCCCGGATATGATCACGGACATGACGAGGAGTCTCGAAATGGTCGAGACATGAAGATTAATATATTGGAAGCCTACATTTGGACATCAGAAGAGTTCCAGGTGAAATCGGGATTTTACCGGAGTGCTGGAGGGGTTACCGGAACCCCCCGGGTGTTAATGGGCCTTGTTAGGCCCTAGTGGAGAGAGAGAGGGGCCGGCCAGGGCAGGCCGCACACCCCTCCCTCTCTGGTCCAAATTGGACTAGGAGAGGGGGGGGGGCGCCCCGCTTTCCTTCTCCTTCTCCCCCTTCCTTTCCCCTCCTAGTAGGAGTAGGAAAGAGGGGAATCCTACTCCTACTAGGAGGAGGATTCCTCCACCTGGTGCGCCCTCTAGGGCCGGCCGGCCTCCCCCCTTGGTCCTTTATATACAGGGGTGTAACACCCTCGATGCGACTATATCTCCCATGTGTCGAGGCAGGACTTAGAGGCATAATCGCATTGAAGGCATAAGTCGCAAGTTAGGCAATCTTCACAACATCCCATGTAATATAGATAATAAAAGGGGAGATAACATAGTTGGCTTACACTCGCCACGTAAATCAAGTCCATAAATAGCATTACATCATTCAAACACTCATGGCCCGACTACGGTGCCAAAATAAAAGACAACCCAACATGCGACACGGTCCCGATCACCCCAACTGGGCACCACTACTGATCATCGGGAAAAGAAATATAGTAACGCTGAGAGTCCTCGTCGAACTCCCACTTGAGCACAAGCGCGCCATCTGGAGCTGTATCATTAGGCCCTGCATCTGGTGTAATAGTAATCTGTGAGCCACAGGGACTCAACAATATATGGTGGCTAACCTATTTGCAAAAGAGAGCGAGAAGAGAAGGCAAAGCGCGAACGCATAACTAAAGAGGGCAATCCTGCGGCAAACATTACTCCAACACCGTGTCCACTTCCCGGACTCCGCCGAGAAGAGGCCATCACGGTAACTCACACAGTTGATTCCTTTTAATTAAGTTAATGTTTAAGTTATCTACAACCGGACATTAACACATTCCCGTCTGCCCATAACCGCGGGCACGACTTTCGAAAGTTCAAATCCCTGCAGGGGAGTCCCAACTTAGCCCATGACAAGCTCTCACGGTCAACGAAGGAATAGACCTCCTCCCGAGATGTTCCGATCAGACTCGGTACCTCGGTTCTTCAAGACATTTTGACAGGTTAAAACAAGACCAGCAACACCGCCCAAATGTGCCGACAAATCCCGATAGGAGCTGCACATATCTCGTTCTCAGGGCACACTCAGATAGGTCAAGCTACGAGTAAAACCAACCCTCGAGTTTCCCCGAGGTGGCCCTGCAGGCTACCCGGTTCGGACCAACACTCAGAGGAGCACTGGCCCCGGGGGGGATGGGGGGGGGTTTAAAATAAGATGACCCTCGGGCTCCGGAAACCCAAGGGAAAAAGAGGCTAGGTGGCAAAATCAGTATGGATTTCATCACTGGGTTTCCCAGGACCAAGAGAGGAAATAATGCCATCTTCGTTGTGATCGACCGACTTTCCAAAGTGGCCCACTTTCTACCCGTTCGGGAGAGTATCACCGCTAGCCAGCTAGCCAACTTATACATCTCTCGAATAGTGTCTCTTCATGGTGTCCCATTGGAAATTAACTCAGACCGTGGAAGTCTCTTCACCTCTTGATTTTGGGAAAGTTTCCAAAATGCTATGGGAACTCATCTCTCCTTTAGCACCGCCTTCCATCCTCAATCAAGTGGTCAAGTAGAGCGAGTCAATCAAATTCTGGAAGATATGCTCCGAGCTTCTGTTATCTCGTTCGGAATGAGTTGGGAGAAATGCCTTCCATTCGCGGAGTTTGCTTATAACAATAGTTATCAAGCTAGTTTGGGCAAAGCTCCCTTCGAAGTTCTCTATGGACGAAAATGTCGAACGCCTCTTAACTGGTCAGAAACCGGGGAAAGACAACTCTTTGGCCCGGATATGATTCAGGAAGCAGAAGAGTAGGTTCGCGTTATTCGTGAGAAATTGAAAACAGCCCAATCTCGCCAAAAGAGTCAATATGATCGTAAACATAAGCCTATGACATTTGAAGTTGACGAGAAGGCTTACCTTCGGGTTACCCCGTTAAAGGGAACCCATCGCTTCGGTATCAAAGGCAAATTGGCTCCTCGTTACATTGGACCCTTTCGCATTCTTGCCAAACGAGGAGAAGTTGCCTACCAATTGGAACTACCTCCGCATCTTTCCAGAGTTCACGATGTCTTCCACGTTTTGCAACTCAGGCGTTGCTTCGCGGATCCTATCCGTGGAGTGGACCATGAAATGCTTGATTTACAAGATAACCTTTCTTATCGGGAATACCCCGTTCGTATCCTTGATCAAGCCGAGTGTACCACTCGACGTCATAATATCAAGTTTCTCAAGGTTCAATGGTCACACCACTCCGAGGAAGAAGCCACTTGGGAAAGGGAGGATCGTCTTTGACTCGAGTACCCCACCTTCTTCCCAGATGATCCTAAATCTCGGGACGAGATTCTATTGAGTGGGGGTGAGTTGTCACACCCTAGCTAGACCATGCATTAGAGTGTGCATCATGTTTACTTTCATCAGAAACTTGAAATGGGGAAGGCAGAACCCCCAGCACCCCCCCTGAAATCAACTAGGGTTTACTAAAAATAAATTCAATGAACCTGAAATGCCCTTCTAAAATGTTCATCATCTTTGCTTTGGTCTTAAACCTCTGGCAAAAATGGTGCACATATTTTTAGGTCAACAAAAGGTCATTGATTTAAATCATAAGTATTTGAATTTGGGCATTTAAATGCTATTAAATAATTAAATTGCTCAAATAATTCTGAAAGTAAATGTTTGCTGTTGGAAATAATCCAAACAGAGACCACAATTATTTTCTGGATTTTTGGAAGTGTTTTGGTATTTTAAATAAGTCCACAAAGTTACAGGAAATAGAAAAGGAAACAAATCAGAAAGACTAACCTGGCCGCAGCCCAGTAGCCGGCCCACCTGGCGGCCCAGCACTGTGCTGGCCCATGCCAGCCAGCTGCTTCGTCTTTGCCAGGCAGGCAGGCAGGTGCTCGACGCCGAGCACCCGCATGCACGCCACGCAGCTGTCGCCGCCTCGCTGGTCCCCTCGTCGCGCTGTCGACGCGGGACGAACCCCCCGCTCTCTCCCCGACCTCGCAGACACCCACACGCCCCTCTGGCTCCTCCCCTTCGCTCTCCCTCCACCATGGCCGACGCTGCCGTGCTCGCGCCACCGTGAAACCGCGCCCACCGTCGCCCCTGTACCGAGCCACCGTGTCCAACAACTCCGCCGTCGTCGACTTCGTCGAACAGCCCGAGCCCCGAGCGCTCACACGCTCTGCATCGTCCTCTTCGACCTCGTCTTCACCGAGCACTGCCGGAGATCCCTTTCGCCATCGCCGCTGCACCAGATCGTCCCCGACCGCGCCGTCTAGCTCTACGAGACCGACGTGAGCTCAGCTACCTCTCCATCCTCTCCGTTTGCTTCCTCGTGCACCGTAGCAACTGCACGAAGCTCACCCGCACACACCGCCGCGGAGCTCGTCGCCGACGTGGCTCCGGCCAAATTCTGGCCACGCCACTGTGTCCGAACACTTCACCGCATCACCAGGAACTCAACGCACTACTCCACGCACCTCGCCGTGCCTCACAGCCACGGGTTCACTTTCGCCTGACTCCGGCGACCGCCAAAGTCGTCGCCGGGCTCGATTCCGGCCACCCTTTGCCCAAACGCGGCCACCACTAGATGCGCGCGAGTGCTAGCAAGCTGCAGCAGCAAACCACGCTCAAAACGGCGCCCCGTGGGCGATTTCCGAGCCCCTCCGCCGCGACTGCTGTCGCCGGCGGCTAACCGCCGGTCGTTTTGACCGGGTTTGACCACCCTTTGACTCGTTGGAGTCATTGACATGTGGGCCCAGTCCCTGGTCAAAGCTAGGTTAGTTGCTAATTAACCTCTAATTAGTTAGTTAACTAGATGAGCCACTGACATGCGGGCCCAGCCCTAGGTTAGTTAAGTTAATCACCTACTTAGCACTAACAGGCACTGTTAGTTAGATGTGACACCGACACGCGGGTCCCACAGGTCAGGTTTGACCTGGACCGGGCCTGTTGACCTGCTGATGTCGGCATGACCTAGTGCTGATGAAGTATTACTTTTCTGGATTTAATTTAATTTAGGAAATTCTAGAAAATTTCCTAAACTTCAAAAATTCATAGAAATTCAACCATAACTCCAAATGAGACAAATTATATATGAAAAATTATCAGAAAAATCCAAGCTATCCATTGGTACTGGTTTCATGCATGTCAGAACAAGTTAAACCTGCTGTTTATGCAATATAAGGTGATGCACTAATATGATCATGTCAAATAAGCTAACACTTGAACCTTTGGTTCAAATAAGCAATTACCCTTCTGTTTTAGCTTGCATTAGGCCAAGACACATCCATATTGCCATGTCATAGCATGCATCATATTGTTGCATATCGTCATGTGTTGATTGTGCTCGGTTGTGTTCTTCGTGGTAGGTTTTGCCTCCGAGGATATTCACGAGTATCCAACTGAAGGGCAGTATCCCGTTACCACTCCATCAGGCAAGCAACCATTGATCATTCCGATACAAACCCATGTTCTCGCTCCTGCTCTTGTTTACTGCATTAAGACAACACGATTCAAACTGCTGTGTGCTACGGTAGTTGAACCCTTATCCTCTGCATGACCTGTCATTGCCACAGTAACTAGATGAAACCCACTAGCATGTGTAGGAGTTGATTGAGCCATGTTTTGTGATTCCTACCTTGCTATGCCTGCTATGCTGAGAGTTGTGTCAGGTCTGGTTCATCTGGGTGATGGGCTAGAGTGAAATGCTTGTGTCAGTGATATGTGGGATGCGTTGAACATGTTTTGGTAAAGGTATCGATGAGAGGCCATGTAGGAGTACATGGTGGGTTGTTTCATTGAGGCCGTCCCTAGGAACTGAGTTCTGTATGCGTGATTTAAGATTCAGCTACTACCACACATTGGGCCCTGAAATATGACCCCGCTCGACTTACTGACCCCTCTCGCCTCAGTCCAGGAGTTGCAAATAGTTTCTGGTATTTGTAGGATATGTGTTGGCGGCCGTGCGTAGCGCTGACCCTAGGGGTGGGCTATGTTACGGTAGATACACCATGGCCGGGTGTACCGAGTCACCCGTTTGGTGCCTCGGGAACCCTGTTCACATCGTTCGGGGCCGTTGAGGACACCCCGGCCGGATTTCCTTGCGGATGGAACCCGAATAGGCGATGACCCTGGACTAGAGACTTGTGAGGTTAGTCAGGTCGTGGTCTACACCCACGTCGGTTTTCGCTTGAAGTCTGCCGAGCACATTTCGTGGGCAGACGCTAAGTGGTGGAAACATGTGTGACGAAGTACACCCCTGCAGGGTATAAAACTATTCGAATAGCCGCGTCCGCGGTAAAGGACTACTTGGTTGCCTATACAGTTCATAGACAAGTTAATGGATACTACTAAAAGACTCAAGATAAGTGTGAGTACCGAGGATGGCCCTCTCGCAGGATACGAGGGAGGATCCACGGTGGAGTATTGTGTTGGTGAGTAGTGGACTCGTGTGCGAAAACTATTTTACTAAAAGGTTCCGTAGGTTAGCTTAGCCCAGAGTCAAAGCTGGCTTGCTGCATAAACCCCACCACCTTCTTGAGAATGAGCATGTATAGTAGGTTCTGATGTAAGACTTGCTGAGTACCTTTGTACTCATGTTTGCTTATTTATTGTTTTCAGACGACAACACTGCCCCCTCCGATGGGTTTTACGTAGACCTTGACGTCGACGAGTGACTAGCCACCCAGGTGGTGATCCAGGCCATGGAGGGCCCTATGTAGATAGACAGGCTTCGAGAAGCCTTCTTTCTTTCTAGAGTCTGTACTCAGGCTAGTTGCTTCCGCATGTGCTTGTATGACTGTATGACTTGAGTGTCGGGTCATGTGACCCCTATCTGTATGGATATGTTATGTATGGCTCCCTGGAGCCTTTAAATAAAGTACTTGAGTTGTAGAGTTTTGTTGTGATGCCATGTTGTATGTACTCATATCGGGCATAAGTCCGCTACAGCCCGGTTCACCGGAGTCCTGCTAGCCCAGCACTACTGTTCAGGACACTTGACTGGCCGGCATGTGTTTCACTTCGTCCCTATGTCTGTCCCTTCGGGGAAATGTCACGCGGTGATCTCCGGAGTCCTGTCTAGCCTGCTACAGCCCGGGATCCCCGGAGTCCTGTTAGCCCAGTGCTACAGCCCGGAATCACTCGTTGATGACCGACATGTTCGATGTGATTCATGTATGCCTGTCTCCATAGGTCTGTGCCGCTTTGGGTTCACGACTAGCCATGTCGGCCCGGGTTCTCGGTCATATGGATGCTAGCGACATTGTCATATACGCGAGCCAAAAGGCGCAAACGGTCCCGGGCCATGGTAAGGCGACACCCGTGGGATACCGTGCGTGAGGCCGCAAAGTGATATGAGGTGTTACCGGCTAGATCGATGTGGCTTAGAATCGGGGTCCTGACAGATAACATGGCAATATAATGATATCCCAACAAGTAAATAGATGTTCCAACAAGGAACGGTCTCCAATCTTCACCTGCAACTAGCAACGCTATAAGAGGGGCTGAGCAAAGCGGTAACATAGCCAATCAACGGTTTGCTAGGACAATGGTGGGTTAGAGGCTGAACATGGCAATTTGGGAGGCTTTAAAGCAAGTGGTAGGCATCGTAGCATGGCATAGCAAAAGAGCGAGCAAACTAGCATAGCAAAGATAGTAGTGATTTCGAGGGTATGATCATCTTGCCTGCAAAGTTGTCAGAGTTGACTGGATCCTCGAAAGCAAACTCAACGGGCTCCTCGTTAGCGAACTCGTCTCCCGGCTCTACCCAAACAAGACAAGCAAGCAACAAGGACACAATCAACCACGTGCAAGGATCAAACAATATGATGCAATGACGATACGCTATGCGGGATGCGATGCAGGATGCATATGCAAGATGCGGCAGGAAATGCAAGAACCTGGCCTCAACTTGGAAAACCAAGTGTGCCACTGGAAAGATGAGATGAAATCGCTTGAAAATGATATAAAGATCACCGGAATCGGAGTTACGGTTTGGAAATGGCAAGCGATTCAAATATGACCACGATCTGCGATTTACAGCCTGCCACTGGTGCGGGCGGCGGCGGGAATTCGTCCGCCTGGGGCGGACGTGTCCAGCAGCGGCGAGAGGAGGATTTTAGGGTTTGAGAGAGAGGAGATCCGCGAATTTCGGGAGGGGGTCTATTTATAGAGGTAGGAGGAGCTAGGGAGCTCCAAATTGAGCACGGTTTTCGGCCACGCGATCGTGATCGAACGCTCTAGATGATGGAGCAGGTTTAGGTGGTTTTGGGCCAAATTGGAGGGGTGTTGGGGCTGCAACACACACGAGGCCTTTTCGGTCCCTCGGTTAACCGTTGGAGCATCAAACGAAGTCCAAATGATATGAAACTTGACAGGCGGTCTACCGGTAGTAAACCAAGGCCGCTTGGCAAGTCTCGGTCCAATCTGGAAATGTTTAATCCCCACACACGAAATAAAGGTAGAAATGACCACCGGAGGAGAACGAAGCGCCGGAATGCAAAACGGACAACGGGGAAAATGCTCGGATGCATGAGATGAACACGTATGCAAATGCAATGCACATGATGACATGATATGAGATGCATGACAACGATAACAACACACAGAGACAAAGACCCGAACCCGGGGAAATAAAATAACTTAAAGCCGGAAACGGCAAGACTTGGAGTACAAATTGGGTAAGTTACATCCGGGGTGTTACAGGGGGCAGGGGGGCACCTCTAGACACAAGTTGATCATTGATCTCTCCCAGCCGTGTGCGGCGCCCCCTCCACCATAATCCACCTCGGTCATACTGTAGCGGTGCTTAGGTGAAGCCCTGCAACTGTAGCTTCATCAACATAGTCACCACACCATCGTGCTAACGAAACTCTTCCCCGAGGTCTAGTGGACCGTGAGTTCGCGGGACATCATCGAGCTGAACGTGTGCTGAACTCAGAGGTGCCATACGTTCGGTACTGAGGATCGGTCGATCGTCAAGACGTACAACTACATTAACCGCGTTGTCATAATGCTTCCGCTTAATAGTCTACGAGGGTACGTGGACTACACTCTCCCCTCTCGTTGCTATGCATCACCATGATCTTGCGTGTGCGTAGGAATTTTTTTGAAATTACTACGTTCCCCAACAGTGGCTTCCGATCCAGGTTATTGCGTAGATGTTATATGCACGAGTAGAACACAACTGAGTTGTGGGCGATACAAGTCATACTGCTTACCAACATGTCATACTTTGGTTCGGTGGTATTGTTGGATGAAGCGGCCCGGACCGACATTACACGTACGCTTACGCAAGACTGGTTCTACCGACGTGCTTTGCACACACGTGGCTGGCGGGTGTCAGTTTCTCCAACTTTAGTTGAGCTGAGTGTGGCTACGCCCGATCCTTGCGAAGGCTAAAACATCACTAACTTGACGAACTATCGTTGTGGTTTTGATGCGTAGGTAAGAACAGGTCTTGCTCAGCCTGTAGCAGCCACGTAAAACTTGCAACAACAAAGTAGAGAACATCTAACTTGTTTTTGCAGGGCATGTTGTGATGTGATATGGTCAAGACACGATGCTATATTTATTGTATGAGATGATCATGTTTTGTAACGAAGTTATCGGCAACTGGCAGGAGCCATATGGTTGTCGCTTTATTGTATGCAACGCAATTGCCCTGTAATTGGTTTACTTTATCACTAAGTAGTAGAGATAGTCGTAGAAGCAATAGATGGCGAGACGACAACGATGCTACAATGGAGATCAAGGTGTCGCGCCGGTGACGATGGTGATCATAACGGTGCTTTGGAGATGGAGATCAAAGGCACAAGATGATGATGGCCATATCATATCACTCATATTGATTGCATGTGATGTTTATCCTTTATGCATCTTATTCTGCTTTGTTTGACGGTAGCATTATAAGATGATCTCTCACTAAATTTCAAGGTAAAAGTGTTCTCCCTGAGTATGCACCGTTGCCAAAGTTCATCGTGCTGAGACACCACGTGATGATCAGGTGTGATAAGCTCAATGTTCATCTACAACGGGTGTAAGACAGTTTTGCACACGCAGAATACTCGGATTAAACTTGACGAGCCTAGCATATGCAGATATGGCCTCGGAACACTGAGACCGAAAGGTCGAGCGTGAATCATATAGTAGATATGATCAACATAGTGATGTTCACCATTGAAAACTACTCCATTACACATGATGGTCGGTTATGGTTTAGATAATATGGATGACGTGATCACTTAGATGATTAGAGGGATATCTATCTAAGTGGGAGTTCTTAAGTAATATGATTAATTGAACTTAAATTTATCATGAACTTAGTACCTGATAGTATTTTGCTTGTCTATGTTATTGTCGATAGATGGCCCGTGCTGTTGTTCCATTGAATTTTAATGCGTTCCTTGAGAAAGCAAAGTTGAAAGATGATGGTAGCAATTACATGGTCTAGGTCCGTAACTTGAGGATTATCCTCATTGCTGCACAGAAGAATTACATCCTGGAAGCACTGCTGGGTGCCAGGCCTGCTGCAGATGCTGCTGATGACGTTAAGAACGTCTGGCAGAGTAAAGTTGATGACTACTCGATAGTTCAGTGTGCCATGCTTCACGGCTTAGAACCGGGACTTCAACGTCGTTTTGAACGTCATGGAGTATATGAGATGTTCCAGGAGTTGAAGTTAATATTTCAAGCAAATGCCCGGATTGAGAGATATGAAGTCTCCAATAAGTTCTAAAGCTGCAAGATGGAGGAGAATAGTTCTGTCAGTGAACATATACTCAAAATGTCTGGGTATCATAACCACTTGACTCAACTAGGAGTTAATCTTCCTGTTGATAGTGTCATTGACAGAGTTCTTCAATCACTGCCACCAAGCTACAACAGCTTCGTGATGAGCTATAATATGCAAGGGATGAATAAGACAACTCCCGAGCTCTTCGCAATGCTAAAGGCAGCGGAGGTAGAAATCAAGAAGGAGCATCATGTGTTGATGGTCAAACAGACCACCAGTTTCAAGAAAAAGGGTAAAGGGAAGAAGAAGGGGAACTTGAAGAAGAACGGCATACAAGTTGCTGCTTAGGAGAAGAAACCCAAGTCTGGACCTAAGCCTGAGACTGAGTGCTTCTACTGCAAACAGGCTCGTCACTGGAAGCGTAACTTCCCCAAGTATTTGGCGGATAAGAAGGATGGCAAGGTGAACAAAGGTATATGTGATATACATGTTATTGATGTGTACTGTCGGGGATATGCCCCGCGGTATGACCCGGCTAGAAATATAACCCGGTTGACACTTGGCGATTCACTGGCGACCCGCCCTGACCAGATGGTTTACAAGCAACCCGCCTGAACATTATGACTCACTGGTAACCCGGTGGGCGGGACAGACGAATGACAAGGCCCAAGGCCCAGAAGGCAGGTTTATGTTAATGGTGGGCCGGTTTAAGAGGAAAGGCGTGAGGGATATTCCCCTTACAAGTAGTCAAGACCCGGACTTGTATCCGGTTTGTATTAGAAGGTAGACTAGTCCTAATCCTAATAGGACTCCACATGTAACCTGCCCCTCTAACTTATATAAGGAGGGGCAGGGCTCCCCAAGAGGGGAAGGAAGAAGAAAAAATCTCTAGGGCTAGACACAAAGAACCGGTTTACTGGCGACTCCCTCACATCATAATGAGACCTAGCCACAAACAACATGTAGGGTTGTTACCGGATGATGTTTCCCAGGGCCCGAAGCTGTCTAAAACCTTGTCTTGTGCTGCGTCTCTCGATTCCGCTTAACCTCTCTCAAGCTACTACAAAGATGCATTGGCCTCACGACTAAGTCCTCACACTAGGACATCTGTTGTGACAATTCCACGACATGTACCTTACTAGAGCTCGTAGTAGCACTTGGGTATTTGATACTGGTTCTGTTGATAATATTTGCAACTCAAACCAGGGACTATGGATCAATCGAAGACTGGCTAAGGACGAGGTGACGATGCGCGTGGGAAATGGTTCCAAAGTCGATGTGATCGCCGTCGGCACGCTACCTCTACATTGTCACATCCCTAGCTTCTGGTGCTGCCTAGTGTTTGCATCTTGCTTGCATCATGTTTAAATTTCTGAAAGTTGAATTAGGGAAAGCTGAAAGCCTCAGAAATCATTTCAAAAAAATTATCAACATTAAAAATTGCTTCAAATAACCCAATAAAATGTTCCTGTTAAGCTATAAAAATATTGGCAAGAGGTAAAATTCAAACCAATATTTTTGGATTCATAGAAATATTTATTTTGGGCATTTGAGTTAATCCAATAATTATTTGCATTGGATTTATATAGGTGATATATTAACTATACGTCCAATAATTCTGATAATTGTTGAGGGGCTTTGGAATAATCCATTTAGTCCCTGCAAAAATTGTCAGAAGCAGAAAAATTAGTTTGGTTCAAGAACCAAATTAAAACAAATGTCAGAAATAGAAAACAGGAACCAAAACACAAAAAAGGGCAGAACCTCACCTGTAGCTGACCTAGCGCCCAGTTGGCCCAGTACTGTTGGAGGCCCAGCCCACCTGGCGACTTGCCAGTCGTCCTCAACCTCTGCCAGCAGGCAGAGGCGAAGGCGGGCATGGCGCGCGCTGAGGCCGCCACCTCCTTCCTGCCTGCCTCACGCCCCCGTGGCCTTCTCGCGACGCCCAGGAGACGTGGATGAAGCCTCACACCTCGCTACCTCTCCCTCTCTCTCTCTCGCGCTCTCACCCCTTCCCTGGATCTCTCTCTCTCGTGCCCAACCGCCCCGCCGCCACTGACGAGCTCCACCACGGCCACAGCCACTCCCTCGCTTCCTCTTTGCGTCCCCGAGCTCCGCCACGACCCCGTGGAGCAGCACACCCGACGCACGCGACCAGAAGAGGCCCTAGTCGACCGGAGCGTCGTCGTCTTCACCTCCGGTGCCCGGAGATCGACCCCGTCAATTCGCCTCGTCCAGAGCGTCCCCGAGGCCGCTAACCTACCCTGCCGCATCGCCGTGAGCTCCTCTTTCTCCTCCCCCTAACCACATTGCTCTGCTCGTCCCCTAGCTAGCGCTGCTATCGTGGCCGAGCTTCCCCTACCGCTGGCCATGTCGCCGCCGCTGCTTTAGCCACCGCAGCTCGCTCCCGAGCGTGTCACTGCACTCAGGGCACTCCTCGAGGGCCTCCCAGCCCCTCAGCTGGCCTCCTAGCGCACCGCAGCTCTGCGCCCGCTCAAACCCGAACTCCGGCCACCGCCGCGAGCTCTGTTCCTGCGAGCTCCGGCCATCCCAGCTGCTGCTGCTCTGCGCTAGATGCGGGAGAGCTCCAGCTCCCCGCGGATGCCCTCCGCCGCTTGTTTCGTCGCCTGTGCTGCGTTTCTGAGCCGCGCCGCCGTCTCGGGCCTCGCCGACGTCATGTCGCCGGTGGGGTTGACCCATTTGACCACGTGGGCCCCGCCCCTGGTCAAACCTAGATTAGGAGTTAAACTAACACTAAATTAGTTAGGTTAGCCGCTGACATGTGGGCCCCGACCCCACTGACATTTTAGTTAGGCTTAATTTAAGGTTAATTAACCATATTAATTAGCCGAGTCAATGGCATATGGGTCCCGCAGGTCAGGTTTGACCTGGCTGACCAGTTGACCCGCAGACATCACCCTTGCGTAATGCTGACGCAGTAAAGCTTTTCTGGGATTTTAAATAAATCAGAAATGATTTATTTATTTCAGAAAATAGCTAAAACTTCTAAAAATCATAGAAAATAATCTATAACTCCAAATCAAACAAATTATATATGAAAAATTATCAGAAAAATTCAAAGAATCTGAATATGGCATTTTCATGCACGTTTGAACAAGTTAACCTCACTGAATAGGACAAATGATGATTAGGGCAATTTATGAAATAACATTCGGAGTTGGAATTTGATCTTGTTTAAGTTCCACTTCAATTAACTTGGCTAGATATTGCATTAGGTAAATTCAGTACCTTAACATGACATGTCATTCATGTGAATGTGCATTGCATTGATTGTGTTCCTTCTTTGCTAGTCGGTGACTGTCCCCTCTCGATAGACGTGCTTCTGACGATGAGTTCGATAACACCGATGAAGAGTTATAATATCTTCAGAAGTGCCAGGCAAGCAAAACCCCCTTGTTCATTCTGATACAATCCCACTCTCTCGCTCCTGCTCACTTTTACTGCATTAGGACAACAGCGGTTCAACTATTACATGTTGCGGTAGTTGAACCCCTTTCCTCTACATGACCTGTCATTGCCACAGTAAATAGATGAAATGCACTAGCATGAGTAGGAGTTGTTTGAGCCCTGATGTGCCTACTCATTCATGCTTGTGTGTCATGCCTGCTACTTCTTAGAGTTGAGTCGGCTTTGATTCATCGGGAATGAATTGGATTGTGGTGAACATGTCCTACTATTGAGAGCTAAGTGTGTGAACACGATTTGGTAAAGCTAGCGGTGAGAGGCCATGTAGGAGTACATGGTGGGTTGTCTCATTGAAACCGTCCTCGGGAACTGAGTTCTGTGTTTGTGATCCATGAACAGTTACTACCACACATTGGGTTCCGGTAACTCGGCCCCTCTCGGCTTATTAATCAACTCGATCTCTGTCTAGGAGTTGCAACTAGTTTCCGGTGTTTGTAGGTAGTGTTAGTAGTCTACCAAGTGGCACCCGATACAGGTGGGCTTGGGACAAACTAGGCACCATGGCACGGTGTACCAAGTGGCACCCGGATGGTGGGCTTGGGAACCCTGCTCACATCGTTTGGGGCCGTGAGCGACACCCTGGCCGGATCTCCTTGCGGATGGAACCCGAATAGGCGATAAACCTAGACTAGAGACTTGTTGGTTAGTCAGGTCGTGGCCGACTCCCTCGCCCGGCTTCCGCTTGAAGGTTGCCGAGGTACATTACCTGTACAGGGCAATAAGTGGCGAGAGCGTGTGTGAAGAAGTACACCCCTGCAGGGTTATCATTATCTATTCGAATAGCCGGATTCCCCGGATATGGGAACTTGGACCCCTTGCATAGTTCATAGACAAGTGAAAGTGGATACTCTAAAACTCGCAAGATAAGTGTGAGTGCTATGGATGGCGTTCTCGCAGGGAGGCGGGAGCGGATCCATAGTGGTGTATTGGTATAGTGAATATGTGGACTCGTGTGCGCCACCTCAAAAGAGTTACTTGCAGTCGTAGTTCAGGATAGCCACCGAGTCAAAGCTGGCTTGCTGCAGTTAAACTCCACCACCCCCTTTGTTGATACCGATGCATATGTAGATAGTTCTGATGTAAGTCTTGCTGGGTACATTTGTACTCACGTTTGCCTATTTTATGTTTTTGCAGAGAGACGACAGTCTCGCTAGTAGTTCCGCGTGGACTTCGACGTTTAGCTTGTTACCTCAGCTACGATCTTGTGCCCTCGGCAGGATTTGGTAGATAGTCAGGCTTCTCAGCCTTCTTCATTTGTAGTTGTCTATACTCAGACAAGTTAAGCTTCCGCATGTGCTTGTTGCTTGTATGCTTTGTATGTTGGGTCATGAGACCCATGTTTGTAATATCTCACTCTTCGGAGCCTAATGAATAAATACTTGAGTCGTAGAGTCTTGTTGTGATGCCATGTTGTATGTACTCATATCGGGCATATTGTGTGTATGATTGAAATGCTTGGTATGAGTGGGATCCGACAATCTAGTTGTTTATCCTTGGCAGCCTATCATATGGGGAAATGTAGTCTAGTGCTTTCTGAGCGATAGTAGTCCGCTACAGCCCGGTTCACCGGAGTCCTGCTAGTCCAGCACTACTGCTCAGGACACTTGACTGGCCGGCATGTGTTTCACTTCGTTCCTGTGTCTGTCCCTTCGGGAAAATGTCACGCGGTGACATCCAGAGTCCTGCCTAGCTTGCTACAGCCCGGGTTACCGGAGTCCTATTAGCCCAGTGCTGCAGCCCGGATTCACACGCTGCTGACCGACATGCTCGAGGTTGATTCATGTATGCCTGTCCCCATGGGTTAGTTCCGCTTTGGGTTCACGGTTAGCCATGTCGGCCCGGGTTCTCTGTCATATGGATGCTAGCGACACTATCATATACGTGAGCCAAAAGGCACAAACGGTCCCGGGCCATATTAAGGCGACACCCGTGGGAATACCGTGCGTGAGGCCACAAAGTGATATGAGGTGTTTCCGGCTAGATCGATGTGACTTGGAATCGGGGTCCTGACAGCTTTGGTATCAGAGCCTGACTGCCTGTAGGATTACCAAGCCAAACTGGTCGAAGTTGAATCTAGAAATGCTTTAGTTATATAAGGGAATTGATTGTGGAAGGGAACGTAAGGCTCTTTTTACTTCTTATACCTCATGGCCTTCTGATCTGAGTCAACCTCTTCTCTTCTACGGGGATTAAGAACTAGGCCTTCTCATCTATCTATCAGGATGACGAGTTACTATGATAGAGACTTATAGGATTGATGGATTAAGCCTCAGTTCAGTTCCTACTACTTCCGTGTGTTCATAGTTGGTCTCGGAACCTTGATATTGTGATATTGAGTGGTTATGCCACCATTTTGCAGGATGTGTGAAGTCTTTTTGAGCATTTACATCCGTTATGCTGTCCGAGTCGTCCCAGGTTTCCAAACAATCTGATGCATTTGCAAAATCCTTTCCCTCTGGTTTTCGATGTTCCTCTAGGCCAGGTTAATCACACTAATTGTGAGTTGAGGTATTTTATTGCCTCAACATATATGTTGGAATTATTATTATGACCCTAGATGTCCTAGAGTGCCACCTAGTAATCGAACCATGTTTTGCGTTTCCAGTGTGATGATTCTGGCAGTTATTCTTGAAAGCATTCCGTGATGCCATTTAGTTAGTAGGCATTCTATTCCTGGGTTTTGAACCCGAGACTCACCCTACTTGCTTCATGTTGATAGTGTTTGCGAGTTCCTTAGGACATTAGTAAACCTTGTGATAGACCTCGAGGTTCGTGGTACATCATTCTTCCAGTACCATGAACCAATATGGCAGAAGTTCTTGAACCAAAGATCACGACCAGAGCTCTTGATGAGTTCTCGATTCTATATTGTGACTCTGCCAGTCCTACCCTTCTGCATGGGTTATCCGGAAGAATTATGTTGAACTCGTTCGACATGCTAATCTATGCATCTACAACTCAGAAAGATATATGTTCCTTTGAGTTGTCCCTCTTTAGCTGTTATCTAACCTTCGTCTGTCAATTGTTGATCAAGAGTAATTGTGCATCCGTGTTATCGATGCTTATTATTCTTGTGGTCCGTCAAGCCATCCTATTCCAGAATGACTAGGAGAAACAAACTCCAGTACCTTATCCATCTCTAGGATTGGGTCAAAGCAGTTGTAATCCGCAAATCAAATGCCAACCCAGCCTTTGATTCTGTTCTACCCTGAAGTATTACCGTCTTATGTCAAGAATGTCATGAGAATTGCACCACCTCTAATGAATTCTTGACGCAGTAATACTTCTTGCCATCATTGTTCATTCCTCGGTTCCGTGTTATTGTAACCGGAGTGCCGACAAGTGTACTGTGATGTGCGAAATCAATACTCCTAGCAACTCCGTTGCTTGGTAGTTAATGGACAATACTCTCATTCTTAGCATGTTGGTTATTGAATCATCGTCCTAAGATTGATCGTGCTACCTAGTCCTTATTTCCGGTGCACTCTTTGTTCTTTGTGTTAGGATTGAATCCCTTGCTCTTATGATCATGTCATCTTGCCTTGAGAAGCAGGATTGTTCCCGAGCTTAATAACATATCGGTGGTTCGTGATTTTCCGAATGTCTTCTCGGAAGTGTTACCAGGTTGTCACCTGACCGCTATGTTGATTTCGTGATCAAGTTGGTTTTCTTATAAACCACCCTTCTCCAAGAACCTGTGTAGGATATCCCTGAGCTAGTTGGTTGAGCTAGAGAACAACTTGGAGAGTTGGAAGATGAAAGCTTGTCCCGCTTAGTTCATCTCCAAAGGGATATCCTTGTGTGTTGTGTGTGTGTTGAAGAAAGATGATATCTTCATCAATTGGTCCTCATGATCAGTTGTTGGATCTATCTGTCCTATAAAAACTTTGACTTGAGTATGGGCTATCCTCAAGTCAAATCAGATCCAAAGATGTTCGTAATGTTGTCTTACTCGTGGTCCATCCCTCGAGCATACACTATTACATCTTTTGGTCTGACCAATGCTATCACCGTGTTCACATGATGGTGGACGTCCAGTGATATGGAAATTCCGATGAGTTGCTATTGGGCCCATCAGCAGCATCTTGTCTCCCCCATGATTCGTGTTAAACATTAAGCTAGTGTTGGAAACTTTGTAAACAATGCCTTCATGTTCCGTTCATGAAGCATATGTTTGGATGAAAGAAGTGACTTCCTCTCATTCATGTGCATTCGATGCAAGTTGTCGCCGTGAATTTGAGAGAGTTAGTTTTGCTTCCTTTGGAATCGTCCCAAGTCAGTCATGCATGTGCAAAGTATACTATGGTTTGGTAGATTAATTACCTCCACTCCATATGAATTCCGTAGCCCACCAAGCCACTGATTGACTTGTTCTAGGTAAAGAAGTCTAATTTAAGTGCACAAGACTTCGATATCCTTGATGATGGTTCCCCACCTGAACTCGGTAGTATTTTATTATAAGACTACTATGTGGTCATACTTGTCTAGGAAAACGTGTTCACATGTTGTAGCAGAACCAGCTCATGTTTTGGAGCTTGCTATCGCAGTTCATTCCCCGAGAATCTCGCAATGTCGTCTCGTCGATTTGTGTTGCAAACTTTCATTTTCTTTCTAGACTCGATGAGTCTGGAATATCCTGACACCAACCAAATATGAATCTCAGGCAGATATGATGGTTGGACCTTTTCCCAGGAATTATAATGTTGGTCTTTCTAAACCGGTAAGGTGCATGTCGTGGCCAACACACCCAGCCGGAAGACCTATTATTGTAGTATCTTGATTGAGGAAGTCGGCCACCTCCCCATAAGGATTTCGTAGGATTACTCCAGAAGTTGTTCTTTATGGATCCTTTGTATTCCGGAGTCCGACCACTACTTGATGGCTATGTTGATGTTTTAAGCATGACCGTAGTAACCAGTACATCAAGGAGAACATTAGAAGCGGAGTGCTAAATGTCTCTCGGTCGATCATCCAGATTTCGTTTCATTGGCCTCGCTAAGGTGAAATCTAAGAAGGGTTGTCTTTCTATGCATCTGCATTGTCCATCTCTATTCGTCAAGGTAGTAAGATGTGTTGCGAGGATCCTCGATACGGATGTTGGTAGAACCTTGATGAATATGGAAATGCTCAAGTTCTTGAGAGCACGCACAAGCAAAATCGTCCATTGTGTTGTCGTCAACTAGGTAGTCCACATCATTCATTCTAGTTCGAGTATGCCATTTCTTCGAGCTCCTTCACACGATCGTTTGTGATTGCCTAAGGCTGGTATAAAGAGTTTCAATGATCTTTGTATGAAAAGTAATTCTTTTTGCCACTTAAGGGAAATGCTCTACGAGCCACCTTTCCCTAAGGTGTCCCGTTATGGAATCATGGCAATTACCTCCTCGCTACTTTGAAACCATGCACCATCCTACTCCAGCGTGGAATCGTTGCCTACCAATTTGAACCCTTGTCATCTATTACCTTCCATCTCTCTCGATGTGTGTTTTGCCCCTCAGCTCCAGAGAAGTTTCTATGTCTCATTCCATGAGTTGATCTTGTGATCATTAAGATGATCCTAAGTTGCTCGAACCTCAGGAAGGTCGATTGTTCTTAAATTCTCCCTTTCTACTTGTTGTCATGTTGGATGTAGTTCTCAAAGCAAGACGTCGAGATCAAGGTGATGCAATGAATCAACATCCTCGAGAAAGACATCTGGATCGTGAAGATTGTGTTAGCTTGTGTCCCTCTGTCTTCTTACCTCACGACTTGAATCTCGGGACGAGATTCTTGTTTAGTAGGGGTGAGTTGTCACATCCCTAGCTTCTGGTGCAGCCTAGTGTTTGCATCTTGCTTGCATCATGTTTAAATTTCTGAAAGTTGAATTGGGGAAAGCTGAAAGCCTCAGAAATCATTTCAAAAAATGATCAACATTAAAAATTGCTTTAAATAACCCAATAAAATGTTCCTGTTAAGCTATAGAAATATTGGCAAGAGGTAAAATTCAAACCAATATTTTTGGATTCACAGAAATATTTATTTTGGGCATTTGAGTTAATCCAATAATTATTTGCATTGGATTTATATAGGTGATATATTAACTATACGTCCAATAATTCTGATAATTGTTGAGGGGCTTTGGAATAATCCATTTAGTCCCTGCAAAAATTGTCAGAAGCAGAAAAATTAGTTTGGTTCAAGAACCAAATTAAAACAAATGTCAGAAATAGAAAACAGGAACCAAAACACAAAAAAGGGCAGAACCTCACCTGTAGCTGACCTAGCGCCCAGTTGGCCCACTACTGTTGGAGGCCCAGCCCACCTGGCGACTTGCCAGTCGTCCTCAACCTCTGCCAGCAGGTAGAGGCGAAGGCGGGCACGGCGCGCGCTGAGGCCGCCACCTCCTCCCTGCCTGCCTCATGCCCCTGTGGCCTTCTCGCGACGCCCAGGAGACGTGGATGAAGCCCCGCACCTCCTTGCTTCTCCCTCTCTCTCGCGCGCGCTCTCACCCCTTCCCTGGATCTCTCTCTCTCTCGTGCCCAACCGCGCCGCCGCCACTGAAGAGCTCCACCACGGCCACAGCCACTCCCTCGCTTCCTCTCCGCGTCCCCGAGCTCCGCCATGACCCCGTGGAGCAGCACACCCGACGCACGCGACCAGAAGAGGCCCTAGTCGACCGGAGCGTCGTCGTCTTCACCTCCGGTGCCCGGAGATCGACCCCGTCAATTCGCCTCGTCCAGAGCGTCCCCGAGGCCGCTAACCTACCCTGCTGCGTCGCCGTGAGCTCCTCTTTCTCCTCCCCCTAACCACGTTGCTCTGCTCGTCCCCTAGCTAGCGCTGCTGTCGTGGCCGAGCTTCCCCTACCGCCGGCCATGTCACCGCCGCCGCTTTAGCCACCGCAGCTCGCTCCCGCGCGCGTCACCGCACTCAGGGCACTCCTCGGGGGCCTCCCAGCCCCTCAGCTGGCCTCCTAGCGCACCGCAGCCCTGCGCCCGCTCAAACCCGAACTCCGGCCCCCGCCGCGAGCTCTGTTCCGGCGAGCTCCGGCCATCCCAGCTACTGCTGCTTGCTACGCTGGATGCGGGAGAGCTCCGGCTCCCCGCAGATGCCCTCCGCCACTTGTTTCGTCGCCTGTGCCGCGTTTCCGAGCCGCGCCACCGTCTCGGGCCTCGCCGGCGTCATGTCGCCGGTGGGGTTGACCCACTTGACCACACGGGCCCCGCCCCTGGTCAAACCTAGATTAGGAGTTAAACTAACACTAAATTAGTTAGGTTAGCCGCTGACATGTGGGCCCCGACCCCACTGACATTTTAGTTAGGCTTAATTTAAGGTTAATTAACCATATTAATTAGCTGAGTCAATGACATATGGGTCCCGCAGGTCTGGTTTGACCTGGCCGACCAGTTGACCCGCTGACATCACCCTTGCGCAATGCTGACGCAGTAAAGCTTTTCTGGGATTTTAAATAAATCAGAAATGATTTATTTATTTCAGAAAATAGCTAGAACTTCTAAAAAATCATAGAAAATAATCTATAACTCCAAATCGAACAAATTATATATGAAAATTATCAGAAAAAATCAAAGAATCTGAATATGGCATTTTCATGCATGTTTGAACAAGTTAACCTCACTGAATAGGACAAATGATGATTAGGGCAATTTATGAAATAACATTTGGAGTTGGAATTTGATCTTGTTTGAGTTACACTTCAATTAACTTGGCTAGATATTGCATTAGGTAAATTCAGTACCTTAACATGACATGTCATTCATGTGAATGTGCATTGCATTGATTGTGTTCCTTCTTTGCTAGTCGGTGATTGTCCCCTCTCGATAGACGTGCTTCCGACGATGAGTTCGATAACACCGATGAAGAGTTATAATATCTTCAGAAGTGCCAGGCAAGCAAAACCCCCTTGTTCATTCTGATACAATCCCACTCTCTTGCTCCTGCTCTCTTTTACTGCATTAGGACAACAACGGTTCAACTGTTACATGATGCGGTAGTTGAACCCCTTTCCTCTGCATGACCTGTCATTGCCACAGTAAATAGATGAAACCCACTAGCATGAGTAGGAGTTGTTTGAGCCCTGATGTGCCTACTCATTCATGCTTGTTGTCATGCCTGCTACTGCTTGGAGTTGAGTCGGGTTTGATTCATCGGGAATGAATTGGATTGTGGTGAACATGTCCTACTATTGAGAGCTAAGTGTGTGAACACGATTTGGTGAAGGTAGCGGTGAGAGGCCATGTAGGAGTACATGGTGGGTTGTCTCATTGAAACCATCCTCAGGAACTGAGTTCTGTGTTTGTGATCCATGAACAGTTACTACCACACATTGGGTTCCGGTAACTCGACCCCTCTCGGCTTATTAATCAACTCGATCTCTGTCCAGGAGTTGCAACTAGTTTCTGGTGTTTGTAGGTAGTGTTAGTAGTCACCAAGTGGCACCCGGTACAGGTGGGCTTGGGACAGACTAGGCACCATGGCACGGTGTACCAAGTGGCACCTGGATGGTGGGCTTGGGAACCCTGCTCACATCGTTTGGGGCCGTGAGCGACACCCCGGCCGGATCTCCTTGCGGATGGAACCCGAATATGCGATAAACCTGGACTAGAGACTTGTTGGTTAGTCAGGTCGTGGCCGACTCCCTCGCCCGGCTTCCGCTTGAAGGTTGCCGAGGTACATGACATGTATAGGGCGATAAGTGGCGAGAGCGTGTGTGAAGAAGTACACCCCTGCAGGGTTATCATTATCTATTTGTATAGCCGGATTCCTCGGATATGGAAACTTGGACCCCTTGCATAGTTCATAGACAAGTGAAAGTGGATACTCTAAAACTCGCAAGATAAGTGTGAGTGCTATGGATGGCGTTCTCGCAGGGAGGCGGGAGCGGATCCATAGTGGTGTATTGGTATGGTGAATATGTGGACTCATGTGCGCCACCTCAAAAGAGTTACTTGCAGTCGTAGTTCAGGATAGCCACCGAGTCAAAGCTGGCTTGCTGCAGTTAAACTCCACCACCCCCTTTGTTGATACCGATGCATATGTAGATAGTTCTGATGTAAGTCTTGCTGGGTACATTTGTACTCACGTTTGCCTATTTTATGTTTTTGCAGAGAGACGACAGTCTCGCTAGTAGTTCCGCGTGGACTTCGACGTTTAGCTTCTTACCTCAGCTACGATCTTGTGCCCTCGGCAGGATCTGGTTGATAGTCAGGCTTCTCAGCCTTCTTCATTTGTAGTTGTCTGTACTCAGACAAGTTAAGCTTCCGCATGTGCTTGTTGCTTGTATGCTCTGTATGTTGGGTCATGAGACCCATGTTTGTAATATCTCGCTCTTCGGAGCCTAATGAATAAATACTTGAGTCATAGAGTCTTGTTGTGATGCCATGTTGTATGTACTCATATCGGGCATATTGTGTGTATGATTGAAATGCTTGGAATGAGTGGGATCCGACAATCTAGTTGTTTATCCTTGGCAGCCTATCATATGGGGAAATGTAGTCTAGTGCTTTCTGAGCGATAGTAGTCCGCTACAGCCCGGTTCACCGGAGTCCTGCTAGCCCAGCACTACTGCTCAGGACACTTGACTGGCCGGCATGTGTTTCACTTCGTTCCTGTGTTTGTCCCTTTGGGGAAATGTCACGTAGTGACATTCGGAGTCCTGCCTAGCCTGCTACAGCCCGGGTTACAGGAGTCCTGTTAGCCCAGTGCTACAGCCCGGATTCACACGCTGCTGACCGACATGCTCGAGGTTGATTCATGTATGCTTGTCCCCATGGGTTAGTGCCTCTTTGGGTTCATGATTAGACATGCTGGAGGACGAGCTGCAAGGCCTGCAGGACCAGCTCGCGAAAGAGGTTCGTCTTCGCCAGGAGCAAGAAGAAGGCATGAAGGCTCACGAGGTGGCCATCGAGGGCCGGGAGGCCAAGCTCAAGAAGCGCCGCGACCTCCTAGGTGCGCTGGGGAAGGAGTTGGAGGCGACGAAGGTCGAGTTGGACAGCAAGGCCAAGATTCTTGCCGAGGATCGTGTGGCCTTCACAGACATGGAGAAGAAGGCCCGTGCTTCGCTGAAGATGCTCTACGCCAATGGCCTGGAGAGCCCGCTGGCCGGCGCCGAGGATGGCCCCGCCAAGCTGCTTCCCTTCCTGGTTCGTGCTCTTGAGAATGTCACCCTTGGCCTTGGCCCCACGACCGAGGCCGAGGCACGTGTCCTGTCTTCTGCTGCACTGACGCGAGTCTTCACCCACATCTACCTTCGCGACCCCAGCGCCGACCTCGATAGCCTGTTGGAGCTAGTAAGCCGCGAGGGTGCTGCCGCCGCTGCCGAGGCCGTGAAGGGTCGCGCGGAGGCTCTGCTGGGGAAGTTCCGGGCCTTCAGTACCAAGTCGAAGCAGGATGCTTCCGGTCCTGCTGCTCCATGAGGCGGGGCCACCCGCGCTGCTCCACCACCGCCAAGTGACTCCGCTACTGCTCCTGCCCTGCTTTTAATTCCTGCACATGCATCATGCCTCGGGGAGGCGTTTAAACTCACGTTTGGTATTGAGACGACAGTATGGACTGTAATATTTGCTTTTAAGTACCTTGAATTTTATGCTTTTCTTCCCTACTTGCTTGTGTTCTATGTCGGCAGAGCCCGGCCCCGCGCGTACCTCACCCAGCATTAGCCCCGACCGGAAACTAGGATGGGGCCAAAGGAGTGAGGGGCTACAGAGCCAGTTAGGCTCCTGAGTCGCGATCCTCAGGAGTCCCCCTTGGCGCACGAACAACAAGTAGGGAGGTGTGATGTAGGTGGATCTTCCGTATTACGTCTGTAGAGCCCGACTCCGCGCGTACCTCACCCAGCATTAGCCCCGACCGGAAACCAGGACGGGACCAAAGGAGTGAGGGGCTACAGAGCCAGTTAGGCTCCTGAGTCGCGATGCTCAGGAGTCCCCCTTGACGCGCAAATAGCAAGTGATGAGGTGAGATGCGAGTGGGACCACCGTTCTACATCTGCAGGGCCCGGCCCCGCGCGTGCCTCACCCAGCATTAGCCTTTCGGAATAAGGCGTGAGGGGCTACGGGACCAGTTAGGCCCCTGAGTCGCGATGCTCAGGGGTACCCCTTGACGCTCAAACGGCCTTCATACCTTGGCTCCGCTCGGTGAGAGACGCGCGACGAACCAGGCCCGAGGGGCCTGGCTGGGTGGCGTATGTCCGGGCATGACCTAGGCGCAGCCCCCGTGCCCAGCCCCCTCGCGCTGCGCTCCCGAGGGGAGGCGTTGCGATGAGGCTAGACACTGAGCTCTGGGCTCCCTGAGGTTGATGCGGCCCGGGGGCCACCCTCAGTTGTTTATCACCAGCGCAGAGCATAGCGCTTCCGCATGTGTATGGGCATAGCCGCTCCTCGGCAGTGTCGTCAGCCAGTGCGGAGCATGATGCTTCCACTGGTACGTGGGAGGGGGCTCCCCTTCGGGAGGAGCCCCCAGGGCGTGTACAGCCCCGCCCTGACACGTGGCCGGCACGGTAGGGCTAGGTGAGGTATATCTGGGCACCCGTGAGCCAACGCGGGACTCACGGGGCCCTACCTCTAGGCGGGTTGCGCCTGGCACTGGGCCTTATCTTGTGCTGTGTTCCTGCAAATTTGGTTAGATGCCGGCACTCTACGTCCTCGGGTCCCGGCCCTCGAGCTTGTCTCAGCCTTCGCTGGTATGCCAGGTCGCGATGCCGTCGACATGGCCAGAGGGTGAGGGTTGGAGAGCCAGTAAGAGCCCTGAGTCGCGATGGTCAGGTACCCCCCCTTTAACGTGCAAGTGGTCGACATGGAGAAGAAGAGGTGCCATGGACATGCATCAAGTAATCAAGCATGATGGGCGAATGCATAGCCGGAAATAAACACAAGGGAGATACATGCCGTTGGGCCTGGCCCGAGCGACTTGGGGATGATGCAGCTCGAGGGGCGCCCCCAATAAAGCAAGCTAACGACATGAAATAAAAGGGATACATACCGCAGGGACGGACCCACGCGGCCTAGGAATGATGCAGCCCTGGGAGGGCGCTCCCAGCCGGAAATGAAACTTGTAAGATGTCACCTGAGGGTGTTGAGGGCGAAGGGGTGTTGGTGCGCCAGACTTGGTAGGCTGCGGAAGCCGATCCTCACGAGCCCCCAGGCCCAGGGGCCTCGGGAGGCTCCAGAGGCACTGGTAGCTCTTCGCGAGTCATCTCCATCTCCGCCAAGGCTGTGGAATGCCTGTCTTCTTGAGCCTCCATGATGCCCCTCATGAGGCGTTGGCACGTAGCAACAACGCTCGGCAAGCCATAAGGCATGCGAACGTAGCTGTGGGGCGGACCCCCGCAGCGCCCCACTCACGAGGGCCAGAGGCGCTCCATCATAGCGCCTTGGTTGAGCCCTGGTACGTTGATGCAGACGCGCAGCCCACCATCCTCGCCTGGGTGGGGAGCCACAGCCGGTAGACGGCGGCAACCTCTCATGATTCTTCATTCCTGTAGTTCTTGAATGGCCTTGTCGACGAACTCCTGCGGGTCTGACCTTCCTTGCCTTGCTCCTTCTTGAGGGAAACGTGCTTCAAAACACGCCTCCATGTGGTGCCCAAGCGCCTCCCTCTTTGCCCTGGCCAGGTCGGTGGCCCTCCAGGGGAGAGCCCCCGAGCCCTGCCTAAGGAGGGCACCGGGCGCACTTTCCTATGCGATGGAAGGAGGTTCCCCCGAGGCAGATGCGGGCCCTGAGGGGCCCGCCTCCTGAGGGGCCGGTCCGGATGATATCTTCTTCTTCTTGGGGGTGGTCTCGGGAAACCTCCTGCTTCTGCGATCCGGGTCTTCCAGTGATGCGGCCTGAAAGGCTCGCTCCAGGGAACACACTGCATCCTTCTCTTCACAGGGCACCGTGATGACTCCGCCACTCCCTGGCATCTTGAGGACGTTGTAGCCATGGTGAGTTACGGCCATGAACTTGGCCAGCGCTGGGTACCCGAGGATGGCATTGTACGGCAGGCGGATGTGGGCGACGTCGAAGTCGATGAGCTTGGTGCGGTAGTTGTCGCGTGCCCTGAAGGTGACAGGGAGGCGGACCTGCCCAATCGGGACCATGGAGTCGTCGGTGACTCCGGAGAAGGGCTTGGTTGGCTGAAGCTGGTCGTAGGGCACTTGGAGATTGTTGAACATTTCCACGGACAGGACGTTGAGCCTTGCCCCACCATCGATGAGGGTCCTGGTGACCAGTACATTGCTGATGACTGGGGAGCAAAGCATCGGGAGGACTCCGGCTGTGGCCGCACACTTGAGTTGATCCGCTGAGCTGAATGTGATGGCGCATGTCGACCACCTGAGAGGGCGCGTTGCTTCAAGCCTGGGGGGGGGACTGCATTCACCTCGCGGGCAAACTACTTGAAAATGCGTTGGGAGGCTGGGGCTTGAGCTCCGCCCAGGATGCAGGCGATTGCGCGTGGCTCCTGGAAGCCCCCAGCCCCCTCGTCTTGATGGCGGTATTCGTTCCTCCTTGGCTGAGGCGGCAGTGGAGGGAGGCCTGCGTTGCCCTATGGGCGATCCTCACGAGGCTGATCCCTCCAGTCCCCCTCGCGAGGCAGGTCTCGCCAGCGATCCTCGCGAGGTTGATCGCGCCACCCTTGGCGCGGGCCGCGGTCTTCCCAGCGTCCTGTGTTTCTTCCTCCTCCTCGGCCGTAGCCCCGATCGGCATGGTCAGGACGACGGCCGATCCTTCCTTCTCGCACGGCGCGGAGTTCTTGGCATTCGTTGGTGTTGTGGGTGTGGAGGTCGTGGTACACACAGTACCTGCTGCCCCTGGAGGACTCAGGCAGATCTTTGCCCCGCTTGGTGTCTGGTTCTGCCACGAGCACAGCAGCCCCCTTGCGCTTCACGTCCTTGGCCTTGGGCTTCTTCTCCTCTGGGTCTGCGGCAGGCAGCTCGAGGAGGGAGAGGCGTCCCTCCTCAGCCCTAGCGCACTTGGTCGCCAAGTTGAATAGCTCCAGGGAGGTGCACAGGTCTTCATGCATCGCTAGCTCCTCCTTCATCTTGACGTCGCGCACACCATCGGAGAAGGCCGAGATGATGGCCTCCTCGGACACCTTGGGGATCTTGAGGCGCGTTGTTGAAGTGCTGGATGTACTTTTGCAGGGTCTCTCCAGGTTGTTGCTTGATGCGACGCATGTCGCTCACGGCGGGTGGCCGGTTGCGAGTACCTTGGAAGTTGGCGATGAAGCGGGTGCGCATCTGGTCCCAGGAAGAGATCGTGCCTGGTGCCAGATTCAGGAGCCAGGTGCGAGCTCCTTCCTTGAGCGCCATGGGGAACCAGTTCGCCATGACCTTTTCGTCCCCGCTGGCAGCTTTGATGCCCGGCTCATAGAGCTGGAGGAACTCTGCAGGGTCAGTCATGCCATCGTAACGAGGAGGCAGGTCTGGCTTGAACTTGCCGGGCCACGCGACGCTACGCAGCTCGATGGTGTAGGCACGGCAGCCTGTGGTGGCCACGAAAGGCTTCGCCTGGTGGAGAGCTTGGTCTTGAGGGTCCCCACGCGCTGCAGCTAGGGGCAGCACGGGGTCTTGGCATGCCGGAGCTAGAGCAGGGTCGCGGCATGCCGGAGCAGGGAGCGCTCGGGCAGCTCCTTGCGGGTGAGGGACTTCTTGGCAGCTCCGTTCTTACTGCCCTGGCACTTGACGGAGCGGGTTCCGCCCAGGGGCCACGCGCCTTGGAGCCATGGCGTCTTCTTGGAGAGGAGGCGGCTGGTATGCCTCCGGAGCTTCGTTGCCCGGGCGGGGTGTGGCGCAACAGAACGGATGGCGCGGGAGAGCCCCCTGCGGCGAGGACAAGCTCGGCGACGTGGTCGAGCCACTCTTCGTAGACGTCATCGACGGGACGGTAGCGCAGGAGCTCGTTTGCCGCGATGAGCGCAGCTCAAGCCTCCAAGGGGGTCGCGGAGCGCGCGGGACAAAGAACCAGCTGGTGCGAGTGATGGAGTAGCGGTGCGACCATCTTGCCACACGGACGGATGCTGAGACGATGCTTGCTGCTCGCCCCCCGCCGGGCCGGTGGCGGCGTTGATGGCGGGTGACGGGGAACGACGAGGACGTCCGCCGACGGGCGCCATCTGGGCGACGCGGGAAGCGATGGCGGCCCGGCGCTCGGCGTGGGCCCGACGAGCGTCGGACATGGATGCGATGGTCGGAGGAGAATGGGGCGGTGGACGACGAATTCCGGCGCACCCCTACCTGGCGCGCCAAATGTCGGATTTCGGGTTCCGGCAGACCCTTAAGGTTCGAACACTGGGGTGCGCGCGCAGATTACGTCTTCTACCTCTCCGTCTCGCAAAGATCTAGACTACTGAAAGAACGGCACAAGAGCCACAAGGTTTATACTGGTTCGGGCCACCATTGTGGTGTAATACCCTACTCCAGTGTGTGGTGGGTGGATTGCCTCTTGGGGCTGATGATGATGAACAATACAAGGAAGAACAGCCTCGCGAGGGTCTGCTCTTGGCTGGGGGGATGAACTGTTAGGAGGAGTTCAACCGCCCTTTCTTTCTCTCTCTCTCTCTCTCTCTCTCTCTTTCTAGCTGCCTTACTCTCACTTATCGGCCCCTTGCTATGTGGGTGGCTGGTCCTATTTATAGAAGCCCTGGTCCTCTTCTCAAATATCCAGCGGGAAGGGAGCCAACAATGGCGGGCTAATTTGAAGGGGGACAACAAGTATCAACTATCCTGACAAAAGAAGTCTTCGCCTGCGCAAAGCTCTGGTGATGACGCCGTCTTGGGCTCCACGGTGACCTCCGTCTCGTAGTCCTCCTGGTGTTGGTCTCGTTGCATCGAAATGGAAACCTTTGCCTGATGCCTCAGTACTCCGCGGCTGCGCTTGCCCCCTTTGCACCAAAGAGGAAAGGAGGATGTTGTGCGGGCTGGCACCCGCCTGGCGCCCTGAGTCGTCATGGCTTGCGTCACGGGCACCTCGCGAGGTACCCCGCCTTGGTCTCTCCGCCTCCTCGCGAGCCAGCCTGACGAGGCCGTGCCTGAGGAAGCTCCGTGTCATCCGCCCCGCGAGGCTTGGCCCCTCGTGAGGGTCTTGAGTCTTGTGTTGATGAAGATGGGCCATGCTGGGGCCCCTTTGAGCCACGCCGCGGGCCACAGGCAGGCAAGTCTGGGGACCCCTGTTCCCAGAATGCCGACACCTGACATTGTCAATCACTCCACGGTCAAAAGATAGGTTGATTTGTGGTGGTTTGGATAAATAGATCTGAATAAAACATGAAATAAAATAGGGAAATAAAAAGTGTAATAAGGTATTTTATTTTTTGGAAATATAGAAACAAATATGGCAAAAGATAGATCGAAAAGCAAATATGATAAAGATAGACCCGGGGGCCATAGATTACACTAGTGGCTTCTCTTGAGAAACTAGCAAAACGGTGGGTAGACAAATTACTATTGGGCAACTGATAGAAGAACAAATAATTATGACAATATCCAAGGAAATGATCATGAATATAGGCATCATGTCCAAGATTAGTAGACCGAAACGATTCTGCATCTACTACTATTACTCCACACATCGACCACTATCCAGCATGCATCTAGTGTATTAAGTTCAAGGAGAAACGGAGTAATGCACTAAGAACGATGACATGATGTAGACAAGATCTATTCATGTAGGAATAGACCCCATATTTTTATCCTTAATAGCAATGATACATGCGTGCCTTGCTACCCCTTCTGTCACTTGGTGAGGACACCGCAAGATCGAACCCATCACAAAGCACCTCTTCCCATTGCAAGAGAAATCAATCTAGTTTGCCTAACTAAACCAAAGATTCGTAGAAGAAATATGATGCTATAAATAATCATATATATAAGAGATCGAAGAAGACTCAAATAATATTCATGGAAATAGATCTGATCATAAACCCAAATTTCATCGGATCCCAACAAACACACCGCAAAACGTCATTACATCAAATACATCTCCAAGAGACCATTATATTGATAGTCAAAAAGAGAGAAGAATCCATCTAGCTACTTCCTACGGACCCATAGGTCTATGGTGAACTTCTCACGCATCATCGGAGAGGCACCAATGAGGATGATGAACCCCTCATGATCGTGTTCCCCTCCGGTGGAGTGCCGGAATAGGGCTCTAGATTGGATCTCGTGGTTCTGGAACTTGCGGCGGCTGGAATTGTGTTTTGCTGACTCCCCTAGGGTTTCTGGAATATTTGGGTATTTATAGAGCTGAGAGGCATTGGAGGAGACCCCTGTGGGCCCCAATACCCATCAGGGCGCGCCCTGGTGTCTTGTGGGCCCCACGGGCCTCCCCCACACGCTTCCTTGGCTCCCAAGTTGTCTTCTAGTCCAAAAAATTCTCCAAAAAGTTTCGCTGCATTTGGACTCCGTTTGGTAGGGATATTCTTCGAAGTAAAAAAACAAGCAAAAAACAACAACTGGCACTAGGCACTATGCCCATAGGTTAGTTCGAAAAAATGATATAAAGTTGCTATAAAATGTGTCGGTGTTCTGGGAACGGGGGTCCCCAGACTTGCCTGCATGCGGCCTGCGGCGTGGCTCGAGTGGGGGCCCAGTGCGGCCCAGCCTCATCAGCTCAAGATCAAGACCCTCGCAAGGGGCCAAGCCTTGCGGGGCGGACGACAGGAGGCTTCCTCAGGAGCAGCCTCATCAGGCAGGCTCGCGAGGAGGCGGAGACATCAAGGCAGGGGTGCCTCGCCAGGAGCCCGTGACGCAAGCCAGGACGATCGAGATTACGTGGGCCCCAGGCGGGCGTCGGCCTGCGCAGTGTCCTTGTTTCCCCTTCGGTGCAAAGGGAGCAAGCACAGGCCAAGGCATCGGGCAGAGGTTACCATTCCGGTGCAACGAGACCAAGACCAGCAGAGCGGCATGGCGGAGGTCACCATGGAGCTCAAGATGGCATCATCACCAGTGCTTTTGGCAGCCGAAGACCACCTTTGGTCAGGATAACTTATACTAGATGTTCCCCTTCAAAATGGCCAATTGTTGGCGCCCTTCCCGCTCATTTTTTGGGAAGAGGACCAGGGCCACTATAAATAGTACTAGCCCCCGAAAGGAGGGAGGGGAGAAAAAAGAAGAAGAGAGAGGTCCAGAGAGAAAGAAAGAGAGAAAGGTCCGGACCAAGTAGAACACACTGCACCAGCTCAAGAACACCTCTCGTGAGGTCGTTCTTCCCCTGTATTGTTCATCATCAGCCCCTGAGGCAATCCACTACACCACACACCGAATTAGGGTATTATACCACATCGGTGGCCCGAACTAGTATAAACCTCGTGTCCCTTGCGTGTTCTTCTTTCCAGCCTAGATTTCTTGCCATAGAAGCGCAGGTCGGTAGGGGAAAGATCTCCGTGCGCACCCCAGAGTTTGAACCTTAAGGGTCTGCCGGAACTCGAAATCCGACTTTTGGCACGCCAGGTAGGGGTGCGCCGGAATCTTTCTTCCGCTGTTCGCGTGTGATCTTCCGTCGTGTCCATGGCTGACGCTCGTCGGGATCGCACCGAGCGTCGGGCTGCTCTCGCCACCCGCGTCGCCCAAACGGCACCCATCGGCGGATGCCCTCGTCGTTCCCCGTCGCCTGCCGCCAACGCCGCCACCGGCCCGGCGGGGAACGAGCAGCAGGCCTCATCCCAGCATCCTTCGGTGCGGCGGGAGGGCCGCACCGCAACCCCATCACTAACTGCAGCCGGTTCATCGTCCCACGCCCGTCGCGCCCCCACGAATGCGCACGCCGCGCTGCTCCTGGCAAGAGAGCTCCTGCACTACCGCCGCGTCGACGACCTCTACGAGGAGTGGCTCGCCCGCATCACCGAGCTTGTCAGCGTCGTAGGGGGCTCTCCTTTGCCGTCCCTCTCGCTGCCTCGCCCACCATTCCGCGCAGGGGGCGAGGATCAGGAGGCGCCTCCGCCACCTCCTCCCCAAGAAGGCGCCCACGCCGCATGTGGCTCTCCTTTGCCGTCCCTCTCGCTGCCTCGCCCTCCATTCCGCGTAGGGGGCGAGAATCAGGAGGCGCCTCCGCCACCTCCTCCCCAAGAAGGCGCCCTGGCTCCAAGGCACGCAGCCCCAGGGCGAGACCCTGCATGTCCGGCGCCTGCGCGGCAAGAAGGGAGCTGCCAAGAGATCCCTCGTCCCCAAGAAGGTGCTCGCGCGCTCCCAGCACCGGCGCGCCAAGATCGCGTCCCTGCGCTTCCATGCCAAGACCCCGCTGCTCCAAGCGGCGGCGCGTGGTAATCACCAGGAGCAGACCCAACACCAGCAAAGGGCGCCGGTGGCCACAGCAGGCTGTCGCGCCTTCACCCCCGAGCGCAACGACAGTGGCTATGGCCAAGGAGGAGGAAGAGGTGGAGGACGATGGGAAGACCCACTAGTAGATAAAGGGCCTTTAGTCCCGGTTCTGGAACCGGGACTAAAGGGTCGGTACTAAAGCCTCCCCATTTAGTCCCGGTTCTTGCTGCTCAATTTAACCTTTAATCTCTAATCACCCCTCATCATTCGAAATCATCTAACTTCCCGAACGGTCACCCATCCTCTCACTACTCCAGCCTGAGCACGCTTAACTTCTGGGTTCTATTCTCCCTCATTTCCAAGACTGCACTTGTTGTTTTCCTGACAATAGTAAGATATCAATCCTATTAACCCTCAGGAATTTAGCTTGAGCATGAAGTCACACATTTCACTGTTTGAGTTTGAAACTATTGTTCTAAAAAACAATAATTATTTAGTAACACTAATATTTCTTGAATAAGTAGTTTGACCACAGTTTGACCATAGTTTGACCAGATTTGACCAAAATTCAAAAAAAAAACCGAAATAATTATTTAGTAACACTAATATTTCTTGAATAAGTAGTTTGACCATTGTTTGAACATAGTTTGACCATATTTGACCAAAATTCAAAAAACTGAAATAATTATTTAGTAACACTAATATTCTTGAATAATGAATAATTATTTAGTAACACTAATACTTCTTGAATAAGTAGGTTGACCATAGTTTGACCAGATTTAACAAAAAATAAAAAAAATAGAAATTTGAGCATAACTTTTTTCCTTTTAGAATCTGAGGATTCTAAAAATTTGCAAACAGGCCATAGGCCATCAAAATCAGAAGCGGATTTTCGTTCTGAACATTTTGATATATTATACGTTTTTCCCGACATCGTATGCAAAAGTTATAGCCGTTTTACATTTTCCCTACATTTTTTGCAAAACATGTCCAAATTTAAGTTTTTAAATTTTCCTAACTAGTAGATGTAGTAATATAACTACCTCTTGAAGGATTTTATTTTTTGAAGTTTTTATCATTTGATTTTGATTTTTCCGAAATAAAAAAGGCGATCCACAGGGGGGGTAGAGTTTGAAAATGGGACCTTTAGTCCCGGTTTGAGACACAAACCGGGACTAAAGGGTGCAATGCCCTTTAGTCCCGGTTTGTGCCTCAAACCGGGACTAAAGGTCTTAGGTGAACCAGGACTAATGCCTTAGCCGCATGAACCGGGACCAATGCTCACATTAATCCCGGTTCGTGACTGAACCAGGACTAATGGGCTGACCCGGCCTGGACCTTTGCCCCCTTTTCTACTAGTGACAGTGGCCCTCGCCAAGGGTGGCATGACCGACCTTGCGAGGATCGCTGGCAGGACCAGCCTCGTGAGGGAGGCTGTAGGGATCAGCCTCGTGAGGATCGCCCGCATGGCAACGCAGGCCTCCCTCCTCTACCGCCACCACCAAGAAGGAACGAAGAACAACATCAAGACGAGGGGGCTGGGGGCTTCCAGGAGCCGCGCACAATCACTTGCATCTTGGGTGGCGCCCAGGCCCCAGCATCACAGCGCATGTTCAAGCAGTTTGCTCGGGAGGTGAATGCAGTCCTCCCCAAGCTTGAGGCTACGCGCCCTCTTAGGTGGTCTACGTGCGCCATCACGTTCAGCTCAGTGGATTAGCTCAAGTGCGCGGCAACATCCGGAGTTCTCCCCATGCTTTGCTCCCCAGTCATCAGCAATGTGCAGGTCACCAGGACCCTCGTGGATGGCGGAGCAGGACTCAACGTCCTGTCCATCGAGACGTTCGACAATCTCCAAGTGCCGTATGATCAGCTCCAACCGACCAGGCCTTTCTCAGGAGTCACTGATGGTTCCACCGTTCCGGTAGGGCAAGTTCGCCTGCCAGTCACCTTCGGGCAGTGCAACAACTACCGCACCGAGCTCATTGACTTCGACGTCGCCCACATTCACGTGCCATACAACGCCATCCTCGGGTACCCAGCCCTAGCCAAGTTCATGGCAGTGACTCACCATGGCTACAATGTCCTCAAGATGCCAGGTAGCGGTGGAGTCATCACCGTACCCTGTGAGGAAAGGGACGCGGTGTGTTCACTTGAGCATGTGTTCCAAGCCGCAGCAATCAAAGACCCAGATCACAGGAGCGGAAGACTTCCTGAGGCGACCCTTAAGAAGAGGAAGGCTTCGCCTGGCCCAAGCCATAAGGAGGCAGGCGCCTCCGGAGGCGTTGCGTCAGGATTCGCGCCCGTTCAGGGAGCGCCACCCTCTATCGCATAGGAAAGCGCGCCCGGCGCCCTCCTCAGGCAGGGCTCGGGGGCTTTTTCTTGAAGAGCCATCGACTTTGCCAAGGTCACGAGGGAGGCGCTTAGGCACCACTTGGAGGGGTGCTTCCAGGAACGTTTCCCTCAGGAAGGTACGAGGCAAGGAAGACCAAACCCTCAGGAGTTCATCGCAGGAAACACCCAGGAGCTACAGGAGTTGAGAGTCATGCGCGGCAGCCGCCGCTTGCCCGCCGTGGCCCCACATCCAGGCGAGGATGGTGGGCTGCGCATCTGCATCAACGTGCCAGGGCTCAACTGAGCCGCGTCTCAGGAGCGCCTCTAGCCTTCGCACGTGGGGCGTTGCGAGGGTCCACCTCACAGCTACGCTCGCATGCCTTTCGGCCTGCCAAACGCGGCCGCCGCTCATCAGCGCCTGCTGAGGAGCATTCTGGAGGCTCAGGAGGTCAGGCATTGTGCGGTCCTGGCGGAGGTGGAGATGGCCCTCGAAGATCTACCCGTGCCCCCGGAGCCTCCTGAGGCTCCTGGGCCTAGGGCTCATGAGGGTCGACATCTTCACCGCGCGTCGCCCACTTCTGTGGCATCGCTTCATCTTCAATAGCATCAGGTGACATCTTTCAAGTTCCATTTTTAGCTAGGAGAGCGCACAGGGCCGCGTCGTTCCCAGGTCGCGTGGGTCCGTCCCTCCGGCATGTATCCGTTTTACTTAACTTGTTGGGGGCGCCCCTCGGGCTGCATCATCCCCAAATTGCTCGGGCCTAGCCCAGTGGCGTTTGCTTTTCCCGCATCTACTTGAAATGAATTTGCTCCTCCGCGCTTAATCTGGTTCCCATGATCATCATCTACTGCTTATCGCGGACTTCTCCGCTCTCATGCAAAGCGCTTGCACGTTAAAAGGGGCACCTGAGCATCGCGACTCATGGGCTCCTACTGGCTCTTCAGCCCTCACCCCCTGGCCTTGACCCACGGCATCGTGACCTGTCATACCAGCGGTGGCTGAGCTCGCTCGAGGGTCGGGACCTGAGGACGTAGAGCATTTGCATTCTAACCACCCTACAGGAACACACCATTGATAAAGGCCCAGAGCCAGGCGCAACCCGCCTCGAGGTAGGGCCTCGTGAGTCCCGTGCTGGCTCACGAGTGCCCAGATACACCTCTCCTAGCCCTACCGTGCCGGCCACATGTCAGGGCGGGGCTGTACACGCCCCGGGGGCTCCTCCCTGAGGGGAGCCCCCTCCCACGTACCAATGGAAGCACCATGCTCCGTGCTGGCTGACGACACTGCCGAGGAGCGGCTATGCCCGTACACATACGAAAGCGCTATGCTCCGCACTGGTGATAAACAACTGAGGGCGGCCCATGGCCGTACCAACCTCAGGGAGCCCGGAGCTCAGTGTCTGGCACCATCGCAACGCCTCCCCTCGGGAGTGCCGCGCGAGAGGGATAGACACGGGGGCTGCGCCTGGGCCATGCCCGAGCGCACGCCACCCAGCCAGGTCCCTCGGACCTGGTCGCCGCGCGCCCCTCCCCGAGCGGAGCCAAGGTATGAAAACCCGTTTGAACGTCAAGGGGGACTCCTGAGCATCGCGACTCAAGAGCCTAACTTGCCACGTAGCCCCTCACTCCTTAGTCCCGTCTTGGTTTCCGGTCGGGGCTAACGGCGGTTGAGGTATGCGCGGGGCCGGGCCCTGCCGACACAGAATGACCAATCCACTCCTTTGCACCCCCTTCCCTACTTGTTGCTCGCGCGTCAAGGGGGACTCCTGAGCATCGCGACTCAGGAGCCTAACTTGCCACGTAGCCCCTCACTCCTTAGTCCCGTCTTGGTTTCCGGTCGGGGCTAACGGTGGTTGAGGTATGCGCGGGGCCGGGCCCTGCCGACGTAGAGCGCAAACAAATAGGAGGGCAAAATGCAAATTCTAGGGAATTTAAAGCAAATATTACAAGCCATAGATTTTTTTTCACGACACTAAACACAAGTTTAAACGCCTCCGCGAGGCATGGTGCATGTTGCAGGGGTAAAAATAGGGTAGAAGCCGCGAAGGGATCACTCTCCAGAGGCGCCGCTGCCTATGGTGGAGTCATGTTGGGCGACTCCGCCTCCTGAGGCCGCGGAGCTGGCGGCACCGCGCCCGGGCAAGGTACTGAAGGCGCGGAACCTCCCCAACAAAGCCTCGGCTCAGCCTTTCACGGCCTCAGCGGCAGCAAGGTCGCTGCTCACGGGTTCCAGCAGGCTGTCGAAGTCGACGTTGGGGTCATGCAGGTAGACGTGGCTAAGGACATGCGTCAGCGCTACAGAAGAAAGGGCACGCGCCTCGGCCTCGGCCGTAGGGCCAAGGCTGTCTGCGACATCTTCAAGCGCACGGACCAGGAAGGGAAGCAGCTCGGCGGGGCCGTCCTCTGCACCAGCCAACGGCTCCTCCAATCCGCCCTCGTAAAGCGTCTTCAGCGCGACGCGAGCTTTCTTCTCCAACTGCGCGAGGGCCACCCGATCCTCGGCCAGCACCTTCGCCTTGGCGTCTAGCGTGGTCCTCCCCGCCTTCAGCGATCGCTCCAGCGTCTCCAACCAGTCGCAGTGGTCATCAAGCTTGGTGCCCCGATTGATGGCAGCCTCCCGAGCCTTCATCTCCTTCTCCTTCTCCCGGCGGTCGCGGACCTCCTTGGCGAGCTCGTCGCGCAGGCCTTGCAGCTCGACCTCTAGCACCTTGCAGCGGCCCTGGGCAGCCGCGGCGTCGCCCAAGGCAACGTCGCGAGCGGCCTTGGCTTGGCTGGCGGCCTGCTTCTCCCCATCGGAGGCTGACATGGCCTGGCTCAGCGCTGCTCGGATGGAGGCGGCTGAACGGGCCCAGCCAGAAGCTAGCTCTAGGCGCCCGACCATTAGGCGAGGGTCCGCGCTCAGAAGATCCTCCCGCAGCTGGCTCAGTTCGTTGGCGACCCGGTCCAAGACGGCGGCAGAGGGATCAAAAGAGACGGGAACCAGTGGAACGGGGGAGAGGACGGCAGCATGATCACAGCTTGGCAGGAAGGAACCCCCTGGGCCTTGGGTACCCCGGCTGCAGCATCGAGCGCAGCCGCCTCCAGGGTCAGCGGGGCCACGGGGGCTGACTCCTTGCCGAAGCGTCCCAGTTGGCCTCGCAAAGACGATCGGGCAGGGGAGGCGCGAGCCTCGTCGTCTCCTTCCCCAGCAGATGAAGGCGCCACCCCGGCAGATGGACTCGCCCCGAGCAGGGCCGTAGAAGCCCCTCTCAACCTCTTCGCTGCAGGTGTCGGCCTGGCAAAAGAATGCAGACATCAAGCCTCGGCGGCAGAAACCAAGCGAAGCATGGATCGAGCACTCACTGGTTGTCGCTCGTGGACTCGAGTAGCTTCCGGCCAAACTTGAAGCCCGAGAGCCTGCAGCTGGGGTCAGCCTTGGGGGGCCCGGAAGCAGAAGGCACATCAGGAGGGTTGGAACTGGCCTCCGACCGCCTCGGGACCAGAGCAGACCCTGGGAGAATCGGCCCCAACCTGCCCTTCCTTGTGACCAAGGGAGAGTCCTCCCCTCCTTGCGTGGCGCCGGCCTCGTCGTCGTTTGGCATGGAGCGGAGGGCCCGGGACCTGCGATGAGGGAAGGACTCCCCCGACTCCTCGCCAGTCGCCTCAGAGTCAGACTCTTCGTCCTTCACCTCTTCTTCCCTCTCACTCCCGCTGGAGCTTCCGGAGGACACGTCCACCATCACCAGCGCCGCCAGATCCTCAGGAGCTTCTGCAGGCACCAGCCCCTCACCATTGAAGGTGGGCATGGAGTTCACCACCTGCTCCCAATTGTCACGAAGGAACAGGGGGACGGGGGCGCCCACCGGGCTCGCCACGTCTCCCCCAACCAAGGAGTGGAGGGCCGCGACCAGATTCTCGTCGGCCAGAGCCTCGGAGCTTAGGCGCAGGGTGGCATCCGCTTCCCCAAGCCTCCACAATGGGAGCGAGTGCTCCTGGAGTGGAGCCACCCGGTGCTCCAAGAACTCCCTCAGGAGTGTAGCCCCGGTCAGCTTCGCTGCCCCCAAGTTGCCTGGCCTCAGGTCCGCATTCATCCTCTTCAGCACCGCCTTCGCACGGGGGTCGACGAGCTCCGTGCGGGTCCAGGCGTCAACGGCCTTGAGCTGCCCCGTAGGCAACACCAGTCGGGGGTGGAGGCACCCGACGTACACCATGACCCACTTGCTCCGGAAGCCTTTGATTCTCTTCCCAGGCTTCAAGATAGCATTGGAGTTGGAGCATGCGATAAAGCTCACGCATGCGGAGACATGGGCACGAGAAACCCGGAGGGAAAAATAGTGGCGCAACAAGGCCACCGAGGGCTTCACCCCAACATGAGCCTCGCAATAGTAAGCGAAAATCGCCATGAGAAGAACAGAGTTGGGGTGAAGATGCAGAGCTTGCAAGTTGTATTGGAGGACAACACCAAAGAAGAACTCGGAGAAAGGAGGCACCAGACCGGCGATGATGGCGCTCACAAAGAATGGATAGAAGGTGCTCCCCTTGCCCTCAGGCTGGTCGGAGCCGGTCTTGAGCACAGTCACCCCTTGCCGCCCTGCGCGACCGTCATCAGGCGCATGAGGGCAAGGTTCTTCTCCGACAAGTTCGGGGGATCCAGAGCCGGAGAGTACCAGGCCTCGGTCGGGGACTTGCCAGGCGCCATGGCATGCCAGATGGGAAGGCTTGAGATAGATCTGGAGGATTTCGGGAGTAGGAAGGAGAAGAGCGAGAAAGGGGATCTGGGGCAAGGCGAATGAGAACAAAGCAAGTAAGCCTGGCCCGGGCACCTCTTTGTCAGATGGGAAGTTGCCGAGGCGTCGTGGGGAAGCGCAGACGCCCACGTCCAATCAATCGCCACGCGGGGCCCAAGGCCGCAGGCTATTGGGGCCCACGGCGCTTCATGCTTGCCCCTTAGCTTCTCTGCTAAGCCAAGCCCGGGCGCGCCTTGGGCCCGGGGGCTACTGTCGGTGTTCTGGGAACGGGGGTCCCCAGACTTGCCTGCCTGCGGCCTGCGGCGTGGCTCGAGTGGGGGCCCAGTGCGGCCCAGCCTCATCAGCTCAAGCTCAAGACCCTCGCAAGGGGCCAAGCCTTGCGGAGCGGATGACAGGAGGCTTCCTCGGGAGCAGCCTCATCAGGCAGGCTCGCGAGGAGGCGGAGAGATCAAGGCAGGGGTGCCTATCAGGAGCCCGTGACACAAGCCATGACGATCGAGATTAGGCGGGCGCCAGGTGGGCACTGGTGTAACGCCCTCGATGCGGCTATATCTCCCACGTGTCGAAGCACGACTTAGAGGCATAACCGCATTGAAAGCAATGTCGCAAGTGAGGTAATGTTCACAACAACCCATGTAATGAATAAGGGAAAAAGGTACATAGTTGGCTTACAATCGCCACTTCACACAATACATGAATGAAGCAATACACCATCTAGATACACTCAAGGTCCGACTACGGAACCAAAATAAAAGAAGACTACCCCAAATGCTACACAAATCCCCGATCGACCCCAACTGGGCTCCACTACTGATCAACTAGAAACGAAACAACACAAAGGACAAGATCTTCATCGAGCTCCTCCTTGAGCTTGGTTGCGTCATCTGCATGGTTCAACGGCATCTGCAAGCTGGTTTTGGAAGTATTTGTGAGTCACGGGGACTCAGCAATCTCACACCCTCGCGATCAAGACTATTTAAGCTTAAGGGTGAGGTAAAGGTATGAGGTGGAGCTGCAGCAAGCGACTAGCATATATGGTGGCTAACCTATTCGCAAAAGAGAGCGAGAAGAGAAGGCAAAAGCACGGTCAAACAACTATGATCAAGAAGTGATCCTAGAACAACCTACGTCAAGCATAACTCCAACACTGTGTTCACTTCCCAGACTCCGTTGAGAAGAGACCGTCATGGTTACACACGCGGTTGATTCATTTTAATTAAGTTAAGTTTCAAGTTATCTACAACCGGACATTAACAAATTCCCATCTGCTCATAACCGTTGGCACGGCTTTTGAAAGTTCAAATCCCTGCAAGGGTGTCCCAACTTAGCCCATCACAAGCTCTCACGGTCAACGAAGGATATTCCTTCTAGCGGAAAGACCCGATCAGACTCGGAATCCCGGTTACAAGACATCCTCGACAATGGTAAAACAAGTCCAGCAAGACCGCCCGATCCGCCAACATCCTGATGGGAGCTGCACATATCTCGTTCTCAGGGCAACACCGGATGAACACTACGTAGAGCTAAAACCAGCCCTCAAGTTTCCTTGAGGTGACGCCGCAAATGGCTCTGTTTCGGACCAACACTTAGACAAGCACTGGCCCTGGGGGGGTTAAAATAAAGATGACCCTTGGGCTGGCCTAACCCAAGGGAAAAAAGGCTAGGTGGCGAATGGTAAAACCAAGGTTGGGCCATGCTGGAGGAGTTTTATTCAAGGCGAACTGTCAAGGGGTTCCCATTATAACCCAACCGCGTAAGGAACGCAAAATCCGGGAACATAACACCGATATGACGGAAACTAGGGCGGCAAGAGTGGAACAAAACACCAGGCATAAGGCCGAGCCTTCCACCCTTTACCAAGTGTATAGATGCATTAATTAAATAAGAGATATTGTGATATCCCAACAAAATATCCATGTTCCAAACATGGAACAAGCTCCAATCTTCACCTGCAACTAACAACGCTATAAGAGGGGCTGAGCAAAGCGGTAACATAGCCAAACAATGGTTTGCTAATATATGGTGGGTTAGAGGCTTGGCTTAACAATATGGGAGGCATGATAAGCAAGTGGTAGGTATCGCAACATAGACATAGCAAAAGAGCGAGCAACTAGTAAGCAAAGATAGAAGTGATTTTGAGCATATGGTCATCTTGCCTGAGATCCCGCAAGGAAGAAGAACGAGTCCATGAAGAAGACAAACGGATGTAGTCTAACGAATCCTCACAACACGATGTTCGGAACCAACCCGAAGAAGCAAGACCGGAAAGAAGCAAACAACATAGTAAACAACCAACACATGAACATGACATGATGCACAATCAAGTATGATGCATGTCCGGTTTAATGAGTCATGGCATGGCAAAGTGCAGAAGCAATCCTACAAATTAAGTGGAGCTCAATATGCAACTCCGTTGCATATTGACGAAACACCACATCCAAGTTATTTAGTTTGATCTCGTTTATGTACCCAACAAATATTAAATGTTGTTAAACATGGAAAGAGGGTGCAGCAAATGAAAGCTACCTATCTAGGCAAGATTAAATGAGGCCGGAACGACAAACAACAAGTCCGGAAACTCCTCATGTGCATATTTTGGTTATGGTACTGTTCTGCCCTAAACACAATTTTAGGGTTGTTAAACATGCAAAGAGATGCCATCATGTTAAACTATGCATTTTCCACCCCATTTACATATAAGCTTTATTAGATTCCGAGTTACGGTTATTTAGTTATGAATAAAAGCATTTCAACATGGCATAGCAGCAAATTTAACCAAACAACATTTTAAATATTTCAAACATGCATGAAAGTTGAATATTATTAAACTAGACGAAATTCTAAGCAACTTTCATATATAATTTATTTAGATCTGATGCACGGTTGTGAAGTTATTAAATGGATGAAGTTTATGGGGCTTTCTGCAAAACTGTCGTCTCTGGAATAAATAGGAAATTCGTAGATCTGAAAAAAACATGAACGGGCCGAATCTGGCAGGCTGGGCTGCGGTGAACTGCTCATGCTGGGCCAACAGAGAGAAAGAAGAAGAAAACAAAGAGGCGCTGGGGGTGGCCTCACCCATGGGCCTTGGCCCATCGACAGGCCGGTCTGGAGGATGCTGGCTGGGCCGGCTCCCGGAAAGTGGCCCAGGCGCGGGCGCTGCTAGACCGGGCTGAAGCCGGACCATACGCGTGCGAGGGAGGCAGCCCAGCAGGCGCGCTCGTCCTCCTCTGATCGAAGCAGAGACAGGTTCAGGGTGCGGCGGTTGCCGGCGATGAGAACGACGACACGGTGGGAAGCGGCTCCGGCGATGTCAGGGACTGGCGGGGGCGGGCAGATCTGGACGGCAGCTTGCCGGATCCAGTGAATCCGGGCGACGACGGAAGCTGGGCGGTAGCGAGAAGCTCCGGGCGGCGGCGCTGTCCATGGTCAGAGAGAGAGCTGTAAGAGAAGGAGGAAGGGAAAATGGAGGATAGGAGGAGAGGGGCGGCCGGGGACGTGACCTGGGCGACGTATCGCAGCAAGGGTCGCCGGCGGTGAGGTGGGCTCCGGTGGCCGGCGGTTCTTGCGGGAGCTCGAGCGGCGGGCTCCCTCCCGATCCAGATCGGATCGAGGAGGTGCAGCGAGGAGCGAACGGGCAACGACTTGGGCTCGAGCGGGCTTCCTAGGGCCTGATCCAGGTCCTGGCGGGCCACGGCGGCGCAGGGAGACAAGGAAATGCGAGGAGAGGCCACGTGGCCGCCTGCGAGTGGCCACGGGCGGCTGTGGGCGGTCGCTGAGCCAATCTGGGCGTGCCAAGTGGCGGGTGTGAGGTGGAGGGCATCGGAAAATGAGGAGGAGGTGGTCGGATCTGGTTAGTCGGTGCGGGCTTCGAGGTTGATGCGGCGGCTGGAGGTTTGGGGAGGGGCTAGGCTAGGTTTGGACCCGATTTGGAAGGGGAAGGGGTCTATTTATAGTAGGTGGGCTAGGATTAGGGTTTGGGGAGGGGTTTGCTCCGTTTTGGACCCTCGGATTGCGATCGTGCGGTCCGAAGCGGAGGGGGAACTAGGTGGTCTGAGAGCAGAGAAGAGAAGAAGAGGCCCGGCGGTAGTCCCGGATACCGAAAACGTCCGACGATAGACCGGCTATACTGCCGCTATAGTTTAATGGTTGGGCTATCATACGAACTCCGAATGTGATGAAACTTGACAAGCGGTCTATATACACTATAATAAGACCACACGCCAACTTTCATCCCATTCCAAGAACATTTCCCGGCCACTTATAAAATACTATTTCGGACATGCCGTGGGCGCATGCGAGTGTGTCTGGGCTCAGAACGGACAACGGACGGAACGAGGAAACCGGGACAGATGCAAGTTTTGAAAAACATGATGATGCAACGCACATGATGACATGACAAGATGCAACACGCAAGCGAATGACATGGCAACGACGGAGACTAGCTGGAAGACACTTGGCACATCGGTCTCGGGGCGTCACAACACTCCACCACTACGAGAGGATCTCATCCCGAGATCTAGGATGGCACGAGAGGGAAAAACGGAAGAGAAAGAGAAGAGGTAAAACTAAGTTGCTTCTTTGACAAACGAGTGAGACCAAAGAACCTTGAAAAGGTTAAGCCATTTTGAGAAAAGGATACAATGGAGAAGAATGAAATTGAAAACACTCCGTTAAGAAAGAGGAAAAGAAAGAACCGATTCAGTAACACTTCGGTTGAAAAGAGATGCAAGACTTGATAAGGCGAAAAGGACTTGAGCAGAGGACAGAACACTCCGGTTAAATGGATAAGCAAAAGAAAGAAGCATGATCTTGAGAAAACAGGATGATGGGTTGGAAAGAGCAACAACACAAAGCCTCCGGAACAAAAGTAAGAATGGAATGGAATGAACAACGAGAAACAAGATCTTGAGGGAGCACGCTTACAACAAATGCTAGAACGGAGTTGTTGGAAAACCAACAACGAAAAGAGTAAGCTTGTAATGGACTTATGGAGAACATCAGAAAACTAAGAGGTGAAATTCTGCCACTAACGGAAACAATAGATTGGATTGATATCAACAAGGGGACGAGAAAATTATTTCACCGGAAGGATAGATGAAGAACTTGGATCATAGATAATCACCACAAAGAGCTACATTCCCAATGCAAGGCTTTAGATGAAAACTATACCAAGATAACTCCATGGAAGAAAGTGATGGGTTTAAATACCTCATTCTTGTGAATGAAGAATGATATATTACCACCTCAAAAGATAAGGGAGAAACAATTTCACTCCGGATTGCAAGATGAAGAATACATGAGCTCCTCTCAAAAGAGTCTCGATGAACGCTTCGAGAAGGAATTAAATCCTTGATGAGCCACCATGAAGAAACTCTCAAAGAACTCCGGTAATAAAAGAATGGTGAAAAGAAAGAGAAGTGGACAACACAAAGTGAAGCCTTATAACGATTTAGATGGATCTCCGTGGTGATATAAATGCGAGAGCTTGGAACTCCGGGAAAGAAAAGATGAAACAATTGAAAACCGAGAACTTGATGAACCTCCGGAATAAGGAATTGAATTCACTCGATGAAACAAGAATAAGAATTACATTATGTTTATCCTTCACTAATTTAATTGATGACAAACAATGGATTGCAAACAACTTATTCTCGTTGAAAGGATTAAGAGAGATATGCATAAATTAGGGAAGGTCTTCAACGATCCACCGTTAGGATTTGAAAGAATGAATGAATTGATATCATAACGAAGGAAAAGAAATCTTGCATGAACCACCGTAAGAATTGAAACTGAACGAAGACAAGACAAAGAAACACCAGGAAGAATTAGCAAACGAATGACGATACTTGAAGGAATTTAGAAACATGAGAACGAATAGCTCACGAGCTGATTAGAGAGTATGTGAAAGATGCACCGGTAAAATCTGGAGAATTATAGCTGAAGGCTGAGAATGAATAAGTCTGAGATCATGGCTCGGAGAATCAAACTGAAAAGTCTCCTGCATTGCTCCGGATGGGTGAAAAGAATATCTCACAATCGAAAACAATTATGAGAGGATGGCAGCAAGCTAGAATCACTCACCTCTGAGAGAACGAATAAGATATGGAGGAAAAACTATTCTTCGTTCTTCAAAATTGGAGAATGAAGACGAGAAACACCACCGAGAAATGTTGAGGCACTCTGGAATAAAGAATGTAAAGGTTGAACCAATGATGAAAGGAATTTGAAAGATCTTGGAGAAATACATGTGACTGATGACAAATCATCCTTACGTCAATCTTTGAAATGAATTTGGTAGTAACTCTGGGAAAAATTAGAAGAGTCAGGTAAGATCCTGGGAAAAGACCTGTGGGTTAGGGCCCACTCAAAAGAAACACCGTTGAAAAGGTCGCTTGGAAGATAAATTGCACCGGTTGAATTAAAAGGCTTGAATGAGAGAACATCCTCGAAAGATCTTGAACGAATGCAGAGTGGAAACACGAATCTTCGAGATATCTTGAGCACTCCGGAACAATTGAATAGTAAGCAGTGAATTATTATGAGGTGCACCGGCATAAGAAAAGCATTGAAACGAGGAAAAGATATGATCAACAAAGCTTGCATTGAATCCACCGGAGAAGAAAATGAGTGACGAGAGATGAACTTGAAGCTTCGTTAGCATCTTCTTGAGAATCACCGGATAAGAATATTGACGGAAAAGGAATGGAGAAGCTTCCCATCAATAAAAGGATACTTGAATAAGAAATCTGAGTCCTCGAAGAAGAAGGGTGGGTGGGTGGGAAAACAAATACAACTTGGAACGGATGAAGCAAACACCGTTGGGAAGAACTGATAATTGATCTTGCGAATGTTGAAGTGATCGGATCCACTAGAAGAGAAACACACCGGTTGAAAAGGATTGACATGACACTTTCGATTATCATGAAGTATTAGTATCCACATAGGAATATGAGAACACCACTTAGGAAAAGGCATGGAATCAGCATTTGACTTCGAAGCAACTCGAATACCACAACTCAAAACAAAACAAGGATTGGCTTGCAGAATAAGCCAGAACAAACATATGATAGAGATTTCGTCCGAAGTTTTCGTGGTGGGGCCTACACGGGCTCGATCGTACAGCACCATCATGTACAAGGCAGTGCACATGACATATGAAGCGTCCCCGAGTCGGCATAGCCAAGGACTCTTTAAGACATAACGAGACCACTGTAAAACCAACCGTGAATAGGCGGACCACTAGACGTCGAACCCCAATTTCATATCATACATCTGTCGGAAAGATATCCTAAGAGCTACTTGAATTCCCACTTATAAACTCCCGAAATTTTCCGGTTATGCAATCAGGTGTTGGGGATACATGGGAAGCATAATATCTCACCCAAACTAGCAAATCCTACATCCAGTTGTATCCATCCTTCAACACATAACAAAGAAACCTTCGGAAATCGTCTACCTCAACCTTTGAAAAGCATCCGTTATACGAGTTATGGCAATACTCCCGAACTCCCACCCCAGTACTGGGTGGCGTCGAGGTTATCTCACCAAAAACTGCATAAAAGAGATTTTCGATGTCGGCGAAACTAAACTCAGGTATTCCAGAACTGCAACGATAAAATTGTGATGACAACACCTCGGAACTCAACTTCCCGGGACACTGCCACAACCCCTAAATGTCAAGAGGCACCAAGAACAATGTTCTCGTCACAAAACCACATCCAAGTTATTTAGTTCGATCTCGTTTATGTACCCAACAAATATTAAATGTTGTTAAACATGGTAAGAGGGTGAAGCAAATGAAAGCTACCTATCTAGGCAAGATTAAATGAGGCCGGAACGACAAACAACAAGTCCGGAAACTCCTCATGTGCATATTTTGGTTATGGTACTGTTCTGCCCTGAACACAATTTTAAGGTTGTCAAACATGCAAAGAGATACCATCATGTTAAACTATGCGTTTTTCCACCCCATTTACATATAAGGTTTATTAGATTCTGAGTTACGGTTATTTAGTTATGAATAAAAGCATTTCAACATGGCATAGGAGCAAATTTAACCAAACAACATTTTAAATATTTCAAACATTTATGAAAGTTGAATATTATTAAACTAGACAAAATTCTAAGCAACTTTCATATATAATTTATTTAGATCTGATGCACGGTTGTGAAGTTATTAAATGCATGCAGTTTATGGGGCTTTCTGTAAAACTGTCGTCTCTAGAATAAATAGGAAATTCGTAGATCTGAAAAAAACATGAACGGGCTGAATCTGGCAGGCTGGGCTGTGGTGAACTGCTCACGCTGGGCCAACAGAGAGAAAGAAGAAGAAAACAAAGAGGCGCTGGGGGTGGCCTCACCCATGGGCCTTGGCCCGTCGACAGGCCGGCCTGGAGGATATTGGCTGGGCCAGCTCGCGGAAAGTGGCCCAGGCGCCGGGCGCTGCTGGACCGGGCTGAAGCCAGACCATGCGCGTGCGAGGGAGGCAGCCCAGCAGGCGCGCTCGTCCTCCTCTGCTCGAAGCAGAGACAGGTTCAGGGCGCGGCGGTTGCCGGCGATGAGAACGACGACATGGTGGGAAGCGGCTCCGGCGATGTCAGGGACTGGCGGGGGCGGGAGGATCTGGATGGCAGCTTGCCGGATCCGGCGAATCCGGGCGATGACGGAAGCTGGGCGGTAGCGAGAAGCTCCAGGCAGCGGCGCTGTCCATGGTCAGAAGAGAGCTGTAAGAGAAGGAGGAAGGGAAAATAGAGGATAGGAGGAGTGGGGTGGCCGGGGATGCGACCTGGGCGACGTTTCGCAGCAAGGGTCGCCGGCGGTGAGGTGGGCTCCGGTGGTCGGCGGTTCTTGCGGGAGCTCGAGCGGCGGGCTCCCTGTCGATCCAGATCGGATCAAGGAGGTGCAAGGAGGAGCGAACCGGCGATGACTTGGGCTCGGGCGGGCTTCCCAGGGCCCAATCCGGGTCCTGGCGGGCCACGACGGCACAGGGAGACAGGGAAATGCGAGGAGTGGCCACGGGCGGCTGCGGGCGGTGGCTGAGCCAATCTGGGCGCGCCAAGTGGCGAGTGTGAGGTGGAGGGCACCAGAAAATGAGGAGGAGGTGGTCGGATCTGGTTAGTCAACGCGGGTTTCAAGGTTGATGCGGCGGCTGGAGGTTTGGGGAGGGGCTAGGCTAGGTTTGGACCCGATTTCAAAGGGGAAGGGGTCTATTTATAGTAGGTGGGCTAGTATTAGGGTTTGGAGAGGGGTTTGCTCCGTTTTGGACCCTCTGATCGCGGTCGTGCGGTCCGAAGCGGAGGGGGAACTAGGTGGTCTGAGAGCAGAGAAGAGAAGAAGAGGCCCGACGGTAGTCCCGGATACCGAAAAGCCCGACGATAGACCGGCTATACTGCCGCTATAGTTTAATGGTTGGGCTATCAAACGAACTCCGAATGCGATGAAACTTGACAGGCGGTCTATCTACACTATAATAAGACCAAACGCCAACTTTCATCCCATTTCGAGAACATTTTACGGCCACTTATAAAATACTATTTCGGACATGCCGCGGGCGCGTGCGAGTGTGTCTGAGCTTAGAACGGACAACGGACGGAACGAGGAAACCGGGACGGATGCAAGTTTTGAAAAACATGATGATGCAATTCACATGATGACATGACAAGATGCAACACGCAAGCGAATGACATGGCAACGACGGCGACTAGCTGGAAGACACCTGAAACATCGGTCTCGGGGCGTCACAGCCGGCCTGTGCAGTGTCCTTGTTTCCCCTTCTGTGCAAAGGGAGCAAGCACAGGCCAAGGCATCGGGCAGAGGTTACCATTCCGGTGCAATGATACCAAGACCAGCAGAGCGGCAGGATGGAGGTCACCGTGGAGCCCAAGACGGCGTCATCACCAGTGCTTTTGGCAGCCGAAGACCACCTTTGGTCAGGATAACTTGTACTAGATGTTCCCCTTCAAAATGGCCAATTGTTGGCGCCATTCCCGCTCATTTTTTGGTAAGAGGACCAGGGCCTCTATAAATAGGACTAGCCCCCGAAAGGAAGGGAGGGGAGAAAAAAGAAGAAGAGAGAGGTCCAGAGAGAAAGAAAGAGAGAAAGGTCCGGACCAAGTAGAACACACTGCACCAGCTCAAGAACACCTCTCGCGAGGCTGTTCTTCCCCTGTATTGTTCATCATCAGCCCCTGAGGCAATCCACTACACCACACACTGGAGTAGGGTATTACACCACATCGGTGGCCCGAACCAGTATAAACCTCGTGTCCCTTGTGTGTTCTTCTTTCCAGCCTAGATTTCTTGCGAGCCATAGAAGCGCGGGTCTGTAGGGGAAAGATCTCCGTGCGCACCCCAGAGTTCGAACCTTAAGGGTCTGCCGAAACCCGAAATCCAACAAAATGAATATAAAACATCCAAGATTGATAACATAACAGCACGGAACAATCAAATATTATAGATATGTTGGAGACGTATCAGCATCCCCAAGCTTAATTCCTACTCGTCCTTGAGTAGGTAAATGATAAAAACAGAATTTTTGATGTGGAATGCTTCCTAACATGTTAATCACATATTCATTTCTTTTGTAGCATGGACATTTGGACTTTTAGATGGTTCAAAGCAATAGTCTAGTTTTGACATGAAGACTTCAATACTCAAGCATATCAACAAGCAACCATGTCCTTCAAAATATCAACACTAAAGAAAGTTATACCTAGCCCATCATGCTCAATCCTTGATCCACTCACGAAACACACTCAAATATTAGCTACATCCAATGCTCAAGTATGATCATAGTGCTCCCTAGTTGGTGCTTTATAAGAGAAGATGGAGACTCAAAATTAAAATAAAAATGCATAAAAGTAAATAGATAGGCCCTTCGCAGAAGGAAGCAGAGATTTGTAGAGGTGCCAGAGCTCAAAGCTTAAATTGAGAGATAATTTTTTTGAGAGGCATACTCATCCCGACAACGAAAACAACCGAGTAATTCCCAACACTTTCCATGATAGATATATCATAGGAAGTTCCCAAACATAAAATAAACTTTATTCCTTTTTCCACCATACTTTCACACTCCACGGCTAGTCGTATCCACGGGTACCGACCATACCAACACTTTCCAAGGAATTTATTATTTGACAACATAAAGTAAATTTATTTTTCATTTCGGGACTGGGCATCCCTATTACCGTCGTACTCTCGTGCAATGACAAGTGAATAAACACTCATCTTGAGAATAACACATCTAGCATGGAAAATATTGGCCACCCTCTACCGCTTCATGAGCGGTACGAGCACACAAAAAGGAAATTCATGTAGAAAATTAGAGATGGCACATACAAATTTACTTAGAACGACACGAAAATACTACATATAGGTAGGTATGGTGGACTCATATGGCAAAACTGGTTTTAAGGATTTTGGATGCACAAGTAGTATTTTTACTTAGTACAAATGAAGGCTAGCAAATAGATTGAGAAGCATCCAACCAAGAAACGAAAATTCACATAAACGAGCATTAAGCATAACTAACACTTAATAATGCACCACAAGTAGGATGTAATTTCATTGCATAGTTATTGACTTTCGTTCTTGCATAGGGTATCACAAACCTTAACACCAATATTCTTACTAAAGAATAATTACTCACCAACATGACTTACATATTACTATCATCATATCTCAAAACTATTACAAGGAATCAAGTTTATTTTGTCCAATTATCTTCATGAAAGTTTTTATTATATCCCTATTGAATATCTATTGCTTTGGGACTAATTTCATATATTGTAATTGCTTTTTGACAAGCTCAAACAAATTTAAATGAAGAACATGAGAATAAAAATTTTCATCTCTCAAAATAATATAACTAAAGCATGAGAGAATTTCTTCAAGAATTTACTAACTCTCAAATAAATCTAAGTGAAGCATGAGACTATTTCTTCAAAAATATTAAAGCGCACCATGCTCAAAAAGATATAAGTGAAGCACTAGAGCAATTCCATAGCTCAAAAAAATTACATAGAGCAATTCTAGCAAATCATAGCATAATTTTGACTCTCTCTCCAATCAGTGTGTTCAGCAAGGATAGATGAGACAAACTAAAAATCAAAACAAGCAAAGACTCATATAATACAAGACTCTCCAAGCAAAACTCATGATATGTGACGAATAAAAATATAGCTCCAAGTAAAATTACCAATGGTCGTTAGAAGAAAGAGGGGATGCCTTCCGGGCATCCCCAAGCTTAGTTGCTTGGTTCTCCTTGAATATTAACTTGGGGTGCCATGGGCATCCCCAAGCTTAGGCTCTTTTCACTCATTATTCCTTCATCCATTGTCATCTCACCCAAAACTTGAAAACTTCAATCACACAAAACTTAACAAAACCTTCGTGAGATACGCTAGTATAATAAAGAAAATCACTACTCTAAGTACTATTTCAAACCCATTAATATTTTATTATTGCATTATATCTACTTTATTCCAACTTTTCCATGGCTTATACCCTCCAATACAATCCATAGATTCATCAAAATAAGCACACAATGCAACAAAAACAGAATGTGTCAAAAGCAGAATAGTCTGTAGTAATCTGGACTTTGTCCATACTTCTGTAACTTCAAAAATTTAGAAAAAATAGGACAACATAGGAAATTTGTATATCAATCTCATGTAAAAAAACTCAGAATTTGAGCACGCTTCTATGATTTTTAACAATTCTCCTACTGGGCTTAAAAGTTTGTATTTTTTAGCGAGATCAAATCAACTATCACCAAACATGATCCCAAAGGCTTTACTTGGCACAAACACTAATTAAACCATAAAAACACAATAATAATAGTAGCATAATTGTGCAAACACTCAAGAACAGAAAGAAAAAGGAAAAACAATAATTTTATTCATTGGGTTGCCTCCCAACAAGCGCTATCGTTTTATGCCCCTAGCCAAGCATAAAACATAGATTCAAGTATTTTCATCTTTAGTTTTCGCCCCATAGGATGCTCTTGTTCTAGGGAAGTTTTCCATACCCTTTCTTAGTGGAAATTGAAATTTAATATTCCCTTCTTTCATATCAATCACGACACCTATAGTTTGTAAAAATGGTCTACCAAGTATAATGGGACAAGACGGATTGCAATGAATATTAAGAACAATAAAATCTATGGGCACATAATTCCTATTTGCAAGAATAAGAACATCATTAATTCTTCCCAAAGGTTTTTTTAATAGTAGAATCCGCCAAGTGCAAATTAAGAGAACATTCTTCAATATCTATAAGACCAAGCACATCACAAAGAGATTTCATAATTGTGGAAACACTAACACCCAAATCACATAAAGCAAAGCAATCATAATTTTTAATCTTGACTTTACTAGTAGGTTCCCATTCCTCATGCAATTTTCTTGGAATTGAAATATCTAATTCCAACTTTCTTCTGAAGCTTTCATCATGGCATCCACAATATGTTTAGTAAAAGCTTTATTTTGTTCGTAAGCATGGGGTGAATTTATCATGGATTGCAACAAAGGAATACATTCAATCAAAGAGCAACTATCATAATTAGAGTCTCTATAATCCAAAAGAGTGGTCAGATCACTAGTTAAAGTTTTGACCTCTCCAAACCCACTTTTATCAATTTTTCCATCAAGATTTTCACCCTCTGAATCATCGGGATGCCTTCAAGCTAAAGTTGAATCTTCTCTGGTCCCTTTATCATCAATTTTAATATTACTAAATAAGGAATCAATAGAAGAAACATCAATCATTTTAAGATCTTCATCATTTTTATGAAAGCAATCAGTAGAAAATGATGTTTCTAAAAATTCTCTTTTAGCTCTAAGCATAGCGGTTCTTTTGTTACTTTCATCATAAAACATATAAAGATTTAATTGATTCATTGATATCAACCTTGGGTGGAAAAAATTTAATCTTGAGATTTTCTACATCAATGGAAATTCTATCAATGCTTCTAGACAGATCATCAATCTTATTCAATTTTTCTTCTATCATAGTGTTGAAAACTTTTTGACCATTGATAAATTCTTTAATATTACTCTCAAGATCAAAGGGGTTCCTATTATTATTGTAAGAAGAATTACCATAGGAATTTCCATAGTTATTAGAGGAATTTCCAGGAAAAGGCCTAGGATTAAAATTACCTCTATAAGCATTGTTATTAAAATTGTTTCGCGAAACAAAATTCACATCTATGGGATCACTATTTTGCTCAATCAAAGTAGACAAAGGCACATAATTAAGATCAATAGGAGTACTTTTACTAGCAACTAATTTCATAAGAGCGTCAACTTTTTCACTCAAAGTACTAATTTCTTCAATTGAATTAACTTTTTTACTAGTAGGTGCTCTTTCGATATGCCATTTTGAATAATTTTCAATAATATTATCAAGCAATTTAGTAGCTTCTCCCAATGTAATCTCCATAAAAGTACCACCCGTGGCAGAATCTAAAAGATTTCTAGAAACAAAATTCAATCCTGCAATGAGTAGAACAATTTCTTAGCGTCAATTTCATTCTTTCCCAAGATAGCGCAACATGTTCGTGCTCGGTTGCTTAAACTTCATGATTTGAGTTCTAAGGGAAATAATTTTCGCGAGTAGAAAATATTTAGTAATAAAAGCATCTTTGCACTTATCCCAAGAATCGATACTATTGCGAGGCAAAGAAGAAAACAAAAATTTTGCATGATCCCTCAAAGAGAAAGGAAACAATTTTAACTTCACAATATCATTGTCCACATCCTTTTTATTTTGCATATCACACAATTCTACGAATGTGTTTAGATGGGACGCGGCATCCTCAATTGGAGTACCAGAAAATTGCTCTTTTACAAAAAAGATTCAACAAAGCAGCATTAATATCACAAGATTCTACACTAGTGGCGGGAGGAGCAATCAGAGTGCTAATAAAATCATTATTATTGGTATTGGAAAAATCACACAATCTGGTATTTTCTTGAGACATCGTGACTACGTAAACAAGCTTGCAAGCAAAAAGATAGATCTGACGAGAAAAAGGTGAACGAAAAAGAAGGTGAATAAAAAGGCAAACTTTTGAGACGTGGGGGAGATGAAAATGAGAGGAAAATGCCAAATAATGTAAATTGTCAGGAGATGAGATTTGTGATTAGGAACCTGATATATTTTGATGATGTCTCCCCGGTAACGGTGCTAGAAATTCCTTTTGATGCGGCTTGAAATTGCGTCGGTATTTCCCTTAAGAGGAAGGGATGGTGCAGTACAACTACGGTAGGTATTTCCCTCGGTTGTGAGACCAAGTTATCAATCCAGTAGGAGAACCAAGCAACACTATGTGAACGGTACCTGCACACAAAGAACAAATACTTGTAACCCGACGCGTAAGAGGGGTTGTCAATCCCTCCACGATAAAAAGATAGATTGATTTATGGTAGTTTGGATAAATATATCTGAATAAAACATGAAATAAAATAAGTAAAGAAAAAGTGCAGCAAGGTAATTTTGGGTTTTTGGAAATATAGATCTGAAAACAAATATGGAAAAAGATAGATCAAAAAGCAAATGTGATAAAGATAGACCCGTGGGCCATTGATTTCACTAGTGGCTTCTATCGAGAAAATAGCAAACGGTGGGTAGACAAATTACTGTTGGGCAATTGATAGAAGAACAAATAATTATGAAGATATCCAAGGCAATGATCATGAATATAGGCATCACGTCCAAGATTAGTAGACCGAAACGATTCTTGATCTACTACTATTACTCCACACATCGACCGCTATCCAGCATGCATCTAGTGTATTAAGTTCATGGAGAACAATGACATGATGTAGACAAGATCTATTCATGTAGGAATGGACCCCATCTTTTTACCTTTAATAGCAACGACACATGAGTGCTTCGCTACCCCTTCTGTGACTGGGTGAGAACACCGCAAGATCGAACCCATCACAAAGCACCTCTTCCCATTGCAAGAGAAATCAATCTAGTTGTCCTAACTAAACCAAAGGTTCAGAGAAGAAATACAAGGCTATAAATAATGATGCATATAAGAGATCAAAGAAGACTCAAATAATATTCATGGATATAGATCTGATCATAAACTCGAACTTCATCGCATCCCAACAAACACACCGCAAAAAGTCATTACATCAAATAGATCTCCAAAAGACCATTGTATTGAGAATCAAAAAGAGAGAAGAATCCATCTAGCTACTGTCTACGGGCCCATAGGTCTATGGTTAACTACTCACACATCATCGGAGAAGCACCAATGAGGATGATGAACACCTCCGTGATCGTGTTCCCCTCGAGTGGACGGCGGCTGGAATTGTGTTTCGTCGACTCCCCTAGGATTTCTGGAATATTTGGGTATTTATAGAGCCGAGAGGTGGTGGATGAGACCCCCGTGGGCCCCACAACCCATCAGGGTGCGCCAAGGGCCTCTGGAGCGCCCTGGTGTCTTGTGGGCCCCATAGACCTCCCCCAGGTGCTTCCTTGGCTCCCAAGTTGTCTTCTGGTCCATAAAATATCTCCAAAAAGTTTCATTGCATTTGGACTCCTTTTGGTAGGGATATTCTACATAGTAAAATACTAGCGAAAACAACAACTGGCACTGGGCACTATGTCAATAGGTTAGTCCCAAAAAATGATATAAACTTTCTACAAAATGAATATAAAACATCCAAGATTGATAACATAATAGCATGGAACGATCAAAAATTATAGACGTTGGAGACGTATCAGGTTGTTACTTCATTACCTTGATCTAAGAATAATTAAGCACATGTTAAGTCATTTTGGCACCAATATTTGAAATTCTCGTCACCTCGTTTTGCACCTAATGTAAACTACCGATCATCATTACGCAGTAGATCTTAACATGTCAACAACGGAGTGGGACAAGCATACGGACCGGATGAAGAAGAAGAACATGTATCGACGGGAGAAGCTTATCAGTTACTAGCTTGGTATTGCTGTCCTATGACAGATTACCCATCTTTATCAGATCTACGAGCATGTGGTCCTTCACTTAGATGTGCACACCATGAAAAACTGAATGAATGTGGCAGTATAGTGAACAAAAATACGCAAATCCAGTCAGTAGTAAAGATGTACAGGTCAATGTTATAGGAAATTCTTCATCTATGGTTATAATATGTCTACTTTCTATGTAATGTGTCACGGGATGTAAATTGCGCACTACAATAAAATGTATTTAAGTACATTATGGCAGGAATATTATCGTCATCAACTAGACTCGGTGACTATAGGTCTACATGTGCTGCTTCAAGAATTCAAATAGCTCATGTCTCTGAATGCATATGCATTGCCCATCTCAAGCAAATCAGAGAGAAAGCGGGTTCACCTGGAGAGTGGGCCAACTCTGTTGTGTAAACACTTCCTTACTTTTGACCTTTGTTCACCCATGTAACTGTATATTGCGGTAGATGCATCTATAGCTTCTGGAATTCTCCCATATGATGTAACCTACATGCATTTTTCTGTAGGGAAAGTTAGGACGCTCAAATGGGGGCCTTACTGTAGGTCATTTGCCCGAGAAACAACAATCTGAACCAGTCATCAATCCATTGGCAGTGCATCAGGAAGAACCAGTAGCAGTCGAGCATGGCGTGACAAACCAGCATGACGAACTAGATGCTATGAAGAAGGACCTAGCATGGCAGCAGCTAGAACTTCAAGCTGTCAAGAAGTCCCTAGCAGAGTAGCAACAAGAACGTGAAGCTATGAAGCGTCTCCTGCCAGATGCAGAGCGTCAACTTGAATCTGTCAACAATACCATTCTAGAGAAGCAAAAGGTACTTGAAAATGTCAAGAATGCCCTGCCAGAGCAATATGATGACATTGAGGACATGAAATTGGGGGTGTTTGACCAGTACATATGTATTCTATCTATCAACAATGACTTCCAAGAGCAGCAGGAAAAACTTGCAATCGTCAAGAATGCGAACGAAAAGAAAACTACGGTTAACGAAAAGCGACGTGATGAACTTGATACCCTAGTTAGGTACATCGTCAGGGTAATGGTGCCAGGATGCCGTGAAACTGAGTCATGTGTCTAATTTTATACTGTGGTTTTTTACCATGGCTGGTTATTGTAATGTCGAGAGAGTCTATTTAACAATTGTCAAGTTTGCGGTTTAATAAAAGCAGTGACATCTCAATTTGCATTAAAATTCAAATTTTGCACAAATTCATATTAAAATTGTCAAATATGCCCACCAATTTTTCCAATATGAAACAAAATGATTGCGCATACAAACTATAACGGTTATGGATGCCGTCACCAGCGTATGGTCCCACATGTAAGAAACCATGTCACCCACCTATGGGCCCACCTGCCAGCATCCACGTCAGCGCAACAGTGGGCCCACATGTCAGAACTGTTGACTGGTTAGACGACACATCATCACCGAAAAATGATGCCTAGTCCCACTTGTAAGCAGCCACGTCAGCATCTTTCTAGGCCCATATGTCAGTAGCTTTGACTGGTCAAAACTGACACCCACTTACTACTGACGGGACCGTCAATGATATAACCCACGGTGGACCCACATGGATGAAGCCATGTCAGCAACTGTTGGCCCACCTGTCTGAATATTCGACCGGTCAAGCCCTCGACTGATCATCAGTGACGGGATTATCGTCGCCAAAAAGATTTTAGGGGATAGGTTGGGCCATCATAGGTGACATTCTGGGCCATAACTGAAAATGGCCATCGGTAACATTATTCGGTTCGTCACCTAAAATGTGATCTTGTGTGATGTCAAAAGTGGTACCGTCAAAATTTTATTTCCTATGATGGCGCTTTCGATGACGGTGGGCATGACAACGGGAAAACATCACCAGTGTATTTTCCATGAGAAAAACGGGTTATACATGACACAAGTGAAGCGTTGCAAAATAGAGCAAAGTTTGTAGTGCATGCCTCAACGGCAGAAAGAGGGCATTAGTCATGTGTCGCATCCACCCGAGCAATGATCTTGCGGGGGAGCAACAGTTGCAGGGAGATATCACCAATGGTCCCATAATTCCAGCTTTGCAAGCGTCGTGAAGTAGCCTTCAGCTATAGGAAGATACGGTATAAGAGCATCTCCAGTCGTGCCCCTACAGGCCCCCAGGGCGCCTTTTTCGTGTCAGCGCCGAAAACCCCCCCAGCAACGGCCCCAAGACGCCGAAATCCACCAGCTCGGCCCGTTTTTGGGCCCGGCGATCGCAGGCCGAACCCAGTGCGGAAGGGGAAAACACGCCTATGCCATACTGTCAGGCAAAAAGTCAAGGCAATCATCCAGATTCGCCCCCACCCCCGTGCGCTCGGCCACCACACTGCCGATCCCGGCGCCGCCCACCGTCCCAGCACCCCTAGATAGGCCATTTCCCGCCGAAAAAGAGAGAAGGTTTCGCCGCGACAGCCTCTCCACCACCATCCGGGTGTGTTTTCTGGCGCTCCGGTCGCGCAGGGCTGTATACCGGCGGCTGTGCGCCCACCACACCCACTAGGTGTTCGGCGCTGCCCGATGATGGACTCGGACGATGAGGAGACGCTCGCCGCACTGCTGGAGGAGGAAGCCGATGCTGACTTCTAGGAAGAGGAACATCTCATGGTCCTCGCCACCCTCGCCGGCTTGCTCGCGAGCAATGGCAAGCCGTGACGAGGTGGCTCGGTGTCGGGGCAGCTGAAAGCAAAGAACTGACATCGTCTGGAAGGCTATTGCATGATCTACTCCGACTACTTCGCCGACGCTCCACTGCACGGCAACAAAGTATTTCGACGCCGTTATCGGATGAGCCAAAAGCTTTTCCTCAGGACTGTGAATTCCATCCGGAAGTTCGACATCTACCTCAAGTGCAAGAAGGATTGCACTGGCAAACTTGGATACACATCGATCCAGAAGTGCACGACAGCTATGAGGATGCTTGCATACGGAGCTCCCGGTGATTTACTCGATGACTATGGGCGCATGGCCGAGTCCACGACCATTGAGTGTTTCTACAAGTTCTGTTGGGTAGTGGTGGCAGTGTTTGGACCGCAATACTTGCGATCACCCAATGTTGAAGACACTGCTCGGATCCTAGCATAGAATGCAACAAGAGGATTTCCTGGGATGCTTGGAAGCATCGACTTCATGCATTGGAAATGGAAGAACTGTCCATTTGCGTGGCAGGGGATGTGCAAAGGCACCAAAGGCGCTTGTAGTGTGGTACTCGAGGCAGTGCCTATATAGGACATCTAGATTTGGCACCCCTTTGGTATGCTAGGAACTTGACATCACGTGTTGCAGTGCTCACCTGTCTTTTCCAAGCTTGTTGAAGGTCATTCTTCGTCGGTGAAATTCGAGGTCAATGGGCGGCACTACAACAATGGGTACTACCTAGCTGATGGCATCTATCCGAGATGGTCTACATTTGTGAAGACTATCTCAAACGTTGTGCCAGGAGGCAAGAAGTCCCACTTTGTGAAGGTTCAAGAGGCTTGCAGGAAGGATGTCGAGCGGGCATTTGGTGTGCTCCAATCTCGATTTGTTGTTGTCTGGTACCCTTCTCAGACCTGGTCGAAAGACCAAATGTGGGAGATCATGACTTGTTGTGTCATCTTGCACAACATGATCATTGAGAGCGAGCAGGAAGAGCCAGTGTTTGACACTAAACCATATTACAGGCAGGGTCCTCTTGCGCAAGTTGATCACCAGCTACCGGCAACCTGGACTGCCTTCCTCAATATGCGTCGGGAGATCCGAGACCCACAGGGGCATCAACAACTGCAGCCGGATCTGGTAGAGCACCTATGGAGGCTCAAGGGAAACACATAGCTCGACGTGTGATGAAATATGAGTTTTTATTGTTGAACTATATAATTTGTATTGAACTATTTGTTGTTGAATTATTTGTTGAACTATTTTATTTCTATTGAATTTTTGTGATGAACTATGTGATAAAAAATTACTTTTGTTGTATTTGCATCGAACCACGACAAATATAGGCCGCTTTGTGCCAATATCAGGCCGATTTGTCCCCACAAATGGGCCGAAAAGCGGCAAATTTGCATCAAGAATGGTCCGATATTGGCGCCTGGGGGCGACCTGAGGGCGGCGATTGGGAATCGCCCCCAGAGCCAATTTTAGCATCGGCTCGCCCCTAGGCGGCGATTTTTATGCCTCCTGGAGGGCCAACGGCTGGAGATGCTCTAAGGGGTCAGGTTCGTGGTCCACCGAGAGCGAGGCATCTGAGACAGATTAATCAAATCCCGAGTGTGGCTACGCCTGGTCCTTGCGAAGGTTAAAACAGCACCAACTTGACAAACTATCATTGTGGTTTTGATGCGTAGGTAAGAATGGTTCTTGCTAAGCCCGTAGTAGCCACGTAAAACTTGCAACAACAATGTAGAGGACGTCTAACTTGTTTTTGCAGGGCACAGTGTGATGTGATATGGTCAAGACATGATGCTAAATTTTATTGTATGAGATGATCATGTTTTGTAACCGAGTTATCGGCAACTGGCAGGAGCCATATGGTTGTCGCTTTATTGTATGCAATGCAATCGCCTTGTAATGCTTTACTTTATCACTAAGCGGTAGCGATAGTCGTGGAAGCATAAGATTGGCGAGACGACAACGATGCTACGATGGAGCTCAAGGTGTCGCGCCGGTGATGATGGTGATCATGACAATGCTTCGGAGATGGAGATCACAAGCACAAGATGATGATGGCCATATCATATCACTTATATTGATTGCATGTGATGTTTATCTTTTATGCATCTTATCTTGCTTTGATTGACGGTGGCATTATAAGATGATCTCTCACTAAATTTCCAGATAAAAAGTGTTCTCACTGAGTATGCACCGTTGCCAAAGTTCGTCGTGCCCAGACACCACATGATGATCGGGTGTGATAAGCTCTACGTCCATTTACAATAGGTGCAAGCTAGTTTTGCACACACAGAATACTCAGGTTAAACTTGACGAGCCTAGCATATGCAGATATGGCCTCGGAACACTAAGACCGAAAGGTCGTGCGTGAATCATATAGTAGATATGATCAACATAGTGATGTTCACCATTGAAAACTACTCCATTTCACGTGATGATCGGTTATGGTTTAGTTGATTTGGATCACGTGATCACTTAAAAGATTAGAGGGATGTCTTTCTAAGTGGGAGTTATTAAGTAATATGATTAATTGAACATAAATTAATCATGAACTTAGTACCTGATAGTATCTTGCTTGTCTATGTTTGATTGTAGATAGATGGCTCGTGCTGTTGTTCCGTTGAATTTTAATGTGTTCCTTGAGAAAGCAAAGTTGAAAGATGATGGTAGCAATTACACGGACTGGGTCCGTAACTTGAGGATTATCCTCATTGCTGCTCAGAAGAATTACGTCCTGGAAGCACTGAGTGCCAGGCCTGATGCTGATGCAACTGCAGACGTTAAGAACGCCTGGTAGAGCAAAGCTGATGACTACTCGATAGTTCAATGTGCCATGCTTTATGGCTTAGAACCGGGACTTCAACGACGTTTTGAACGTCATGGAGCATATGAGATGTTCCAGGAGTTGAAGTTAATATTTCAAGAAAATGCCCGGATTGAGAGATATGAAGTCTCCAATAAGTTCTATAGCTGCAAGATGGTGGAGAATAGTTCTCTCAATGAACATATACTCAGAATGTCTGGGTACCATAATCACTTAACTCAGCTGGGAGTTAATCTTCCGGTTGATAGTGTCATTGACAGAGTTCTACAATCACTGCCACCAAGCTACAAGAGCTTCGTGATGCACTATAATTTTCAAGGGATGGATAAGACAATTCCCGAGCTCTTCGCAATGCTAAAGGTTGCGAAGGTAGAAATCAAGAAGGAGCATCAAGTGTTGATGGTCAGTAAGACCACCAGTTTCAAGAAGGGCAAAGGGAAGAAGAAGGGAATCTTCAAGAAGAACAGCAAGCAAGTTGCTGCTCAGGAGAAGAAACCCAAGTCTGGACCTAAGCCTGAGACTGAGTGCTTCTACTGCAAGCAGAATGGTCACTGGAAGTGGAACTGCCCCAAGTATTTGGCGGATAAGAAGGATGGCAAGGTGAACAAAGGTATATGTGATATACATGTTATTGATGTGTACCTTACTAGAGCTCGCAGTAGCACCTGGGTATTTGATACTAGTTCTGTTGCTAATATTTGCAACTCGAAACAGAGACTACGGATTAAGCGAACACTGGCAAAAGGACGAGGTGACGATGCGCGTGGGAAATGGTTCCAAAGTCGATGTGATCGCGGTCGGCACGCTACCTCTACATCTACCTTCGGGATTAGTATTAGACCTAAATAATTGTTATTTGGTGCTAGCATTGAGCATGAACATTATATCTGGATCTTGTTTGATGTGAGACGGTTATTCATTTATATCAGAGAATAATGGTTGTTCTATTTATATGAGTAATATCTTTTATGGTCATGCACCCTTGAAGAGTGGTCTATTTTTGATGAATCTCGATAGTAGTGATACACATATTCATAATGTTGAAGCCAAAAGATGCACAGTTGATAATGATAGTGCAACTTATTTGTGGCACAACCGTTTAGGTCATATCGGTGTAAAGCGCATGAAGAAACTCCATACTGATGGACTTTTGGAACCACTTGTTATGAATCACTTTGTACTTGTGAACTGTGCCTCATGGGCAAGATGACTAAAACGTCGTTCTCCGGAACTATGGAGAGAGCAACAGATTTTTTGGAAATCATACATACAGATGTATGTGGTCCGATGAATGTTGAGGCTCGTGGCGGATATCATTATTTTCTCACCTTCACAGATGATTTAAGTAGATATGGGTATATCTACTTGATGAAACATAAGTCTGAAACATTTGAAAAGTTCAAAGAATTTCAGAGTGAAGTTGAAAATCATCGTAACAAGAAAATAAATTTTCTATGATCTGATCGTGGAGGAGAATATTTGAGTTACGAGTTTGGTCTGCATTTGAAACAATGCGGAATAGTTTCGCAACTCACGCCACCCGGAACACCACAACCTAATGGTGTGTCCGAACGTCGTAATTGTACTTTACTAGATATGGTATGATCTATGATGTCTCTTACAGATTTACCGCTATCATTTTGGGGTTAAGCTTTAGAGACGGCCACATTCACGTTAAATAGGGCACCATCGAAATCCGCTGATACGACGCCTTATGAATTGTGGTTTGGCAAGAAACCAAAGTTGTCGTTTCTGAAAGTTTTGGGCTACGATGCTTATGTGAAAAAGCTTCAACCTGATAAGCTAGAACCCAAATCGGAGAAATATGTCTTCATAGGATACCCAAAGGAGACTGTTGGGTACACCTTCTATCACAGATCTGAAGGCAAGACATTCGTTCCTAAGAATGGATCCTTTCTAGAGAAGGAGTTTCTCTCGAAAGAAGTGAGTGGGAGGAAAGTGGAACTTGATGAGGTAACTATACCTACTCCTCTATTGGAAAGTAGTTCATCACAGAAACCGGTTTCTGTGACACCTACATCAATTAGTGAGGAAGTTAATGATGATGATCATGGAACATCAGATCAAGTTACTACTGAACCTCGTAGATCAACCAGAGTAAGATCCGCACCAGAGTGGTATGGTAATCCTATTCTGGAAGTCATGCTACTAGATCATGATGAACCTACGAACTATGCAGAAGCGATGGTGAGCCCAGATTCCGCAAAATGGCTTGAGGCCATGAAATCTGAGAGGGGATCCATGTATGAGAACAAAGTATGGAGTTTGGTTGACTTGCTCGTTGATCGGCAAGCAATTGAGAATAAATGGATCTTCAAGAAGAAGACTGACGCTGACGGTAATGTTACTGTCTATAAAGCTCGACTTGTTGCAAAAGGTTTTCGACAAGTTCAAGGGATTGACTACGATGAGACCTTCTCACCCGTAGCGATGCTTAAGTGTGTCCAAATCATGTTAGCAATTGCCGCATTTTATGATTATGAAATTTGGCAAATGGATGTCAACACTGCATTCCTGAATGGATTTCTAGAAGAAGAGTTGTATATGATGCAACCAGAAGGTTTTGTCGATCCAAAGGGAGCTGACAAAGTGTGAAAGCTCCAGCGATCCATTTATGGACTGGTGCAAGCCTCTCGGAGTTGGAATAAACGCTTTGATAGTGTGATCAAAGCATTTGGTTTTATACAGACTTGTGGAGAAGCCTGTATTTACAAGAAAGTGAGTGGGACCTCTATAGCATTTCTGATATTATATGTGGATGACATATTGCTGATTGGAAATGATATATAATTTTTGGATAGCATAAAGGGATACTTGAATAAGAGTTTTTCAATGAAAGACCTCGGTGAAGCTGCTTACATATTGGGCATCAAGATCTATAGAGATAGATCAAGACGCTTAATTGGACTTTCACAAAGCACACACCTTGATAAAGTTTTGAAGAAGTTCAAAATGGATGAAGCAAAGGAAGGGTTCTTGCCTATGTTACAAGGTGTGAAGTTGAGTAAGACTCAATGCCCGACCACTGCAGAAGATAGAGAGAAAATGAAACATGTTCCCTATGCTTCAGCCATAGGCTCTATCATGTATGCAATGTTGTGTACCAGACCTGATGTGTGCCTTGCTATAAGTCTAGCAGGGAGGTACCAAAGTAATCCAGGAGTGGATCACTGGACAGCGGTCAAGAACATCCTAAAATACCTGAAAAGGACTAAGGATATGTTTCTCGTATATGGAGGTGACAAAGAGCTCATCCTAAACAGTTACGTTGATGCAAGCTTTGACACTGATCCGGACGATTCTAAATCGCAAACTGGACACGTGTTTACATTGAGCGGTGGAGCTGTTAGTTGGTGCAGTTCTAAACAAAGCGTTGTGGCGGGATCTACATGTGAAGCGGAGTACATAGCTGCTTCAGAAGCAGCAAATGAAGGAGTCTGGATGAAGGAGTTCATATCCGATCTAGGTATCATACCTACTGCATCGGGTCCAATGAAAATCTTTTGTTACAATACTGGTGCAATTGCCTTGGCGAAGGAATCCAGATTTCACAAGAGAACCAAACACATCAAGAGACGCTTAAATTCCATCCGGGATTTAGTCCAGGTGGGAGACATAGAAATTTGCAAGATACATACAGATCTGAATGTTGCAGACCCGTTGACTAAGCCTCTTCCACGAGCAAAACATGATCAGCACCAAGGCTCCATGGGTGTTAGAATCATTACTGTGTAATCTAGATTATTGACTCTAGTGCAAGTGGGAGACTGAAGGAAATATGCCCTAGAGGCAATAATAAAGTTATTATTTATTTCCTTATATCATGATAAATGTTTATTATTCATGCTAGAATTGTATTAACCGGAAACATAATACATGTGTGAATACATAGACAAACAGATTGTCACTACTATGCCTCTACTTGACTAGCCCGTTGATCAAAGATGGTTATGTTTCCTGACCATAGACATGAGTTGTCATTTGATTAACGAGGTCACATCATTAGAAGAATGATGTGATTGACATGACCCATTCCGTTAGCTTAGCACCCGATCGTTTAGTATGTTGCTATTGCTTTCTTCATGACTTATACATGTTCCTATGACTATGAGATTATGCAACTCCCGTTTACCGAAGGAACACTTTGTGTGCTACCAAACGTCACAACGTAACTGGGTGATTATAAAGGTGCTCTATAGGTGTCTCCAAAGGTACTTGTTGGGTTGGCGTATTTCGAGATTAGGATTTGTCACTCCAATTGTCGGAGAGGTATCTTTGGGCCCTCTCGGTAATGCACATCACTTGAGCCTTGCAAGCATAGCAACTAATGAGTTAGTTGCGGGATGATGTACTATGGAACGAGTAAAGAGACTTGCCGGTAACGAGATTGAACTAGGTATTGAGATACCGACGATCGAATCTCGGGCAAGTAACATACCGATGACAAAGGGAACAACGCATGTTGTTGTGCGGTTTGACCGATAAAGATCTTCGTAGAATATGTAGGAGCCAATATGAGCATCCAGGTTCCGCTATTGGTTATTGACCGGAGACGTGTCTCGGTCATGTCTACATAGTTCTCGAGCCTGTAGGGTCTGCACGCTTAATGTTACAATGACAGTTATATTATGAGTTTATATGTTTTGATGTACCGAAGATTGTTCGGAGTCCCGGATGTGATCAAGGACATGACGTGGAGTCTCGAAATGTTCGAGACATGAAGATTGATATATTGGAAGCCTATGTTTGGATATCGGAAGTGTTCCGGGTGAAATCGGGATTTTACCGGAGTACTGGGAGGTTACCGGAACCCCCCGGGGGCTTAATGGGCCTACATGGGCCTTAGTGGAAATAGAGGGAAGCAAGGGGAGTGTGGGGCGCCCCCTCCCAAGGCCCAAACCGAATTGGTTTAGGGCAAGGGGGGCCGGCCCCCTCTTTCCTTCTTCCCCTCTCTCTTTCCTTCTCCCGAATCCTATTCCAACTAGGAAAGGGGGGAGTCCTACTCCCGGTGGGAGTAGGACTCCTCCTGGCGCGCCCTCTCCCTGGCCGGCCGCACCCCCCCTTGCTCCTTTATATATGGGGGCAGGGGAGCACCCCATAGACACAACAATTGATCAAGTTGATCTTTTAGCCGTGTGCGGTGCCCCCCTCCACCATAGTCCACCTCGATAATACAGTAGCGGTGCTTAGGCGAAGCCCTGCGTCGGTAGAACATCAACATCGTCACCACGCCGTCATGCTGATGGAACTCTCCATCAACACTCGGCTGGGTCGGAGTTAGAGGTACGTCATCGGGCTGAACGTGTGATGAACTCGGAGGTACCGTACGTTCAGTACTTGGTCGGTCGGATCATGAAGACGTACGACTACATCAACCGCGTTGTGCAAATGCTTCCGCTTTCGGTCTACGAGGGTACGTGGACAACACTCTCCCCTCTCGTTGTTATGCATCACGATGATCTTGCTGTGCGTAGGATTTTTTTTTTGAAATTACTACATTCCCCAACAATAGCTTCATCAGTGAAGCATACGGGGTGTGCGACACCTCTGTGCCCGGCTATATCCTGACGTAGTTCATATGAGTCTTGTCTGCTGTATTCGGCCCGGCCGGATTTACTCTTGGTGTATCCGACGCGACAATCATCGTCCCGTGTGGGCGCCCGTGCCCATGTCCCGTATATTGACCTTGCGATTTCTGCCTTACTGTCCAAGATGTCTCGCAGGTCCTCTGTGTTGCCCCGGGCCTTAGTATTTTTGACTGAGTGGTGACGGGGTGCGGTCTGAACTTTAGGCTAAAACGCCTCTCTGGCTCGGTCGCGTACTGGCCGGTCAGCTGCATCGTACACTGGTGAATGAGGTTTCAATGCTTCCTCCTCCAGGTGAGGTAGCAACCTGCGCTTTGGGTAACTCTTGGACGGGCGCTCGAGTTCATGCTCCTTGGCCGCAAGGACTTCGGTCCACCTGTCTGCTAGCAAGTCTTGATCAGCTTGAAGTTGTTGCTGTTTTTTCTTCAGGCTATTTGCCGTGGCCATAAGCCGGCGCTTGAAGCGCTCTTGCTCGACGGGGTCCTCCGGCGCGATAAACTCGTCGTCGCCGAGGCTCGCCTCGTCTTTGGAGAGAGGCATGTAATTTTCCTCCTCCGGTTCTCCATCTGCTACCTGCTCTGGAGGGCTAGCTTGTTCATCCTCTAGCTCTACACCGTGCTGGAGGGGATTGTTGTTGTCTTCGGCGCTATCCGGAGTATTATTATCTCCTGTGCCAGTATCACTGCTCTTGCTGTGGCGGGACTTAGAGTGGCGCCGCTGACGTCGGCGCTTGGGTTGCTTCTTGGAGGGGTCATCCTCCGATGTCTCAACGCCATTGCCTTCTTTGGGGGTGTCCACCATGTATATATCATATGATGAGGTGGCGATCCAGCGCCCTGAGGGCGGTGGTTCCTGTTCATCTCCGGCTTTGTCGTCCATACCGTCGAAGTCTTCGGAGTCAAAGTCGAGCATGTCGGTTAAGTCATTGACAGTGGCTACTAAGTGGGTGGTGGGTGGGCAGCGAATTTCTTCGTCGTCTGCATCCCATTCTAGCCGGACATAGTTCGGCCAGGGTTCTCCTGACAGGGAGAGAGACCTTAATGAATTTAGCACATCTCCGAAAGGTGAGTGCTGAAAGATATCTGCGGAGGTGAACTCCATGATTGGCGCCCAGTCAGACTCGACGGGCACGAATTTAAGCGGCTCGGAGTCCATTGCCGGAGATGAATCCAGTGGTTTGGCGGCACGGCTCTCGTAAGGGGTGAAGTCAGTATCTGGCTCTATCGCCACTGAGAATGCGGCCTCCATGGCGGGGTTTATCCCTCCGCTCTCGGATGGCGCAATCCGGATTAAAGGCCGGAGTAGCTGCGGATGCGATCTCCCGAACACTGTCCGATAGCAGAGTTACGTGTTGCTCGTTGCGACTGTGCGGCGCGTCCAGCATGGGATCGAATCCACCGAAGATCAAGTCTCCGCGGATGTCGGCCATGTAGTTCAAGTTTCCAAATCTGACCTGATGGCCAGGGGTGTAGCTTTCGATCTACTCCAGATGGCCAAGCGAATTGGCCCGCAGTGCGAAGCCGCCGAATACGAAGATCTGACCGGGGAGGAAAGCCTCACCCTAGACCGCATCGCTAGCGATGATCGAAGGATCCATCAAGCCTTATGGTGATGACACAGTGGAACTCTCAATGAAAGCACCAATGTCGGTGTCAAAACCGGCGGATCTCGGGTAGGGGCTCCCGAACTGTGCGTCTAAGGCGGATGGTAACAGGAGGCAGGGGACACGATGTTTACCCAGGTTCGGGCCCTCTTGATGGAGGTAATACCCTACGTCATGCTTGATTGTTCTTGATGATATGAGTATTACAAGAGTCGATCTACCATGAGATCAAAGAGGCTAAACCCTAGAAGCTAGCCTATGGTATGATTGTCTATTGTCCTACGGACTAAACCCTCCGGTTTATATAGACACCGGAGGGGGCTAGGGTTACACAAGCTCGGTTACAAAGGAGGAGATATACATATCCGTATTTCCGAGCTTGCCTTCCACGCCAAGTAGAGTCCCATCCGGACACGGGACGAAGTCTTCAATCTTGTATCTTCATAGTCCAACAGTCCGGCCAAAGGATATAGTCCGGCTGTCCGGAGACCCCCTAATCCAGGACTTCCTCAGGAGGACAAGATCAAAGTCAGCTTTGTTGCCTGGATACATGCGATACAAGGAATGGCCTCTATTATCATGTTGCGAACAGCGACATGCTTGGCATGATAGTTAAGCCCACACACGTTCCAACACACAATTTTGGGGTTGTAACCCATAGAAAGGATTGGAACCAAACAGATACGAGAAACATGGGATCACAACTTGATGAGGTACGCCCTCCTCGTCGGCGCCTTGTGCACCCAGTACGACATCTTCAAGGTGGACCCGCAAACCACCCGCATACGTCCAGACCGCACTATCCGGACCGCGAAAGCCATCCAACGCGGTCATGTATCGGTCCGTGCCGCGGTCCGGACGCATTTTCCCCTACTAAAAAAAGTAGGGGAGCTTTGTGGGAGTCCGGACACCAGACACATAGGAATTCGATACCCCCGGCCCACCCAAAACCCTTCCCAGACCCTGTGCCTCTATCCTCCCCATTTCTCTTCTTCTTGCTTCCTCTCTTGCCTTCGACGCCACTCCACCACCCCGGCCGCCACGCCACACTCCTGCCACAGCTCTACATCTTTGTCACCTCCAGTGCTCCAGCAGGGCTCCACCTCACTTCTCCCTCCATCAACGTTCACCTCTGTCCTCCGGCGGCCCCGCCAGGTACCATCCACGACCATGCCCGGTAACTGTTCGATGGATCGCCCAGGCTAAAAACAGTTTGCCTTTCTTATTTCTACCAATGGATTCCCATTTGGAGACGAGCACTATGTTGACTTGTTCGACGGCTCATCGAATGAGTAGTACTCCGATGAGACGCAAAGTTGCAGGCGGTCTTTGAAAACTCAGAGCGTGCTGAGGAACATGTTCTCAATTTCAAGGGCTTGATCAAGGGTCATCGAGTGCTCAACCGCAACAAGGCACGGGGCCATTTGACACTGATGGCTGGCTACTTTTCCTCGGATGCACTCTTTGCTGACCATTTTTCCAGCGTTTTCAGATGCGCTAGATTGTCTTTGATCGTTTGTACAATGGCGCCCGGTACTGTGATGACTACTTCATCCTGAATATGAACGTCGTGGGAACGATTGGCTTCTTTAATTACGAGAAGTGCATGACCGTACTTCGAATGCTTGCATATGGCACGACTGTTGATTCGTGGGATAAGTACCTAGGGTGTCTAAGAGCGCATGGATAGATGCCATGGTCAGATTTACAACTGTCGTGGTCGTGGTGTTCAGACCTTAGTACTTGAGAGAACGAATTGTGGCAGACACCGAGAGGCTCTTGGCAATCTCAGAAGCAAGAGGGTGGCCAGGTTTGTTTGAATCTCTTGACTACATACATTGGAAATGAAAGAACCGCCCAAAGGCTTACAAGGGCAATATCAGGGTCATGTTAAGAAGCCCACCATCATTGTTGGAGAAGTTGCATCACATGATCTTTGAATTTGGCACGCTTTCTTTGGCAGGCCTGGGTCTCACAATAACATCAATGTGCTGCAGCGATCACCGTTGTTTGCGAGGCTGACTGAAGGAAAAGCTCCACTTGCCACTATACTGTCAATGGAAATGAGTACAACATGGGCTACTACTATCTGGTTGACGGTATCTATCCTCCATGGGCTACCTTTGTCCGCACCATCTCTAACCCAGTTGGTCCGAAAAAGGCTCACTTTGCCCAAAGACAAGAAGGATATAGAAAGGATGTCGAGAGGGCATTTGGAGTTCTGCATGCTCGTTTTGCAGTTGTTCGTGGACCTGCTAAACAATGGGATCCGAAGACCTTGTGGGAGGTGATGACATGTTGTGTGATCACGCACAACATGATCGTCGAGGATGAGGGTGACGATGCTGTCGCAGCTATAGAATTTGAGAACATGGGTGATCCTATCCAACTTCTAGACTAGAATCTGGCCAAATTTGAAGAGTTTATTCAAATGCATCAAGAAATTCGACATCGATCAACTCACAAGCAGCTAAAGGAAGATCTGATTGAGTATCAGTGAGCGGTTAAAGGGGAAAACACTGTTAGGACGTAATATTTGAACTTTTTAATTTTTGAACTCCTGCTGCATGCGGCTAATTGAACGCCCATACCCTTTGTATGCGGCTATTTGATCGTGGAGACTAAAAAATTAAGGAAGGCCGGATGTATGAGGCTACGGTTGGATAACGACCTCCTGCATTCGTGTCTACGGACTAGCCCCCTTATTTGCGGACAAATGTGGGAGGAAAATGCAGGTTGCCGCTGGAGATGCCCTTACCTCTGGCGACGCTCTTGCGCCAGCTCCGTGGGTCGGCCCATCACGATTGCTTCAAGCGCTCCTGTCATTCGGCTGCTTGCTCGATCGTGTCGCACGACTGCACGTGTGCATATGTCTCCACAAACTGGTTGCGATGTTGTGCGACACAAAATTCTAAATTTAAAAGTACATAAAAAAGTTAATCCTGAATTTAAAATGTTCCTTATGTGTATAAAAAAGTTAATTCTGAATTTAAAAGTACATTGTGTGTAAATATTTTCTTAAATGCACGGTGAAGAAAAAACAAGAAGAAAAGTGGTGAAGAAATAAAAAAACATAAGAAAAAGGGAAAAACAAGGAAAACCAGACCCCAAAAAAGAAAAAAATCAGATAAAAACAAAACACAGAAAAACTAGCCCAAATAGTGAGAAAACGAAAAAAAGACATACAGAACAAAAAAAAACGCGCTGCTGCACTAATGGGCTGTCCTGCTAGCGCCGCGCTTCAGGCGAGAGAAGCTACCATCTCGTGCTAAGCGAGATATAGGTCCCGCGCATGGCTGCTCCCCCACTCGGTTTCACGGTTGATCTTTGACTATTCACTGGTTGATTATTGGCCGGTTCACAAATGACCTTTAAAAAAAGGTTCATGAGTTAAACAATCACACCAAAAATAAAAAGTATCCCCTAAAAAGGTAACAAAGGCAGAAAACGTCCGTAGACTAAACAAAGTTCGTGGATTTTAGAAAACAATAACGCATTAAAAATCATCGATTTTGAAAAGAAATCATGAATTGCAAATTTTAATCAATATTGAAATAAAAAGACATGCAGTTGGAAAAAGTTCTGCGATTTAAAAAAGAACGTTCACAAATTTATAAAAAGTTCATCAATTTTGAAATTTTTCAAAAAATTGACAAAAGTTTACCGACTTGAGAAAAATCCGCGGATATTAGAAAAGTTAATAAATTTGAAGAAATCTTCAAAGTTGAAAAAAGTTAATGCATTTTAAAAATAATAATAAAGTAAAAAACAAAACTAACAAGAAAAAGAACAAATAAATAAATAGGAAAGAAAGAGAAAGAGAAAAAAACGAACAAAACCAGTTCAGAAAAACCTAATAAAATAAGAAAAATATCGATTGGTAAGCTTCCCAAGATTTTAACAACCCTATCCAATGCAAACCTTAGATGGACAAGCCCACGCAGAACCTCTTTAGGCGCGAGTTAATGAAATACACGTTAACCGGCACAAAAGGCACCTAATAGGAACTGGGCTCACTCCTATTCCATGCGGCCTAGGGCATACCCTCGTCACACACTATTTTCCTATGGTCCGACCCATTTCCAGGTTTTGTATCCACCGGTTTTTGGAAGGTTCTAGAACCTTCCATGAACCAGTTTTTTCCTTTCATTTTCTTTTTTTATTTTTCTCTTACATTTTTTCTTTATCATTCTTATTTCCTAATTTTTGTTACTTCTTTTTTTGCAAACATGTTTTAAATTGAAAACATGAATATATTTTCAAATTCATGAATTTTTTTTTTGAAACCATGAACTTTTTTTGGTTCGCGAACCTGTTTTTACGAACTCTTGAACACTTTTCAAATTCAAGAACTTTTTTCTAATTCACTAACATTTTCTGCAATTTCATATTTATTTTAAAACCGCCTAGCACAAACACTCCTCACACTATTTTTGTATGGGCCCATTCACACATTTCATGTCCACCGGTGTTAGGAAGGTTCTAGTGCTTTCCTTGAATCGCTTTTTTGTTTTCCTTTCATTTTATTTTTATTTTTTTACTTTTCCCTTTTGTTGTTTTTTCTTTTTTTTACAATTATCTTGTTTCTTAATTTTTATTACCTCTATTTTTCTTGCAAACATCTTTTAAATTTGTGAATATTAGTTGAAATCATGACGAGTTTTGGAAATCATGAACATATTCCAAATTCATGATTTTTTTAATCAGGAACATATTTTTAATTCGTGAACCTATTTTTCGAAGTCTTTATCACTTTTAAAATTCGTGAACATTTTTCTATATCACTAACATTTTCTGAAATTTCATATTTATTTTGAAACTCAGGAACAATTTTTCGGAACTGACAAACAATTTTGAAATTCGTAAATACATTTCAAAATTTGTGAACATTTCTAGTTCTTGATGAATGTTTTTGAATCCATTATTTTTTTTAAAAATGTGAACTTTTTTAATATATGGGAACAATTGTGAGATTCCCAAAAAAAATTTAATCGTTTTAACATTTTCTAAAAAAATGTACATATTTCAAAAGTGTGAACATTTTTTGGATTCACGAACATTGCTTTCAAAATCTCAATTTTTTTATGTACTTGAGAGTTTATGATTTCCGGAATATTTTTCAAATCATGAACATTTTTTTAAAATTTTGAACATTTTTCTAGATATTTATGAACATTTTAAAAATTGTGAACATTTTGTGAATACACGAATATTTTATTTGAACTCACGAACCTTTTTGAATCCGTAATTATTTATATTAACCTAACATTTTTCAAATCATGAACGTTTTGTAAGATTTTGAATTTTTTTCTAAAAATTGATGAAAATTAGTTAAAGTTGTGAATATTTTTGAATACATGAATATTTTATTGGAAATCGCGATGTCACAGTCCTAGAATTTGGTTGCAGATAGTGGCATTGCATCCATGCATCATGTTTAAATTCAAGAAACTTGAATTGAGGAAATTTGAAAGCCTCAAAAATTTAATTAAAAGAAGGGCAAATAACCCTGAAAATGCATTCAATGATTCCAAAATGTTCCTTTTAAAGTTCTGAGAATTTTGGCCAAAGCTATATATCAAACCAAAATGTAGGAACATTTTTGAAGGAATTATTTTGGGACTTTGAAATTAAATCAATAAGTATTTGAGTTTTGGATTATATTCATTGTATATAGAATATAATTCAAGAGGCCCTAAAGTTATTTATGTGCCTTTGGAAAAGTCCATAATGGCAACATAAAAATATTCAGAAGGTTTTGCCTTGTTTTTGAATTTCTTTTGAATTTGAATCAGTGACAAAATGAATAAATAAAAAAACAAAACAAAACAGAAAGTAAAAAGAGAGAAACCTAACCTTTCTTACCTGGAGCTGGCCCAGTTGGCCCAACCCACCAACCCACCCTGCCAGTCGTCTCCTCGCTTCTGCCAGGAGGACGACGCCGTGTCGACGCGCGCGCAGCCGAGCTCCGCCTCCTGCTTCCACCTCCTGCTTTCTCCCTCGTTCGAGCGCCTGGAGACGCCCATCACATTCTCCCTCACTCCCCGCCTCTCTGCTGCCTCTCTCCCTCTCTAGCCCCTGCTCTCCAAGACCACCCGAGAGCCCGCCGGCCACCGCTGCCGCTCGCGTGGCCACCGATGACAAAACGACGCGCCACCATGCTCCCGAGATCGTCCGTATCTCGCTGCACCTCCTCATCGCACCAAGAAAGGCCGGAGGCCCTCCAGCGTCGCCAGTCATCTTCCTCGCCGCCTCGGCCATCGGACGCCATCGTCGAATTCGCCGCCGCAGAGGCCTCCCCGAGTCCAATGAGACCGCCAACGCCCCCGCTGTGAGCTCCACTCCGTTTCCCCTCCTTTATTTTGCTCGTTCCCGTGCCGTAGTACCCTCACCCACATGCCCGAGCACCGCCGTCCACCATGGCCGCCTAGCTTTCTTGACCCGAGCCCCTCCGCTCGAACCCGTGGCACCAGCGTGCTTCTGGTGGCCCGTGGATGCCACCTAGCTCATTAGATCCTCCCCTAGCGCACTGCAGCCCCGTGCCCGCATCTAGCCGAGCTCCGGCCACTGCCATGGTTGCCGTGGCCATCGTCTCCGGCCACCCCGCAGCCTCCCGCATGATCCCTTGGATGCGCGCGAGGATGGGCGTCGCTCTGGCACCTCCAGCGCGTCGAGCCAACCCCTGTATCGCCGTCCCGAGCAACTCTGGCGATCCTCCGCCGTCGGGTTTGGTCGCCGACGTTCAACTCCGGTGTACTGACGTGGCAATGTCATTAGTGGCTAATGACCCACTAACTAACCCCCTGGCTCACTGACATGCGGGCCCCACTGCCTAACTAACTAGCTAACAAAAATAGTTTAAGTTTAATCTAAACATAGTGGCCCCACGCGTCGGCGTTGACCTCGCTGATGTGGCCGTTGACCGGACCCACCTATCTGTGACACTAAGTGTCTTTGGGTCACTGACCAGTGGGTCCCACTGGTCAGGTTTGACCTGGACCGTGCCCCGTTGACCTGCTGACGTCATGATGATGTCAGGCTGATGCAGTAATCCTTTTCTGGAATTTAAATAAATCTTAAATGATTTGTTTAATTTAGAAAATATCCAAAACTTTGGAAAATCATAGAAATTAATCTATAACTCCAAATGAAAAGTTTTATATATGAAAAATTATCAGAAAAATCCAACCTATCCATTTATGCTACTTTCATGCATGATAAACCAACTTATACCCACTGTATAAGTGAAAACATGATAATGGCCTTTTTAATGCTAAATATGGAGTTTGCATATGAACCCTTGGTCCATATGGACTTCATTTAAATTGTTGCTAGATGCATTAGTGCAAATCATAACATTATTGCCATGTCATGATCATGCATCATATTGTGCATTGCATTGATCGTGTTTCTTCTCTGTTTGCCGGTGTTGTTCCCCCTCGGTAGACGTTGTTCCAACGCTGTGATCGTTGACACTAATGAAGACTCAATGCTATCTTCAGAAGTGCCAGGCAAGCAAAACCCCCTTGTTCATTCTGATACAATCCCACTCTCTCGCTCCTGCTCTCTTTTACTGCATTAGGACAACACCGATTCAACTATTACAAGCTGCGGTAGTTGAACCCCTTTCCTCTGCATGACCTGTCATTGCCACAGTAAATAGAAGAAACCCACTAGCATGAGTAGGAGTTATTTGAGCCCTGATGTGCCTACTCATTCATGCTTGTTTGTCATGCCTGCTACTGCTTAGAGTTGAGTCAGGCCCGATTCATCGGGAATGAATTGGAACGTGGTGAACATGTCCTGCCGTTGAGAGCTAAGTGTGTGAACACGATTTGGTAAAGGTAGCGGTGAGAGGCCATGTAGGAGTACATGGTAGGTTGTCTCATTCCAGTCGTTCTCAGGAACTGAGTTCTGTGTTTGTGATCCATGAACAGTTACTACCACACATTGGGTTCTGGTAACTCGGCCCCTCTCGGCTTATTAATCAACTCGATCTCTGTCCAGGAGTTGCAACTAGCTTCTGGTGTTTGTAGGTAGTGTTAGTAGTCTACCAAGTGGCACCCGGTACAGGTGGGCTTGGGACAAACTAGGCACAGTGGCACGATGTACCATGTGGCACCCAGATGGTGGGCTTGCGAACCCTGCACACATCGTTTGGGGCCGTGAGCGATACCCCGGCCGGATCTCCTTGCGGATGGAACCCGAATAGGCGATAAACCTGCACGAGAGACTTGTGTGGTTAGTCAGGTCGTGGCCGACTCCCTCACCAGGCTTCCGCTTGAAGGTTGCCGAGATACACGACGTATACATGGTGGTAAGTGGTGAGAGCGTGTGTGAAGTACACCCATGCAGGGTTATCATTATCTATTCGAATAGCCAGATTCCTCGGATATGGAAACTTAGACCCCTTGCACAGTTCATAGACAAGTGAAAGTGGATACTCTAAAATGCGCAAGATAAGTGTGAGTGCTATGGATGGCGTTCTCGCAGGGAGACGGGAGCGGATCCATAGTGGTGTATTGGTATGGTGAATTTGTGGACTCGTGTGCGCCACCTCAAAAGAGTTACTTACAGTTGTAGTTGTAACACCCCGGATATGATTTACCCAATTTGTACTCCAACTCTTGCCGTTTCCGGCTTTAAGTTATTTTATTTTCTCAGGTTTGGGTCTTTGTCTCCGTGTGTTGTTATCTTTGTCATGCATCTCATATCATGTCATCATGTGCATTGCATTTGCATACGTGTTCATCTCATGCATTCGAGCATTTTCCCCGTTGTCCGTTTTGCATTCCGGCGCTTCGTTCTCCTCCGGTAGTCATTTCTACCTTTCTTTCGTGTGTGGGGATTAAACATTTCTGGATTAGACCGAGACTTGCCAAGCGGCCTTGGTTTACTACCTGTAGACCGCCTGTCAAGTTTCGTACCATTTGGACTTCGTTTGATGCTCCAACGGTTAACCGAGGGACCGAAAAGGCCTCGTGTGTGTTGCAGCCCAACACCCCTCCAATTTGGCCCAAAACCCACCTAAACCTGCTCCATCATCTAGAGCGTTCGATCACGATCGTGTGGCCGAAAACCGCACCTCATTTGGACTCTCCTAGCTCCCTCTATGCCTATTTAAAGTCCCCTCCCGAAATTCGCGGATCTCCTTCTCCTTCCTCCCGGGGAAAAACCGCCGCCTAACCGGACGTCCGTCCGGACCGGACGGATCCGCCGCCGCCAACCGCCGCGTGGCAAGCCGCCGCCGCCTATGCCCGAGGCCCGCGCGGCCCAACCGGGGCCCCCGCGGCCCGCAGCCGCCTCTCCGCCGCTGCCTCCTCCTCCGAGCCGGCCGCCGCCGCCTCCGCGCCGCCTCCCCGCCGGCGCGCGTCCGCCGCCCAGCCGGTCGCAGCTCCGCCGCGCGCCTCGCCACCTCTGCCCGGCGCCACCGCGAGCCGCCGACCCCGCCGGCCATCCTCAACCTCGCCGCCGTCGAGATCCGGTCGAGGGAGCTCCGGATCTGCCTCCCCGCCCCTCTCCGGCGAAGTCCCGGCCGGCTCCGTCGAGATCCGCCACCGGCTCGACTTCCGTGCTCCGTTGACTTTTATCTCGGGGTTGATTTTTCCTCCAAGTCCTAGAAATTCCAGCTCCATGTGCTCCTGTTCATAGCCTCGTAACTTTGCATCCGTAGCTCCGATTCATGCATATAGCATATCAAAATGTTCATCTTAGAGAGTAGATCATTTCATTCCATTGCATCATTTTCATTTGAGTTCATCTTGATGCCCGAAATGCTGTTAGAAGAGGGCTACTTGAGATATTTGTCAGATCTGCTGCTCCATTTAGACATTTGTCGTTTTTGCCATGATTATTGTGTGCATGATATGCCCATGAGCTCTACATATATTTTGTTAAGGGTTTTGTCATCTTTCCAGAGGTGCAACCCATGTATTTTTGTGATGTGTGTGGTGACTAGTGCAAGCTTGCAAAGTGAGGCACTTGGTAATTCTGTTTTCAGGGACTTAGCATTTCCACTAAGTCCTTGAGCTGTTTAGTTCATGATGCCATATGTTCATGTTGTTTCCTAGTGATCCGTGCCTCTTTTGAGGATGATCAATAAGGATGTTTTGTTAATCTTGTAGTGCTCTATCCATCCATGTGTTTGTTTGCATATATGGAGCACCTAGCTTGAGTCAATCGAGCTCTACTTTTGCTACTTTGTGAATCTGGGCAGATTGTCAACTTGTTTGCGATTTTGCCGAGGATGTTATAGTTGATCCGTGCATGCTATGCTATTGTTCTTGCCATGTCTATCTTGCATTTTGTGTGTTCTTGATAGATGTATGCTTAGCTTATCATGACTTGCTCCATAGTGAGTGCATCGAGCTCGTAAACATGCCTACTTGATATCTGTTTTCAGCATGTCCCAGTTTTCACCAAGTCTGAAAACTGATTATGTTTTTGCCATGTTCACATGCTTGCAAATGTATTTTGTGATCCCTTTTGGCTCAAGGTCACTAAGGGACTTTTGTTAAGCTCTTTGAGTAGCTCCATGCCATGCTTTACTTTGTCATGTTCAGGTCGTGTAGCATGTAGTTTTGTTGCTCCGAAGAGTGCTACCTGATCTGAAATTCCAGACAAGTGTTAATTTCACTAAGTCTGAGATCTGTTTACCATATGCATTTTTGCCATGCTTGTTTGAACCTGTTAATGGATGAATTGGCCGTAGCTCAGTGCTAGACTTTTGTTAAGCATCTTGAATGCATCCCTGCCATGTATTTTTTTGCCATGTTTGGGTGCTGTAGCATGTTCATCTCATTGCATTTAGATGACTACTTGTTGTAAATCACAAATCATGGTCATATTTGAATCGCTTGCCATTTCCAAACCGTAACTCCGATTCCGGCGTTCTTTATATCGTTTTCAAGCGATTTCATCTCATCTTTCCAGTGGCACACTTGGTTTTCCAAGTTGAGGCCAGGTTCATGCATTCCCTGTCACATCTTGCATATGCATCCCGCATAGCATATCATCTTTGCATCATATTGTTTGATCCTTGCACGTGGTTGATTGTGTCCTTGTTGCTTGTTCGTCTTGTTTGGGTAGAGCCGGGAGACGAGTTCGCTAATGAGGAGCCCATTGAGTTTGCTTTCGAGGACCCAGTCAACTCTGACAACTTTGCAGGCAAGATGATCATACCCTCGAAATCACTACTGTCTTTGCTATGCTAGTTTGCTTGCTCTTTTTCTATGCCAATGCTACGATGCCTACCACTTGCTTTCAAGCCTCCCAAATTGCCATGTTCAGCCTCTAACCCACCATTGTCCTAGCAAACCATTGATTGGCTATGTTACCGCTTTGCTCAGCCCCTCTTATAGCGTTGCTAGTTGCAGGTGAAGATTGGAGACCGTTCCTTGTTGGAACATTTATTTACTTGTTGGGATATCATTATATTGCCATGTTATATTAATGAATCTATATACTTGGTAAAGGGTGGAAGGCTTGGCCTCTCGCCTAGTGTTTTGTTCCACTCTCGCCACCCTAGTTTCCGTCATATCGGTGTTATGTTCCCGGATTTTGCGTTCCTTACACGGTTGGGTTATAATGGGAACCCCTAGATAGTTCGCCTTGATTAAAGTTTTTCCAGCAATGCCCAACCTTGGTTTTACCATTTGCCACCTAGCCCCTTTTTCCCTTGGGTTTCCGGAGCCCGAGGGTCATCTTATTTTAAACCCCCCCGGGCCAGTGCTCCTCCAAGTGTTGGTCCGAACCGGGCAGCCTGCGGGGCCACCTCGGGGAAACTCGAGGGTTGGTTTTACTCGTAGCTTGACCTATCTGAGTGTGCCCTGAGAACGAGATATATGCAGCTCCTATCGGGATTTGTCGGCACATTCGGGCGGTGTTGCTGGTATAGTTTTAACCTGTCGAAGTGTCTTGAAGAACCGAGGTACCGAGTCTGATTGGAACGTCTCGGGAGGAGGTCTATTCCTTCATTGACCGTGAGAGCTTGTCATGGGCTAAGTTGGGACTCCCCTGCAGGGATTTGAACTTTCGAAAGCCGTGCCCGCGGTTATGGGCAGATGGGAATTTTTTAATGTCCGGTTGTAGATAACTTAAACATTAACTTAATTAAAATGAATCAACTGTGTGAGTTACCGTGATGGCCTCTTCTCGGCGGAGTCCGAGAAGTGGACACGGTCATGGAGTAATGTTTGCCGCAGGATTGCCCTCTTTAGTTATGCGTTCGCGCTTTGCCTTCTCTTCTCGCTCTCTTTTGCGAATAGGTTAGCCACCATATATGCTAGTCGCTTGCTGCAGCTCCACATATATTTACCTTGCCTTACCTATTAAGCTTAAATAGTCTTGATCGCGAGGGTGCGAGATTGCTGAGTCCCTGTGGCTCATAGATTACTATTACACCAGATGCAGGGCCTGATGATACAGCTCCAGATGGCGCGCTAGAGCTCAAGTGGGAGTTCGACGAGGACTCTCATTGTTACTATGTTTCTTTTCTTGATGATCAGTAGTGGTGCCCTGTTGGGGGTGATCGGGACCATGTCGCTTGTTGGGTTGTCTTTTATTTTAGCGCCGTAGTCGGGCCATGAGTGTTTGGATGATGTATGTTATTTGTGTACTTGATTGACGTGGCGAGTGTAAGCCAACTATGTTATCCCTTTTATTATCTATATTACATGGGATGTTTGTGATGATTGCCTGACTTGCGACATATGCCTTCAATGCGATTATGCCTCTAAGTCGTGCCTCGACACGTGGGAGATATAGTCGCATCAAGGGTGTTACAGTAGTTCAGGTTAGCCACTGAGTCAAAGCTAGCTTGCTGCAGTTAAACTCCACCACCCCATTTGTTGATACTGATGCATATGTAGTTAGTTCCGATGTAAGTCTTGCTGGGTACATTTGTACTCACGTTTGCTTAATTTATGTTTTGCAGAGAGACTTCAGTCTCGCTAGTAGTTCCGCTTGGACTTCGACGTTTGGCTCGTTACCTCAGCTACGATCTTGTACCCTTGGGAGGGTCTTGTAGATAGTCAGGTTTCTCAGCCTTCTTCATTTGTAGTTGTCTGTACTCAGACAAGTTAAGCTTCCACATGTGCTTGTTGATTGTATGCTCTGCATGTTGGGTCATGAGACCCATGTTTGTAATATCTCGCTCCTCGGAGCCTAATGAATAAATACTTTGAGTCGTAGAGTTTTTGTTGTGATGCCATGTTGTATTTACACATATCGACCATATTGTGTGTATGATTGAAATGCCTGGTATGTGTGGGATCCGTCAACCTAGTTGTTTATCGTTCGTAGCCTCTCTTATGGGGAAATATAGTCTTGTGCTTCCATGAGCCATAGTAGTCCGCTACAGCCCGGTTCACTGGAGTCCTGCTAGCCCCGTACTACTGCTCCGGAACACTTGACTGGCCAGCATGTGTTTCACTTCGTTCCTGTGTCTGTCCCTTCGGGGAAATGTTACGCGGTGACATCCGGAGTCCTGCCTAGCCTGCTACAACCTGGGTTCCCGGAGTCCTGTTAGCCCAGTGCTACAGCCCGGATTCACACGCTGCTGACCGACATGCTTGATGTTGATTCATGTATGCCTGTCCCCGTAAGTTAGTGCCACTTCGGGTTCACGACTAGTCATGTCGGCCCGGGTTCTCTGTCATATGGATGCTAGCGACACTATCTTATACGTGAGCCAAAAGGCGCAAACGGTCCCGGGCCATGGTAAGGCGACACCCGTGGGAATACCGTGCGTGAGGCCGCAAAGTGATACGAGGTGTTACCGGCTAGATTGATGTGACTTGGAATCGGGGTCCTGACAGCTTTGGTATCAGAGCCTGACTGACTGTAGGATTACCAAGCCAAACTGGTCGAAGTCGTGTCTAGAAATGCTTTAGTTATGTAGGGGAATTGATTGTGGGAAGGAACGTAAGGCTCTTTCTACTCCTTTACCTTATGCCCTTTTGATCTGAGTCAACCTCTTCTTTTCTACGGGGATTAAGAACTAGGCCTTCTCATCTATCTGTCAGGATGACGAGTTACTATGTTAGAGACTTATAAGGTTGATGGATTCAAGCCCCAGTTTAGTTCCTACTACTTCCGTGTGTTGATAGTTGATCTCGGAACCTTGATATTGCGATGTTAAGTGGTTATGCCACCATTTTTGCAGGATGTCTCAAATCTTTTTGAGCATTTATAGCCGTTATGCTGTCCGAGTCATCCCAAGTTTCTAAACAATCTGATGCATTTGCAAATCCCTTTCTCCTGTGTTCGATGTCTTTTTGGGCCAGTCTAACCACACTATCCGGTGCGTTGAGGTAATTTATTGCCTCGACATATATGTTGGAGTTATTATTACAACCCTAGGTGTCTTAGAAGATTACCTAGTAATCTAGCCTTGTTTTGTGTTCCTAGTAGATCATTCTGGCCACAATCCTCAAAAGCATCTCTTGATGCCATTTAGTTAGTTGGCCTTCTATTTCTGGGTTTTGAACCCGAGATTCACCCTACTTACTTCATGTTGATAGTGCTTGCTCGTTCCTTTAGGTTATTAGTAACCTTTGCATTAGTCCTCGAGGTCTGTGGTATTTCCTTCTTCCAAATACCATGAACCATTCTTGGCGGAAGTTCTTTTAACCAAAAGATCACAGCCAGAGTGCTCTTGATGAGTTCTCCATTCTATATTGTGACTCTGCCAATTCTACCTCTCCGCATGGATTATCTGGAAGAAACCTATGAACTTGGTTCGACATACTAATCTATGCACCCACAACTTAGAAAACCATACGTTCCTTTGAGTTATCCCTCTTTAGTTGTTTTCTGACCTTCGTCTATCAATTGGTAGTCAAGAGTATGTGTGCATTCGTGTTCATCGATGCCTTTATTACTCTTGTGGTCTGTCAATCCGTTCTATTTAAGAATGACTAGGAGAAACAAACTCCAGTACCTCATCCATATCCAGGATTTGGTCAAAGTAGTTGTGCTCCGCAGATCAAAATGCCAATCCAGCTTTTGTTCTGTTCTACCCTGCACTATTACCCCTTTTATGTGAGGATTGTCATGATAATTGCACCATATCTTATGAATTCTTGATGCAGTGATACTTCTTGCCATCATTGTTCATTCCTTGATTTCTGTGTTATTGTAACCAGAATGCCGACAAGTGAATCGTGATGTGTAGAATCAGTACTCCTAGCAACTTCGTTTCTTGGTAGTTAATGGACAATAATTTCATTCTTAGCATGTTGGTTATTGAATCATCATCCTAAGATTGATCGTGCTACCTAGTCCATATTTTGGTGCACTCTTCGATCAAAGAGTTAGAATTGTGTCAATTCCTTTCTTATTTGATCACATTATCTTGCCTCAAAAGCAAGATTGCTCCCGAGCTCAATAACATATCGGTGGTTCGTGATTTTCCAAATATCTTCTCGAAAGTATCACTAGGTTGTTCCCTGACTGTTATGTTGAGCTCGTGATCAAGTTGGTTTCTTGTAAACCACCATTTCTCCAAGAATCTATGTAGGATACTCCTGAGCTAGTTGATTAAGCTAAACAACAAGTTGGAGAGTTGGAAGATAAAAGCATTGCCTAACTTAGTTCATTCTGAAGGGATATCTTTGTGTTTGTATGTGTGTGTTGAAGAAAGAGGATATCTTCATAAATTGGTCCTCACGATCAGTTGTTGGATCTATTGTCTTGTCCAAACTTTGATTTGAGTGTGGGCTATCCTCAAATCAAATCAGAACCAACGATGTTCGTAATGTTATCTTACTCGTGGTTGATCCCTCGGGCATACACCATTACATTCTTTGGTCTGACCAATGCTATCACCGTGTTCACTTAATTATGGAATTCCATCTATATGGAAGCCTGGATGGTTTGTTGTTGAGCCCATTGACAACAATTTCATCTTGTCCATGATTCATGTTGAAAATCTAAATTAGTGTTGGAAACTTTGTAAGCAATGCTTTCGTGTTTCGTTCATGAAGCTTATGCTTGGATGGAAGAGGTGACTTCCTTGAATTCATGCGCAGTCTATGCAAGTTGCCGCTGTGAATACGATAAAGATTGTTTTTGCTTCCTCTGGAATCATCCCAAGTTAGTACTCTATGGTTTGATAGGTTGGCCGCCTCCACTCCATATGTGTTTCCTAGCACACCAAGCCACTGATTGATTTGTTCAAGGAGAATAAGTTCATTTTTAAGAGCTAACCCGGGCTTAATCAAGGACTTCGTTATCCGCAATGATGGTTCCCCACTTGAACTCGATAGTGTTTTATTATAAGACTACTATGTAGTCATGCTTGTCTTGGACAGCGTGTTCACAAGTATGTAGCAGAACCAGCTCATGTTTTGGAGCTTACTATCGTAGCTCGTTTCCTGAGAATCTTGCAACGTCGTCTTGTAAATTTGTGTTGCAACCTTTCCTTTTCAGACATGTTATCTGAAATATTATGTTACCAACCAGATCCGAATCTCATGCAGATATGATGGTTGGAACATTCCCAACATTTGCATCTTGTTCTCAGCGTGCACCGCCATTGTGCCAATCTCCCAGGGGCTGCCCCTCTCAGTAATTGCTGTTCAGGATCGTCTTCAGAAGTGGTCCTACCATGGGTCCCTTCCATTTCCAGTGATAAGAAAAGATCATCCATTACGTTGTCTTCAACAAGGTAGTCCACATTACCCATTCTAGTCCGAGTATGTCATTCTTTCGAACTCCTTCAAAAGATTGATGGTGATTGCCTTAGGCTAATATAAAGAGTTTCAATGATCTTTGTATCAAAAGTAATTCTTTTTGCCACTTAAGGGAATAGCTCTACGAGTCACCTCCCTAAGGTGTCACGTTATGAAATCGTGGCAACTATCTCCTCGCTACTTTGAAACCATGCACCATCTTACTCAAGCGTGGAATTGTTTCCTACCAACTTGAACCTTCGTCATCTGTTTCTTCCATCCCTCCCGATGTGTGCTTCGTGCCTCAGCTTGAGAGATGTTGCTATGTCTCACTCCGTGAGTTGATCCTGAGTTAACCGATCTTCGAGAAGATCGATCCCTCTAGAGTTTCCCCTTTCCCCTTGTTGCCATGTTGGTTGGAGTTCTCAGAGCAAGACATTGAGACAATGATGGTGATCGAATCAACACTCTAAAAGCAGTGCAAGTCGGATCAAAAAGATTGTGACAGTTTGTGACCTCCTTTCTTCTTACCTCACGTCTCGAATCTCGGGACAAGATTCTTGTTTAGTGGGGGTGAGTTGTCACATCCCTAGAATTTGGTTGCAGATAGTGGCATTGCATCCATGCATCATGTTTAAATTCAAGAAACTTGAATGGAGGAAATTTGAAAGCCTAAAAAAATTAATTAAAAGAAGGGCAAATAACCCTGAAAATGCATTCAATGATTCCAAAATGTTCCTTTTAAAGTTCTGAGAATTTTGGCCAGAGCTATATATCAAACCAAAATGTAGGAACATTTTTGAAGGAATTATTTTGGGACTTTGAAATTAAATCAATAAGTATTTGAGTTTTGGATTATATTCATTGTATATAGAATATAATTCAAGAGGCCCTGAAGTTATTTATGTGCCTTTGGAAAAGTCCATAATGGCAACATAAAAATATTCAGAAGGTTTTGCCTTGTTTTTGAATTTCTTTTGAATTTGAATCAGTGGCAAAATGAATAAATAAAAAAACAAAACAAAACAGAAAGTAGAAAGAGAGAAACCTAACCTTTCTTACTTGGAGCTGGCCCAGTTGGCCCAACCCACCAACCCACCTTGCCAGTCGTCTCCTAGCTTCTGCCAGGAGGATGGCACCGTGTCGACGCGCGCGCAACCGAGCTCCACCTCCTGCTTCCACCTCCTGCTTTCGCCCCCGCCCTCGTTCAAGCGCCTGGAGACGCCCATCACATTCTCCCTCACTCCCCCGCCTCTCTGCTGCCTCTCTCCCACTCTAGCCCCTGCTCCCCGTGACCACCCGAGAGCCCGCCGGCCACCGCTGCCACCCGCATGGCCACCGACGACAAAACGACGCGCCACCGTGCTCCCGAGATCATCCGTATCTCGCTGCACCTCCTCATCGCACCAAGAAAGGCCGGAGGCCCTCCAGCGTCGCCAGTCATCTTCCTCGCCGCCTCGGTCACTGGACGCTGTCATTGAATTCGCTGCCGCAGAGGCCTCCCCGAGTCAAATGAGACCGCCAACGACCTCGCTGTAAGCTCCACTCCATTTCCCCTCCATCATTTTGCTCGTTCCCGTGCCGTAGTACCCTCGCCCACATGCCCGAGCACCGCCGTCCGCCATGGCCGCCTTGCTTTCTTGACCCAAGACCCTCTGGTCGAACCCGTGGCACCAGCGTGCTTCTAGTGGCCCGTGGATGCCACCTAGCTCATTAGATCCTCCCCTAGCGCACTACAGCCCCGCACCCGCATCTAGCCGAGCTTCAGCCACCGCCATGGTTGCCGTGGCCATCGTCTCCAGCCACCCCGCAGCCTCCCGCATGATCCCCTGGATGCACGCGAGGATGGGCGTCGCTCTGGCACCTCCAGCGCATCGAGCCGACCCCTGTATCGCCGTCCCGAGCAACTCAGGCGATCCTCTGCCGCCGGGTTTGGTCGCCGGCGTTCAACTCCGGCATACTGATGTGGCAATGTCATTAGTGGCTAATGACCCACTAACTAACCCCCTGGCTCACTAGCATGCGGGACCCACTGCCTAACTAACTAGCTAACAAAAATAGTTTAAGTTTAATCTAAACACAATGGCCCCACGCGTCGGCGTTGACCTCACTGACGTGGCCGTTGACCGGGCCCACCTGTGTGTGACACTAAGTGTCTCTGGGTCACTGACCAGTGGGTCCCACTGGTCAGGTTTGACCTGGACCGTGCCCCGTTGACCTGCTGACGTCATGATGATGTTAGGCTGATGCAGTAATCCTTTTCTGGAATTTAAATAAATCTTAAATGATTTGTTTAATTTAGAAAATATCCAAAACTTTGGAAAATCATAGAAATTAATCTATAACTCCAAATGAAAAGTTTTATATATGAAAAATTATCAGAAAATCCAATCTATCCATTTATGCTACTTTCATGCATGATCAACCAACTTATACCCACTGTATAAGTGAAAACATGATAATGGCATTTTAAATGCTAAATATGGAGTTTGCATATGAACCCTTGGTCCATATGGGCTTCATTTAAATTGTTGCTAGATGCATTAGTGCAAATCATAACATTTTTGCCATGTCATGATCATGCATCATATTGTGCATTGCATTGATCATGTTTCTTCTCTGTTTGCCGGTGTTGTTCCCCCTCGGTAGACGTTGTTCCGACGTTGTGATCGTTGACACTGATGAAGACCGAATGCTATCTTCAGAAGTGCTAGGCAAGCAAAACCCCCTTGTTCATTCCGATACAATCCCACTCTCTCGCTCCTGCTCTCTTTTACTGCATTAGGACAACACCAATTCAATTGTTACATGCTGCGGGAGTTGAACCCCTTTCCTCTGCATGACCTGTCATTGCCACAGTAAATAGATGAAACCCACTAGCATGAGTAGGAGTTGTTTGAGCCCTGATGTGCCTACTCATTCATGCTTGTTTGTCATGCCTGCTACTGCTTAGAGTTGAGTCAGGTCTGATTCATTGGGAATGAATTGGAACATGGTGAACATGTCCTACCGTTGAGAGCTAAGTGTGTGAACACGATTTGGTAAAGGTAGCGGTGAGAGGCCATGTAGGAGTACATGGTGGGTTGTCTCATTGCAGTCATTCTCTGGAACTGAGTTATGTATTTGTGATCCATGAACATTTACTACCACCCATTGGGTTCCGGTAACTCGGCCCCTCTCGGCTTATTAATCAACTCGATCTCTGTCCAGGAGTTGCAACTAGTTTCTGGTGTTTGTAGGTAGTGTTAGTAGTCTACCAAGTGGCACCCGGGACAGGTGGGCTTGGGGCAGACTAGGAACAGTGGCATGGTGTACCAAGTGGCACCCGGATGGTGGGCTTGGGAACCCTGCACACATCGTTTGGGGCCGTGAGCGACACCCCGGCCGGATCTCCTTGCGGATGGAACCCGAATAGGCGATAAACCTGGACGAGAGACTTGTGTGGTTAGTCAGGTAGTGGACGACTCCCTAACCAGGCTTCTGCTTGAAGGTTGCCGAGATACATGACGTGTACATGGTGGTAAGTGGCAAGCGCGTGTGTGAAGAAGTACACCCCTGTAGGGTTATCATTATCTATTCGAATAGCCGGATTCCTCGGATATGGAAACTTGGACCCCTTGCATAGTTCATAGTAAAGTGAAAGTGGATACTCTAAAATGCGCAAATAAGTGTGAGTGCTATGGATGGTGTTCTCGCAGGGAGATGGGAGCGGATCCATAGTGGTGTATTGGTATGGTGAATTTGTGGACTCGTGTGCACCACCTCAAAAGAGTTACTTACAGTCGTAGTTCAGGTTAGCCACTGAGTCAAAGCTGGCTTGCTGTAGTTAAACTCCACCACCCCCTTTGTTGATACCGATGCATATGTAGTTAGTTCTGATGTAAGTCTTGCTGGGTACATTTGTACTCACGTTTGCTTAATTTATGTTTTGCAGAGAGACTTCAGTCTCGCTAGTAGTTCCCCTTGGACTTCGACGTTTAGCTCGTTACCTCAGCTACGATCTTGTACGCTTGGGAGGGTCTTGTAGATAGTCAGGCTTCTCAGCCTTCTTCATTTGTAGTTGTCTGTACTTAGACAAGTTAAGCTTCCGCATGTGCTTGTTGATTGTATGCTCTGTATGTTGGGTCATGAGACCCATGTTTGTAATATCTCGCTCCTCGGAGCCTAATGAATAAATACTTTGAGTCGTAGAGTTTTGTTGTGATGCCATGTTGAATTTACACATATTGAGCATATTGTGTGTATGATTGAAATGCTTGGTATGTGTGGGATCCGACAACCTAGTTGTTTATCTTTGGTAGCCTCTCTTATGGGGAAATGTAGTCTTGTGCTTCCATGAGCCATAGTAGTCCGCTACAGCCCAGTTCACCGGAGTCCTACTAGCCCCGCACTACTGCTCTGGAACACTTGACTAGCCGGCATGTGTTTCACTTCGTTCATGTGTCTGTCCCTTCGGGGAAATGTCACACGGTGACATCTGAGTCCTGCCTAGCCTACTACAGCCCAGGTTCCCGGAGTCCTGTTAGCCCAGTGCTACAGCCCGGATTCGCACGCTGCTGACTGACATGCTCGATGTTGATTCATGTATGCCTGTCCCCATAAGTTAGTGCCACTTTGGGTTCACGACTAGTCATGTCGGCCCGGGTTCTCTGTCATATGGATGCTAGCGACACTATCATATACGTGAGCCAAAAGGCGCAAACGGTCCCGGGCCATGGTAAGGCGACACCCGTGGGAATACCGTGCGTGAGGCCGCAAAGTGATATGAGGTGTTACCGGCTAGATCGATGTGACTTGGAATCGGGGTCCTGACACGCGAACATTTTTTGAATTTATAAAAATTAATATTTCCTGAACATTTTCAAATCACGAGTATTTCTTATGTAGGTAGATGGCGATTGGATGATATTTCTTATGTAGGTAGATGGCTATTGAGATTAATGTTGCTATGAGTATTTTATGGTTAATGCTTGTTAGTTGTTACTAGGATCCGAGTGCTATGCTTTCATATCTGAAACCTTTATGTTTTCATGAATACATTTGCATTGTTGGTCTTATCTTAAACTTGTATGCACCTATTATCGTTGTGAACCCTAGACCCCAAAGTGACAATGCTTGGGATATCGACAAGGATGACTTTACCTTGAGGATCGAATGTATTAATTGTATGTTAATGTTTTGTTTCGGTTCTCTACTAAAAGAAGCACCTTAATTACCCTTAATTTATGTTAGGATCCCGCTGCCACGGTGGGTAGGACAAAAAATACGTTGTGCAAGTTCTTGTCAGAAGCACATACAACTATTTATGGAACTAGATGATACCCCGCACGTTGTTGCGGGAACCGGTTGTAATATATTTCAATGCAATTTGATTGTATGAACATCAGTGTTTGGATTAATAAAATATTGTATTTCTTTGATAACATTTTATAGAAGGTATAGACTATCAAAAAAAATATGAAGATTGGCAAGGCAAATATGGAGGCAACTGGTAAAACAATATATGGATAGCAGAAAATATAACAAGTTGAAAATCTAAGATATATAGGAATATTTTACATGATAGTATAAAGACAAAATTTGAAAGGTAGGCATTGTTGAAATAATAATTTTGCATCTACAAATAAACTAAAGGGAAAGTTGAGTATTGGTGAGAGTTAAACACTTTTAGGACAACATGTGAAGTAAATCCTTTGTGCACTTCATTTTATCAAAAAAATCATAGATAAATCCTTTGTGCACTTCGGCTCTGGCAGGCACATAATTTTCCTATTGGATTTTTTATGAGACCATATAGAAGATTGTTTATGCCAAACCATTAGCTGTAATAGTTGAAACTTTGCACCAAATAAAACTATGTGAAAACCTTAACTTACTCAGTGCATATGACCTCATGGGATAACTTGGATAAAATCACCATGTGTCTTGTGTTTGTACATCCATCGATTTGCTAAACATTGCTAATGGTAGCTAAGATTAAATGATCATAACTTCTAAGAAAATTCATCATAGATCTTAAGTACTCAGCTACATCTATTTCAACGGTTTGGTTATTGGAAATATGAATAACTAAATATTAGGAAATTAATATATTGTACAATATAACTCACACTCATAAGCATTTTTGCTTTTTCTTAAGTAATGTCGATCTAAAGATGAAAATATAGAACTAACCACACACATAGACACGCCCACGCGCAATTACTAATTAAGTCAGTTCATAGCATGTACTATTGCCAAGTCATATGCCACAATCAAGTATCATTTTGTGAGCTATGTTATGGCTATTCGTTTTGCACCTAAAAACATGTCGAATCTTCAATGGAGGCCAACTGCAATAGTATCACCAATTTCACGAAAGTTCAAATTCATTTAGGAAATATTTGATCATAGCAGGAAAAATGCTTATATGAAAATAGACCTGACCATTCCCCATCTGGCTGGATAGGTGTGTATCAATGGTGCTTAAACTGCTATAAACCGGCAAAAAATTGGTCATGAGAAACTCAACCTGTATCATGGATTGCTCTCCATAATCTGTGTGATGGAAGTACCATACCCATGCATATGTGCATGCTATATAAAACAATCAGCAATTCTGATAAGATACCATCCTCTCCAATGGTTCGTATCTTGGTGTTTCCCGTACTAAAACTTCTTGTTGGCTTGTCATCGGCAGCTTCATGTGCTACAAAATCCACACAAATAAAATCCAAATAATACGGGTTTGGTTATATGTGAATCAGTTGATGCCCGCATGTGCTGCAGAGCCTTGGGAGTCGATGCATGAATCAATAGATGGGTACCTTGGCAATCGGCAGTGGAATCTGACTGGACATCAGCCCTAGATAGAGAGATGGTTTCCTGCAAAAAAGATAGACTGTTAGTGCCTTGGACCGCAAGATGCATCTCTAGCTGGGAGCCATCACGAGAGGCGAACTATGAATGACAGATTGGAGGTTGAGGACGACATGGACGACGACATGTGGAGAGAAAAAATTGAGAAAAAAGAACTCCACCTGATCCCCTCCATCTATTCTTGCTAGAATGAAGACAATAGGGGATGACAAAAGGCAAATTGGTCGACGTGCATCAGCGGTTTTTTTGGACCGGTTAATTCATCGGAGATGGGAGACCAGCGGCGAGAGCCAGAGGAGTGAACAGACAGAGAAAATCTCCGGTAGCCATAGGAGGAGGACCGGCTCACGGCGGACCAGGACACTCATCGGAGGAGTATTGGACCGGTAATCATACCTGAGCCATAGAGATCCGAGAAGTGGAACATCCGGGCCGGCGGTCCTGCCAGACGGCCGTAAGATGAGATCTCCGCCGTGGAGCGGAGGCCGGCCGGCCGTCCTGCCGAAGGGGTGTCAGACGGGAGTCTGGTCGCCATGCTAAATGAAGAGGGGAGTCGGGATAGCAGCCCTGCAAAAGGAGCGTGAGACGGGAGCATGTCCGCCAAGCCGGACGACCGCTGCGGGAGGCATTAGACGGGATCCTAGCCGCCGCGCAGGATGTATAGAGGGGAAAGGAGGCGATGGGTTTGGGCTGAGTTAGGGAGATATACGGCATGGGCAGTGGGGAATCCTAAACGCTTCAGTTTTTCTTTCAGGGAAAAAATTTGGTCAGAATTGAAGAGGTGGGCTTGAGCGGGGCATGGGCAGCGGGGAATCCTAAATGCTTCAGTTTTCTTTCATGGAAAATATTTTTTCATAATTGAAGAGGTGGGCTTGAGTGGGACTACATGAGGTGTGACTTGGCAAGATATGATTGGATGCTGATGTGTCTATCCTACATGTTGAGATAAATCAAGTAGTGGGGGTGAACTTCTTAAGTATATAGGATGCATGCCTGCATATGATTGATGAATTGGGCCTAGTTTGATGGCACTCTATGTTATGATGATTGCATATTGAATCTCATTTGAACAAAACTCACTATCTACTTCCATGCCTGCACTTTCTACTATTGTTGCTCTCTCCACAATGACTATATTGTTGCACTCTATTACTATTTTGCAATGGTGTTACTATTACTGCTACTATATCATGTTTGCTATCATATTACAGTGCTACTAATAAATTGTTGCATGCAAGTTACCTATCCAAGTGTAGTTGAATTGACAACTCAACCGTTAAGGCTTATCAAATTTTTTAGATTCCCTTGTGTCAAATCAATAAATTGGTTTGGAGTACTTCCCTGGAAGATGTCGTGGTCCCCTATATACTTGTGGGTCATGAAGACTATATTCTGGCGCCATTGCTGGGGAGCATAGCTCTATTTATTAGTTTCACTTGGGAGTTATTTATCCGCTGCAATTTATATTTCACTATGAATAGGCTCGATTCTAAAACCAAGATTATTCCCTCTAAGACAAGAGGAGGTAAGGAGCTTCCAACTAGATCCACTCTTGATTCACCTATTGTTTTGAGTCAACTTGTGACACCACCAACACGTGCTTCAAACACTGCTATATCACAATAGGTACTACTTCTACTATTGATGATACTTGTGATGATGCATGTACTTTGTTTAACGAATATGTCCCACTTGGAGAATTATTGGATGCTTGTATTGCTAAATCTAAAGAAATTGAAACTTCTTAAATCTCTAATAACTTGTAACACCTACTTCTCCTTTTGACTGTAGGAGCATCTCCTACAGTCTTTAATGTTAAAAAACACTTAGTTCCCCCGTTAAAATAGTACCAGGTAATCTACCTGATACACCACCTGTGTTAGATGGGGAGTTTACTAGAGAATTTATGGCTTATGATGGTGCAAATGGTATAGAGGGCTTGATTGCAATACTTAAGGAAAAGGCTATGAATAAAATGATGAAAGCTAACCCTAAATTTGACAGTTCTCCCATTTATGATAATGATAAAGATTATGAATTCTCTATTGATCCTTCACTTATTACTATTGTAGAATCGGATCCTTTCCATGGCTATGAAAATAAGAAAGTTACATATCATCTATACAAACTAAACGCTATAGCCTATTTATTAATTTGATCATCAAGAAAAGATGTAATATTACTTTATGCTCAAGTTATTTCCTTTTTTGGTTAAAGGGTGATGCTAAGTCTTGGTTTAAGAATCTCACACCTCGAAACATAAATAGACATCAAGACATGGTTAGAGTGTTTAATGAAAAACATTTTCTTGCACATATGAAACAAGCTGCTTTGCAGGACATATATAATTTCAAGCAACTTGAGGAAGAATGTCTCCCTCAAGCTTGGGGGAGGCTTTGCATACTACTCAGAGCTTTTTTTGACATAAAGACTGTAAGGGAACCCCCTACAGTATAATTGGTGCAACAGACCCAAATTGCAAGCACCATGCCTTGAACCTGGGTGGGTGGGAAGGCATCAGCCCTTCCCACCACTAGCTATGCCTTAGTCTGCTTGTGTACTACTTAGAGCCTGGGAGAGCTCTAAGTAGTAGTAGTACTTGCGTACTACTTAGAGCTCTCCCGAACCATCCTATTAAAATTAATAAATTTAAGAAAATATTTTAAAATGGACTAACCACTAAATCGAGGGGCAATCTAGGTAGTTGTGATGGTTGTGTTTTTAGGGAAAGGACAGTCGAACAAGCCCATGAATTGTTGGATAATTTATTTAAAAATGGTAATGATTGGATAGTCCCGAACCGCCACCTAAACCAACTTCTAAGAAGAGAGGTATTCTATTCCTAAATCCTGAAGATATGTAGGAAGCTAAGAGCATCTCTAGCAGACCCCATAAAAGGCCGCGACCTGCAAAATAATCGTTGAAATACAGGTCGGCGCGAAAAATTCTGACCGAGTAGACCCCACAAACGCGTCCGACCCGTAAAAGTTTTTGCGGGGCACGGAAAAAGTTCGCCCTCAACCTTTAGATTCACGGGGTGGGAGGCCGACCGAGCTCACCCCCTATCCGCAGCGAGATTTGGCGCGAGGGAAATTTCTGCGCGGCCGTCCCTGCTCCCCCCTCCTCGGCTGCCATTGCCCCGCCACCGCGCGCTCTGGGCCACCTTCCCCGCCATTCTTCACCACCATGGAAGCCTACCAGCCGTCCCCCATCACCATGGAGGTCACGCACGCGCAATCCCCTCCGGTGGATCTCGTCGCTGGCCATGTCGCGCCCCCGGTCGTCGCCCAAGGCCCCAACACACCTGCCACAAGCGGTAGGGCAACGTTTTCATGCAGGGCGACAATCTAGTTGGCCCCGTCGGAAAGGCATGTGCACCGGGCACCGCCGCCGCTATGCGATTTTCCCAGCCACCGGCGGAGATGGTGAGCAAGGTTTCAGGCGTGAAGCGGAAGAAGGTTCCTACAAAAAGGCCGGCGCCTTCGTCCACTCCCTCTGTCCTGGCGAGATGCTCCCCGACGACGCCGTTCAACGGCGCTGTTTCCACCACAAGCGAGGTGTTCGATGAAATGGTCGGAAGGTATGCATCTTTGATCTCTTGTTCTTGCTTCGCTTTTTGCCATTGTGGTTGTTCTTGACTTGATGTCGCTCAATGTAGTGGTGGTTCAAACAATGCCACTACCAAGTTTATGAACTTGTTGGACACTAATGTCGTCGACATCGATCAAGCCCCGTTCGCTGATTTCGATTACAATGAAATGGAGGGTGGCATGGATGATCACGGTGGTGAAGATGAAGTGGAGGCGGTAGATGAGGGGGTGTATGAGGAAGCGTAGGCAAAAAAAAAAGCAATGGCTGGTGTGTGTTACAGTGTCGGCGATGTTTTCTCATCGGGATTTGGAACCAAATATCATCGATGCATTTAGTGCGCCCGCCAGTGATTTCGGTGCCGGAGTTGGAACAAGTGCCGGCGATGGATTCGGGGGCAGCGATGACCTCGACGGAGGTGGTGCGGAGTGAAGAGCGACCAAGATGATCAAGGACGTGGTCGTCGCCTTTGTAAGTCCTTATGTGTTTGTCCTACAAAACAATGCTTTTATTTGCATCTGAACTATGTTTTGTTGTTTGAATTTGAACTCTTTGTCGAAATCGCTGTTAAATGCGCTTATTGGGGGTTTTCGGTTTGCGGGTTGACGCGGAGGTGCCCGAGCAGACCCCGCGTGTCCGATCCGTAAAAGAGCATCTTCTGCGAATATCCTTTTATACAGGTCCGTTTGCGGGGTCTGACTCTGCGGCCGCCCGCGCTGGCCCGCAAAGCCGTTTTTCCATGAATTGTAAATGCGTATTGCGGGTCGGCATTATACGGGGTCTGCTAGAGATGTTCTAAGGAATCTATGAAAGAAAAATGTATCAAAGCTGAATATGTGACAAATTTACCTCCCATTGAAGAATTATGTGAGCTTACCACTACAAATGAGGTAGTTGAGGTACATTCTCTCCATAAATTTGATGAAGGTGACATTCCTTATAACAAGTCTCCCAACCAATTCTTAGAGAAATTTGATAATTTTGTTGGTAAACAACATCATTTTGATATGCAATTATGTGATCATATACAACAAAATGCTACTATTATTGAACGTTTGAATGATGTGTTAGGAAGAATTTCCAATGATACTAAAGGTCTATGTAAGCATTTTTATGGTTCAAACTCAGCTGGAACAAGTTGTCGGCGTTCTAGGAATGGGGGTCCCCAGACTTGACTGCTTGCGGCCCACAACGTGGCTGGGCTGACAGGTCTGTACGGCCCATCTTCATCGACAAGGCATTCAAGACCCTCGCGAGGGGCCAAGACTCGCGAGGCGGACGACACAAGACCTCCTCAGGAGCGGCCTCGCCAGGCAGGATCGTGAGGGGCGGAGAGATCAAGGCAGGGCGAACCTCGCGAGGTCCTCGTGACATGAGCCATGACGATCGAGGCCAGGCGGGCGCCAGCGCGCGCAGTGTCCTTGCTTCCTCTTTGGTGCGAAGAGGGCAAGCGCAGGCGCGGAGTACCGAGGCATCAACCAATGGTTTCCATATTGATGCAACGAGTACAAGATCAGAAGGACGGCAAGACGGAGGTCACCATGGAGCCTAGGAAGGCGTCACCACCAGAGCCTTTGGCAGGCGAAGACCGCTTTTGTCAGGATAAGCTGTACTAGCTGTCCCCTTTCAAATTGGCCGTTGTTGGCTCCCTTCCCGCTCAATATTTGGGAAGACGACCAGGGCCTATATAAGTAGAACTAGCCACCACAGTAGAGGGGATCGACCTCATCACAAATCAAGAATGGATCCACGATCATCTCACCCACACAAGTTCACCAAGCACAATAACACCTCAACCTCAACAGGCTGTTCTTCCCCTTGTACTGTTCATCATCAGTCCAAGAGGCAATCCACCACCACCACACTGGAGTAGGGTATTACACCACAACGGTGGCCAGAACCAGTATAAATCTTGTGTCTTTCTGTGTTGTGAGTTCGTCGAGTTCATCCGCGAGATCTTAGAGAGCTAGGGCGTGGATCGATAGGGAGAAAACCTTCGCGTGCACCCCATTGTTCGAACCTTGAGGGTTTTGCTGGAACTCATGATCCGACATTTGGCGCGTCACGTAGGGGCGTGCCGAAGCTTCCATCCGTCCCCCACGCCCTGTTGCCTCATCGTATCCATGCCAGGCACGCGCCACGCTCGCACTGAGCGCCGGGCTGCCCTTGCCGCCCACGTCGCTCAGATGGCTCCCGTCGGCGGGCCACCTCATCGTTCCCTATCCCCTGCCACCAACGCCGCCACCGGCCCGACAGGGAATGAGCAGCAAGCATCCTCGCTGCACCCCTCGGTGCGGCGGGACGGCCGCACCGCCACTCCATCCCTGACCCCGGCCCGTTCTTCTTCCCATGGACGCACGGGCCATGCTCCTCATGGCGCACGAGCTCCTGCGCTACCGCCCGGTCGACGATCTCTACGAGGACTGGCTCGACCGCATCGCCGAGCTTGTCCGTGCCGCAGGGGGCTCCCCTGCGCCGTCCCTCTATCCGCCTCGCCCTCTGCCACACGACTCGCCGCGTCCCGCACCCACATGTGAAGAAAGAAGCTGTCAAGAAGTCCCTCGACCGCAAGAAAACGCTCCGCCGCTCCTTGCACCACCGCGCCGGGACTGGCTGCTGCGGCAAGATCGCGCGCCGCCTGTAGTGGCAGGGCATGGACCCCATCAAGACCAAGCTCCACCCCCAAGGTAGGTCCCGGAGACCACAGCTGGCTGCCGCGCTTTCACCCCCGAGCTACGTAGCGTCGCCTGGCCGGGCAAGTTCAAGCCAGATCTTCCTCCTCACTACAACGACACCCCCGACCCCGCGTGTTCTTGCAGCTCTACGAGCTTAGCATCAAAGCGGCCAACGGCGACGAGAAAGTCGTGGCAAACTGGTTTCCGATGGCTCTCAAGGAGGTCGCCCGCTCCTGGCTCCTGAACCTACCTCCAGGCTCAATTTCCTCCTGGGACGAAATGCGCACCCGCTTCATCGCCAACTTCCAGGCCACTCGCGACCAGCCCCCGGTCGCGGGCGACCTGTGCCGCATCAAGCAACAACCAGGAGAGACCTTGCAAAGGTACATTCAGCGCTTCAACATCGCATGGATCATGATCCCCAAGGTGACCGACGAGGCCATCATCTCAGCATTCTCCGATGGTGTCCGCGATGTCAAGATGAAGGAGAAGCTCGCCAACCATGAAGACCTGTGCACGACGCTGGAGCTGTTCAACATCGTGACCAAGTGTGCTAGAGCTGAGGAGGGGCGCTTCTCCCTCCTCGAGCTCCCTGCCATGGGCCCAAAGGAGAAGAAGACCAAGGCCAAGGATGTGAAGCGCAAGGGAGCAGCCGTGCTCGCAGCGGAACCAGACACTAAGCATGGCTGAGACCAACCAGAGTCATCTAAGGGCAGCCGTCCGTTCTGCGCCTTCCACAACCTGAACACCCACAACACCAGCGACTGTCAAGAGCTCAGAGCCATTCACGAAGGATGCTTCGCTCGGTGCCCCGAGCACGGCGACCGGGGCTACGACCGAGGAGGAGGACGTGGTGGCGGACGCTGGGATGACTGTGGCCCACGCCAGGAGTGGCAAGGCCGGCCTCATGAGGACCGCTGGCAGGATCAGCCTCGCGAGGGCGCCCGGAGGGATCATCCTCGTGAGGATCGTCCTCAAGGAAACGCCGGACTCCCTCCACTGCCACCACTGCCAAGAAGGAATGATGAAAACCATAAAAATGAGGGGGCTGGGGGCTTCCAGGAATCGCGTGCTATCGCCTGCATCTTGGGCGGAGCCCAGGCCCCAGCCTTGCAGCATATCTTCATGCAGTTTGCTCGTGAAGTGAATGCAGTCCTCCCCAAGCTCCAAGCCACACGCCCGCTCAGATAGTCCCAGTGCCCCATCACGTTCAACTCGGCAGACCAGCTCAAGTGCGCAGCTACCACTAGCGCCCTCCTGATGCTTTGCTCCCCAGTCATCAGCAACGTGCAAGTTACCAAGACCCTAATCGACGGCGGCGCATGGCTCAACGTCCTATCCGTCGACATGTTTGACAGCCTCCAAGTGCTGTATGACCAGCTTCAGCCCACCAAGCCTTTCTCAGGAGTGACCGATGATTCCACCACACCGATAGGGCAGGTCCGCCTCCCTGTCAGCTTCCGGGAACGCAAGAACTACCGCACCGTGCTCATCGACTTCGACGTCGCGCACATCCATCTGCCGTACAATGCCATCCTCGGGTATCCAGCTCTAGCCAAGTTCATGGCAGTGACCCATCATGGCTACAATGTCCTCAAGATGCCGGGAAGCGGCAGGATGATCACGGTCCCATGTGAAGAAAGAGATGCGGTGTGCTCCCTCGAGCGTGCCTTCCAAGTTGCAGCAATCGACGACCCCGACAGCAAGGGCGAGGGCCCTCCTGAGGCCATCCCCAAGAAGAAGAAGCAGCTACGACGCGCAGGACCTCGGGAGGGTGGCATCACAGCCGGACCCTTGTCAGGATCAGCGCCCTCTCCAGGGGCGCCTCCCTCCATCACATAGGAAGGCTCGCCCGTCGCCCTTCTTGGGAAGGGCTCGGGGGCTTTCTTCTAGAAGGCCTCAGACCTTGCCCACATCATGAGGGAGGCGCTTGGGCACCACCTAGAGGCGTGCTTCGTGGCACGTTTCCCTCAGGAGGGCACATGGCAAGGATTGCCCACCGTTTAGGAGTTCATCAGCAAGACCACCCAGGAATTGCAAGATGCAAGGGCCATGCGCGGCAACCGCCGCTCACGAGACACAACTTCCCATCCAGGCGAGGATGCCGGGCTGCGTGTCTGCATCGACGTTCCAGGGCTCAACATGGCCGCTTCTCAGGAGCTTTTCTAGCCTTCACGCGTGGGACGCTGCGAGGGCCCACTGCACAGCTACGTTCGCATGCCCTTTGGCCTGCCGAGTGTACCGTCTGCCTACCAGCGCAGCTTGCGGCGCATCCTAGCGGATCAGGAGGCCAGGCACCACTACGTCCTGATGGAGATGGAGACGGTCCTCAAGGAACCACCTGAGCCTCCCGAGGCTTAGTGCTCCTGAGGCTCGTGAGGAGCAACCCCTTCGCCGTGCACCTTCAGCTGCCCCAACTCTCCTTCATCAACATGACCAGGTGACATCTTTCCAAGTTCATTTAGCTAGGAGCGCCCCTCGGGCTGCATCATTCCCAGGCCGCATGGGTCCGTCCCTGTGGCATGTATCCCTTTTTTATGTCTCCAGCTTACCGTGTTGGGGATGCCCCTCGGGCTGCATCATCCCCAAGCCGCTTGGGCCAGACCAAGTGGCATGTATCTCCCATGCACTTATTTAAGCCTGCTACTCTCATGATTAATCTACCTATGATTACTATCTGCTCAATCGTCACCTCCCACGGGGCCTCCTCACGCCGGCACGGTGCTAGTGCACGTGTCCGTCCCTACCACGTCGATAAACCTGAGCGGTCGAGCTCTGGCTCACGGCACGCCCCGCGCACGTCACCTCACCAGGCCCTCAGTGCCTTCACCCCCTCGCGGAGCAACCAACGGCAGGATGGCAACCATAACGGCAGATCGTGTTCTTCCTTGTGCTGGCTCGCAGGAATCTCACACTACAAAAAAACACACTTCCGTGATGATACATGTTTGTCACAATAGGTCGCGTTTTTTTGTCATGCATGTACATCCATGACGATTTTATGATAGAATCAAGATAGTCATACATGTGCTATCGTAGAAGTGTTCCATGACATTACCAAAATTATCATCACGGAAGTGTCCACTTCCATGACGATAAATCGCGCGTCACAGAAGTGCTTTCGTCAAGGGTGACCGACACGTGACATCCACCGTAACGAAATGCCGTTAAGCTATCGGGTCAGATTTTGGATACGACAACCCGTTAACAGCCCTAACCAATGGGAAATTTCCACGTGTAAAATTCTGATTGGCGGAAGGGAACACCTGTCAGCTCGTCAGTGGGCCAGATGCCGCCCGTCCATTGGAGGAGACATGCCTATGATACGTCGACACGTGGCTGGGCCCAACAGAGCCCCATATAGGTTAAAAAGGACGGCCCAGTCAAAGGCCCATAGAACTTAATCAGGTACTAGTGGGCCAGCCCAATAAAGGCCTGCTTAATAAAGGCCCATTTACGGCCCAAAGCCAGATCTGGCCCGTTAATTGTTCGCCCAATATTTGGGCCCATTTGCGGCCCGAAGCCAGATCTGGCCCGTTAATTATTCACCGAATATTTGGGCCCAACTACAACCTAGTGACTTTCGGCCTGTTAGAAGCCTGATGTACACATGGGCCCATTTCAGCCCGGTGTGACTTTCGGCCTGGGAATGTCCCATTCTGCAGATGGGCCATATATGGTCTGACGGGACATCGGGCCCACTAACGGCCCATGCTAAAGGTGGCAATAGTTAATCCCAACGTGACTTTGGGCATGTTAAAGGCCTGTCGCGTAATTCGGCCCGTTGATGCCGTGCTAAGCTTTCGGCCTCTTAAAGGCCCATGATATCAGTGGGCCAACTAAGGCCCAAGATATGTTTCGGCCTGGTAACGGCCCGTGAGCTAACTGGGCCCAAAACGGCCCGGTCTACATTTCGGCCTGCGGAAGGTCCATCGACGACTAGTGAAAATTGAGGCCCAACATGCATTTTGGCCTACTAAAGGCCCGTGGTTTCAACTCGGCCATAACAGGCCAGTACAATATTCAGCCTGTTAATGGCCCAACGCTACTTGGGCCAAACTAAGCGTTGGGTCGACAAAAGGCCCAACTAAAATATAGGCCGGTGTAAGTTTGGGCCTGGCGCAATGTGTGAAGGCCCCAATCATTCGGGCCCAAGAAAGACGCAGGCCGGCCCAATTGTGGCCCGCTAAAAACCTGGCCCGTTAGAGTCGAATGTTTCGGTCCGGTCGACTACATCTGATTTTTTTTCAGATAGCGAATGATGACAGTAACTAGTAGGAATTAAGAACAAACCTACTCTATACAATAAAGAAATTATGGCATAGTAACTAAGAATAAACCTACACTATACACTAAAGCATTTAAGGTATATTACATCCACTGGGCATCGAAGTTCGCCACCAGTGATCATAAAGCACAACGAAGAAGCGGATTACAAAAACTGGGCACCATTGCAGCGTAACAAAATAATACTGAACCAAGACCACTTCCAAGACAGTTCAAGAAAGGCCAGCCTTGCGGGGGAACTGCTGCGCAAGCAGCTGAGCAAGGCTGTGAGACCGGCCTAGCATGTCGGTCATAGCTTCCAGGTGTAGCTGTTTAGCGATGAGGTTCTCATTGGTGTTCTCCGCAATCTTTCTTAGAGATAGGACTTCAAGTCAAAGTTGAGTTGCAGAATGCTTTTCTGCTAGAACTTGGGACTGAAGAAGTCGAACTAATTCAGACAATGAATTATGTGAGCTTGTCTGACTGTTAGTCTCAAGTAACTTGAACACTGCATCAAGACAAGACTTTGGGGTTGTCTCGCTATCATCAAGATGTTTTGCCTTCTTTGTTGCAATATATGTTGGGTTTGTCTCACAGCCTTCAGCAGACTTGTCCATGCCATCAGGCGTATCACCCTGAAACAAAGCAGAGAGATGAAAGGTTTTGCACATGTATAAACAAAGATGATAACTGTTCTGTCAATTCTATCCAATTTCAAATTATAAAATAAAGAGTAAGTTCAAAATATCAATAGCATAATTTGGCATTGTTCATAATGCAGGGACCTTCACTACACTACTGGATTACCATGTCAACATAACGAGCATAGATGAAGGGCAAAGAAAATCATTGTATCTATTTTGGATAATGTGCATGGCATGTTGTTCATATCATCAGCCACATCAATAAGATAAAACAGGAGATGACAAGGTGCAAACATGGGCTGCTTCACCACACACTGGATTATAGATCCACAAAAACAAGCATACATATAGGGAGTATTAAGTAATGTGCATGGTATGAATAAGGAATTTGGTTTTACAAGTAAAACTTAGAACTTACGGGTCTTACGAACATGCATTTTGGTAGAAACAGCAAACTAAACAGCAGCAAACAATAGGGAGTATGAGCAAATTAAACAGCAATTGAGGAAAAAGGCTTTAGAAGGACTGACTTACATTAACAGTTAACACCGGCTTTATAATGCCCTTCTCCATGTCAAGGGAAGGATAACTCAAGAATTTCAGCACAAAATCTTCTTCATAAGCATTGCCTGTACTCTACATCTTGTAGAGAGTAATTATAGATATGATAATACTGGAAGGGATAGAGGATAATGAAGATAAGATGCAGCTTGATGCTACATAATCAACTACCAATCCCTGACAAGAGCAATGGGCTACACTTCTGCACTGGCATTGTCTGTGTATTCTACTTGTTGGTAAGATTAAATATAGATCTGATCTTTTTTAGTAAATGGTGGGCGATGGAGATAAGATGCAGAATGCTACAAAATGAACCAATCCCTCTTCCCATAATACAAGAGTGTTTTGAACACTGGTGTACTGTACAAAACGTTCTTATATTATGGGACGGAGGGAGTAGCTGTTAATGTAAGTACAGTGATAGACCACGTTCAATCCTTACAAGAGGACTGCAGAGCTAAACCTCTTCAAAAGCATTGGGTTGATTCTAAATTTATGTAAGAGTCCATACGAATCTTATAATGTCCACCAAATGGACGATTACGAGGCTAACATGTGTAGTGATGCTACATAATCAAACATCTATGAAAGTAAGTATGGTCATACAGGGCAAGAGGTACTCACAAGAGCAATGCAGTGTGCAGTATAGTTGCAAGATTTTGTGGTCCCTTAAGAACGAATGTTCTTCTGCTAACATATTTCGTACAAGTGAGACATTAAGGCAAATGCAGAAATGTAGTTCAAATTGTGATGTGATATCATAGACAGTACCTTATGCTGCAGCCGAGACCAATGTGTAACAAGGTTATTCTAGTCACCGTCGGATAAATGTAGCACCGGAGACTTTACAGAAATTTCGTTCAGAGGCTTGCCATCGAAGTGCGCTTGCCTCAGGTAGGAACGATACTTCATCAACAAGTGCTTGAAAAGTGCAACTAACCCTTGCTCGTCATCATAATCCAGTTTGCTCCTCGCCTATTTAAAAGAATGAAATCTTGTGTCTTCTGTCAGCAGAAACATATGCAGTAATGACCATGAATAACATTAGTACATTACTTACGCGTAAGTTGCGGAGGAAGACTGAAAATTGTTTTGTGTCTGGGGTATAATCTTTCCATGAAGGAAAGATGCGCACAAAGTTCCTGACAACAACATGAGCTTCATCTTCTAAACTAGGAAGAAATGGAACAGGGGTCCTATTTGCTGCAATTGGGGCTCTCTCTAGTTCGAAAAGGGATTTGGCAACTGGATTTGGTGTACTCTTTGCTGGAATGGGGGTTTTGCGTCGTACAACTGGTGCTATGTCAACTGGCATAATCATACTGTTTGCTGCAGTTGGGGTCTGCTGAGTTGGGGCATCAGAAATGACTAGTGTAGTAGGGCTCGAGTCTGCTAGAGTTGGGGTATTTTGTGGGTCAGGTGATATTGCAACTACACCTAATGGGCTATTTGATTTATCAGGTGTCACTACCTTTTCCAAATACTTTACTTGTGCTCCTCCACGATCAGAAATCGCCCTCTTCCTTTTCAACGTCTGATACACAAGAACAACATTTGAATGGATAAATATGGTATGATGACAGATGGAATATGTACTGAAAATGGATAGGCAGGGCGTATTCACATACACGATGTGTAAACTAAGCTAATGGTAGTTCAACAAAGTAGAAGCAATGCAAAGCATCAGTTGCAAGATATGGGCGAGCAATGTAACCTTGGAAAGTTAGAGCAAGTACCTTGATGGGTGAATAAGATAGGGCATCTTCCTCTGACTCCTCCACTAGGGAGCTACATTGACTTAGGTCTCCCTCTAGCTCAGAATCACTGTTAGGATCATATTCTGAGCATGAATCTGTAGGTGGAGAGCGTTTGCATTGCATTGCATCCAGACTTGATTTCAGTCCCTTAATGCCAAGTTTGACAGCCATGGCATCGTTCTGCTTTATTATTTTCACGCGCGCAAGCTCATAATTATTATGATGCTGTTCAGAATCTGAGATTCATGAAAACATAAAAAGTAGTCAGATTATCTATGGAATGCATTGCGGATGCAACTCGGAGAGTGTCTCCCTATAAACCCCTGCATATGCAAAGTTCACCTCCCCAACCGTGCTGACCAGACCACACACAGAAATACAAACCCCTTATGTCTCTATAACAGGCAGGCGCACATTTCAAAACTGAAGTAAGAACATTAGAATCATATGAAATTCGTATTTGAACAAATAAACTAAGCAACTATGAGTGGCGTAATGTTTAGCTTCAAGGGTTGAGTGTTGGTAGTGCGACACAAAGCAAGTAGGCAGATTGTATTCCATGTAAAAGATTGAAACCTATGTAAAAGCTGGAAATGACACTTTCTTTCTATACAATGCAGTGTTCATTACCCACACATGATGGAAGATATCACATAGAGAAATACTATTCACTCATGTCTACGGTTCCAGTATTTAGAAACAGGGTGGTCCACCCTAAAAGAATATTGACAACAAATATGGCAAGGCAAGCATAGATGTAGTGAATCAATCATTTACTTGTGAGCTTACTAGGACAAGTATGTAGAATTGTAACTGCAGTAAGAGACCGTCCAAAATTTGAATGAAGAAGTTTGTCTAGCACTTATTGTTTGCAACTAATCGACGTGAATAATTGGATATTATATCAAATGAGTAAGAAAGACAAGTAAAATTGTCAACAAACCTAGCTTGCAGTAGTAATCTGGGTCAATGTCACTACGACCAACAATCCAAACTGACTAGTTTCTGTTCCGAGGGCCAGAATTTTGAAAACCCTGTGAACTTTAGAGGTACTAAAGATTACCGAAATACATCTGAACCATTAAGTGTAGGTAGCACTAAGCACACAACAAACCCTAATGACAGTCCTACCTAATGAGTAATGAATCAATTAGAAAATGGGTGATGAGGAGTGGCTGCTGAGTGTTGATGACGTATCTCAGGATAAATCGGGTTGGCTTGGTGGGTGCTGCACGCCTGAGCCTGAACGGACTAGGAAGGTAGGCACGGTGGCGCGCCCGGGCAGCGGTGACGCTGTTGGGCGAGCGGCTCCTGGCCTCCTGTTAGTCCGGCATCTCCTCCTAGAGTCATGCCGTCCGGGGACAGTAAGTCCTCGGCGAGGCAGGCGGCTGGGGGCGAGTAGAGATCGGAAGCGCGCAACAGAATAGAGGGGAATCGGGGCCTGTGACGACCCAAAATCCCAGGGTGGGCCGGCCCACCGTGGACACCCTGTAGAGATACACACCCGAGCGACGAACATGCATTTTCGAAACTAATTTAGGAACATTTAGCTAACCAATTAAACAACTCTATTTTAGTAATATCAGATTCGTATTTGAACAACTAAGCTTGTTTAGCTTGATGGGTGGAGCAGTGTTATTATGACACGAAGCACGTATTCTGATCGTATAGTGATCATAAAAGGGGGAAACTCTAAGCATATTCTTTTAGCAAAAGAGGGTTTCCCCTCCGATTTCTATTAAAGAAACCACCAGGAAACCAACATGATCAATTAAACCCTAAGCATGATCAATTAAATTGTATTATGGCCGTGCCATGGCAGATTTGAAGCTGCAAACCGGAGGAATGATATTTAGCATCCATTGTTTGCTTCGAACTAAGAACTAAATTCTAAGAGCTGAAAAGAAAGTAGAGTAACCAAGTTAAGATCTATTTTCTGGTTGAGATAAAAAAGTTGAGGAGATATGATGTACCACCTCTCTTGCGGCGCTGTGTAGGCATCGGGGGTGCGATGGCTGTGGTGGCGTTGAAGCAGGTCTGCGACGGTAGACGGGTGCATCGGGGGATAAGTCCTGTTGTGGTGGAAGAGATGGTCGTGTGAGCGGCCCCGCCAAAGAGGACGATGGCGCCGATTAAGCGAGAGGACGCGATGCAAGGCTATTGGTCCGTCGCCGTGGATGAGAAACGTCCATCTCTAGCAGTGGACGACGCGGTCTTGGTAGGCGCTCCGACATGGTGGAGGACGGTGGCGATGGATGTGGTGGAGGACGGCGGCGATGGATGGGGTGGCGGACGGAGGCTGGTGTGGGGATGGGGTGTTCTAGCGCGGACGGTGTATGAATGGGAAAATGGAGGGAGATGTACGGGGAACCATGTTTTTGGGACGCGCATGTCTGGACGTCTCGTCGGTTGGGGATAGGACGGTAATCTCGCATCTTGCCAATATTTGCCCAGAGCGATTTCGGGCGAGGAGAGGGTGGTTGGCGCCCATGGTTGGCGCCCACAGTGTATGAACGGGGCTGACAGGTAGGGAGGTTGTGTCACGTCTCAGTGAAGTTACAAACCTGCCCCTATTGAAAATATTTGCCTACATCGATTTTGGCCGAGTCGAGTTTGTTTTGCCGCCCACCGTGTATGAATGGGGAATGGAGGGAGAAAGAGAGGTCTTTCGGACGTGCTTGAATCAAATGAGTTTTGCCGCCCATGTCTGACACCCACCGTGTCGAAATGGGCTCAGAGGCAGTCGTGTCACGTCTAATTGAAGTTACTAACCTACCCCTATTTAGAGCAGTGGAAATCGGGCCGATGGATTGTCTGTGTAATGGGTAGACAGTAATTTCCATCTCCCAAACACTTGGCTTCGGGCAGGCGACGTGGGAGTGGACATTTTGCTACTTCTTTCGAATTTTGGGACAATAAGCATCCACGTTTACCCTGGCAACTAAATTTGAATCCATTTTGTATTCCTATATGAATCTTTATAAATCATTCTATGTGTTTTTATATATCTTCAAAAGGACGACAAAGATGTATTCCACTGTCATATATGAATATGGTTTACAAATGCCGATACTCAAATTCAGAAACTACAATCCAGTTTAAGGTGAATTCGAATATTTGGAACACTTCATGTCCAACTCAAATGTCACACGCAGCATAATGTGTACTCCCATTTAGATATGTACACAAGTGATCTATCAAGATTCAAATACCGAGTCAATCAACCAAGAATGTACAGAGCTAACAGACATATAAACACTTATAGAGTATATGGATCAATAATATCAACTAACATACATAAGCCAGGCCGCTGTACTTTTTTTTGGCTACAACATCATCCTTTTTTTAGCCAGCATCTTGGCCCTTTCTAATGCGTGCCACTTATGGTCCATCTATACTACTACTATTGCTGAATGCATAGTCAGCCCGATTGGCATATTTGTAGGTCTGGCACAGCAATCCAAATGAAATGTCTCCGAGTCTTATCAATTAATACAGACTTGTGCTCAAATAAAATTACAAACCAAAAGAAACAATTATTACATGATCTCTAAAACAAATGGTTTGATTGATTACATGAACAGACAACACAAAGGTTATCCAACTATGGAAAGAACATGTCACCTATGATTTACCAAGTAGGAATTTAATTTCCTTTTTTCCTTCAGGACCTTAACAATCTGGTCAGTCTCAGCTTGCTTCGTTTTGAAATCCACCAAATATTAAATGGTTGTCTTGAGTACTGCTTGTGATTGTGCTATTTGCTTCCTCAACATGTCAACTTCATCTCTAAGTGCAGAAGCAGAATCTCTTTCTACCACTAGTTTAGCCTCTAGAGCATCAGCAGTTGGCAATTCATAATGCATGATTGGGCCGGTGCCACTACTGTGGGATGATGCAACATACATGGGGACCTCGCTCTTTGATCTTGGGCTAACATGTTTTGCCATTAAAGTTCCGATTGGATTCAGAAAAGTTGAAGTTAGCAAAACATCTCAACTGGGAGTTATAACAGCAAACTAGTTAAACAAACAAGGAATTAAAGAGTTTCAATGGGATGCTGAAAAGTAGTTATTAACATCATTGTAACCCGCTGTTGCAGCAGCAAAGCAGTTAAACAAACAAGTAGATATTTGAGTTAAGGCAAACAGGTAATTCTTAATAGTAAGTATCAAACACATAGATAGGCACAGTCTGCAATATGATTAATAGGCTGTGCCATTATGTAATCAGTAGCAAACTAAATTAAGCCAAGCAACGTAATTGAACAATTTTGCAATAAGTGGCTAACTAAAATTCCGAGAAGCAGGTAACTGAACTTACGCTAGTTCTTTGTACAGGCACACTGTAACTCCTTTTTCGCTTACAAGGTTGTATGAAGGAGTCCATGGCATCAATTGCTTGGATACGCAGTCCCAATACTTCTTTCTTCCCACACTGCATGGGTAAGTCGAATGGTTAATCTGGTAAGATGGTGCGTCCTTGATATGTTATATGAGGACGTGTAGTTAGACTAGTTGTAGCCAAACACATCACACTGGATTTTACTGTATATTTCATGCGATTACTTTTGGCATATCGAGATCTGAGCAATCTACAATAGGATGAAAAGACTGGCATCCTTCACATTATTGGCGAACTCAGTTCATAGAAACAAGCAATTCAACCATTTTGTGGGTAAATCAAAAGTGCCACTAGAATATTTTTCACTATCCAATCATACACGTAAAAAGGGGCGACGCCACCATAGCGGCTGGTATGGGTGGCCGCCTTAGGTGGCTGGAAAGTGTGCACCTAGTTTGAGTCGTCCAGGTTGGCCCACGCTAGTTTTGTTCGTCCCAACGCACGAGCAGGCAATGTAAAAAATGAAGAAAAATGTTTCAATTTGGATGGGCCAATAACATAAGTGCAAGGCAGGCCCTATAGAAGGCTCGTGGCCCAAACGAGCGCCTCCCATATCGATCGACAGCAGGAAAAATCCCAATTCATTTGCTCCAGCCTCCAGTCTGGTTCGCTCCTAACCTAGCCGCCGCTAGACAGACCGACACAGCACTTCCTCGCGCCCTCGTTGGAGGGCGGTCACCGGTCTTCAAGCGAACAGAAGGACAAGAAGATGAAGATCCAACCCTAGGCGTAGCCTGCGTGGGAGGCAGCGGCGGCAGCACGGGCATGGCATCGAGCTTGCGCAAACGGACAGTCGTAGCTTGCAAGAGTAGCATGCGCAACGAGCAGGTACATCACATCCCTGATTATATCTAATTCAACTCTTCAATTTTTGGCCAATAGTTAAATCTGACGGAGTTGTAAAACTGCTTGTATGTAGGGAATCTATGAGAAAATGAAACCAATTTCTACTTATTTTATAACTCCCCCAATCAATACTGAACTGACTGAATCTGATGTATCTAATCAAGTTTCCGGTGCAAACATACAAGCTCATGTTGTACATGATCCTGAAGTGTCTAATGAACAGACTGCTAATGAAGGATTTGATGCAAACATTTTACATGCTCCTGGTGATGAACATATAGTGTCTAATGAGGGATCTAATGCAAGCATTTTGCAAGCTCATTGAAGGATTTAGTGTCTAATGATGATCTACTATGTTGAGAGAGACCGAGATTTGCAGGCATTGATGACAAGCAAATTATAGTGCATTTTCATAGCTTGAGGAAACGTCGAGGCCATTTACCACAAAGTCCCCGTATCATGAAAACATAGCATAAATACTTTTCTAATCTGTTGTTTGAAACTATTGGCATACTTGTGCAGGATAGATATATTGATATGCAGTTTGTGCACTGGTTATACGTGCAATTACACTTCGATATTTTCAGCCAGAGAACGAATAATTCAAGAAGGTATAGACCATGTTTGTAGTCCTTGTACACCATGTTGCATTTTGTGTTTTTGGTGCTTGCATCATCTAGTGTTTATAATCTGAACTACTTTGGATCATTAGCTGGTTTTCAAAGTGCATGTAGATTCATATTTCTCAAGTTATGTTGATTTCTAAAGTGCAAGTGCCTTCGTATTTTTTAAGTTAAATGTTCGCCCCTGGTAACTTGAATTCGTGGATCAGCCACTGCACACAAATCATACATGAATTCCAGTACGAATTAAATGAAATGCAGGGACTTACTCTAGCTCGTTGTACAGGCTCACTGCAGCTCTACTTGCACTTGGGATGTTCCATGTACAAGTCCATGTTACCACTTGCTTGGATGTGGAGGCCTTGTGCTCCTTGCATCCACCTCTGCATTTTTTACACGGCGAATGGTTGATCAAATAAGAGGAATCGACCTTGATGTTGTACCGGAGGACAGATACTTACAAGGTTATACGGGTGTGCAGGATGTGTACCAGATCCCGTAGCACCGTAATGCTTCGCTAAAAAATGGATTTGCTTGTTTCAAATGATATCTCCAGAAGAAATAAGAGTTAAAGTCAGAGTTGCATATGTGTGTAAGCTAAGAGAGCAGTGAAAGGATATCCAAACATCATCGGAACGGTGCACAAGGGAGTGATATGTGGATACCTAGTTCGGGCCGGCGTTTGGGCATGCTCTCCTAGATAGAGTGCGGGTCACTTCAGAGCCGTTGAGGGTGTTGCGCTGGCGTTGGCTGGCCGCGCATGGATGTAGATCTTAAGTGGCAGCGGAGCGCTATGATGCGGTGGACGAGACCGTTGGTGAAGCCCCAACGGCCTCGAGGGGCGGAGGTGCGACGATGTGCTCGGTGAAGTAGCCCCGGTGAGCTGGGAGACGGTGTCGATGAAGCGCACCTGATGCGGTGGAACTCGGTGTCTGTGAGGCACATCGGTTGCGGCGGCCGACGTTGTCGGTGGACCACCCGGTGCGGTGGACGAGGGCGTAGATGAGGTAGCTCCGGTGCGGTGGTGAAGCGCGACCATCGTCTTCGTCGTCGTCGTCCGGCACAGAGGTGGGGAACGGTGGGGAAAGAGACGAGATGAGGGGCGATTTGAGGGTTGGCGGCGAATTAGGGATTTGAGCAATCTGGGCGTGGAAGGGGACGGTGGAGAAGAGAGATTTTGCAGGGCTGGAATTGGGGCCACCAGATATTTCAATCTGAAATGTGGAAGCGCGAACTTATATTGTCGTCATCCTTTTTGGGGGGGGGGGAGGGGGTGGGTGGCTGGGTACTACGCGTCCGTCCGACACACGCGACCACCCTGACAGGACTATGCTTCGGTGCCTTAAGGCACCTGCCTTTGTGTCCATGACATGTGGGCCCAACAGGTGGCTGGCCCACATGTCAGTGACCCAAAGGCAGTTGCCTTTAAGGCACCGAAGCAGCATCCACCCCGACACGACCCTGGTCTGCCTGGTGCGCCTACATTTGAGAATGCAAACGAATCTTCTTTCATTTGCAAACGAATCTATATGTATTACCATGCCCATGTTTTCCTTGCAATAATTAGTCATTCGAAACGAGATACACCATCCGTTCACTTTTGTAAGTCGTTTCAGACAACTTAAAATGAACTATTTTGCACATTGTCTGAAATGTCTTCAAGGTCTTATAAAAGTGAACAGAGGGAGTACTATAAATTAGTTAATGAGGAGTTATTTGAAAAAAATCGAAACGGTACCCACGCTAACGTGGATTAGAGTGTGTGTCACATAATTAGTTATTTTAATTAGAGTGTGTGTCACGTAGTTAGTTATTTAAATTAGAGTGTGTGTCACGTAGCGATCTCCAATCTAACATGGATTTCACATTTCACTGTATCCACGCTACTTTTTGAATACAAATTCATATGTATATGATGAATACCATGGTAGTGAGAAAACTTTTGGATGGATTCAAACATATGACCTACAAAATAGCACAACAAACGGAGTCAATGTCAACTTTTCGAAACTTAGTATGGCATGAATTCGAAATAATTACCCGTATGCCTAGTCCTCGGTTCAAATCTTACAATGTACACCGGATTGAAACATCGATATTAAGTCTCATACTATGTACATTCAAATGTTGTTTTTAGCCCCCTCCCCCCGCACAAACGCTACATACTTCCTGTATCGGTCAATCTTCCTCTGCTAACCACCTTAGGAAGCTATCGGTTTCCAACACACGTTCATTCTTTCTCTCCATGTTTCGATCTCTAAGTCTCTCAACTACACAACCCCTTTTTCCACTCTGTTACCAAATGTATTTACCTCACACACCCGCCATTGCACCCCATGCCGAGCTCTCTCTCTCTCCCCTCTCCCTCTCACCCTCTCGCGCTAAATACATGCATTGCGTATCTAGCCCCCAACCTCTCGTGCGCACGCACGCAGGTTGTATATCTAGGTCACTCCCTTGAGATTGTCTCACTCTTTCTTCCGCACGGCGGGCCACACTCGCTCAATCTCGCTCTCTTTATCTGAGTCTCGTTTAACCTCATTTTCTTTCACACACAAATGATATATCTCCCAGTTCGTCAATCGACACACTCTATACTCTCTCACGCAGATTGTCTATCTAGGTCAGTACATCCAAGCCGCCGCCACTCTTTCGACCTCATGGTGGGCCACGCTCACTCAATTTCTCTCTCTCTCTCTCTCTGTATGTCTTGATTGACCTCGCTCTTTCTCGGACAAAAATGATATATCACCATGTTTGAGCCCATTTCGACCTATTCACATTGTATACTCTCTCACGCACATTGTCTATCTAGGTCACTCTCTCCAAACCATCTCACTCTTTTGATCGCACGGTGACCCTATGTGATCGGTTGACCTTGCTTCCTCCCATGCACAAAATATATCTACACGTCTGTGACTGGATGATCTCTCAAGCTCTATCTTACAGCCCTCACCCTTGCCAAAAAGCTCAATCGGACAATATCTCTCCAGAGCATATATATTTGTTCAATGAATGTCGGACCACACTCACTTTGTCTCTCTATCTATATGTCTCTCGATTGACCTCGCTTTCTCACACCGTATCTTCCACGCGTTGAAGCTACTACCTCTCCATCCCTCGCAAAGCCGAAGCTATTTACATGCGAGGGGCGCTCCAACCTTGGATTAATTTGTGTAGGCATTTGTTCTGGTCGATTTAGATTATATTTTCATAGCATTCGGCCCACAACTACTCCAAACACCGTTGCAACCCACGCAACTCCCCTAGTTGATTTCCCTCTGGCTCGGTCATCGCTCTCTCGCACGTCCTTTCTCGCCTTCAACGTCGCACCATGGTATTATTGGAAAAACTATGTTGTTCTCTTTAATTATTATAAATAAGCTACAAAACTACACACCGATAGTCCACTTGGAATGGAACAAATTTCGACCCACAAATTAAAGTGCTACAAACTACACATCGAGGGGCCCACATGTCATGAAACAAATTTGGACCCATATACAAATCAAAAAATTAAGGACAGATCAAACATGCGATCGGGCCTTCAAGCCGCACGTTAATAGGCAACATACGTAGAATAGCAATGTTTGTTGTACCCCCTTTGTTCACATAATGTTTTTATATTACCACAACCTAATTAATGGATAACATGTAATATTATTTGTAGTACTATTCGCCTTCAGTTACTGGTGGGTTCCATGTGTGCTCTCTCTCTCCTCCCCTTCTGCGTTTAGACACACAGGCAAACAGGAAGAACTCGCGGGCGATGTTGACGTTGACCATATCTGGACGCATTCGCAAGTTATGGCACCAGTTTCACGTACTAGCAGCACTAGTCAGTGTGTACGTGCAATGCACGTTAATTTGGAAGTATATTAAGTGCATGCGGATATTAACTACTAGGATATTATTTGCGTGTTGTCATGTGATTAGCACTATTTTTGGCATGAAATTAACTGCACGCTAAACGTGTTGAGCGCTCGACATTGAAGCAGTCTAGGTCGTTGGATGACAAGGAATACATGTGGCTTGATGACGTTTTATATTTACTTTGATACGGTTCTAGTAGAACATTCAATCGATCAAACCATACATTTCGTTAAGTCTGACTCCGACTTTAAATTATACGGTGATCGATATAAAATAAACGGAAATGATAAACATTTGGATTTTAAGCATGGCAATCCGAATGTTTTTCATGGCAAATTTAGATTACGCGGCGGGGGCGTCTCGCGGTGGGAAGCGGCTCGTCTGCCGTGCTCTGTGTGTCGTTGGGCCACTGACCGACGGCGACGGCGGCATCTTGCGCCGTTGTTGGCGTACTCCTGGACGTTGGCCTAGCTTCAAGGAAGGCCAAAATGTTCTGGACTTTGGAGCGAGTCAACTGGCGGGAGGAGGCGACTGGCATTGGTGCAAGGAAGCGTTCAACGGCGGCCATCCATGCCGCTGAGGGGGGCACTAGCACCCGCGCGGGGACAGGCGCTGACAATGGCGCGGCGGAGACATTCGTGTGCACGGGCACCGGCACGGGCGCACATGTCAGTGCACGCGCAGGCGCATGCGCTGGCAGGTGCACGGGCACCGGCACGGGCATGCGCGTCAGTGCGCGCGCAGGCGCATGCGCTGGCAGGTGCACGGGGATGGGCGCTGGTGTAGTCGGGGCGACGGGAGCTAGAACGGGAGTGGGGACAGGCGCGGCGTCTTCCCACAAGGCCAGTTCAAGCGCGTCCCAAAGCACCTTATGTTCTTGAGACTCCGGTTGGGTGTCGTCCTCAGGAAACTGGAACACTTAGGGCAGACCATCGTGATGCGGCATGGTGTACATTTAGGTCAGGCTAGTTGGAGGTAGACGGCAGGAGAATCGGAGAGGAAGAGAGAGGATTGTAGCGATACCGGGTAGTGCGGGGTTGATTTTAAACCGCGGCGCCGTCGACATTAAAAGTGGGAGCAGTTGGGACGACGGTGGGCGGCGGAGCCTAGTAAAAGGGCTCGCCTCCCGGTGAGCCTGCACAGCGGTTTGCTCGCACGCCTCCCTGACAGCCGGCGCAACGGTCTGCTCGCACGCCTCCCGTTGACTCACACACTTTCTCGGACGGCACCTGTCGATGAGAAGCGAGGACTCGTCGCGGCACGTAAACGCCCACGGTTTCAATAGTGAAAGCGTTCGCCTTAACGTGACAGGTCTTTGTTCCAAAATACCTTGGCTCTTCATTTGTGCAACTTGTCATAAGCATCTTGTCTCAAATTGAATAAAAAACTTACGAAGTAATATTTGTGCCATATCACATGACCATGCTTAGTTTCAAGAATTTATGCTCACTTTTGGATTTTCTGAAATTTAAGATGCAGGATTCAAAACAATATCATAACCTGCATCATGCAATAAAATTTCAAGCCGTACATCTGTCCTGTTGTATTTCTTAAGAAAGGATTTGGTCAATCATTTTGCTTAGTTAGACTTCACACAAGTTATATATGCAGAGTGAAAGGAAAATCCCTCCGTACCAGTGCATTGTCTGATATATTAACTCAAGTACTAGGCACGAACAAACGGGCTCAATTCTGTGCTCATCCTGGTGTAGTAGTAGTAGTACTAGGCAATGCAGTTGACGGGTGACCTTGACGAGCGGCGACCGAGGGAATTGAACCGTGGTCGACACGGTAGGTAATGTTGTCTAGTTACTAAAGCATCCCTCCATTGTTCATCGGTAGTCATTATGGACTAGGGACATGAGGGGAATTTCCTAGGGCTGGAATTCTGGCTGCCCGATATTTCGACTTGAAACGCTGAGGCTCGACTGGTTGGGGTTGCCTAATATGTGTACCACGCACGCCACCGAAGGACACGGGCCTGTTTTTTTAGGATCAACACGAGCCAAGGTCTGGCTGGTACGCTGTTGGGTCCTACCATTCAAGAATACGAAAGGAACCTTTTAAATTGCCGAACGAATCCATGTGTATTACAATACCCATATTTTCCTTGCAAATACTAATCTCAACGTGGTAATTGATTTATGACGAGTTGTTGAATTAGAGTGAGTTTGTAATATAGTGATCTCAACGTGGATTTCACATTTCATGGTATCCCTAGTAAGTTTTCCAATGCAAATTCAAATTTAAAAGATGAACAATATGGAGGTGAGAAAACTTTGTATGTATCAAGCATATGACCACACACACATACAGAGATACACACGCACGAACACAACAACAATCCAATAAGTATAGTGCATCTATTTTTCCAAACCATGCATGTATGACACGAATTCAAAAATACTCCTTCTATTGCTAAATATTAGTCTTTTAGAGAGTTCAACAAGTGACTACATACGGAGCAAAATGAGTGAATCTAGACTCTAAAATATGTCTATATACATCCGTATGTGCCAGTCCATTTGAAGCCTCTAAAAAGACTAATATTTAGGAACAAAGGGAGTAAAATGTAAGACATCCATGGTCCTCAGTTCAATATTTAAAATGAACATGAAACTGAAACATGAATATTAAGTCTAGTACTACAGTACATGAAAATGTTGTGTTTAGGCGGAGCTATGATTGTCGGGGGTCATCCCCTCGACCTTAGATAACATTGTGGAGCTCTGTTTAGGGTTGTTTAGATTATATTTGTCCCCACCCTCCCAACCACCGATTGGTTGTGCACCCCCACCCTCCTCCCCGGGAGAATATCATGTGCGCCCATACCTTAGATGCTATATGCCGATACGAGTTGCTTGGAGCTTGTAGATCTGAGATATAGCAGCTCACATGATGTGTCTTAATATTTTTGCAGGAAACCTTCATGAGTTTGAGAATTGCACACAATTTGTACAAAAGCAACTTAGATGCCCTTTGATCCCATATCCAACAACCTCGAAGCTCGTATCACTGTAGCATCTAAGATGAAGGAGGACATCATATTGTCCTATATGTAAGAATATCATGTGCTACCACACCTTAGATGCTTTGGTGATACAAGCTCTTCGGAGGCGTTGGATTTGTGACCCAACACCTCCTTGGTGGTTCGAATGGTTTTTTGCAGAAAAGCCCCAAAAGAGTTCGGCCACTGCTTACAAGCACAAAGACTGCTCAGATGCCATTGGATCTCAGATCAAACAACCTCCAAGCTCGTATCACCGTAGCATCCAAGCTGCGATAGCACCTTATGTTTTCTCGCACGGGAGAGTATGAGGAGCTCCCGCACCGTAGATTCTATGGTGATATGAGTTCACTGAGATCTAACGGCCCACATTAGGAGGTTTGAATGTTTTTGCAATATACGGCTAATAGAGTTTGGGAAATGCGCAGAAAGTACAAGTACTATGCATGTGCCATCTGATCACTGATCATACGACCTAGATGCTCATATCACCGTAGCGGGTAATTAATCTACGCGGAGCACCTAATATTAGCACCGGGGAGCCGTTGGATCGAAGATGCAGCGACACACACGAGGCCTGAATGTTTTATTTGCAAAAAAACCTTTGGAGAGTTTGGAAATTGCACATAATTACAAAGACTACTCCCAAGCCATTGGATCTCACTTCCAACATTGTAAAAACTCGTATCACCATAGTATCTAAGCTGCGGGGTGGATGTGATATTCTATGCCGCTATCATTTTTGTTCATAAACTTGCAAAATACGTGTAACTCGTGCCGTTACTTGTCTAACCGCGCAAAGTGTTTATTCAAAAAAACCATCCTACACTGAAATATCGGAACAACACACGGGGGTCCCACTTGTCATTAATCAAATTTGGACCTAAAACTAACAAATCTGAAAGACGAGATTCGAACTGGCAACCTAGACTACAAAGCATAAGTCGATAGCCTGAAAAAACGAATGGTTGTTGGCTTTGTCCCATAACTTGATTTTATACAGTACTTGCGTTGAGTAGAGTAGAGGGACTGCCTCGTCAACACGTGCATGACCGTTGTCTCCTTACTAGTGGGTCCCAGGTCTGCGATGTCAATCTCTCTTCTCTCCATCGTCTAACCTTTGCACGGGCACACACGAAGAGCAGCGCTAGCTTGCCGTGGTGTGATTACAACAAAAAAAATCTTGGAAAATAGAAGAATCGCCTAGAACAAGAGACATTGTGGCTGGTCGAGATGGAGCTAACCACATCTATCCTCCGTGCCACGTTTGCATGATGAAGGTGTGTGGCTAGTGGGGTGTTTTCGACCGACTGGTTGGGTCCCGAGGTCGAACCATAGGTACTATGTCTGATACAGTATATTTTTACACGCACATTTTTCCTCTGTGCCGAGATGTGGCACACCCTACCGTGTGGTTTTGGGGTCCTCCTGGGTGGTGCACGCATATATTCTTCCTGACGTGGGATGCCCTACCGCGCGTTTTATGGGTCCTCCTCAATCGTAGCGCCGAAGCAAGTAAATGAGTCGTCAAATCATGAAAGACCACCTTTCCCGCCGAGTACATCAGTGAAGCACAGTGGCTAGTTCGACCGATTAGCTAGGCCACCGCCACATTTGTTTTCACCCCTTTTTTATCTACTTGCCGGCAGGTAAATTTAAATATCCACCGCGGCGTTTCTCTGGTGTTTGGGTGCAGCAAGATTTTTAATTTTTTGATTGACGGGAGCAGGCGTGGTAGGATTTTAATTTTTTGATTGACGGGAGCAGGCGCGACAGCAATTAGTCATGATGACTCCGTCTGTAAAAACCCACTGCTCCCTGATGTGAGAAGTCGTCGACTGGTGTTTTACCGTGGTGAAAACCAAAAGATTCCCCGCTCCCTCCGCCTTCCCGTAGATTGCATTGCCTTTCAGCCGTTTCGCCCCCTTTGCTTCCTCTTCCCATTGCTTCTACCTGGTGCCATGGCGGTGCAGCAGATCACGGAGTCTGAGGTGAGGCTCCTGACACAGGAGCTTAGGGCCAAGGACGTGGAGCTCCATGAGCTCAAGGAGGATAGGAGTGCCATGCTCCTCCGTTATGTGCGGGAGTTCACGGAGCTTCAAAAGCGGCAGGCGTCGACCAAAAAGATGCTCGAGGCATCGACGGTGTTGCTGCAGAAAGTGGGAGATATGATAGGCGGTCAGGGGAGACGGCTGGAGCACGAGCGGTCCGATCGTGACGAGGTCCAGGATCGCCTCAGCCACTTGGTGAACCAAGTTGCCACGCACGTGTTGCGGCTGCGCGATGCCTACCTCGTGCCAGCGCGACGATGTCGGCCGTTGGGCTAAACCCGTTCGACCACCCGGTCAACTTCAATGAGCTGTGGCTTCCTGACCTCGTCTCCTTCTTCACCTATATCTCCGATGAGCTGAGCCGTCTCCGCGCGATGGTGGGGGCTGAGCTGGACAAGGAGGGGTTGCGGGCTGCCGTCGCCGTTGCCAGGCGAACCCTTTCAAGGCTCCATCACCGAAATCCATTCATGCTATTGGACGCCGTCTTTGACGAGCTGGCTCCCGTCAACCAGGAGCGGGCTCTGCGGGCGGTTGCACCTTGCATCACCAACGTCACGCACCTCGAGAAGTAGAGGGACTTCGGTGGTGTTAGGCGCCCTCTGCATTGGCATGTCCATGCCTCGGCGCAACATGACCGTTGGATCAAACTCAGACGGTGCAGATCAGTCACTGTAGCAAAAAGCGTGTGGGTGTGTTTGGTTGCATTCTCATCTCAATATAGTTGTTTCCTCTTCGTGTATTTCTGTCAACCTACTAGTGTGGACGCATGCACCCTTCATGCACTCTGCCAAACACCCAGAAGTGGGTCGAGAAGGGAACTTTTGCTCCCATCCCGTGCACCCTTCATACACCCTGCCTAACACTATTCGTGCTTCATATGGTTCATGTTTCGTGGAGTACTGTAGCACCATACTCTCCATGCGCTGTGGACCTAGTTCTGTTAACATTGATCTCACCGTTCATTCTTGACCGGACAGTCGAAAAAGCGGTACTATGTTACATATAGGAGTAGTTGACATGCGCACAACATCATTTTTTATCGTCATATCTTACTACACTAGCAACAAGATTGTGTAGTACTGACGTATGAACCACTTCACATGCCTAGTAGTAGGAGCACTGTGTATGTTCAAGTGGCTGCCGTGTTTCGCACTCCTCCGTCGTACGAGTGGAAACGCTTGCTGTAATCATTTTTTCTTCAGAAAAACAGTGGACACGCTCTACCATGCGGATCCTCCTCCAGCCATGCACTAAATTACTCACTTTCGCCGACGTGTGGGACAGCCAGCATCTGGGTCCAACAGCCATGCACTAAATTACTCCGTAGTAGAGTGACGGTAGACTACCCCGATCGAACCACCGCAGTATTGCCCAATGAGCCATCAAATGACAAAACCCCCTCCTTTCCAGCAGTAAGTTGGACGGACGAAGCAACCATGATTTCACTCTTCTCTCTAAGCTTCCTCTCTTGAAGAAAACCCCGACTCTCTTCGCTTCTCCCTCATCTCGTTCCTCCTTTCACTCTTCTCTCTCTCAGCTTCTTCTCTTGGATGGACGCCGGAGCACCGGCCGACATGATGTCTATGGCTTTGGCCAAAACCGTCGAGGCTCATGGTACGAAGAAGCGCAAGCACCCCATCGAGACTACCGCAGACAAGCTCAAAGCCATCGCCCTGTCCAAGCCCCCCTCTTCGGGATCCCTCATTAAGCAAGTCCAGGTAATGTCTCTTGTTGACGATCTTTTTCTCGATCTTGATCGTGTTTTTTCATCTAACACGCAGTACTAGTACTGGTAGTGCAACTTTCTGGGTGATCTTGCATGTGATTTTAGTGTGCCAAAGGACGGTTCTAAATTCCTCTTTTGACCAAAACATGTGAGAGGTTGACACTGATTTCTTATAGATTACTTTCAACTACTCCCTCTGTCCCAAATTTCTTGTCTTAGATTTGTCTAGATACGAATGTATCTAATACTAAAATGTGACTTGATACATCCGTATCTAGACAAATCTAAGAGAAGAATTTTGGGACGGAGGGAGTACTTTATGAACATCAATGCTACCTTTTAACAGGGTATATTTGCCTCAGTAACTTGTGTTATGGATATTGCATGTAATCCCTCTGCTCTCATGCCTTTGAAGACATGTTCTAGTGTCTTTATTCACTCATTTCTGTGCGTATATGTAGTCATATATGGAGTATAATATCGAAAATCATCTTATATTTCTGCACGGAGGTAGTAATAAAATATGGATTCTGTTTGAATTAGAACCAGGTCCACGGTGGAGATGAAGTTCTCAAAGTCATGCCGTGTGAACTGGAAGACCTGATGATGAGTTCTACTGCTGAACTATCCAGCTGCTGTGTCCTTGTCGCCACGTGTCCTGAACTAGTGTTTTCCTGTAGCATTGTTGTCAGGCATGTTCTCGAGGCTGTACTTGACCACAACAATTTCTTGGTTGTGCCTTCGATTACGAATGGTGTGGTTCTTGTAAAGCTTCCCAACAAATCTGATGCGGACTGTCTTCATCATCATGTTTATGAGTGGAAAGACCACTCTGTTAGGTTCTCCAAGGTTGACAAGATGGTGATGGTGCATGTAGACATCTCACACGAAGTCAATGGCCTAGTCAGTTATGCGGGGTTCATCCCGTAGGTCAGTGGCAAGAAATAGTCTGCAGAGTTTAGTTAGTGCAACTTTGCTTGTCTGTAGTAAGTACTATTGTTCAGTACTTGATTTGTGTTTGTGAACCCTGTATTGTTTATTAGTACTGCCGCTTTTGGTGTGTGGTCAGTCCTAACAACGGTCTATGTTAATGTCTGTCCACTCAATTTAGTCTGTATATTTTGAAGTATCCAGATCATATTTTTTGTGAGGACGGTTTATCAATTATGGTTACACTCCAATATCTATATGCATTGCAGGGTTTATCGCACCCACCAGGATTTCCAGTCCCATGGATGTTTGGTCCATACGATTTGTCACGACCTTTGGACCGTCCTGCTTACGGGAGTAGGTGGGCCCCCTGCATGCCACGCGTAGTTGGACGACCAGTCTTCTGTTTAGTACTTCAACATAGTGATTTCCTGGTAAGGATTCACTCGTGTCACATCAAGTAAATCGTATTGATTTACTGTCTAAATCGTATTGATTTAATGTCATGTTTTCTTTCTTTTCCTGCAAATTCGCGATGCAGGTTTTGCCATGTGACTTTCATCACAGAATAAACCATTTGGTTTGCTCTACGATGGCTATTTTTGCAGGTTTCACTTCTTATGTCGTGTCAGTAAGGAAGGCACTGTCCATCACTTATATTACTGGAAAAAATTGGATCAGTCTGCTGTCTGAGTACAAGCTGAATCCCTATGATGAACTGCAGTTTGGTTTAACAAAAAAGCCACAATTAGTCCCTCTAACGTTTAAAAGAAATGAAGAAAAAACTGGATCATGGTCACGGATCCTAGTCAAGTTAGAAAGCTGATCATAGCAGACTAGACACGATCGCCGCTGTCTCGCACAGATCGAGCACCGGCAGTTGCTCTAGCACTGACAGCAGCAACAGCTCAGTCTGATCCAGCTGAGCATTGGGCACCGACCGCGTCAGCGGATCAGTCTGATCTACCGGAGGATCGGGCATCGACACCGGCATCTGCTCCAACACCGGCACCAGCTCTACAAGGAGCACCATCTCCGGCAGCAGCAGCAGCTTCGGCACCTGCACCAACTCTTGCACTTGCATCTTCTCCGGCCCGTGCAGTTGCACCAGCAACAGATTGGGCTGCAGTTTGCACTTCATATACCAAAGTCCTTACAAAAACCGACATGTCCACCTTCTTGGTAAGCATAGGCCGCCCAAGTGCTTCGTTCTTTTTTCTTTCCATATTGTTTCACATGATTCACTATGTTGATCTAAGTGTTTGGGTATGTCTTCTTGTTTGCAAACAGAGAATTCCTAGAGCAATGAGGGAGTCGTTCAACAATCCGGGCGACCACGGCCAAGTTTCTCTTACCATGCGCAACCTTCGTGTGAATGAACCTGCTCAATATATCGTAAGTACAAAGGATGGTCGCATGATGATTGATGCTAAAGGATGGTCAAGGTTCAAATCTAAATCATATATTGCGGTAGGGGATGATGTCAAAATCGAACTTTCTTAGCATGTAGAGCTGGTCCAAATCAACTTTGAAATTCTTCAGTAGCAGCACGCAACTGCCGAACTGATCTATCCTCTGAGAGATTTTGATGTAATAATCTGGCATGGTGAAACAAGTGTCCCCTGTGTGTATAAGTAGTACGACAGTATTATTTTATTTATCACATGGTATATCGTTGATAGAATTGCAACTTTGATTGCTGGTTAGGAACTATCATTCAATTTCATTCCAACAGCTGCCGTGCTTTATTCAATTTTGTGTATTCGCCTTGCGACAGCATCTAAAACCAGTGCCGTACCGATCGCTTGCAATATGAAAAGCGATGAGGTAGAACACATGGCCCCCCAAACATGCAGGGTCGGCCTGCGGCCCAAAGCCCAGAACCGTGAGCCTATCTGAGTATTATATTCTCAGCTGAACCCCCATAAAAAGCTGAACCCCCATAATGCCCGTGCGTTGCAGAGGGAGTATATTTCTCGGCAAGGTGAGCCTGTGATATAAAAGATTTGTATATTTCTTTACAGAGGGAGTATCTCTCTGTCAAAATTTATATTTATGTGTAACTAGTTACTCCTGTCTTTCTACTTACTATCGCTGATATGTGCGGCAACCGGCAACGGGGTCCACGTGCCATATGCACAAATTAGAGTGCACAACTTCACGGTAGACACACCCCGGTCGTAGCGCCGTAGAAATGCCCAATGAGCCATCAAATCACAACCCCCCCCTTTCCAGCTTTAGCAGTAAGCTGGACGGACGAAGCGGCAATAGTTCACTGGGCCTGAATTCCCTTCTCCCTCGTCTGCTTGTTTAGAGAAAACCCCCTCTCAGCGATTGCATAGGGTTTTCTCATGGAGAACCAGGTACGAATTCTTCATCCATCCCCGATAAATCCAAGTCCCTTGGTCGCAGGTAATCCTAGGATGGTAGCCGGCGCCATTGATGCATTTTTATTCCTACTGAATCTAGTGTGTTTCATTTGCAGTGCCCAAAGTGCGAGTACCCTATAGGTTTCTGCGCCCTCGGCGAGACGCCATACTTGTTCCTTCTCATCCTAACACAACATTTTGAAACATGCATAGTATGTTCCTAGAATCCTCTTTTCTATCCAGGAGGGTGGGGTTTTTTTGAACATGCTGTGTTCGCATATTATTTTTCCTATAGTGTATTATTTGCTCTGCCAGAACACATGTACGCAAGATGCTCGGCCTTGCCATAACTGAATACACTAGTTTAATGGTCACGGTGAAGACAAGCCATGGATATCAGTTCCGAGTTGGGTTCATGAACCAAGAAGATCGCTGCATTTTTTATGGCCGAACTTGGATAAACTTTCTCAAGTGTTATAGACTGAAAGTTGGCGCACGAATGTTGATGGAAATAGCAGAACCTGGTCTCATCTTCACTGCGATCTTCCACCCGACGTCGTTCCAATTGTTCATCCATGTTAGTTTTGTATCTGGTTCTTGCTTGTTGCCTCGATTACTTTTTAATCCACCTATTCTGTCTAACTAATCACAATTTAACTTTAGAAGTAGCAACGAATCTCTCACGAAGATGCTACTTCTAACTAATATTTTCTTATAATTGGTGGCACATGTAGGTTTTTTCAGAGTTAAGCAGTCTGCTCGTTTGTTACTCTGTAATAACTCGGCTGTTACTAATGGCACTGAAGTTGACTGGATCGACATCCACAAGTTCCTACACTTTATTGATCGTCTTGAGGTCCTTGTGGGGCGTTTCAATGGTGGAAGGCCACGTGGGATATGTGTGCCACTGCTGCACTCGTTGAATAGGTCCAACTGTGTCGAGAAACTTATGGTACGAGCTGTTTTCTATTATATATGTTGTTCATAAACTATTGCTTATACACAGTTTTATAGATGTGATCTTCTTGAAACAGGAACTGCCGAGTTCTACTGTTCCTATACAGATGCCTGACCATGGTCAGGTCAGACTTGCGCTTGGTCACAACATGATGTTTATGTCGACCTACTCAATTCCCCTTGGAGGTGAAGAGATACTTATTCATGGGTGGTCTCAAATAATGAAGGACCGTCCATCTTGGAGAATAGGACAGAAGATTATGTTCATGCTTTTCCATGGCTCTAAAGCGAATATCCTGTTTATTGACCACGTTGCGAGATGAAGCCGCTTTCAGAAGGTTGTGGATGCGCGGGGTGGCGCCTGGGCCTTGTCCTGGGGCTTGGCGGCCTCACCCTTGGTTAACTGTAGGCAAAGTAGCACTGTTCGAGGCGTGCTTTTTACGGTTGAACCTGTATAAGTACTCATGCCGCTTTCAGCTTTGGTTGTTAAGTGCCCCTGCTTGTTTCAGTTAAGGTTGTTAGGTACTCCTGCTGCTTTTACAGTTTGTCGTGTTTCTTCAGTCCTGTCGTCCTCCGGCCGCCAAAACCAAACCAGCGCCGACGGGGCCACCTGCTTCCGCCTCCCATGTCTAGTTGCGCCTCAGCGCACGCATCGCCGCCCCACCGTCTCCAAAATCGTTAACGCCGACGTCCTCCATGTGCTTTGGTGTGCTCACTGCGGCGCCGCCCTCTCGCGTTGTCAACATGGTCAACAAACAACAGGAATCGGCAGAAGTACGTGGAGAAGATGACAGTAGGGCCCCCCCACGTAAGCGTATGGAAAAATAAAATGCTTCCTCCTAGTGTTTTCCTGACATCTGGGACCCATGATATTGTGAGCGTATATAGTCAATAGATAAGAGAACAACACAAGATCGGCTGACACCAGGGACATAGCTACTCGAGCAGTATTTTTTTTGTTTGGTATTGTTGAGACGGAGTAGGGTTTGAACTGGGTTGTGGCCCGTCTAGCCCAGGCTTATATTTGTGAAAATGAGCCCAGTTTATTTTTTCTGAAGAATACCCAATCCAGGCCTACTTATTTTTCTATGCCCTGATGCGCTGCAACTCTTTCAAGACGCCTGCAAATCTTGAAAGTAATATGAAATGGGTTGTAAATATAAAAACAAATGACAAATTGGCAATTAGTTTATAATTTCTGAATTTTTTCACATTTTCAGATTCCTATTTCACTGGGCATTAACCTAATTTAAATATATCTTCAAAGTACTTTAAATCTGGCTCGACATTTCGGTATTAAAAATTTGGAACCCACAGAAATATGCGAAATTGGCACTGGCCAACCAAAAAAACGACTGCAATAAATTGCATAAGTTGCCATGAGCTATATATAAATTATTAAAAAAGAGGGAGTGGTCTGACTTGTGGGCCTGCTTAGTTGACGCGTATGCAAGATTTTTTTAGTTATTATATACGTCAACAAACGATTCTAGCAGACGTAACTGTTGGATGTCAATCCAACGGCCGTCGTGTTTCTTCAATCTCTGATCTTCTTGCTCCAGCCGCCAAAGCAGCGCCGGCGGGACCGCCTACTCCCGCCTCCCGTGGCCAGCTGTGCTGCCGCGCAGGCCTCAGCGCCCCCTACTACTCCCACCGCTGGCTAGGGCATCCCTCTACTCACCCACACCCGCTGTTATTCTGCGGCGATGGCAGCCTCACACCGCAGCCGAACCGGTGAACCCTCTTACTCCTCTCCGTGCGGGCTTCCACTGCCGCGTCTTCCCCGGCTCCGCGTCGTCCCCTTCCTAGGCCTCGCTGTCATCCACCGCCGTGGTGCTCTCGGCGCAGCATGGTCAATGTGGTCAATGACCGACTTCCCTCGGAAGAGTAATGTACGTGGAGAGGCTGACAACTGGGTCCACGACAGCCGCAAGGAAGTGCCTAAGTATTACGCGGAAAATAATTATTCCTCCACGTGACAGCAGGGACCCACCAGATGGGCCACCAGTATTTCGCGAAAAAAATGTTTCCCACTGACTTCTGGGACCCACAGAACGGGCCACCGTATTTCGCGAAAAAAACGTTCCCCCCGCTGTCATCTCAGACCGACCGGAAGTGCCTCCTTATTACGCACAAAAAAATGAATACCCCCTGCTAGCTGGGACCCACCTTGGTGGGAGGCTGACTTGTGGGCCTACTAAGTTGACTGGGACGGAGGCCTTTGTCAACTTTAGTCAATATATGAATGATTCTAGATCCAGTGACCGTACGATGTCCATCCAACGGCCGTAGTGCTTCTTCAACCTCTGGTCTTCTTGCTCCAGCCGCCCAAAGCATCGCCGGTCGTGTCGCCTGCTCCTGCCACCCGTGGCCGGCTGTGATGCCGCGGAGGCCTCATCGCCCCCTACTACTCCCACCGCTTGCCAGGCCATCCCTCTACGCACCCACACCCCCTGTTATTTTGCAGCGACAACAACCTCACACCGCAGCCGAACGAGTGAACCCTCATACTCCTCTACGCGTGGGCATCCACTGCCGCGTCTTCCCCGGCTCCGCGTCGTTCCCTTCCTAGGCCTCGCCGTCATCCACCGCCCTAGTGCTCTCGGCGCGGTGTGGTCAACGTGGTCAAGGAATGGCTTCCATCGGACGTGGACTGTATGTGGAGAGGCTGACAGCTGGGTCCACGGCCGCAGCAAGGAAGTGCCTCCTTATTATGCGCAAAATAATTATTCCTCCACTTGACAGCGGGGACCCACCGGACGGGCCACCATATTTCATGAAAAAAATGTTTCCCCCTGACAGCTGGGACCGACTAGCTACATCTTCGCACGCAAGGAAATGCGTCCGAAAAAAACGATTCGCCCCCCTGACTGCTGGGACCCACCAGCTACATCTTCGCACGCAAGGAAGTGCATACGAAAAGAAACGATTCGCCCCCCTGACAGCTGGGACCCACCAGCTACATCTTCGCACGCAAGGAAGTGCTTCCGGGCAAAAAAAACAAAATGATTCCCCCCTGACTACTGGGACCCAGCAGCTACATCTTCGCACGCAAGGAAGTGCGTCTGGGCAAAAAAATGATTTGCCCCCCTGACTGCTGGGACCACCAGCTACATCTTCGCAGGCAAGGAAGTGCGTGACACTCGGGACCCATCTGGTCGAAGCATACGTAGCGGTGTCGTTCTGGTCACGAACATGTACGTACATATATCCTGGTCGATGTAGAGGCGCACACGTGTCGTAGTAGAGGCGCGTATGTGTCGTAGTAGAGGCGCGCTCGTAGCATGTACACGTACGTACAGCGGCCAAGGTGCAAGAAATAAAATACGGCCACGTACGTACATACGGGCAGGGTCTCGAATGCCTACTCGCGCATATGTACGGCCAGGGCTCGTGTACATGGCTGGGTCGGAACGGAGAAACAGTGTCGTTGTCATGTTCATGAGGAGGCAACGGAATGCGTCGTGTTCATGGGGAGGCAACGGAATGCGTCGTGTTCATGGGGAGGCAACGGAATGCATCGTGTTCATCGGGAGGCAACGGAACGCGTGGGAGCCAACCGGTTGGGTCGGAACAGAATGAGTGGTCGTGTTCATCGGGAGGGCTTGGACGGAACAGGCGATGGAAACCCGGCCTGGCGTACCGCAAAACGGAGGAAACGACCTTGTGTTTGACCGGCCACATTCGAAACGGGATCCTGTTCATCGGGAGGGGTCTGGCATACCGCAAAACGGAGGAAATGGACCTCCTACGGTCGAAACGGGGGTCCTGTTGATCAGGAGGGGTGTGGCGTACTGCAAAATGGAGGAAACAGACTTGTGTTGGAGCGCTACGGTCAAAACGAGGGTCCTGTTGATCGGGAGGGGTGTGGCGTACCATAAAACCGGACTCCACGGGATACTGTTCATCTCCACCGTCGACCTCCTCCAGCCTCCACGGGCTACCGTCGACCTCCTCCAGGCTCCACCGCGTGCTACTCCACCGGCTACTATTCAACCACCCCTCCACCGTCTACTGTTCATCCAGCCCTCCACACCACGGGGTCCTGTTCAACCACCCCTCCACCGTCTATTGTTCATCCAGCCCTCCACACCACGCGGTCCTATTCATCCAGAGACAACGCCACCGCTCACTGTTCATCCAACCCCCCCCCCCCCCCCCGCAACACTCGCTGTTCATCCAATCGATCGGCTTCAGTTAGCAGCAGTAGCGAAGGAATCGCTCGATCAGGTTCAGTTAACAGTCATCGATCGATCGCTCGGGTTCAGTAACACGTAGCCTGCAGTGCAATTGCTCGGGTTCAGTTAGAGCCCAACGGCTCGCTCAGGTTCAGTTAGAGCCAACGCCTCGCACACACGCGCGTACGTGTATGAGAGAAACACGCATCGCTCGGCCCCCGACCTCCCACCGTAACTGGGAACTCCCCAAAATTTTCCTCCCCCCTCACTTCTACCATGGTTTTTTCTATCATGGACGGCCCAAAGAATGTCATGCGGCTGCGCCTCCGGCCCGCCCAGGACGAAAAGCCCATTTTCTATCATGATTTTTGTCATAGAAGTTGGAGCCCACCACATCTACGATGATACTGGGTTTTGTCACAATTATTGTCATGGAAGTGTCATATGTATGACAGAATTTTTTTTTGTTCAGCCCAAAATGTCATGGATGTGTCTTTTTTTTGTAGTGTCACGAGGATAGCACCAGGCGGCACCGCGAGCTCCCACCTCTTCCATGTAATCCGCTTGCACGTTAAAGGGGGGGCTCCTAAGCACTGCGACTCAGGAGCTCTTACTGGCTCTCCAGCCCTCACCCCCTGGCCTTGACCACGGCACGTGACCTGCCATACCAGCGGCGGCTGAGCTTGCTCGAGGGACGGGACCTGAGGACGTAGAGCACAAAGGAGAGCATAGGAAGGGGGAAGGCTCGTATGGGCCTGACCTAGCTACGTTGCGGATGTTCACGCACAGAGGTCTGGGGCATCATGAAGAATCGACCCCGGACCGCCAAGATAAGTCACGAGGTCAGATCAACTAATCGTTGGGACCTAGGGGACACGCTCGCCGCAGCCCTATTGCGGCAACGTCGCCTCCCTTTCTTATCTTACCATGACTGCTTGAGCGTGAAAGGGGACCCCTAGAGCATTGCGCCTCAGGGTCTCTTACTGGACCTCGGGCCGCTCACCTCCTGGCCTTGACCACGACACACGACCTGGCATACCAGCGATGGCTGAAGCTTGCCTAGGGACCGGGACCTGTCAGCGTAGAGCAACAAGCTGTCGCGAGATTGGAAAGGGAAGACCGAGCCGAAGCAGGACTCGCGCTCACAAGGCTTCCATAATTAGGATAATATCAACAAAAGACATTCCAAACTCTTTACACGCCCCCACGGGGTACTTCTTGATTCCTCGCAGGGAACAAAAGACGAGAACCTAGGAGAATCCTATCTACACACCCCCGCGGCCGCCGCCATCATCAACAGTGGGCCGCGGGAGGTCGGTGGCAACCCCATCTAGATCGGCGGTGGCGGCCGGACGTTGCGGCCCTGCTCCGAGTGCGGCGAGAGCTCTGGGGCACGTAGCTGTCGTCGCTCGTCTCCGGAGTCTCGTAGAACTTGGGAGAACCGCTGGACTCCCAAGAGTCGCTGCTGCTGGAGCAGCCGCGAGCGGGGCGTGCCTCATCCCGGCGCTCCCCTTCGGGGCAACATTCCAAGCGGCGACCCTCCGTGTCGAAGACCTTGAAGAACAGCGTGGAGGCGCCGTCGTACTCCAGTGGATCACGAGGGAGCCCTCCGCACGGCAAACCCGCGCGACCTCACCCACAGGTCATGAAGATCTTGCCGGTGGAGACTGCTTCAACCTCAGCCCCGGTCGCCGGAGCGTCGCAGTCGGCATGTTGCAACCAGAGCTTGAGAGGCCCCCTCGGCGGCATCACGTCATTGATGAAGCGCGGGAAGCGGATCCAGGAGCTTGGGGGCATCACCGCCCACAGCACGAGCTCAGGTGAAGAGTCTGCGGCATGGACTCCAGGAGCGACGGCGCTCGTCGTCGCGGCGCCTCGACCTTGGCTATGGTGCGCGCGCCGATGCTCATTGCTCCTTCCTCCCGAGCCCCCGGCTTGGGCATATAAGGGAAGCAAATACCCAGGAGGAGGCCGCTCGGACCAAGGCCTCGTCACCACCTGCATCTTCGCGGCATCACCATGGTGGACCGACCTCTTCTTCGGTGGGAGCAGCACTGGCGCGTGGAGGGGAACCTTTCGCTTCTCCTCAGCCGAAAACCTACGGATCGGCGCCATTGAAGTTGCTGCTAGCAGTTGAGCAGAGGAGGAAGAAGCAGGCGGAATGGGAAGAAGTGGGGGACGGGGGCTCCACCCCTTCCTCATTTATAGCAGGAGAAGGCCAACCAGCAACCCCCACGATCATAGGTAATGATGGTTTTCCTTGCATGTCGCACGGACTTGTCAAGTCAGGAAGTTGCCGAGGCAGCATGGGGAAGCGGAGACGCCCATGTCCAATCAACCGCCACGCGTCAACCGAGGCTGCAGGCTTTTGGGGCCCACGGCACTCCGTGCTTGACCTTTGGCTTCGCCTCGAAGCCAAGCCTGAGCGTGCCTTGGGCCCGTGGGTTACTGCCAGCGTTTTGGGAATGGGGGTCCCAGACTTGCCTGCCTGCAGCCCACGGCGTGGCTGGGCTGGCAGGTCAGTACGGACCATTTTCATCGACAAGGCTTCAAGACCTCGCGAGGGGCCAAGCCTCGCGAGGCGGACGACGCAAGACCTCAAGAGCAGCCTCGCCAGGCAGGCTCGCGAGGGGCAGAGCGATCAATGCAGGGCGAACCTCGCGAGGTCCTCGTGATGTGAGCCATGACGATCGAGGCCAGGCAGGCACCAGCGCGCGCAGTGTCCTTGCTTCCTCTTTGGTGCCAAGGGGGCAAGCGCAGGCGTGGAGTACCGCGGCATCAAGCAAAGGTTTCCATATTGGTGCAACGAGACCAATACCAGAAGGACGGCAAGAAGGAGGTCACCATGGAGCCCAGGACGGCGTCACCATCGGAGCCTTTGGCAGACAAAGACCGCTTTTGCCAGGATAAGCTGTACTAGCTGTCTCCTTTCAAATTGGCCGTTGTTGGCTCCCTTACCGCTCAATATTTGGGGATAGGACCAGGGCCTATATAAGTAGAACTAGCCACCACAGTAGAGGGGATCGACCTCATCATGAATCAATAACGGATCCAAGATCATCTCACCCACACAAGTTCACCAAGCACAGGAACACCTCAACCTCAGGAGGTTATTCTTCCCCTTGTACTGTTCATCATCAGCCCAAGAGGCAATCCACCACCACCACACTGGAGTAGGGTATTACACGACAACGGTGGCCCGAACCAGTATAAATCTTGTGTCTTTCTATGTTGTGAGTTCGTCGAGTTCGTCCGCGAGATCTTAGAGAGCTAGGGCCTGGATCGATAGGGAGAAAACCTTCACGCACGCCCCAGTGTGCGAACCTTGAGGGTTTTGCCAGAACCCATGATCCGACACAAGGTTCTTGATCTCAATAAGATCTATTTAGGTATATGTCCGAACAACAAAATAAACATGCTTATGGAGTTGGAACTAGAGGTGAGAAATTTACTCAGGATACAACATCGTAAAATAATCGACCATGATTCTCAAATGGTTAATGATAGTGCTCCTAGGTCACCAAATAAGAACAAAAAGAAGAGTAAAACTAAAACTCTTCTTGTTGCTAGTGAACCTTTTATAGAAAAAGTTGTTGGCAAAACCAACAAGACTCTGGATGGTGGCTCTCCACTCCTCCATCTTCTCCATAGTAGAAGGAAACTCCAAAAGTAGTTGTGCACGCGCCAATGCTTCTTCTGACGTGGACGGCTTGGAAAGGCACGAGGAACGAGAGGTGTTCTTACTTCCAACTGATCTGGAAGTAGCCCGGTCTCAAACCTGCGACCTCAGCCTGATGTCGCTAATGCGTTGGCGTGCAGGTTGACTTTGCGTATCTTGGGGATGATCTATAGGACCCTTGTCGTGGGTATGCTCAGAACCGCCAACAGCATGGTGTTGCTCGTTGCGCGCGACCTGAGATGGTCATGGCGTGGGCGCCGGTGTAGGTGTCTTGGAGTGTGATTGATTGTATCTGCATTGGTATTTCCCCGAAGAGGAGAGGATGATGCAGCACAACAACAATAAGTATTTCCCTCAGTTGTGAAACCAAGGTTATCAATCCAGTAGGAGAACCAAAATATCACCTGCACACAAACAATAAATACTTGCAACCCAACATGTAAGAGGGGTTGTCAATCCCTCCTTGGTATTGAGATAGATTAAATTGTATGAGATTTGATAAATCGATCTAGCAAAAACACCAAATAAACAAATAAATAAAAAGCGTAGCAAGGTATTTTTGGGTTTAATATGGTAGGAATAGACAGGGGGCCCATAGATTTCACTAGAGGCTTCTCTCGAGAAAATAGCATGCGGTGGGTAAACATATTAGTGTTGGGCAGTTGATAGAAGAGCAAATAATTATGATGATATCCAAGGCAATGATCATGTATATAGGCATCACGTCCAAGATTAGTAGACTGACTCCTCCATGCATCTACTACTATTACTCGACACATCGACCACTATCTAGCATGCATCTAGTATATTAAGTTCATGGGAAAACGGAGTAATGCAATAAGAACTATGACATGATGTAGACAAGATCTATTCATGTAGGAATAGACCCCATCTTTTTATCCTTAATGGCAACGATACATGCGTGTGATGTCTCCTTCTGTCACTGAGATTGAGTACCGCAAGATCGAACCCATCACAAAGCACCTCTTCCCATGGCAAGAAAAATCAATCTAGTTGGCCCAACCAAACCAAAGTTTCGGAGAAGAAATATCAACCTATAACAATCATGCATAAAAGAGTTCAGCAAAGACTCAAATAATATTCAGGGATAGATCTGATCATAAACTCACAATTCATCATATCCCAACAAACACACCGCAAAAAGTCATTACATTAAATAGATCTCCAAGAACATCGAGGAGAACATTGTATTGAAGATGGAAAAGAGGGAAGAAGCCATCTAGATACTACCTACGGACCCATAGGACTGTGGTAAACTACTCACGCATCATCGGAGCGGCAAGGGTGATGATGAAGAACCCCTCCGTGATCATTGACCCCTCCGGCAGAGTGCCGAAAAAGGCCTCTAGATTGGATCTCGTGGTTCTCAAACTTGTGGCGGCTGGAATTGTGTTTCGTCGACTCCCCTATGGTTTTGGGGATTTCGGAGTATTTGTAGAGGTGGATGGTTGTGGAGAAGCTTCCCGTGGGCTCCACTACCCACCAGGGCGTGCCTAAGCCTTCTAGCGCACCCTGGTGCCTAGTGGGTCCCACAGGCCTCCTCCCGTGCACTTCTTTGGCTCCCTGGGTGTCTTCTATCCAGAAAAATATCTGCAAAAAATTTCGTGGCATTGGGACTTCGTTTGGTATCGATATTCAGCAATAAAAAAACAAGTAAAGAACAACAACTTGCACTCGGCACTATGTCAATAGGTTAGTCCCAAAAATGATATAAAGTTCCTAGTAAATGAATATAAACATTCAAGATTGATAGTATAATAGCATGGAACAAACAAACATTATATGTGTTGGAGATGAATCAGAGTCCGCCTTGTTGTCCCTGGAGTTCGCCACGCCGCCCATAGGCAGAACGACCCCATCCTTGGCCTGGTGGCATGCAGATTGCTATTCCCATTGCGGACGGTGCTGCTCGTCTGGCTGTGATCGCCAGAACACCACAGAGGTTATTCCTGGCCTCCGGCTCCTCCTCTGTCGCTTGCGCCAATGCATGTGTCGTCGCATGTCTGTGAAGGCACTGGTGGCTTGTACGTCAATGGACCAACCACCATGGTGCCCTTCTTCTTGGGAGCCATGGCGATGAGAATGATGAATAATCTAACACACTAACTGCTAGCTATGGTTCGCACATGCGACCCCCCTATGTGGCGCGCCAAAGATGTAGTGTGTACGACGATATATGGGACCAACAAAGGCCCCTTTGTGGTTTGACTGGGGAGATCAACGAGCACAAAGAGCAGATCTAGTAGAATCGCACGAGGTTTACCTAGGTCCGGGCTGCTGTGAAGCATAAAACCCCACTCCCGCTTTGTGTATTGGATGTGTATATGTCCGGTTACAAGGTGCGCATGTCTCGGCAAGGTGCTCGAAGGATGTAACACATGCAAATGGACAGGGTTTCGTCCTTTGTCAAGGTATTCATGGGGCTCCTTTATAGAATAAGGGGTCACCACAATGGCAAAATGGTAAATGTACACTGTAGATAGTGGCTACAGTGTTATCTACCTAACTCTGACGGTTTAGGACAAACACATTAATTGTGTTGTGAGGTGGCTTGTGGATGGATCTCCCCGGCAAGGATGGTATCTCCTTTTGTGTCGTTTGTCCCTCTACCTTCTATTTCCTTGAAACAATCCTAGGATGGGTGTCATTAAAGTTATATCTTCGGCGCCAAGCTTCCATGTGCCTAGACAAAACTCACCTAACTACCTGCCTGCTCGACACCTAATCGACAAGTGACAACCTGATCGATGAGGTGGAGCGGTGACAAGGTAGTGGTATTCTTGCCGGGCTCAGAGCTTGCCGGGCTTGGGACTTGGCGGACTTCACCAGCTCTCCTCGGCAAGGATCTTGCTGGGTCTTCAAGCTGGATCTTCAGCATTTCCGACCTCTGTCTTGGAGATCTTCTTTGTATTCGTCGGGGGTGTCATGCGACATATGCCAAAGGATGGCTTATCATGGTGGGGGACAATAAGATGTCGCCGGTGCCAGGAAATGAGATGAGGCGTAGACACGTACGCCGGTGAACTTTACCCAGGTTCGGGGCTCTCCTAGGAGATAACACCCCTAGTACTGCTCTGCGGGGTCTCCACATGATCACCCAAGCAACAATGGTGACTACAAGCTTGCTCCTTGAGCTATTTCTCTAGAGGGGGAAAAAGAACAAGTCTAGCCCTAACTTCCTTTCTCTAAGGGTGTGTGTGTGTGTGTGTGGACTGAAGTCTGAACCCTTTGCATGGGTGCCCTGGGGTTATATAGGCCTACCCCCAGGGGTACATTGGTAATCTGGCCGGGTGTAGGACCCGACTATCAGTGTCTATGGTTGCCAGCTTCTCCGCCGGCCGCTAGGGCCCGCCGCCTGGTGGGTCCTGCCGACTGTCTTGTACTTCGCCGACAGGCCGCGCCCGCCGCTTGCGGGTCATGCCAGCAGCTTAACACTGTGGTGATGCCACTTATAATGTGTGCTTTGTCGGGGAAGGCGTAGCTACAGTGCCGCCACCTGGCGGGCGTTCACTGTAGCCATTCCCCATCTCTTCTGGTTAATGACACATAGACTCTGAGGGAGGGGGAGGGCCGCCTGTAGGGAGTCGGCCTCCCTTTGTGCCGGCTGGTCGAAGCTTGCCGCCGTCTGGCTTCTCACGGTCGGGTAGGGCCCACCGCCAGCGGGCTGTACCAACAACCCATAGTGGGGGCATGGCCCTCTCTGCCATGGGTGATGTCATGGGCCGCGTGGCAACACTGCCACGCCGGGCGGGGATGTCCGTCCGGTACACTGCACTGTGGCCACGCTCCGCCCTGGATTCAGGGGTGGCAGACAGTACTGTAGCCACACCCGTCTCGTCGCCTTAATGTAGTGCAAACTTTGAGGGCAGGAGTGGACGCCTGCTAGGAGCCGGCCTCTCTAGAGGCCGCCTGCCAGGAGTCGGCCCATCTCGTGGCTTTCTTCTGAAGAGCACTGCCCTCTGGCAGCCGGCTGACTCTACCAGCCGACCCCGAGAAGGCTATACTTCGTCCTTGGGGTTTGAGGGGCGCAGCCGGCCCTGATGTCTTGAATCGTCATGGGGTAGATGAGGCTACCCGTGGCCGTTTACTCCGACAGTAGTCCCCGAAGCTGGTGGGGCGCCGCTACTGAGAAATTGAGAAGCCTCAGCAGCTTATTACTCCGAGTGATGCGGTGATCTTGTTCCGTCCGCCCTTCGAAGCGCCGATTGGTACAAGCCGACCGCAACTTGGCGGACAACCTGATGATTTTGAAACATCATGGCAGGAGCCGGGTGGCGCGCCAGTCAGGCGGCAGTCTTGCCACACGCTGTCTGTGTGCCACGCGGCGCCAGCCGGCTGGGCGGGCTGCCAGCCCACGCGCGTGACGGGACATCGCCGCAGGCTGGGGCCCGCCACTACCGTACCTCGGCGCGTGCGCGCGGATCCGGTGCTGCCGAGGCGGACGCTTGGGATCCCGCTGCACAGTAACTACATGCCGTTACTGCGCGATTAAAGCGGGGTCGTGGGGGTGTGGACGCAATTATTCCCACGACCCCCATGTTCCTGCCCCTTCGGCTTCGCCGGCTGGGGCTATAAGTTGGGAGAGGTGAGTAGTGGCAGACGCACGCGCACCCCCTCTCCCCTCTTCCTTCTTCCTCTCGCTGTTGCCGTTGTGCTCCCAAGTCTTGCCGAAGCACCGCCGCAGCTCCTAGTCGCCGAGCGCGTCTCGCCCGCAGTGCTGCTGCACCACCGCGGGTCCGCTCGCACACCAACACTCCTTGCCTCCGTCGAGTCCAAGCCCCATGGCACAGGTCGGAGCTTGGGACGGTTCCAATGTGCATGAAGACCATATTACTTTCCTCCGCCAGACGCGACGGCTGCCCGGCGAGAAATACGTCCGGGTACACCCGCCGCCTGAAGAGGAGATCTTGCCGGCGTTGCAGGAAGGCGAGCCCGCCGTCTTCCCCTCGCACTTCATCCTCGGCCTCGGTCTGCCGGCAAGCGACTTCCTCCACTTCTACCGCCTTCAGCCGCACCACCTGACGCCAAGCACGGTGGTGTTGTTGTCGGCCTTCGTCACCCTCTGCGAGGGTTATCTTTGCATCCCCCCACCCTCAAGCTGTGGGGGGAATTCTTCTACACCAAACTTGGCACCGCCGCCAAGAACGACGCGGCCCAGTGCGGTGCATTCATCGCAGTGCATCGTCCGGGTGGCGGGAACTGCTTCCCGGCCATCATCCTGACGCAGTCGGTCAAGCTGTGGCAGCGTTCGTACTTCTACATGAGGAACATCCACCGAGAGCATGACTTCGTCAACCTGCCGGCATACAAGGCCGGCCCGCCAGCCGAGCCCCGCACCAACTGGACCTTCAAGCAAGAAGGTGCTGTCGGCCGCATCCCTTGCCGCCATCGCCCGACTCCGGGAGGTGACGGAGTTGGAAGGCCTAAAGGCCTCGGACCTGCAGACTGCCTTCGTGGTGCGCCGGGTGCTCACCCTCCAAACCCGACCTCACTTGATCAGCCGGATGAGCGAGGACCGAGACGCGAGCCAGATGTGCACCAAGGAGATGCCGGAGATAGAGGTGGCCCACCTGGTGAACTTCATTTCAAACTGCAATCTCTCGGAGGAAGAGTGGCAGTTTGGCAAGCGACCATACTCCTGCACGAGCCCTCCACCTGCGGTAAGCCCTTAATTATTTTTCTCCTCATCTGCCGAGTTCTGCTTTTTGCCGCCTAATCAATCAATCACAATTGCAGATCCTCACGTCCTAGTTGGCAGCCGACGCCTTGGTGGAGGGCCACGAATACTTGCCGGACCGGACCGTGAGCGATGTGGATGACCCAGACTTGGGGGCGGCCGCCTTGGAGGAAGACGACGCCACAGGCGGTGGTGGCGGAGCAGGCAGCTCTGGAGGAGGAGGCATCGAAGCGTGGCCGGATGATGATGAGGAGGAAGACGAACCACGCCATCCTCACGGTGCCGACAAGGCGGGCGGGAGCTCATCAGCTGCGCCAGCTGCACCAGGCGGCAAACAGAAGCGCCGAGCCGCCAAGCCGCTATTCGGCAGCCCGCCCAAGAAGCGGAGGAACCCGACCGTCGCGACCAGGTGGCATGAGGCCGTCGCAAAGGAGGCCCAATTCTAAAGGGCCCCGAAGCAGCCCCTAACGGTGTCCCTGTAAGTATTTTGACTCCTCTTGTGTTTTTCCCTTTGCCTTTCTTGCAATAATTCTTTCTGAATTTCTTCTTGCCTTTTTTGAATAGGGCCTCGCTCTCTCTTGAGCGGTCGGCCTCTGTTTCCATCATCGGGGGGGGGGGGGGTGGAGAGCTCTGCCAACACCCGCCGCATAGACCCATGCACCAAGCTCCAGGCGGCAATAGAGAGGAACGCACGGGAGGCGCGTGAGGAGCGGGAAGAGGCTGAGCGGCAGAAGGCAGCGGCGGCCAAGGCAGCGCAGGAAGAGGCCAACGCGGCCGCCAAGGCCCAAGCCGACGCCGCGGCCAAGGAACAAGCGGACGCGATCTCCAAGGTGCAGGTGGAGAAGGCGACGTTCGTCCAGGTGCCGCAACTTATCATCCCCCTGCGCGCCGCCCCGCCAGCGCCAGGGACCGTGGTGCCGACTGGAGGAGCCGGCGATGATCAGCCAGTCGCAGAAGGCGGAGGAGGCAACGCCATCATCTTGGGGGCGGAGGAGCCCCTGGAAGCGCCGACTGCAGACGCACCAAGCAGTTGGCTTGAGGAGCCGCCGGTGCCACCAGCTGGAAACGAGTTGGTGGTGGGCTCGGCCCCGGTGGTCCGCACTCCGGGGCGTCATCGCCCGGAGAAGGCGGCGTTGGCGCCAAGGCCGCGAGCTCTTTGGCCCCCAACACCGAGGCCAGCAGCGCCGCTCCGCCGGAATGGACTCTCGGAGGTGGGTCAAATGTGATGAACCATGCCGCAATCGACGTCCAAGACCATCTCCAGGCCCAAGGCACTACCCTTCAACAATACACCAAGGAGTTCCTGGCGACGCGGGCCGCCATTTGGGTATGTCTCTTTGTCACTTCTATGTTTCTTGAAATCTTCCGTGGGGGCGCACCAGCACACCCACTGGGTGTAGCCCCCGAGTTCCAGGCCAGCTGCTGAGCAGGCGGCTCGGAACTTAAGGTAAGTTCCGAGTGCTAACCTCTTCTTCTTTCTTCTCTTGTCTTGGTTGTAGGACTATCCCAACATCCGTGCGGCCGCCTTCAACTCTCACGTCAGGGAGCTGGCCAATCGGACTGCCGAGTTGACCGACAGCCGGAGTAAGTGCTTCCTGAAAGTGCGTTATATCAACTAGAGGGGGGTGAATAGGCGATTTTTATGAAATTCTTCATTGAGGAATTTGCCGGTGAGGAAATTCCTTAGCGAAGAACTACTAGTAGCGGAATAAGTACTCAAAAGTAAACATAACAGAATACAAGCATAGTCATCATGATGAAATGAAGACATGCATAGAGTACAGGAAGCGTAAGCACAAGATAACACGGGATGAAGACAAACAGACTGAAGAAATTGAACTGAGGAAATTGAGAAAGTCTTTAGTCAAAGTCTTCAAACACAGATATGAACAAACACACAACACAGTTATGAGGAAATGAAAGAGTTGAGGAAATAGAACCACTAAGCTTGGCGAAGACAATGATTTGGTACACCAATTCCAACTGTTGTCTCAGTTGTACGTCTGGTTGGAGCGGCTGAGCATTTAAACACAAGGACACACAGTCCCGGACACCCAGTCCTGAACACGCAGCTCAGGACACCAAGTCCTCGCCGTATTCTCCTTGAGCTAAGGTCACACAGACCTCGCTCAATCACTCGTGGTAAGTCTTCAGGCGACTTCCAAACCTTCACAAACTTGGTCACTTGGCGATCCACAATTCCTCTTGGATGCTCTAGACCATGACGCCTAACCGTCTGGAAGAAGCACAGTCTTCAAAGGTAACAAGCGTCGGATCCACGCAGGATCAATCTCTTCAGTGATGCCCAATCACTTGGGGTTTGTAGGTGTTTGGGTTTGGGTTTGGTTTTTTTTCTCACTTGATGATTTTCTCTCAAAGTACTTGGAGGATGGGTTGCTCTCAAATGACAAGTGTCAGTCTCTCTCGGAGCAGCCAACCAGCTAGTGGTTGTAGGGGGCGGCTATTTATAGCCTATGGAGCAGCCTGACATGATAAGACATAAATGCCCTTCAATGATATGACCGTTAGGTAGGTAGATATTTTGGGACAGCTGGCGCATAGCACAGCAACGGTTGGAAATTTGAGTATCAAATTCCTCAGGGCTATCATGTTCCTCACTATGTAGGCAATCCGCACTGGCGAATTCCTAACTCCTCAGTCAGAACAAATTCCTCAGAGACCAGAAGAACTTCGTCTCTGTCACTGAAGAAATTGACTGAACTGTATGAGATTTCCAATGGCTTCACTCGAAGGGATTGGTAGGTGTAGGATTTTGAGTTGAGCATCACATGGAAATTTTTCTTTAGTATTTCCTCGACCCCCTTTAACAGTACGGTGTTTCCTATGACACAAGAAAGAGAAAATGAAACTACGAAAACAAAAGTCTTCACGCTTCATGTTCCTCGAATGAATACCAGGTCTTCCAGGTCACACCAATTTCTTCACTTTCAAAGTCTTCAGAAAGTCTTCAGCGATCCAAAGTCTTCAGTCAAAGAACTTCATTTTTAGGGGTCGACTTTCTCTGCAAATATCAAACTCATCATAGACTTATAGACCTGTGTACACTCACAAACGCATTAGTCCCTTAACCTATAAGTCTTCAATACACCAAAACCACTAAGGGGCACTAGACGTACTTACAATCTCCCCCTTTTTGGTGATTGATGACAATATAGGTTAAGTTTTCAACGGGCATACACATATGAAGTGTAAATACTAATGTTGAGGAATTTGATTGCAAGATATAGAAGAACTCCCCCCGAAGATGTGCATAGTGAGGAATTTCCTTTTGAAGCAATGCACACTTGAAGAGTTGAATCATGGAGATCTCCCCCTATATCTTGTAATTCATACACGCATTTGACATATAACAGTGAAGAATTTGAAATGCATGATGAAATATGGTGACTGATGTAATCCAGCATGCGTGCAATAATATTTAACGAGGAATAAGCATGCAAAAAATGCATCAAGATTATCAAAGCACCATCAGGTTTAAGTTTACAACTCGATCCAATAAAAGTCTCAGAAGAAAGAGAGTTGCAACTTTAAAAAAACGCCCATATGGAAAGACCTGCTTGAAGATTAACTCAAAATTCTCCCCCTTTGTCATCAAATGACCAAGAGGATCGAATATGAGGACTAACGCCCCTGAAGAATATCAAGTTGATGAAGGAGCGCCAGCATTATTAGGGCCGTTTGTTGTAGTAGGGCCTGCCGTAGTGTCGTCCAAGTCTTCATTTTCATCAGTGTCGTGCGATGAAGAATATGAGCTGGCCACCAGAGAAGGAACCTTGACCTTCTTGAACTTCTTCGGTGGAAGTGCAGACCAGTCAAAATCTTCCTTGAGACCCATTTTCTTCAGATCATCTTCACCATACAAATGTGACAGGATTGCCCAGGTGCGACCGAAGACTTGATGGAGGTAGTAATGATTTTTCTTCACTTCATTGTGTGTAGCAGTCATGTTGTGAAGAAATGAACCAAACTGCTGCTTAACCCATTTGTGATTTCGATCCACCTTCTGGTGAAGACTAAGCAGAAGTTCTCGGTCAGTCATCACGTGCGGAGCAGTGGCTTGAGGAGTGGACTTGGGTGCATTGGCAGAGTCATGTGTGGCAGAGTCATCATTGGTGGAATAAGAAGCAGCTTTGCGAAATTGACCATCCAATGGACGAATGCCTTCATCTATAACAGCTGGTGCCTTGCCTTTTCCATCAACTGAGGAATAGGTCTGCTTGAGGACTTTAATGGGGGGCAGGTAGCTGAGGTGATTCTGAAAATCAGCTTTGTAGTTGAGTGAAGACCTTGTACTGAGGAATCTCATAATCCAAGGTGCATAAGGCTTCAGCTCAAACGGAGACAGTGCAACATTTGCCAGAGTCCTCATGAAGAAATCGTGATAATTGACGGGAATGCCATGAACGATGTTGAATACCAGATTCTTCATGATGCCAACAATTTCCTCATCAGATGAGTCACGGCCTTTGATAGGACTCATTGTCCTCGTAAGAATACGATAGATAGTTCTGGGCACATAATGTAATTTCTTCACGAGGAATTTTGTTCTTGGTGCCTGACCTGGCTTCAAAGGTATCATCAGCACCTGCATGTAGTGATTTGTAAGCTCAGGTTCACTGTAGATGCAACGAGCCTCTTCAAGGGGAAGACTGGATGGTAAGGCACGAAGCAATTCAGAAGCTGGTGCAGTGTAGTGAGTATTTTCAGACATCCAGTCCAGCACCCAAGAATTCACATCTTCAGAATCTCCTGTGATGTGCAGCATTGCATAAAATTGAAGAATCAGTACTTCATTCCAATCACAGATGTCAGAGCAAAAGTTTAACAGTCCAGCGTCGTGAAGAACACTGAGGACTGGTGCGAAGCATGGCAGAGATTCCATATCCACGTGAGGAATATGCTCATGGTAGAAGATTTTCTCTTTGTTGAACAGCACCAAGGAATAGAAATTGGCTTGACTAGCGGTCCAGAAACGCCTCTTCCTAATGCGAGCATAGTTATAAGGGTTGTAGTCTTCGAAGAATAGATGCTCGCCGAAGAAATCATCAGCCTTGAACTTTTGCTTGCGTGAGAATGGAACCTTTGGCTTGGGCAGAGGAGTGTCAATGAGTTGCATCACGACCTCAGGAATCGCAATCTCAGGTTCTTTAGGCTGAGGAATTTCTGGTTCCTCTACAGTGGCAATCTGCGTCTTCATATGTTCAGCAGCAGCAGTTTCTTCAGCACTAGTGGCTGGAATTTCCTCATGCATAGATGAAGTGGGGTAGGTTTCTTCAGAGTCCATTTGAACAGTTGGTGCAGGCGACTGAGGTATTTGCTGCAACAGTGTGAAAATTGGAGAGTTTGGATGTTGACTTTCCCAGAATTCATCACTTATTACGGGTGTGGAGCAGCCAACGTCCACATCTTCATCTTCCATTTCTTCAACGCCAGCCTCTTCAGCTGTGAACTGAGGCATGGGCGAGGAGATGACAGGTGTTGAAGGGATCATATCCACTTCAATTTCTTCATCAATCTGCTCTGACGAAGTAGGAGAATGATTTTCTTCATCAGATCCTCTAGGGATCTCATATTTTTCACCAAAAGGAACAAGGTCCTTTGATGGCCTGGTTGAGATGGGAACAACATCAATGGGATTAGCAAATGAACTTGTCATAGGCTTCATCTTCTTCGGAGCTAAAGAATCTGAAGCAGCTGATGCTTTCCTTTTCTTCATTGTTGCGCGCTCCACAGCCTTGGTCTTTTCACATCTGATGCAGATGGAAGGATTGGAGTTGGTGTAGGCGCAGGAGGAGCAGAGGAATCTGGTTGATTTTCTTCATTTTCTTTAGACGCACCACTAGTGGGTGCCCTGGCAATTTCTTCAGCGGCTGGAATGCAGTCATCAGCCCTGGAACTCACATTTTTTTCAGCAGCCTGATTTTCATCAGCGGTGCTGGCATGTTCTTGAGTCGGCTGAGCAGATGCTTCAGCCTGAGGAACTTCCTGTTGCATTGGGGCTGCAACGTTTGAGGTGAAGTTATCCGCAAGTTCCACAAAACGAACCTTGGCTCCAAGCCAGTCAGCGTGATATGCGTCAAAGTCATCACTGAGTTTCTTGATCTCAGTTTGAATAGTGACAAGTTCTTCAGTTGTCATAGAGACAACTTTTTTCTTCAGATAGCACTCTTTCTTGTACTGCGCTTTCTTGATCTGCCTGGCCTTCTCAAATTTCCACTTTTCTTCTTGAATGAACTGGGTCAGCATGTGACTTTGGCCAGGAGTCAGCTTGAAATCAGGCAAGGGAGTGTTGGGGTCCTTTTGCCAAACATCAATGTATTCAAAGATCAATTTGGGATCCAAAAGTAGTGGCACCTCTGTTCCCTTGGCTCTAGCGGCCCTGATTTGCCTATCTCTGATGATTTCTGCAAGTTCATTATCATCAACTTCGTCTTCTTCAGACGGCACTTGGAAAGCGACTTGCTTCTTCTAAGGACTTGGTCGAGGACCACGTCCAGCAGTTGACTTTGTCTTCAGCAGTGAGGGGCTAGCCGAGGAACTTGGTGCAGCCGAGGAACTAGCGGAGACACCTAAGCCAATAGATATGCCTGCAGTCCTTTGGCACGAGGCAAGATGCACAGGTGTTGAGGACTTTGTCGGAACAGTTGAAGACTTTGGCGGAGGAGCTGAGGACTGTTGAGGAACATGAGCAGCATGAGGAATTGGCCGTGAGGGCTTTGAGGATTCTGGCTATGAGGGCATTGCTGATGAGCTTGGCCTTGAGGGCATTGTTGGTGAAGCACTTGGCTTGCGCGCAGGCTTCTTTGACATAGCCTTCTTTGGCTTGACAGCAGAGGCCTCAACAGAGGCAGCAGCAGCAGCAGAGTCTTCATTGAATTTCCTCACTGCTTCTCTGGCTTGCTTAGCCAACTTGGCTTGGCGCTTGGCCCATTCGTCAGGATAGTCCTCACCGCGCTTGAGGCTGGTGGGATCAGCTATTTGGCCAGGTGCCAATGGAGGTCTTGGGCATGGAGGATTGAGTGCGAATTTCTTCATGTACTTGGGAGTGACATATCTGTACTCCCTCCATTCTCTAGCCCATCTCCTCTCTATCTTTTGAATGCGCACCTTGCGCTCATTCTTGGTTTCCTCAGTAGGTGTGGAGTACCCAGCATATATTTCATTAGGGATCTCAAACGTTGTATTGACCTCAGGCCTCTTTCCTCCCTTCTGTGGCTTCTTACCGTCAGCCATTTTCTTCAGTTGAGGAATTTGGACAATTGAATTCTCTGAAGAAGTATGCAACTTTTGTTCGAGGAACACTGCAAATGAGTTAAGTTGATGAGAACCTAGTGATTCAGCAGCTGACATGAGTACTTGTGAACAAAGTATAGTTGCGAGGAATTTGGATAGGTCATATGCGTTCTCAGAAGGTTTTTAAAAAAGAACAAGTTTGAGGAATTTGACCAGATGAGTCTTGAAGAATTGCACTAAGCATTCTTTGTCTTAGGTTCCAGAGTTGTATAGATCGAAGATCCACACAATTGAGGAATCTTGAATAAAAATGATGCTTAGAGAAACGAATCAAGAACAGATGACTTGTGAGGTGTTTAGTGTGTGAAGCTATGAAGAAAAACACCTTTGAAGATTTTAAAGATAATCATTCGAATCAACGAGGGCAGTAAAAGTAACTTTTAATTACCCTGGACGAAGAACACGACGAACAGTGAGGTGTAGAAATGAAGTTCGTCTGTGTAGATCTTCCACGCCCTAACTCAGCAGAGGAAGACGGCTACAGTGGCGGCGGAGTGAAGGTTTCCGCGGGCGGCGCGAGTACGTCGGCCACGAGGTCGAGGCAGTGAAGCTCTTCCTCACCGGCGACGATGAAGTAGCGGCGGCGCTAGGGTTTGGGAAGCTCGAGCAGGAGAGAGATCGAGTGGAGTAAAGGAAGTGAGGAAGGGAAGGAGGGGTATTTATAGCCATGGTGAAAAACTATTTGCCCAAAGAAATTGGACGAACGTGCCCCTGACCCTTCTCATTCGCTTGACATGTGTGACACACGTACTGAGAGGTGGAGATCGTGTGCGATCGTGGGTGAATGGATAAGTGTTTGCATCATGGGATGCAGAGCGGTTTGAGCGGCAAAGCCGAAAATTTAGATAAGATAGGTTTTAAAGTTCCGTTCACAATTTCTTCAGCTGACGAGAACACAGTGAAGATTTTGAATGAGTTTCAAATAGAACGCACATGAAGAATTTGTGAACAGATTGGGTTGAGTATAGCATAGAGGGGAAGGGTCCGATCACATTCACTTAGCAAAAAAACCAACTTGAAGAATTAGCAATAAGTGAATGCTGTAGAGGACATAAACTCATGTATATATAGCCAATGAAGAAAAACGACAGAAACAGTGAAGACAATGCAAAGTTGAAGAGTATGAACTATTGAGGAATTTCAACTTTCTGGTGCTGGCGTGACCCACCGTATAAGAATGATGATTTCAGACACCGCGTACAATTATCGTAGGGTTCCGAGAACCAAATTCTTCGTTAATTTCTTCACATTAAAAGTGTTATTCTTCATTGATTGAAGAAAAACGTTTCTTCATGTGTTGCACATCTAAGTCATCAATTTTGCATAAGTGTTAGGATGAGTATCCTTTTCAAAGAACATTAGAAGATTCTAGAATATTTAGCTCACACCGCAACTTGCTAAATCTCTTCTCATCAAAGGGTTTGTGAAGATATCGGCTAGCTGTTCTTCAGTCTTCACATGCTCAATAGAAATGTCGCCCTTCAACACATGATCACGAAGAAAATGATGATGAATCTTAATGTGCTTTGTCTTCGAGTGCTGAACTGGGTTGTGAGCAATCTTGATGGCACTCTCACTGTCACAGAAGAGAGGCACATTCTTCATGTTGACATCGTAGTCCTTGAGACTTTGCTTCATCCATAGCAATTGAGCACAACAAGAACCAGCGGTGACGAAGCTATGTACCTAGGGTAGGGGCATGGAACTGTCCTAAGAGCCCTACCCAAGGACATCCCTGGAAGAAGTCACCTTTCAATCGACTTGAAGGTACCCACTCGACGGGTTTAAGACACTCGACCAACAAGCTACCACTCGACCACGAAGCCAACCACTCGACTGCGAGGAGATCTAAAGTCATTCCGCAGGCAAACGGTCGGCTATTAAGTAGTCTTTATGGTCATTATAGCTCTTCATTACCAGCGTTACCAGTAACGCCCCACCTTAATGTACATTGAACCCTTGGTAACGTGGGCTGGCCGGGGTCCTAGCGCGCTCTATATAAGCCACCCCCTCCTCCGAGACAAGGGTTCGCACCCCTGTTATTCACACGCCTATAATCCAATCGACCGCCTCCGGGCACCGAGACGTAGGGCTGTTACTTCCTCCGCAAAGGGCCTGAACTCGTACATCTTGGTGTGTTTACAACTTCCCAATAGCTGAGATCTAGCCTCTCCATACACACCCCCCTACATCACTGTCACAGTTAGAACCACGACAGTTGGCGCCCACCTTGGGGCCGGAATCTTAGCGCCTAATTGGAGAAGTTGCGATTCTTCCGATCCCTTTGATCATGGTTTCGTGCGGAGTTTTGGTGGAGGGCCGCGAGATCCGTCTCGGAGCGCTCACATTCATCGCCGACGACTCCGCTTGGCTTCAGGAGGCTCCACTCGACATCGACGCGCTCCCCGTCCGCGGTGCGACACACTTCCGCGCATGCGTTCGTGGCGTCCTCCTGCGGCAGCCGTCGACCCAGTATTGGTCGGCCCCCGTGTCGTCTCCCCACTCTGTCTCCCACCGGCGCAAGCGCTCCGGTAGGTCGAGACTTCAGAGGTGGGTGAGGCATGCCGTGGCTCGCCAGTCGGCCGCCCCACAAGTCGCGGCAATCGAGCCCGACGAATCCCTCTGCGGCCTGTTCGACCTGTCAACTGGCTCCGCGGAGACCGCATCCGAGTGTGACAGCAGCGACCCAGCGGCTGAGGTTCTAGCGGTCGATGGAACACACAGTCCTCCCGATTTCCCTCGCGCTGATGGAGGCGCGGGTGGGGGCGACCCATCGCATCCCCATGATGAGTATCTCCCCGAGCCTCTCACGGCATCGCAGCGAGAGGAGCTTCGCCGCCGGAACATAGACGCACTCCACACTCCTATCGTCGGAGAAACCCCCGAGGCCCGGGCCTTGGAGGACGCGCGCTTGGCTAACTTGGCCGAGCGCACTCGACTGGAGAATCTCCAGCGAATACTCGACGAGCAAGCGCGTCAGCGAGCTCCCGAGTCCAGTCGACGTCAGCTCTTCCCGCCGACGCAGATATATATCGAACCCCAGTTCAGAATTTGGCCGCCGCGACCCGTATAGCAGAATCGATTCAGCCCTCCTAGTCAGAGGCTGGCAGGGGCTTGTTGCAGATCAGAGCGTTGCTCCGGGCGGCGGGGAACCAGAATTCCGCTGTTTCTCAGTTGCGGAATAGGATCCACAGTCGATCCGTTGCAACAGATATAGTCCAGTCGGCTCACAGCCCGAGATCACCCCCGAGGCGTGAGGGACGTGGAGACCGGCACAATCAATACAGAAGAAATGAGCAGTATGATCACCGATTCAATCGTGAGGATCGACGTCGAGTGCCAACCCCTCCCACGAGGAGTGGGTCATATGCGCCTCGACAGCGAGATGACAGGCGCCCTCATAGTGTTGGGCAGAGGATTCTAGTTGACCCCAGGGACCCAGGCTTTGATGCGAGATCCATCCTCGTTCAGGGTCTGGTTGACAGGAACAGAGCTCACCGAGAAGGCCACGACAGAGATGCGCCTGCCAGCAGCAGAGTACGTGTTTCAGGGCTAGAGTGTTTCAGTCGAGCCATCAGAGCCGTAGTGATTCCTCCCAACTTCAGGTTGGCGACTGGAGTCAGCAAGTTCACCGGTGAGTCTAAGCCTGACACTTGGCTCGAAGATTACCGAGTGGCTGTACAGATTGGCGGTGGCAATGATGAGGTGTCCATGAAGCATTTGCCTCTCATGTTAGAGGGCTCAGCCAAAGCGTGGCTAAATCAGTTAGCGCCCAGCAGCATCTACACTTGGGAGGACCTCTCCCGAGTGTTTGTCACAACCTTCGAGGGAACATGCAAGCGACCTGCAGGCCTTACAGAGTTGCGGTCTTGCGTGCAGAAACCGAATGAAACGCTGAGGGATTACATCCAGAGGTGGATCACATTGCATCACACGGTTGAGAATGTTCCAGATCATCAAGCAGTTTGTGCCTTCAAAGAAGGCGTTAAGTACAGAGATTTGAACCTGAAGTTCGGTCGAACTGCAGAGATGTCTCTGAATCGGATGATGGAGATTGCCACCAAATACGCTAATGGTGAAGACGAAGATCGCCTCCGGAGTGGCAAGCACAAGGCAGTCGCCCAAGAAACCGGAGGAAACTCCAGTCGGAAACAGAAGCGGAAGGCCGAGCCAGCCGCCCTCTGGGAGGCCCTGGCCGTAACCCAGGGAAATTTCAAGGGAAAACCCAAAGGCCCCTGGAAGCCCAAGAAAGTCAAGGATCAAGATGGAAATGATGTTTTGGATCTGCCATGTCACATCCACACCAAGAAAGATGAAGAGGGTAATTTTATTTACCCAAAGCATACCACTCGACAGTGCCGGCTCCTGATCCAGCAGTTTCAGGGCAAGCAGCCCAAAGATAAGGAAAAAGAGCTGGACAGAGTTGAGGACAAGGATGATAGTGATGATGGATACCCCAAGTTAATTCCACCCTGATGATTTTTGCTGATGTCGAAAGGAAAAGTCGACTGAAAGTCATTAATCGTGAAGTGAATATGGTTGCTCCGGTAACACCCAGTTATCTGAAGTGGTCTCAGACTGCCATAACATTCGACCAGTCTGATCACCCTACGCACATTGCTACCCCTGGGAGGCAAGCTTTGGTGGTCGACCTAGTTGTCAAAGGCACTCGACTGACCAAAGTCCTGATGGATGGTGGCAGTGGCCTGAACATACTGTATGCTGAAACATTGAAAGGGATGGGCATTCCGATGTCCAGGCTCAGTACCAGCAACATGAGCTTCCACGGAGTCATTCTCGGGAAGAAAGCCGAATCACTCGGCCAGATTGCTCTTGATGTGGTTTTTGGTGATTTGAAGAATTACCGCAAGGAAAAGTTGACATTCGAGGTTGTGGACTTCCAGAGTGCTTATCATGCCATTTTAGGTAGGCCAGCTTATGCACGCTTCATGGCTCGACCATGTTATGTGTATCTCAAATTGAAGATGCCTGGTCCCAAGGGTGTGATCACTGTTACGGGCAATCGGAAGAAGGCAGAAGAGTGTTTTCAGAAAGGCTCAAAGATTGCTGACGCTCAGATGGCAGTGGTTGAGCTGCAAGAGTATCAGAAGACTGCAGATCTGAGTGAGTTGCTACGAGCTAAGAAGCCCGCTTCAGAGTCAGCTTTTCAGTCATCCGATGAAACGAAGGCAGTTCACATTCACCCGACCGACCCCGAGGCTGCCCCGACTCACATCTCAACGACGCTCGACTCCAAATAGGAAGAAGCGCTCATCCAGTTCCTCCGTGAGAACTGGGACATCTTAGCATGGAAACCCTCTGACATGCCTGGAGTTCCCATGGAGCTGGCTGAGCACCGCCTATGAGTCGACCCAAAGTTCAAACCTGTGAAAGAACATCTTCGACAGTCCGCCATCCAGAAGAGGAAAGCTATTGGCGAGGAGGTGGCTCGGCTCTTAGCAGCGGAGTTCATCCGAGAGATTTACCACTCTGAGTGGCTCGCCAATGTTCTCATTGTCCCCAAGAAGGACAAGTCGCTTCACATGTGCATCGACTTCAAACATATCAATCGGGCCTGCCCGAAAGATCATTTTCCTCTCCCTTGCATCGACCAAATAGTCGACTCGACCGCGGGGTGTGAGCGATTGTCTTTTCTAGACGCCTATTCCAGGTACCATCAGATCCGTCTATATGGACCCGATGAGATCAAAACAGCTTTCATCACTCCATTCGGGTGCTTCTGTTATGTCACCATGCCCTTCGGCCTCAAGAACGCTGGAGCCACGTTCATGAGGATGATTCAGAAGTGTTTGCTCACTCAGATCAGTCGGAACGTGGAAACATACATGGATGATATTGTGGTCAAGTCACGGAAAGGTTCCGACCTGCTGACTGACCTTGCTGAAACCTTTGCCAACCTCAGGAGGTATGATATCAAGCTTAATCCATCAAAGTGCACATTCGGAGTTCTGGGTGGAAAGTTACTCGGTTTTCTCATTTCGGAACGAGGAATCGACGCCAATCCCGAGAAAGTTGGCACCATACTCCGGATGAAGCGCCCTGTGCGTGTGCACGATGTCCAGAAGCTTACAGGTTGCTTGGCCGCTCTAAGTCGATTCATTTCTTGTCTCGGTGAAAAGGCGTTGCCTCTTTACCGACTGATGAAGAAGTCTAACAAGTTCGAGTGGACTCCAGAAGCTGATGCAGCGTTTGCAGACCTCAAAGCTCTGCTCTCCACCCAGCCGGTGCTTGCTGCCCCAATCAGTAAAGAGCCTTTGCTGCTTTACATTGTAGCCATAGGACAAGTTGTCAGTACAGTACTTACGGTCGAGCGGGAAGAAGAAGGAAAGGCCTTCAGAGTTCAGCGCCTAGTATATTATGTGTCTGAAGTTTTGACACCTTCAAAACAAAGATATCCTCATTATCAGAAGCTTGTATACGGGATTTATATGACCACGAAGAAGGTTGCACATTACTTCTTTGACCACTCCATTACAGTCGTCAGCGATGCCCCACTGTCAGAGATTCTGCATAACAGAGATGCAACTAGTCGAGTGGCGAAGTGGGCGATTGAACTCCTTCCCCTAGATATCAAGTTTGAAGCAAAGAAGGCTATCAAGTCCCAAGCAATTGCAGATTTCGTCGCCGAGTTGATCGAACAGCAGCTTCCAACTCAAGTTCACTCGGAGCACTGGACCATGTTCTTCGATGGATCTAAGATGCCGAATGGTTCCGTTGCTGGGGTAGTATTGGTCTCCCCCCGAGGAGATAAGCTCAGATATGTTCTCCAGATTCACTTCGATTCCTAAAATAATGAAGCAGAATATGAAGCACTTTTGTATGGGTTGTGCATGGCCATTTCACTCGGCGTCCGTCGCCTCATGGTCTATGGTGACTCAGATTTGGTGGTTAATCAGGTGATGAAGGAGTGGGACATCAGAAGTCCGGCAATGACTGGTTATTGCAATGCAGTGAGAAAGCTAGAAAATAAATTCGAGGGGTTAGAGCTTCATCACATCCCCCGACTGAAAAATCAGGCAGCTGATGATTTGGCAAAGATAGGCTCCAAGAGAGAAGCCATTCCACATCGCGTATATCCTAAGGAAGGAACTCCCGGAGGACGAGGAAGAGGCTCGACAGATCGTCCGCCGATCTAAGGCCTTCACAGTCATAAAGGGACAGTTGTATAGAGAAAGCGCGACTGGAATCGGTCAGAAGTGCATAACACTAGAAGAGGGTCAGATAATCCTTGATGACATCCACTCGAGGACCTGTGGTCACCATGCGTCTTCTCGGACCATTGTGGCTAAAGCATACCGAGCGGGATTTTACTGGCCAAGAGCAAATGAGATGGCAAAAGAGATAGTCGACAAGTGTGGAGGGTGCCAGTTCTACTCCAACATGTCACACAAGCCTGCATCAGCCCTAAAGACCATTCCACTCGTCTGGCCCTTTGCTGTCTGGGGACTGGACATGGTTGGTCCACTGAGAACAGGCAGGAGCGGTTTCACTCATGTGCTTGTGGCAGTCGACAAGTTTACCAAATGGATTGAAGCTAAGCCCATCAAGAATCTTGATGCTTGCACTGCTATCAGTTTTGTTAGAGGGCTAACATTAAGATATGGAGTCCCGCATAGCATCATCACTGACAATGGGTCAAACTTTGATTCGGACAAGTTCAGAGCTTTTTGCGCCTCTCAAGGCACACGAGTCGACTACGCATCGGTCGCCCATCCCCAGTCGAATGGACAAGCAGAGAGAGCAAATGGTCTGATTCTCAAAGGACTAAAGCCTTGACTGATGTGTGATCTCAAGCATGCGGCAGGTGCTTGGATCGACGAGCTTCCGTCAGTTCTGTGGGGATTGAGGACCACCCCGAACCGGTCGACTGGAAGAACTCCATTCTTTCTGGTTTATGGAGCCGAGGAAGTTCTGCCGAGTGATCTTCTTCACAACGCACCCCGAGTCGAACTTTATACTTAAGATGAAGCAGAACAAGCACGGCAAGACGCAGTCGACCTCCTAGAAGAAGAGAGGGAGATGGCCATGATCAGATCAACCATTTATTAGCAAGACTAGCGTCGATTCCACGCCAGGAATGTGAAAAGTCAAGCCTTCCAAGAAGGAGATTTGGTCCTCCGAGTGGATCAACAGAAACCACACAAGCTTGCTCCTACTTGGGAAGGCCCCTTCATCGTCACTAGAGTCCTCCACAATGGAGCGTATCACCTCTACAATGTTGATCGCCAGATTGACGAGCCGCGAGCTTGGAATGCGGAACTGCTCCGTCCCTTTTACACTTGAGTTCTCCCTTGGACGAGATGTAATAAGAAAAAAATTCTGCAGTTCATTTTTATCAAAGGCAAGAGTGTTCCAATAATTGCTATCACTTTTTTTTGCATATGAAATCCCCCAGTGGGTGACTTAGCTACGAATCCGTTTCGCCTAAGTTTGAAAAATCCTACCGAGTGGAGAGCCGGACTCCCACTTGGGGGCTTAGCTGCAGCCCAGTGCTTGCCTAAGTGTTCAAAAATCCTACCGAGTGAGAGCAATCCTCCCACTCGGGGGCTTAGCTGCAGTCCAGTACTCACCTAAGTTCTCCCACTTAGAGACTTAGCTGCAGTCAGGCACTCGCCTAAGTTTGAAAAAAAAATCCTGCCGAGCGGAGAGCAATCCTCCCACTCGGGGGCTTAGCTGCAGTCCAGTACTCGCCTAAGTTCTCCCACTTAGAGACTTAGTTGCAGTCAGGCACTCGTCTAAGTTTGAAAAAATCCTACCGAGTGGAGAGCAATCCTCCCACTCGGGGGCTTAGTTGCAGTCCAGTACTCGCCTAAGTTCTCCCACTTAGAGACTTAGCTGCAGTCAGGCACTCGCCTAAGTTTGAAAAAAAAAACCTGCCGAGTGGAGAGCAATCCTCCCACTCGGGGGCTTAGCTGCAGTCCAGTACTCGCCTAAGTTCTCCCACTTAGAGACTTAGCTGCAGTCAGGAACTCGCCTAAGTGTTTAAAAATCCTACCGAGTGGAGAGCAAACCTCCCACTCGGGAGCTTAGCTGTAGCCCAGTGCTCGCCTAAGTGTTTAAAAATCCTACCGAGTGGAAGAGCAAACCTCCCACTCGGGGGCTTAGCTGCAGCCCAGTGCTCGCCTAAGTGTTTAAAAACCCTACCGAGTGGAGAGCAAACCTCCCACTCGGGGGCTTAGCTGCAGTCCAATACTCGCCTAAGTTCTCCCACTTAGAGACTTACCTGCAGTCAGGCACTCGCCTAAGTTTGAAAAAAAAACCTGCCGATTGGAGAGCAATCCTCCCACTCGGGGGCTTAGCTGCAGTCCAGTACTCGCCTAAGTTCTCCCACTTAGAGACTTAGCTGCAGTCAAGCACTCGCCTAAGTGTTAAAAAATCCTACCGAGTGGAAGAGCAAACCTCCCACTCGGGGGCTTAGCTGCAGCCAAGTGCTCGCCTAAGTGTATAAAAACCCTACCGAGTGGAGAGCAAACCTCCCACTCGGGGGCTTAGCTGCAGCCCAGTGCTCACCTAAGTACAGGACACAACCCAATCCGCAAGAAGTTACGCCACAAATACAAGGTTATTCCGAGTGAAGATCAAGTTCCACTCGACAGATCAAACCATGAAGATATCCAATGAGAAATCAAGTTCGGATAAAGCCTAAAGGTCCCAGACCTCAGATCAAAGTACTCGAGCCCTTGGCTCGACAGAGTTTAACAGTTACAAATCCACTCGGCATTCCGAGGCAAATTTAAAGTGAAGCATAAAAGTTTTTCATTCCTCAGGTGGAGGACTGGAAGGGGCGACGAACTCATCCAAGTCGATCCCATATGCAATACGAGTGGCAGCAGCGATGAAAGTCTCCATGAAGTCTTGAAAGCTGTGCTTCCTGGTATTGGCAACTTGGATGGCGGCCAGCTTTTCTTCTCGCGCCTCCTTGCAATGGACGCGGACCAGAGACAGAGCGACATCAGCACCACATCTAGCAGAAGATTTCTTCCATTCCGCCACTCGACCCGGGACTTCATTCAGTCGAGCCATCAGAGACTCGAGGTCGTTCTGAAGCGTCATCCCAGGCCAGAGTGATGTGTCGATCCGCGACATCGCAACCTTCAGTCGAGCAAGATAGTCAACAACACTGGTAACACGAGACTCCAGTCGGAGCACGTTCATAGCAGCCTCATCCTTCACGAGAGAATTGGCGGGGTCCAAGCCTGGCTCCACTCGACTGGTTTCTTCTTCGAACTTCTGGCAGAATTCTGCAAACACGATTCAAGAGTCAGACAGTGGCTCTACACAGGCTTGGTAACTGCAAGACAGTCGGGGCAGAGTAATTACCTTCGAGCATGACAAACAGCTTCTTGGCGAGTCCACCGAGATAAGCCTCCAGATCGTTCCTCTTCCCCACCAGCTCACCTGCCTTGTCGTGCAGAGCCATGTTGTCGTTCTTCAGTTGGCTGACCTCTTGATTGGCTACCTCGAGAGCAGCTTTCAGTCTGGAGTTCTCCTGCTCAAGAGTTACGACCGAAGCCAGTTTCTCTTCAGCAAGCCTCGTTTTGTTCAAGACCTCCTTCCGTGCTTCTGCAAGATCTTGATCCTTCTTCTTCAGAGCTTCTTCCAGTTTATCTGCGGCACATCGAGTGAAATCAACATCAAGAATGGACAAGCAAGAAAAATCACTCGTCAAGAATGGAGAACCTCACCAGCCATACCTTTTGCTTCTTCTTGCGCCTTCTTCAATTTCTCTTGAGCAAGCTTCAAGTTAAGGTTGAGCTGGATCTGCTGATTCTCCAACTTAGTATAGCGAGCTACAAGTTCACAGGATTTCTGCAAAAAGAAAAATCAGTGGACAGACGCCCAAGATAAGTTGCTTCCGAGTAACTAAGAGACAATGATGGCGTTTCTAAGACTACAGCCGAATCAAAAACATTCGACAGTAGTCTCGGGGACTACACCCAGTGGGTGCACTCAGCATGCCCCCACTGTAAAAAAATGTCAAATGCCCACAGTCGACCGGATATAGTTCCATTCGACATGGCCTGACCAGACCGAGTGAAGAAATACAACTACAGCAACACAATATAAAGACTACAGTCGACTGCCAGCAGTCCACGGTAGTCTCGGGGACTACACCCAGTGGGTGCACTTAGCGTGCCCCCACTCGTCCAAGAATTGGCAGACACACCCAGTGGGTGTACATATATAAAGATATTCGGAAAAGAGATTCTTTAAACAGCATATCGTAACAGACCAAGTGTTGAGTCGACTCACCTGGACGTTACTCTGAATAAACCGCTTGGCTGTCCTCCCGAGCCACTTTCACTTGTTCCATCATGATCCCCGCCTGGCATATGGCCTCTTTTGCGGCAGTTGCTTGGTTCTCAGGGACGGGGTACGCGGCAAAAAGTGAAGGCGGATCCGCAGTCGACGTCGAGGGCCGCACACTCGTCAGAGGAATGGCGAAAGTCACAGAAGCCCGAGTGCTTTCACCACCGTCTCGAGCTACGGCCGTAGGCGCTGGAGTGGATTGTGGGGTCTCGCCAGCCGACGCTCCCCTGGTCCTTCTCACTCTCAGCGGCGCGTCGTCGTCGTCATCCGGAAGGTTGATAACATGAGAAGGAGCTACAAGAAAAAATTCAATCGGCCAGAGTTGCAATAAGTGTCCAGTCGACTCAAGACAGAACATCAGTAATCGTACCAGGATTGGAGGTAACAGCATCCTCCATCTCTTGGTCGTCGTCCTTGGCGGAGACCTCAGAAGTAGCAGCACTACAAATCCCGAAAGTCAGTCAGTTGGCTCAATGAATCGACCAAGGATCTGTCCACGGTCGACAAAGGAAAACAAGTTTTGTTATTACCCAGAAATGGTGGGGACAGCCATCTTCATCTTGGGCAGAGCCTTGGGCGGCTTGGACGGCGTCGCGCGTGGGTGCTTGGGAGCCTTTCCAGTCGGCGTAGGAGAAGAGGTCCAAGGGCGTTTCGACGACTGCCCAACAGGAGCAGTCGCCTTACCATGTTCCCGCGCTGGATCGTGTGTGAGCTTGGATCGCCTCTCCGGGCGGGGGGGGGGGGGGGGGGGTTCAACCTCCTCCTCCTCCTGTTCGCTGGAGTCGACGTCGTCGTCTCCCTCTCCTTCGCCATCGGACTCCCACTCGCCTTGATCGTCTCCACTCTCACATCCGCTCGCCTCCCCTTCCTCAGTTGGCTCATGTGCCCCGTTGGGTGTCGAGTACATCTCAGTAGTCGCCTGGAAAACAACAGACAAGAAAAAAGTCAATCGACCTATTCAAAGAAGACCAATGAAGAAAACAATATCTCAGTCGGGAGCATAAAGTCAGACCTGGTAAACTTCGTATGTGTTGTCGAGTGGAGAAACCCTCCTGGTGCCTCGGGGGTTGTCTTTGTTTCCTGTGATGCTCGTTAGCCACCCCTCCAACATCTCATCAGTGACCTCCTCCGGGTGGATCCGAGTGGTGTCTTCGAGGCCCGAGTACAGCCACATCGGGTGGTCGCGAGCCTGTAGTGGTTGGATGCGCCTCCGAAGGAAGACCTCCAGCAAGTCCATGCCAGTCACGCCATCGCGGACAAGCTGAACCACTCGACCAACCAGCACTTTGACTTGGGCCTTTTCTTCTGGCGTCACTTTCTGAGAAGCAGGTTTTTGAGCTCGGTCGAGAGAGAAAGGGGGAAGCCCAGTCGACTGTCCTAGGGTCGCCTGGTCTTTGCAGTAAAACCAGGTCGCCTGCCAACCATGGAACGACTCTGGGAAAATGATAGATGGAAAACAACTCTTTCCCCTCATCTGGATCGCCAGGCCCCCGCACAGCTGGATCACCTGCGTCCTTTCGTCACTCGACTTGGCCTTCTTGACCGATTGGGAGTGGCAAGTAAAGATGTGCTTAAAGAGTCCCCAATGGGGGCGGTAACTCAGGAAACCCTCACACAAGGAAATGAAAGCAGCAAGGTACACGATAGAGTTGGGAGTGAAGTGGTGGAGCTGCGCTCCGAAGAAATTCAGAAAACTCCGAAAAAAGGATGAGGAGGCAAAGAAAACCCTCGATCGATATGGGTGGTCAGAAGGACACACTCACCATCACGGGGTTGGGGCTCGACTTCCCCCCCGGGAGGCGCGCAGCTTCGTAAGGAATGACTCCCCCCTCAACCATATCATCGAGATCTTCCTGCCGAATCACCGACGGCATCTAGTCGCCCTGGATCCAGCCTCTGGGCAGAGCAGTCCTTGAGGAAGATCCGCCCCGAGCGGACTTCTTCCCTTTCCCCTGCACCACTGCCTTCTTCGCGCGCTCTAGAGCAGACGTCTTGCCCTTCACCATCGTCGCCGGCGAATCTCGAACGGGTCTGCGGCGCTAGGGTGAGAGCGGAGGTGGCGGAGGGCTTTGCGACGGGAGAAAGAAGAGAAAGGAGAGAGCACTCTTCGGAAACCCGAGCTGGCAGCTTATAAGGGGCCGCTCCCGAGTGGCTGACTGGTAGGCCCAGGCTATCCCATCAAATCCCGCAGCAGACGCGCGCGCAACACGTGGCGGAAAAGGTGGCGCAGGAATCGAGGAGCTTCCGCCTTATCACATCCGATTACTGCGGCCGCGCCCGTCCCGCTCGCTCCCCGATGTTCAAATCCTGCGAAATCCGCGGGCTGCGGAACAACTCATCAAACAGAAGATCCCTCTCGCGCCGGCACTCGGTATTTCACAAGTAAGGAAATTCACTCGACGGGAGACCAAGAATGGATCAAGGCGACCGAAAGTAGTTGACAACGTCATCCTTGGCGATTGATCCAGTACAAGACATTCATATGACGCTAAGAACCAGTCGGAAGGACCCCCAACTCCTTCCCCACTCGAACCTCGATCCATTCGGGGGCTAATGACGAAGCTATGTACCTAGGGTAGGGGCATGGACCTATCCTAAGAGCCCTACCCAAGGACATCCTTGGAAGAAGTCACCTTTCAATTGACTTGAAGCTACCCACTCGACGGGTTTAAGACACTCGACCAAGAAGCTACCACTCGACCACGAAGCCAACCACTCGACTGTCAGGAGATCTAAAGTCATTCCACAGGCAAACGGTCGGCTATTAAGTAGTCTTTATGGTCATTATAGCTCTTCATTACCAGCGTTACCAGTAACGCCCCACCTTAATGTACATTGAACCCTTGGTAACGTGGGCTGGCCGGGGTCCTGGCGCACTCTATATAAGCCACCCCCTCCTCCGAGACAAGGGTTCGCACCCCTGTTATTCACACGCCTATAATCCAATCGACCGCCTCCGGGCAGCGAGACGTAGGGATGTTACTTCCTCCGCGAAGGGCCTGAACTCGTACATCTTGGTGTGTTTACAACTTCCCAATAGCTGAGATCTAGCCTCTCCATACACCCCCCTACATCACTGTCAGAGTTAGAACCACGACAAGCGGCAATGTACTCAGCTTTAGCAGTAGATAGTGATACGTAGTTCTGTTTCTTCGAGGACCAACGGACCAAAGATCGTCCGAGGAAATGACATGTAGCAGATGTTGACTTGCGGTCCATGCAATCACCAGCATAGTCAGAGTCAGAATATCCAATGAGATCAAAAGCCAAGCCCTTGGGGTACCATAATCCAAGTGTTGGTGTGTGTGCTAAATATCAAAGAATATGCTTCATAGCCTTATGGTGTGATTCCTTCGGTGTAGCTTGAAATCAGGCACACATGCAAACACTAAGCATTATGTCTGGCCTAGATGCACATAGGTACAATAAAGACCCAATCATGGAGCAGTATACCTTATGATCAAAGTCAATACCATTTTGATCAGTGCACATATGGCCATTTGTGGGCATAGGAATTTTGACACCTTTGCAATCTTGCATGCCGAATTTCCTCAGTACATCCTTCAGGTATTTCTCCTGAGATATGAATATGCCATTGCGTTGTTGACGAATTTGAAGACCTAAGAAGAATTTCAACTCTCCCATCATAGACATTTGATATTCTTCACTCATCATATAGGCAAATTCATCGCTATAACGTTGGTCAGTACAGCCAAAGATAATATCATCAACATATATTTGGCACACAAACAATTCACCATCATAAGATTTAGTGAAAAGAGTGGGGTCGAGTGAACCGGGTTTGAAGCCTTTCTTCATGCGGAATTCCTTCAAGGTATCATACCACGCCCGTGGGGCCCGCTTGAGGCCATAGAGAGCCTTGTTGAGTCTGAAGACTTTGTCAGGATTATTCAGATCTTCAAAACCTGGGGGTTGAGCAACATATACTTCTTCCTCAAGCTTACCATTGAGGAATGCACTTTTCACATCCATTTGATATAAAGTGATATCATGATGGTTAGCATAAGCAAGTAATACGCGAATAGCCTCAAGTCTAGCAACAGCTGCAAAAGTTTCATCGAAATCAATTCCTTCAACCTGTGTGTAGCCTTGAGCTACAAGTCGTGCCTCATTCCTCACCACAAGGCCATTTTCATCTTGCTTGTTGCGGTATATCCACTTTGTGCCAATGATATTGTGCTTGCGAGGATCTGTACGTTTGACCAGTTCCCAGACATTGTTGAGCTCGAACTGATGTAATTCTTCTTGCATGGCCTGAATCCACTCAGGCTCCAGAAATGCTTCATCTACCTTAGTGGGCTCTATAGTAGAGACAAAAGCACAGTGCCCACAAAAGATAGATAAATGTGAAGCTTTTGAGCGTGTGAGAGGACCTGGCGCTTTGATGTCATTGATGATCTTTTCAACTTGCACTTCTTTTGCAATGCGAGGATGAGGTGGTTGCTGTTAAAGAATTTGATCAGCATTCTCTTCAGCATCATTTTCTTCAGTATTTTCTTCAGGTGCATTAGCTCGACGTTCTTCATGTTCTGGAATGAATTCTTCAGCAGATTCTTCAGTAGGAATGACATCCTCAGTAGCCTTGAACTTGATAGTTACCTCAGGTGTTGGTTCATCTATCACAGTAGGTAGGTGCTCTCTTTGCGAGCCATTAGTTTCATCGAACCACACATCTACAGTTTCAACAACCTTGTGAAGAACGTTGTTGAAGACTCCGTAGGTGTGCGAGTCCTTTTCATAACCAAGCATAAAACCTTCATGTGCTTTCGGTGCAAATTTTGAGTTGTGATGAGGATCTCTTATCCAACATTTAGCACCGAAGACTTTGAAATAACTTACATTGGGTTTCTTATCAGTGAGGAGTTCATAGGCAGTCTTCTTGAAGAATTTGTGAAGATATACTCTATTGATGATGTGGCACGCAGTATCAATTGCCTAAGTCCAGAAACGATGAGGCATTTTGTATTCATCAAGCATTGTGCGAGCCATCTCGGCAAGAGTCCTGTTCTTGTGCTCCATGACGCCGTTCTCCTGAGGAGTGTAAGGAGCAGATAACTCATGAGTAATACCAAGTTCATCAAGATAGTCATCTAGACCAGAATTCGTGAACTCAGTGCCATTGTCACTTATGATGTGCTTGATCTCCACACCAAAGTTGGTTGAAGCCCTCGAGGAAAATCGTTTGAAGACTTCCTGCACTTCATGTTGTAAGTAACAAGGTGTACCCATGTGTAACGAGAGTAATCATCAACAATAACAAAGCCATATTGAGATGCTTCATTTGAAACAGCAGAATAATGATTAGGACCGAAGAGATCCATGTGAAGCAATTCAAATGGGCGAGTCGTGGTCATGATAGTCTTCGCTGAATGCTTGGCCTTTTTCATCTTCCCAGCTTCACAGGCTACGCATAGGTGATGGTTGAGGAATTTGACATTCTAGATGCCAATGACATGCTTCTTCTTCGCAAGCATGTGCAAATTCCTCATGCCTGCATGACCAAGTCGTCGATGCCAGAGCCAGCCTTCTGAAGCTTTTGCAAGTAGGTACACGGCTGGTTGTGGTTCTGTAGAGAAATCAACAATATACAGGTCTCCTCTCCTAAAGCCTTCGAAGACTTTGAATTGTCAGCTTCCATAACCACAACACAATGATATTTGCCAAAGACAACAACCATATCAAGATCACAAAACATTGAGACAGACATAAGGTTGTATCCTAAGGACTCAACAAGCATGGCTTTGTCCATGTGTCGATCCTTTGTGATCGCAACCTTACCTAGACCCAATACCTAACTTTTGCCTTTGTCGTCAAAGATGGTATGCTTCAGAAGCGATGGAAATAATGGAGCAGCCATCAATAGATTCTTGTCACTAGTCATGTGATTTGTACATCCACTGTCGAGGACCCATTCAGTGGCTTTGGGTTGATCATCCTGCAGATGAATTAGTGCAGCTTACAAACTCATATACTTCATCAGTGAAGAATATGACATCAATTCATCAGATCAATTTCATCAAGCAACAGAATAGATAAATCAGTGTGAGGACGTGAGAAATGAAAGTTCATTTCTTCATGATTAGCCTGCGTCCTATCAGGCATACTCAGGTCTCCAGCAAACTCTTCAGATGATTACGTACGTCTGGAGACCTGACCCTGCAGAAGAGATTAGTTCTTTTTCTTCACCACCCACATCTGAAGGGGTGTCAAAGAGTTCATTACTCTATGAGCTCCATACGAGAAGGATGGCATAGAAGCCAGTCCATTTCATTTCACATAAGAGGGGTTAGAATAAGCATAAGAGTAAGGAGAGAAATTCTTCGAGGACTTATGGACATAATGTTTTGAAGAATAATGCACATATCCATAATCCTTAGATCTTCCCCGCGAAACAGACGGGTTAGCACGATGATGTTCATATGAGGACTTTGATCCTTTTGAGAAATATGATCCATGTGAGGAGTTTGGTCCGTATGAGGACTTGGATCCATATGAAGAATTTGTTCCATATGAAGAATTTGATCTGGGATTACTATTCTTCATAGGTGGCGTCATGATGACATTCACCTGAAGGTTTTCAAGGACTCTTTTGGGAACCCAGATTTTCTTCATAGGGGGACCATTCCTGCAGTTAGTGCCAACATATCTAGCAAATACTTCACCATTCTGATTTTTGAACAGTTTGTAGTTGGAGTCAAATGAGTCATCATCAGAATGAGGAGATTCACATGCAAATCCACATAAGTTAGATGGATCAACTGGAGGTCCCTTTGCAGCAACCCATGTAGTTTTGGGGTACTGCTCAGGCTTCCAATATGTACCATCGGCATTGAGTTTCCTCTCAAAGGAAATACCCTCTTTCCTAGGGTTCCTATTGAGGATCTGCTTTTTAAGCACATCACAAAGAGTCTGATGCCCTTTGAGGCTTTTGTACGTGCCTGTCATGTACAATTCCTTCAACCCTGCATCATCAGTGATACTAGCAATGTCCTCAGATGAGGAATTAGTGATAGTAGAGGCATGCGAAGAATTTGAAACATTAGCAGCATTTGAACATTCAGGTGAAGAATTTGCAGATTCACGTTCAATGCATTTCAAGCATGGACGAACAAATTCTTCCTGAGAAGTGCTGATTTGTTGAGCAAGTAATGAATCGCGCTCCTTCTGGAGATCTTCATAACTCACTCTTAGGTTCTCAAGGTCTTGCTTTCTTTGAAGAAATTCATAAGAAAGCTTCTCATGATCAGATAAGAGAGTGTTATGATGACCTTGAAGATTGTCAAACCTAGTCTGAAGTCTCTAAAGATTTTTAGTCAAGGCTTTAGTGCGATCCATTTCTTCACCCAACATATCATCACTTTTGTCTAGCATGTTTTGAACCTTTTCAAGAGCCTTTTGTTGTTTTACAACAATCTTAGCAAGTTTAGAATAGTTGGGCTTAAGGTTTTTAGTAGATTCATTCTCACTTGATTCAGAGGAGGTATATTTGAGTACCTTGGCACCCTTTGCCATGAAGCAAAAGGTTGGAGCGTAGTCATCATCACCTTCATCAGCCTTGTTGGTGAGGTCATTTTCTTCAGTGTTGAAGATGGACTTGCTGACGAATGCAATAGCGAGAGCTAGGCTTGCCACTCCGGATTCGGACTCCTCAGATGTCTCCTCTTCCTCATTTTCTTCATATCCAGCCTCAGAGTCCATTTGCTTGCCAATGAATGCCCTAGCCTTCTTGGAGCTGCTCTTCTTGTGATATGAAGGCTTTGAGGATTTTGATGATGAAGATTTTGTGGATTTCTTCCTTTTCTTCGCATCATTAGAACTGTAATCCTTGTATTTCTTCTTCTTTGATTCCTTTTCCCAGTGAGGACAATCTTGAATGTAATGTCCGGGTTTCTTGCATTTGTGACAGAGCCTTCTCTTGTAGTCACTGGATGAGGAATCATTGCTCCTTGTGCATCTTCCAAAGTGACCACGTCTTGAGAACTTTTGGAACTTCTTCACGAGTAGAGCTAGATCATGGCTTAGTTCTTCAGGATCACCAAGGCTGCTACCCGAGTCTTCATCTTCGGACTCAGATACTGCCTTGGCCTTCAGTGCACGTGATCTGCCATAGCTTGAACCATAGATATCTCTTTTTTCAGCAAGTTGGAACTCATGAGTATTTAGCCTCTCAAGAATATCAGCGGGATCAAGTGACTTGTAATCAGCACATTCCTGTATCATCAATGCCAGAGTGTCAAATGAGGAATCAAGCGATCTCAACAATTTCTTCACCACCTCATGGTCGGTGATGTCAGTGGCACCAAGTGCTTGAAGCTCATTTGAAATGTCAGTGAGGTGATCAAAGGTTTGTTGAACATTTTCATTTTCGAGTCTTTTGAAGCGATTGAAGAGATTGCGAAGAACATCAACTCGAGAGTCACGCTGTGTTGAGACTCCTTCATTCACTTTGGACAGCCTGTCCTAGATAAGCTTCGCGGTCTCCAAAGCACTCACTCTGCCATACTGTCCTTTGCTCAGATGGCCACATATGATATTCTTCACTTGAGAGTTGAGTTGCTTGAATCTCTTCACATTAGCAGCATTCAGAGAAGGTGTGACTGAGGGAACACCATTTTCCACAACATGCTAGAGATCGTTATCAATTGCCTCAAGATGCATTCGCATCTTATTCTTCAAGTAGGGGTAGTCCGTCCAATCGAAGGTAGGACACCCAGTAGAGACCTTGATCATACATGCGGTCGAGATAACTAAAACTCTAGGCGGTTAAACCAAAATCACACAGAACAAGGGAGTACCTTGCCTTGATACCAATTGAAAGTGCGTTATATCGACTAGAGGGGGGTGAATAGGTGATTTTTATGAAATTCTTCACTCAGGAATTTGCTGGTGAGGAAATTCCTTAGCGAAGAACTACTAGCAGCAGAATAATTACTCAAAAGTAAACATAACAGAATACAAGGATAGTCATCATGATGAAATGAAGACAGGCACAGAGTATAGGAAGCGTAAGCACAGGATAACACAGGATGAAGACAAACAGACTGAAGAAATTGAACTGAGGTAATTGAGAAAGTCTTTAGTCAAAGTCTTCAAACACAGATATGAACAAACACACAACACAGTTATGAGGAAATGAAAGAGTTGAGGAAATAGAACCAGTAAGCTTTGTGAAGACAATGATTTGGTAGACCAGTTCCAACTGTTGTCTCAATTGTACGTCTGGTTGGAGCGGCTGAGTATTTAAACTCGAGGACACACAGTCCCGGACACCCAGTCCTGAACACGCAGCTCAGGACACCAAATCCTCACTGTACTCTCCTTGAGCTAAGGTCACACAGACCTCGCCCGATCAGTCGTGGTAAGTCTTCAGGCGACTTCCAAACCTTCACAAACTTGGTCACTCAGCGATCCACAATTCCTCTTGGATGCTCTAGACCATGACGCCTAACCGTCTGGAAGAAGCATAGTCTTCAAAGGTAACAAGCGTTGGATCCACACAGGATCAATCTCTTCAGTGATGCTCAATCACTTGGGGTTTGTAGGTTTTTGGGTTTGGGTTTGGTTTTTTTTCTCACTTGATGATTTTCGCTCAAAGTCCTCGGAGGATGGGTTACTCTCAAGTGACAAGTGTCAGTTTCTCTTGGAGCAGCCAACCAGCTAGTGGTTGTAGGGGGCAGCTATTTATAGCCTAGGGAGTAGCCCGACATGATAAGACATAAATTCCCTTCAATGATATGACCGTTAGGTGGGTAGATATTTTGGAACAGCTGGCGCATAGCACAGCAACGGTCGGAAATTTGAGTATCAAATTCCTCAGGGCTATCATGTTCCTCACTGTGTAGGCAATCCGCACTAGCGAATTCCTAACTCCTCAGTCAGAACAAATTCCTCACTGTGTCAGGGCTATCATGTTCCTCACTGTGTCAGGGCTATCATGTTCCTCACTGTTTAGGGGTCGACTTTCTCTGTAAATATCAAACTCATCATAGACTTATAGACCTGTGTACACTCACAAACGCATTAGTCCCTTAACCTATAAGTCTTCAATACACCAAAACCACTAAGGGGCACTAGATGCACTTACACTTCATTATTCACGCAGGGGCACGCCAGTGTACCCGCGTGGTGTAGCCCCCGAGATTCGGGCCGACTGCTGATTAGTCGGGCCGGATCTTCTAGTGACTACTCTTTTTTCTTTTGGTATCTTGTTGACTGTCCTTTCTTTTTTGTCTTCTGCAGGAGCCAATGCCGACTTGCAGCACCGGCTGGGCGAAGCGCAAACCGCGTTGCGAATCAAGGAGGAGCTGAGCCGGATGGAGAAAGAGCGTGACCGTCTGGCCAAGAAATTGGCTGACTAGGCGGACCACCACCAGGCGGCACTGCAGAAGTTCAAGGATGCAGACGAGGCGCTCGAGGCCGAGTTCGAAACTCCGCGCTCGAGCTGGGTCGATAGGGAGAAGGCTCTGACCGACGGCTACGGCGAGATCGAGGACATGCTCGATGGTAAGCCGTCCTTCCCTTTCATTCGTTCACCGACTTCTCGTTCAAGCCGGACCTCCGACTTCATACTTCTTTTTCCTTCTTGTACAGAGTATTTTCATGGTCATGCTGTCGCCGCTAGCCAAGCCATCGAGGCCCACCGTGACGAGCGAAGGTTGGCTGGTGCAGAAATTGCACACAACGCCCCTCAGACCCTCATCGAGCAGCTGCTTGCCATCCAAGCTCGCCTCCAGCTAGCCCACCGAGCGCTCCGCCATCTGCAGCGCCGGAGCTCAAGTGGTCTCCGCCCTCTCGCCAGGTACCCTAATTATGCGCACCTCCAGCAGGACCTCCGACTAGTTAGCGGTGGCCATTGGCCGCTTTGAGGCGTGGAAAGGCTCCGCAACCCGGGCAGGCACACGGCGGGCCTTGGAGTTCGTCAAGGGGTGTTACCCTGCGCTGAGCCTGGCTCAGTTGGCCATTCTCCATGCTGAAGCCAGCGACGAATGGGCTGTGGTGGCACCCGAGATCTACCATCGTGCTACGGCGATAGCCGAGTACACAGACACCAGCGTCTTCCTCCCCAAGCTGAATGAGGAGGACGCCGAGGCGCCGCCCAACTACTTCGGGCTGAGCCCGGAAGGCGGCGTGGACTCGGTGGAGGAGATTGCCTCCAGCGATGAAGGTGAAGAAGAGGAGGACGAGGACGATGAAGACGATGCGTCGGGTGTTGGAGGCGACAGCCAGCCTCATCCTGACCAAGTCTCGACCAACGGGCGGCATGCCGACAAGCCGACTATCACTGGCGTCGACCAGGCCGAGACCGACCAGGCGACCGCTCCACCACCCAGAGCTTCGACCTCCACCGACCCTTCCGGTCCGACTTCTTCTCCTCTGGCCGAGGCGGCCAAGTTATCTTTTCTTCCTGTTTTGTAATTTCTTTTGAACAGACTTGTTAGATTTGCGCAGTTCCACCCGCTGCGAGTGTATTCAAACTTTGTTGAATGCTGGCCAAGGACCTTTTTCTATGTAAATTATCTTTGGCAATTTCCAACTTGCCTTGCTCTTCTGCTCTTTTGACTTTTTCCTTTGCCGCCTTCTCTTAACTACCGTCTTGCCAGCCGGACAGCCGCTCTGTGGTCTGTGGCTGGGTCAAGTACTTGGCCGTTTTTTGGAAAGGCATGTACTTAGCCTTTGTAGAGCGTAACAAGTTAAGTTGTAGAAACCGGCCGGTCGGCTGTTCTACAGCCGATCGGCAAGGCGGGGAGCTGGCTTGGCCTATGCAAATGTTTTGGTCCTTAGCCATTTTTCGAGTGGGCACCATTTCCTGCCTTTAACTCTTGCCAGCCGGACAGTCGCTCTGCAAGCTGCAGCTGATGGCAAGAGAGGGCTTAGGTGTTGGCACACTACTTGTCGGACTGTAGGTAACATTGGCATAGTACAAGGCGGCGAGCCCCCGGGCCGACTGGTCCAACCAGTTGCCAGGCAGAATAACGAAATAACACATTCATAGACATAGAACTTGTCATATAGATAAAGAGGGTAGCCCCCGAGTGCTCCTCGAGGGTCCTGATGTCTTAGCGTTTAATACAAAAGATAGCGTGGTACATACTGCATTCAACTGTAAAATCTCAGGAGGAGATTTGCATTCCATGGGCACTCTGATTCCTTGTCGGATTCGTCTCCCTTGCGTGCTCTGGGCTTCTGTGCATCGATGAGGTAGTAGGAGTCATTACCCAAAGCTTTGCTGATGATGAACGGGCCATCCCAAGGAGCCGAGAGCTTGTGCTGGCCGGCTGTTCATTGGATTAGCCGGAGCACAAGGTCTCCTTCTTGGAACGATCCTGGCTTGGCCTTCCGACTGTGGTAGCGGCATAGACTCTACTGGTAGATGGCGGACCGGCTGAGTGCTAACAGCCGACCCTCTTCCAGCAGATCAACGTTGTCTTCTCTTGCTTCTTTCGCCTCCGCCTCCGTGTACATGGTGACGCGTGGTGAGTCGAACTTGATGTTAGTTGGGATGACGGCCTCAGCACCGTACACAAGGAAGGATGGCGTGAAGCTGGTTGATTTGCTCGGAGTGGTGCGGAGGCTCTAGAGGATGGCCGGCAGCTCATCGATCCAGCAGCCGGCCGATCACTCCAGAGGCTCGACCAGTCGGGGCTTGATGCCGGAGAGGATGAGGCCGTTTTCTCGCTCGACTTGGCCATTTGACTGCGGATGGGCCACAGACGCTAAGACCATTCGAATGCACTGCATCGCACAGAAATGGACCAAGGCTCCCTTGGCAAAGTTTGTGCCTTTGTTGGTGATGATGCTGTGTGGTACACCGTATCGGATGGTGATATCGGCAATGAAGGCCACAATAGTTTCTTGATTGGTTTTGCTTCAATCCATTTGGTGAACTTGTCCATGCGACAAGCAGATGGGTCATGCCGCCGCGTGCTGTCTTGAATGGTCCCACCATGTCTAGCCCCCACACGGCAAAAGGCCAGGTAAGGGGGATGGTCTTGAGTGCAGAAGCCGGTAGATGTTGCTTGGAGCTAAACTTTTGGCACCCTTTGCAATGCTTGACCAACTCCTTGGCATATTCCAAAGTAGTCGGCCAGAAGAAACCATGGCGGAAAGCTTTGGCGACAAGGGATCTGGAGGCTATGTGCTGGCCACACTCTCCTTGATGGATGTCTTTGAGGATTGCTTGACCCTTCTCTGCTTCTACGCAGCATTGGAAGACTCCGGTCACACTGCGCTTGACAAGCTCTCTGTTGACTATCGTGTAGGCTCCTGCTCGACGCTGCACTTGTCGGGCCGAGATCTCATCAGCTGGTAGTTCTCTGGTCATCAGGAACTTGGGGATGGGCTGTGCCCATGATGGTGCTTGTATTTCTTCTACTGCCACTACGACTAGTTGTACTAGGGTGGTTGGGTTGGGAGGTGGCGGGTTGGAGCCGTCCATCGCTTGCTGTGTTGTTGACGTCTCTGCGCCGACTGCCGCAGCCCCCGGGCCGAGCTGTGAAGTCCCCAGGCCGGATGCGGCTACTGCAGTTTCTGAGCCATTTGGTGAAGTCCGCGAGCCAATTGCGGCAGCCCCCGGGCCGGGCTGTGAAGTCCCCGGGCCGAGTGCGACTGCCGCAATTCCCGCGCCGCCTGCCGAAGTCCCCGAGCCGGCTGCTAAAGCTCTTGAGTCGGATACAACCGCTTCAGGAGCAGCCGGCACGAAGATAGACTCGGATTCTGGAGAAGGCTTGATCGACGGCTTGCAGAGGCACTGAAGGGAGACGCCAGCTGGTATTTCTTGACGGGTGGAGCCGATCCGTGCTAGGGTATCAGCTGGCTCGTTTTCGTTCCATGGCACGGGAAGGAACTTGCACCCCTCAAAATATCCGCTGAGTTGCTGAACGAGGAAGCAGTAACTTGCCATATTTGCATCCTTGGCGTCCCAGTCCCCATATGACTGCTGGACCACCAGGTCGGAGTCGCTGTAGCACAGGATCCGGCGGATGCCAATCTCTTTATCCAGCCGGAGGCTATGTACTAGCGCCTCATACTCGGCCACGTTGTTGGAGGCGGCGAAGTGAATTTGCAATGTGTATATGAGCTTGTCGCCTTTGGGAGAGGTGAGGACAACGCTGGCTCCCAAGCCGGTGCGCATTTTTGAACCATCAAAGTGCATCCACCAATGGGTGGAGTCCGGAGCAGGCGGCCGGTACTGGGTTTCGGCCCAGTCGACGAGGAAGTCGGCCAGTGCTTGGTACTTGATGGCGGTGCATGGCTGGTAGAAGATGGTGTAGGGGGCCAGCTCGATGGCCCATTTGGCCACTCGGCCAAATGCATCTCTGTTTCCTATGATCTCGGCAAGTGGAGAAGTGCAGACAACCGTGATGGCGTGCTCTTGAAAATAGGGCTTCAGCTTCCTGGCGGCAAAGTGCACGCCGTAGCACACCTTCTGGTAGTGGGGGTAGTTCTCCTTTGAGGTGGACAACACCTCGCTTAAGTAATACACATGCCTCTGGACCGGCTGTGCCCTGCTGGCCTCTGGGCGCTCCACTACTATGATAGTGCTGACCACCCGTCTGGTGGCGGCGATGTAGAGGTACATGGGCTCTTTGGCAGCCCGGGCCGCTAGGACAGGCGGGGTAGTTAGCATCTTCTTTAGCTGGAGAAAGGCCTCGTCCGCCTTATCGTTCCACTCAAAGTGAGTGGTTTTCTTCATGAGCTGGTACAGGGAAGAGCCTTTTCACCCAACTGACTGATGAAGCGGCTGATGGATGCCAAGCAGCCGGTGAACTTCTGGACGTCTCGCAGTTGGATGGGCTTCTCCATCCTCTCAATGGCTTTGATCTTCACAGGGTTGCACTCAATGACGCGTTCTGAGACCAGGAAGCCAAGGAGTTGGCTGGCTAGTACCCCAAAGATGGATTTCCGTGGGTTGAGCTTGATCTGAAACCGGTGTAGATTTTCAAAAGTTTCCTTGAGATCTTTCAAGAAAGTACCGCGCTTCTCCGTCTTCAGCACAATATCGTCTACATAGACGTGGGCATTTTTGCCGAGTTGCTTGAGGAGGCACTTCTGCATGCAACGCTGAAAAGTGGCACCGGCATTTCTGAAGCTGAATGTCATGGTCAGGTAGCAGAAGGCTCTGAATGGTGTGATAAAGGTGGTCTGCCGGGTTCAACTTGATCTGGTGGTATCCTGAATAAGCATCCAAAAACTCAACAGCTCGCATCCGCTCGTGGAGTCTATCACTTGGTCAATCCGAGGCAAAGCAAATGGATCCTTGGGACAAGCTTTATTGAGACTGGTGTAATCAATGCACATGCGCCACTTGTTGTTCTTCTTCAGTACAAGGACTGGGTTGGTGAGCCACTCCAGAAAAAATACTTCCATGATGAAGCCGGCTGCCAGATGCCGGGCTATCTCCTCACCAACAATTCTTCTCTTCTCCTCCGACAGTCGGCGGAGTGGTTGTTTGACCGACTTGGCATCTGATCTGACATGTAGCTTGTGCTCGGCGAAATCCGTCGGAACACCCGGCATGTCCTTGGGAGACCATGCGAAGATGTCCTGATTCTCACGGAGGAAATCGACGAGCTCGCTTTCCTATTTGCCGTCAAGGTTGGCCCCTATGACAGCGTGCCTTTCCGGGTGCTCTGGGTCCAAGGGAATCTTCTTTGTCTCTTTGGACGGCTGGAAGGAGCCCTGGGTCTCTGACTCTTTGGGCTCTGGTGACATGTCCGGCTGCTTGCTGGTCATGGCCACCACCCGGCCTAGGAGCTTCTTCTCTGGAGCAATCACAAGGGACTCGACCATCCAGCTGCTAGCTGCAGCGCAATCGACCGACTTCTCATAGTCTCCAGATACCGTGATAATGCCCTTGGTCACTGGCATCTTCATCTTGAGGTAGGCATAGTGTGGCACCGCCATGAACTTGGCCAAAGCCGGCTAAATCTGGCAATGGTTGAAGAACCGAACTATATCTAAACTGAACCCATGTGGCTGATTTAAGCAACCAAAACCAAACCGACCCACCTAATTGTGGATTGGCACCCAACCCAAACTAAACTACTTCCGATCTCCACCCAAACCAAACTAAACTATTAACAGGAACCATGGTTTTAGCTTATGGTTTGAGATTAGTTACCCACCGCGCAAGGCTGCACGTGACAACTTACCCAAGTGCTAGTTCTTTGTGCATGAACAACAACAGAGTCAAGTTAGATGACAGGTGAGTTCTTCAGGGATTTGATCACGTTGCCGCTTCCAGTGTGCGATCGATCCGTACCTGGCCGCCGTTGGGTTTGCCTATTGATGGCGACGGCCGTGCCGTGGGAGTGCTCGCTGGGTAGGTGGAGGGCGCCTCGATGAACAGGGCGAGCTCGCCGGAGAAGCAGGAGGGCAGTGGCGCGGCGGTAGTGGAGCCTAAGTGCGACGTTGAGAAGTGGTGCCAGAAGCAGCAGTGCGCTGGCGCTCGCGATGTCGACGAGCGACCAAGACGAAACTGACAGTCTCAAGCTTTTAAAATAGACACATTAAGCTGTGACAGTACTAATGCATACATGGGCAGATTGCGCATGGAGGAACTTGTTCTCTCAAGTGAAGCCCCGCCCTCGCTGAGAATGTGAATCCACTTCGCACCCATCTAGTGGACGGTGCGGCAGCGCCACACGCCGGCGGCCCTCCTCCGGCGCACCAGCTTCGCCTTCCTGCCCCTGCCTAGCTCAATCAGGCCTTGGCCGCGAGTCCACTCAACGCGGTCCTCACCCGCCGACGCTGCACCATGGCTGCGTCTTCTCGATGTAGTCTTTGCTCCAATCGATCTTCTTGGGAGGAGTACAAAGTTCCTTCGGAGGGAAGCTTAGGGACAATAGAAAAGACGACGCGGCCGGGTCGCCGGCGGCGGTGGCGGAGGAGCCGCGGAGGGATGGCCCGGCTGTCGCTTCTTCTCATCGCCGGGCAGGACCTGTCCTTGATGACTTCACTGTTTCGACGCAGCCAATCCACAGAACCGGTTTTGGACCATAGTTATTAACAGTTGGGAACCGAACTGTTTAGGCCCAGACCCAACCCTAACTAACTCTTTCCACTACAAAACCAAACCAGACCCAACTGTTAGCTGGCTTGACCCATATCAACTCGAACCAAATAATCCCATAACAAAGAACCAAACCAATTTAACCGGTTAATCAAAAACCATTTCCAGATTTAAAGCCGGCCAGTCTAGGTGTACATGATTAGGGCTCTCGAGGTCCACTACCTCAAACCAAATTGCCTCACGGCAGAAGTGATCTTTGTCTCCGAAAATGACATCTATTTGGACCTTGCCGACTGGTGAGCAGGACAGGCCGGGCACAATACCATGGAAAACAGTCCGGCTGGGCTACAGCTGCCTCTCTATAATGCATAACTTTTCCATGGTATCGCGGTATAGGATGTTGATGCTGCTGCCGCCATCTATCAGAATTCGGGAGAAACGAGCAGCTCGCCTCTCCGTTGCAAGGGCGGCATCCAACACTAGAGCATAAGAACCCGGAGAGGGCATCACCTCCAGGTGGTCAGCACGACTCCAACTGATGGGCTTCTCGGACCAATGCATGAATTCTGGAGCACTTGAAGCGACAGCGTTCACCTCTCGGTGCTGCTAACGCCGAGTACGCCGATTGTCAGCCACACTGGTGAAGACGACGTAGGCTCCATCTTCTTCGGGGTATTCATCTTGAATGGCGCCGACTGCTGGTCGGGCCACCGACTGCTAGGGCGGAGGCGGCGGCTGCTGGGGAGGAGGCAGCGGCGGGCCAGCAGGCGGAGGGGGCAGCAGTCCTTCGCCCTTGGAGATTCGGGTGAGCCAGTGTCACTTTCGGGTGGTCTGATTGGACGGCTTCATGCTGCTGTGGAACTTGCAGGGAGTATCAAGGGTCTGCTCATAGGAGAAGGCAGGTAGCCAAGCAGGCTTGCCGCCCTTGTGGTGCTTGGGGCTGGGTTGTCCATCAGGCTGCTGGTCTTCGACTGTCGCCACCTACCGGCTAGCAGAAGCCGGCTGCGGGACCTTGCGCTTGTTGCTGTTTGGCTGCTGTCGCCGACTGTTGTCGGCAGCCGGCGTCCTAGGGGCCAGAGGGAGAACCTTCCCGGAAGTGTCCACTTGGAGCCCCGACTTCATGGAGGAGTCGGCAATGGCATACTTGTCTGCTATGATCAGCAGTTCGTCGAGCATAGCAGGTTCGTCGCATAGGAGTCGGTACTTGAGCAAGGTGCCCTCTCGACACCCGACAGTGAAGTACTCGATCGCCTGGACCTCGTGTACCCCTTCGCAGGAGTTGCGTAGCTCAGCCCACCGCGTCAAGTAGTCGCGAGTGGACTCATCCGGGCCTTGAACACACAGCGAGAGCTGGCGGGGCTTGGGCGGCCGTTTGTAGGTGCTGGTGAAGTTGCGGATGAACACTTCGGTGAAATCCATCCATCTGTTGACGCTGTAGGGCTTGAGGTTGTTAAGCCACGTCCGGGCCGTGCCCTGGAGCATGAGAGGGACATACTTCACGACAACGCGCTTGTTGCCATTTGCTATGCTGACGGCTGTGGAGTAGTCCACCAGCCAATCCTCCGGTTTCATGGAGCCGTTGTACTTGGGCGTGTCTCTTGGGAGCAAGAATCCTTTGGGGAAGGGCTCGTCGCGAATGCGGGGGCCGAAGCAAGGTGGGCCCATCGCGTCTTCTTCTTCCACCGCCAGGGATCGCACCAGGCAGTCAATCCGGTGGCGGGCGTCGTTCTCTCCGACTCCTTCTCGGCGGCCTAGCCGGTCGCTGAGTGTCGGGTGGTCAATAGGCGGCGGGGAAATGCGCTTGTCCCTTCGAGGAGGCGGATATTCGCCCCGTTGTCCCACAGCTCGTGGGCGACCATCTTGGTCGCGCTCAATGCTGATGCGTGTACGGCTGCGGCTGGCAGCCATCTCCTTGTCTCGTCTACCGTGGACGCCACCTGTCGGCATCCGGGAAGTTGCACCATGCTCTTGGCGAATGTCGGATTCAGGGGTTCCGGCAAACCTTTAAGGTTTGAACACTAGGGTGCGCGCGGAAATCACACCTTCTACCTCCCCGTCTCACAAAGATCTTAACTACTAAAGGAACTGCAGAAGGGACACAAGATTTATACTGGTTCGGGCCACCGTTGTGGTGTAATACCCTACTCCAGTGTGTGGTGGGTGGATTGCCTCTTGGGGCTAATGATGATGAACCATACAAGGAAGAACAGCCTCGCGAGGGTCTGTTCTTGACAGGGGCGATGAACTGCTAGGAGGAGTTCAGTCACCCTTCTCTTTCTCTCTCTCTCTCTCTCTCTCTCTATTTCGATCTTCGATCCCCTCTACCATGTGCGTGGCCGGTCCTATTTATAGGCAAAGGCCCTGTGCCTCTTCCCAAATATTGGGCGGGAAGGGCGCCAACAATTGGCCAATTCGAAGGGGAACATCTAGTACACTTATCCTGACTAAAGTTGGTCTTCACCTGCGAAAGACCCTGCGGTGACGCCGTGCTGGGCTCCATGGTGACCTCCGTCTCATAATCCGCTTGGTCCTGGTCTCGTTGCACCGAAATGGCAACCATTGCCTGATGCCTCGGTACTCCGTGGCTGCGCTTGCCCCCTTTGCACCAAAGAGGAAAGAAGGACGCTGCTTGCGCTGGCACCCACCTGGCAACCTCGATCGTCATGGCTTGCGTCATGGGCACCTTGCGAGGTACCCCGCCTTGATTCCTCCGCCTCCTCGCGAGCCAGCCTGAGGAGGCTGCACCTGGGGATGCACCGTGTCGTCCGCCCCACGAGGCTTGGCCCCTCGCGAGGGTCTTGAGTCTTGTGTTGATGAAGATGGGCCATGCTGGGCCTCCTTTGAGCCACGCCGCAGGCCGCAGGCAGGCAAGTCTGGGGACCCCCGTTCCCAGAACGCCGACATTAGCCCCCGGGCCCAAGGCGCGCATGGGCTTGGCTGTGCCGAGAGGCGAAAGAGCAAGGGCAAAGCACCGTGGGCCCTAACAGCTTGCAGCCTTGGGCGTCGCGTGGCGGTTGATGGGACGTGGGCGTCTCCACTTCCCCATGATGCCTCGGTGATCATGCGAGGTAGACAAGTCCCTGCATGCAAATCATGTCATGATTACCTGCGATCGTGGAGACCGGCGGTTGGCCTTCACCGGCTATAAGTACGAAGCCGCGCGTGCCCTTCCAGTCCATTCCTCCTGGCTTCTCCTTGTTCCCGATCCTTGCTCCGTATTGCTGTGATGGCTCCGATCCGCCGAATCTCTACAGTGGAGAAGGGAAAGGCTCCTCGAGAGGGGCCAGACCCGCTCCCGCCGAAGAAACGGCTCGCCCTTTACAGCCGGGGCGAGGAAGACCGTCAGGTGGAGCCGAGGCCCCGGAGCGAGCGGGCTCTGCCGGGGTTCCCACTTCCTTTGTATGCCCATGTCGAGGGCCCCGAAGGTGTCGATGCGGATCTCCGCGGTCGGCGCCGTCGTGTCACGAAGGCGTGGGTTGTTCCTCCTAGAGTCCACGTCGAGGGCTCCTCCCTAGAGTTCGTGCTCCACGTCGTCGTTCCTCTCCAGTCCTGGATCCGTCTGCCTCCCTTCTTCGCCTCCATCGTCCCTCCAGGAGGGCCCCTGGAGCTCTTTGTGCAGCACGCCGGCTGCAGCGCCCTTGCGACCAAGGTAGAGGTCGTGGTCGCTGCCCCGGGCGAGGTCTACTTGTCTCGCGGCTGGAGAGAAATCGCCCGGGTTTGCAAGGAGAGGGGCGTCTTCGCGGTCCACATGGAGTACAATGGCGCTGCGGTGATGTTCTTCAAGGTCTTCGACACGATCGGGTGCCGGCTGGAGTGCTGCCCCGGGAGAGGTGGCCAGGACCTTGCCCTGGTGAGGGCTAGGCCCGCCGACCGCTCCCTTGGCGGAGGCGCCGGAGGGTCCAGTGACTCCAGCGAAATCTTCGCGACTCCGGACACGAGCGACGACAGCTACGAGCCCCCGAGCCGGCGCCGCTCCCGGAGCAGGGCGGGCTCGTCAGGCCGTCGCCGACCCTGATCTGGATGGGGTTGGTGCCGGCGCCTAACGGCCCACTGTTGATGATGGCATCTTTTGCAGGAGCCCGTGTAGTTAGCACTCCTTAGAATCCGTTCCCTGCGAGGAATTAAAATGCGCCCCACGGGGGCTTGTAAGGTGTCTATAGTCTCGTTTGTTAATACATGACCTTTGCTATGGATTTGTGTGAGTTGCTGATTTCGTCATAGCTTAGTTCTCCCTTTCGAACCTCGCGAGGGCTTGGTGCTCTGCTTCGACAGGTCCCAGTCCCAAGGCGGCGTCAGCCGTCGCTGGTATGCCAGGTCGTGATGCCATGGTCAAGGCCAGGAGGTGAGCGACCCGGGGTCCGGTAAGAGCCCCTGAGTCGCGATGCTCAGGAGGTCCCCTTTGGCGCCCAAGCAGCCATGGCTCGGTGAGAAAGGGAAGCAACGTTGCTAGTACGGAATTGCTTTAGGTGCGTGGGTAGTGCCACGGTTGCCAGTGCTTCGGATGGTGACTTATCTTGAGGATCGGGGATCGCCCCCAGTGCATCGTCGGGTCCGTGGGGTAGTTGGGACAGAGTTGCTGGGCGAGGTCCTCACGCGCTCCTTCTCCCTCGCCTCTGCTCCCCTTTCTGCTCTACGTCCTCGGGTCCCGGCCCTCGAACTTGTCTCAGCCGTCGCTGGTATGCCAGGTCGCGATGCCATGGACAAGGCCAGGGGGTGAGGGCTGGAGAGCCAGTAAGAGCCCTGAGTCGCGATGCTCAGGCACCCCCCTTTAACATGCAAGTGGTTCGCGCGGGCGAGGGTGAAGGGAACTCCGTGAGGGCCTTGGCTAGCGCAGTTCCCTCCAAGGATCCTGCAGGTTCATCATAGAAAGAAGATGGGATTGCCATGGCAGTCATTAGTCAATCGTTAGTCGCTCAAGAGCTCGCTGGTTGGAGTAGGTGAGGTGTATCTGGGCACCCGTGAGCCAGCGCGGGACTCACGAGGCCCTACCTCTAGGTGGGTTGCGCCTGGCACTGGGCCGTATCTTGAGATGTGTCCTTGCAAAATTTGGTTAGATGCCGGTACTCTACGTCCACGGGTCCCGGCCCTCAAGCTTGTCTCAGCCGTCGCTGGTATGCCAGGTCGCGACGCCGTGGACAAGGCCAGAGGGTGAGGGCTGGAGAGCCAGTAAGAGCCCTGAGCCCTGAGACGCCGTTGTGGTGTAATACCCTACTCCAGTGTGTGGTGGGTGGATTGCCTCTTGGGGCTGATGATGATGAACGATACAAGGAAGAATAGCCCCGCGAGGGTCTGTTCTTGACTGGGGCGATGAACTGCTAGGAGGAGTTCAGTCACCCTTCTCCCTCTCTCTCTCTATTTCGATCTTCGATCCCCTCTACCATGTGGGTGGATGGTCCTATTTATAGGCAAAGGCCCTGGGCCTCTTCCCAAATATTGAGCGGGAAGGGCGCCAACAATTGGCCAATTCGAAGGGGAACATCTAGTACACTTATCCTGACTAAAGTTGGTCTTCCCCTGCAAAAGACCCTGCGGTGACGCCGTGCTGGGCTCCATGGTGACCTCCGTCTCGTAGTCCGCTTGGTCCTGGTCTCGTTGCACCGAAATGGCAACCATTGCCTGATGCCTCGGTACTCCGCGGCTGCGCTTGCCCCCTTTGCACCAAAGAGGAAAGAAGGACGCTGCGCGCACTGGCGCCCGCCTGGCACCCTCGATCGTCATGGCTTGCGTCATGGGCACCTCGCGAGGTACCCCGCCTTGATTCCTCCGCCTCCTCGCGAGCCAGCCTGAGGAGGCTGCGCCTGGGGATGCGCCGTGTCGTCCGCCCCGCGAGGCTTGGCCCCTCGCGAGGGTCTTGAGTCTTGTGTTGATGAAGATGGGCCATGCTGGGCCTCCTTTGAGCCACGCCGTAGGCCGTAGGCAGGCAATTCTGGGGACCCCTGTTCCCAGAATGCCGACAGCGAAGGGGTGGTTTCTCCACCCGTCGGCCAAGCTCTTCAGCATGGCAACCGACTTCTTGCGGGGCGGCTGCTGATGTCCACAACACAACCTTCTTCTTGTAGACGTTGTTGGGCCTCCAAGTGCAGAGGTTTGTAGGACAGTAGCAAATTTCCCTCAAGTGGATGACCTAAGGTTTATCAATCCGTAGGAGGCATAGGATGAAGACGGTCTCACTCAAGCAACCCCGCAACCAAATAACAAAGAGTCTCTCGTGTCCCCAACACACCCAATACAATGGTAAATTGTACAGGTGCACTAGTTCGGCGAAGAGATGGTGATACAAGTGGTATATGGATGGTAGCTAAAGGTATTTGTAATCTGAAAATATAAAAACAGAAAGGTAACTAATGATAAAAGTGAGCGTAAACGGTATTGCAATGCGTTGAAACAGGGCCTAGGGTTCATACTTTCGCTAGTGCAAGTTCCCTCAACAATAATAGCATAACTGGATCACATAACTATCCCTCAACATGCAACAAAGAGTCACTCAAAAGTCACTAATAGCGGAGAACGAACGAAGAGATTATGGTAGGGTACGTAACCACCTCAAAGTTATTCTTTCCAATCAATCCGTTGGGCTATTCCTATAGGTGTCACAAACAGCCCTAGAGTTCGTACTAGAATAACACCTTTAGACACAAATCAACCAAAACCCTAATGTCACCTAGATACTCCAATGTCACCTCAAGTATCCGTGGGTATGATTATACGATATGCATCACACAATCTCAGATTCATCTATTCAACCAACACATAGGACCTCAAAGAGTGCCCCAAAGTTCCTACCGGAGAATCACGACGAAAACGTGTGCCAACCTCTATGCATAGGTTCATGGGCGGAACCCGCAAGTTGATCACCAAAACATACATCAAGTGAATCACGTGGTATCCCATTGTCACCACAGATACGCACGACAAGACATACATCAAGTGTTCTCAAATCTTTAAAGACTCAATCTGATAAGATAACTTCAAAGGGGAAACTCAATCCATTATAAGAGAGTAGAGGAGGAGGAGAAACATAAGATCCAACTATAATAGCAAAGCTCGCGATACATCAAGATCGTGCCAAATCAAGAACACGAGAGAGAGAGAGAGAGAGAGAGATCAAACACATAGCTACTGGTACATACCCTCAGCCCCGAGGGATAACTACTCCCTCCTCGTCATGGAGAGCACCGGGATGATGAAGATGGCTACCGGAGAGGGATTGCCCCCTCCGGCAGGGTGCCGGAATGGGTCTAGATTGGTTTTCGGTGGCTACGGAGGCTTCTGGCGGCGGAACTCCCGATCTATTGTGCTCTCGGATGTTTTTAGGGTATATGGACATATATAGGCGATAGAAGTATGTCGGGGGGGCAACGAGGGGCCCACGAGGGTGGATGGCGCGCCCTAGGGGAGTGGGCGCGCCCCCTACCTCGTGGCCTCCTTGAAGCTTCCTTGATGTAGACTCCAATTCTCTCTGGTTGCTTCTGATCCAAAAATAAGTTTTGTGAACTTTTAGGCAATTGGACTCGGTTTGGTTTTCCTTTTCTGCGATATTCTAAAACAAGGTAAAAACAGAAACTGGCACTGGGCTCTGGGTTAATAGGTTAGTCCCAAAAATGATATAAAAGTGTATAATAAAGCCCATAAACATCCAAAATAGTAGATAATATAGCATGGAGCAATCAAAAATTATATTATACGTTGGAGACGTATCAGCATCCCCAAGCTTAATTCCTGCGCGTCCTCGAGTAGGTAAATGATAAAAACAGAATTTTTGATGCGGAGTGCTACTTGGCATAATTTCAGTGTGATTCTTCTTAATTGTGGCATGAATATTCATATCCGAAAGATTCAAGACAAAAGTTCATATTTACATAAAAATAATAATACTTCAAGCATACTAACTAAGAAATCATGTCTTCTCAAAATAACATGGCCAAAGAAAGTTTTCATCCCTACAAAATCATATAGTTTGGTCATGCTCCATTTTCGTCACACAAGGATGCTCTCATCTGCACAACCCCGATGACAAGCCAAGCACTTGTTTCATACTTCAGTAATTTCAAACCTATAAACTTTCATGCAATATATGAGCGCGAGCCATGGATATAGCAATATGGGAGGAATAGAATATGATGATGGGGGTTATGTGGAGAAGACAAAAAGGAGAAAGTCTCACATCAACGAGGCTACAATGTGCTATGGAGATGCCCATAGATTGATGTTAATGCAAGGAGTAGGGATTGCCATGCAACGGATGCACTAGAGCTATAAATGTATGAAAGCTCAACAAAAGAAAATAAGTGGGTGTGCATCCAACTTGCTAGCTCACGAAGACCTAGGGCACTTGAGGAGGCCCATTGTTGGAATATACAAGCCAAGTTCTATAATTAAAATGTCCCACCAGTATATGAAAGTGACAAAATAAGAGACTCTCTATCATGAAGATCATGGTGCTACTTTGAAGCACAAGTGTGGCAAAGGATAGTAGCATTGTCCCTTCTCTCTTTTTCTCTCATTTTCATTTTTTCATTTTTTGGGCCTTCTCTTTTTTATGGCCTTTCTCTCTTTTTTTTGGGCCTTCTCTTTTTTTATGTCCTTCTTTTTTTATTCCTAACTTGGGACAATGCTCTAGAAAATGATGATCATCACACTTCTATTTATTTACAACTCAGTGATTACAACTCGATACTAGAACGAAGCATGACTCTATATGAATGCCTCTGGCGGTGTACCGGGATATGCAATGAGCCAAGAGTGACATGTATGAAATAATTATGAATGGTGGCTTTGCCACAAATACTATGTCAACTACATGATCATGCTAAGCAATATGACAATGATGAATGTGTCATGATAAACGGAATGGTGGAAAGTCGCATGGCAATATATCTCGGAATGGCTATGGAAATGCCATAATAGGTAGGTATGGTGTCTATTTTGAGGAAGATATAAAGAGGTTTATGTGTGAAAGAGCGTATCATATCACGGGGTTTGGATGCACTGGTGAAGTTTGCACCAACTCTCAATGTGAGAAAGGGCAATGCACGGTACCGAAGAGGCTAGCAAGGATGGAAGGGTGAGAGTGCGTATAATCCATGGACTCAACATTAGTCATAAAGAACTCACATACTTATTGCAAAAATCTACAAGTCATCAAAAACCTCGGCACTACGCGCATGCTCCTAGGGGGATAGATTGGTAGGAAAAGACCATCGCTCGTCCCCGACCGCCACTCATAAGGAAGACAATCAAATAACACCTCATGTTTCAAATTTGTTACATAACGTTTACTATACGTGCATGCTACGGGACTTGCAAACTTCAACACAAGCATTTCTCAAATTCACAACTACTCAACTAGCATGACTTTGATATTATTACCTCCATATCTCAAAACAATCATCAAGCATCAAACTTCTCTTAGTATTCAACACACTCATAAGAAAGTTTTTACTAATCTTGAATACCTAGAATATTAGGATTATTTAAGCAAATTACCATGCTATTTAAGCCTCTCAAAATAATCTAAGTGAAGCATGATAGTTCATCTATTTCTATAAAATAAAACCACCAACGTGCTCTAAAAAGATATAAGTGAAGCACTAGAGCAAATGACAAACTACACCGAAAGATATAAGTGAAGATCAATGAGTAGTCGAATAATTATGCAACTATGTGAAGACTTTCTAACATTTAAGAATTTCAGATCTTGTTATTTTATTCAAACAGAAAAAACAAAAAATAAAATGACATTCTAAGAATGGCAAACATCATGTGAAGAAGCAAAAACTTAGGATCAACCGAAACTAACCGATAGTTGTTGAAGAAGAAAGGTGGGATGCCAACCGGGGCATCCCCAAGCTTAGATGCTTGAGACTTCTTGAATATCATCATGGTATGCCTTGGGCATCCCCAAGCTTGAGCTTTTGTGTCTCCTTAATTCCTCTCATATCACGGTCTCCCTAAATCTCAAAAGCTTCATCCACACAAAACTCAACAAGGACTCGTGAGATAAGTTAGTATAAACCATTGCAAAAACCTTATCATACTCTACTATAGAAAATCACTAAAATTATTATTCAAAATTGAATACTAAATGCCTTTGCATATTTAATAGTCCTATCTTCAAATAGAATCATTAAAGAAGCAAACATATGCAAACAATGCAAACATAACAGCAATCTGCCTAAACAGGACAGTCTGTAAAGAGTGCAGCAAGATCCATACTTCCCTAACTACAAAAATTATTAAAGAAAATTCCCACTGTATTAAATTTATCAGATCTTAATATGCAAAAGGTTTCAATATTTTATCACATTCTGACTTTTCTAGGGAATTATTGCAACAGCGGTAAACTTTCTGTTTTCAAACAGCAACATGTGGACTTCTAAAATAGGCATAGCGAAGGCTATCAATGCCACTTTTATTGAAATAAAAGATGCAAAACATTGTTATAAATAACAGCTGGCAAATATTAACAAATTAAATTGACGCTCCAAGCAAAACACATATCATGTGGCGAATAAAAATATAGCTCCAAGTAACGTTACCGATGAACGAAGACGAAAGAGGGGATGCCTTTCGGGGGATCCCCAAGCTTAGGCTCCTGGCTATCCTTGAATATTACCTTGGGGTGCCTTGGGAATCCCCAATATTAGGATCTTTCCACTCCTTATTCCATAGTCCATCGAATCCTTACCCAAAACTTGAAAACTTCACAACACAAAACATTATAGAAAACTCGTAAGCTCCGTTAGTATAAGAAAATAAACCACCACTTCAAGGTACTGTAATGAACTAATTCTTTATTTATATTGGTGTTAAAACTACTGTATTCCAACTTATCTATGGTTTATAAACTATTTTACTAGCCATAGATTCATCAAAATAAGCAAACAACACATAGAAAACAGAATCTGTCAAAAACAGAACAGTCTGTAGTAATCTGTATCAAACGTATACTTATGGAACTCATAAAATTCTTAAATAAATTGATTGAAGTGAGGAATTTATCTTTTAATCATCTTCAAAAAGAATTAACTCAATATCACTCTCCAATAAAAAATTGCAGCAAATCTCGTGAGCCCTAAAGTTTCTGTTTTTTACAGCATGATCGCAAAGACTTTCCCCAAGTCTTCCCAAAGGTTCTACTTGGCACAAACACTAATTAAAATAATTAAACCACATATAAACAGATGCTAGATGAATTATTTATTACTAAACAGGAACAAAAAGCAAGGAACAAAAATAAAATTGGGTTGCCTCCCAACAAGCGCTATCGTTTAACGCCCCGAGCTAGGCATGATGATTTCAATGATCCTCACATAAAAGATAAGAATTGAAACATAAGAGAGCATCGTGAAGAATATGACTAGCACATTTAAGTCTAACCCACTTCCTATGCATAGGGATTTTGTGAGAAAATAACTTATGGGAACGAGAATCAACTTGCATAGGAAGGTAAAACAAGCATAACTTCAAAATTTTAAGCACATAGAGGGGAAACTTGATATTATTGCAATTCCTACAAGCATATATTCCGCCCTCATAATAATTTTCAGCAGCATCATGCATGAATTCAAAAATATAACTAGCACCTAAAGCATTCTTTTCATGATCTACAAGTATAGAAAATTTACTACTCTCCATACAAGCAAAATTCTTCTCATGAATAATAGTGGGAGCAAACTCAACAAAATAACTATCATGTGATTGAAAATTAAGATCAAGATGACAAGGTTCATTGTTATTATTATTCTTTACAGCATACGTGTCATCACAATAATCATCATAGATAGGAGGCATTCTTTCATCATAATAAATTTGCTCATCAAAACTTGGGGGACAAAAAATATCATCTTCATCAAACATAGCTTCCCCAAGCTTGTGGCTTTGCATATCATTAGCATCATGGATATTCAAGGAATTCATACTAACAACATTGCAATCATCCTCATCATTCAAAGATTTAATGCAAACATTCTAATGCATTCTTCCTCTAGGACTTGAGCACAATTGTCGGAATCCTTATTCTCACGATAGATATTAAAAAGATGAAGCGTATGAGACAAACTCAATTCCATATTTTTGTAGTTTTCTTTTATAAACTAAACTAGTGATAAAACAAGAAACTAAAAGACTCTATTGCAAGATCTAAAGATATACCTTCAAGCACTCACCTCCCCGGCAACGGCGCCACAAAAGAGCTTGATGTCTACTACACAACCTTCTTCTTGTAGACGTTGTTGGGCCTCCAAGTGCAGAGGTTTGTAGGACAGTAGCAAATTTCCCTCAAGTGGATGACCTAAGGTTTATCAATCCGTAGGAGGCGTAGGATGAAGATGGTCTCTCTCAAGAAACCCTGCAACCAACTAACAAAGAGTCTCTTGTGTCCCCAACACACCCAATACAATGGTAAATTGTATAGGTGCAATAGTTCGACGAAGAGATGGTGATACAAGTGGTATATGGATGGTAGATAAAGGTATTTGTAATCTGAAAATATAAAAACACCAAGGTAACTAATGATAAAAGTGAGCGTAAACGGTATTGCAATGCGTTGAAACAAGGCCTAGGGTTCATACTTTCGCTAGTGCAAGCTCCCTCAACAATAATAGCATAATTGGATCACATAACTATCCCTCAACATGCAACAAAGAGTCACTCCAAAGTCACTAATAGCGGAGAACAAACAAAGAGATTATGGTAGGGTACGAAACCACCTCAAAGTTATTCTTTACAATCAATCCGTTGGGCTATTCCTATAGGTGTCACAAACAGCCCTAGAGTTCGTACTAGAATAACACCTTAAGACACAAATCAACCAAAACCCTAATGTCACCTAGATACTCCAATGTCACCTCAAGTATCCATGGGTATTATTATACGATATGCATCACACAATCTTAGATTCATCTATTCAACCAACACATAGGACCTCAAAGAGTGCCCCAAAGTTCCTACCGGAGAATCATGACGAAAATGTGTGCCAACCCCTATGCATAGGTTCATGGGCGGAACCCGGAAGTTGATCACCAAAGCATACATCAAGTGAATCATGTGGTATCCCATTGTCACCACAGATACGCATGGCAAGACATACATCAAGTGTTCTCAAATCTTTAAAGACTCAATCCGATAAGATAACCTCAAAGGGAAACTCAATCTATTACGAGAGAGTAGAGGGGGAGGAGAAACATAAGATCCAACTATAATAGCAAAGCTCGCGATACATCAAGATCGTGCCAAATCAAGAACACGAGAGAGAGAGAGAGATCAAACACATAGCTACTGGTACATACCCTCGGCCCCGAGGGAGAACTACTCCCTCCTCGTCATGGAGAGCACCGGGATGCTGAAGATGGCCACCGGAGAGGGATTGCCCCCTCCGGCAGGGTGCCGGAACGGGTCTAGATTGGTTTTCTGTGGTTATGGAGGCTTCTGGCGGCGGAACTCCCGATCTATTGTGCTCTCAGATGTTTTTAGGGTATATGGAGATATATAGGCGGAAGAAGTACGTCAGGGGGGCATGAGGGGCCCACGAGGGTGGAGGGCGCACCCTATGGGGTGGGCGCCCCCTACCTCGTGGCCTCCTCGAAGCTTCCTTGACGTAGACTCCAAGTCTACCTGGTTGCTTCTGATCCAAAAATAAGTTTCGTGAACTTTTAGGTCAATTGGACTCGGTTTGGTTTTCCTTTTCTACGATATTCTAAAACAAGGTAAAAACAGAAACTGGCACTGGGCTCTGGGTTAATAGGTTAGTCCCAAAAATGATATAAAAGTGTATAATAAAGCCCATAAACATCCAAGACAGTAGATAATATAGCATGGAGCAATCAAAAATTATAGATACGTTGGAGACGTATCAGCATCCCCAAGCTTAATTCCTGCTCGTCCTCGAGTAGGTAAATGATAAAAACAGAATTTTTGATGCAGAGTGCTACTTGGAATAATTTCAGTGTGATTCTTCTTAATTGTGGCATGAATATTCATATCTGAAAGATTCAAGACAAAAGTTCATATTGACATAAAAATAATAATACTTCAAGCATACTAACTAAGCAATCATGTCTTCTCAAAATAACATGGCCAAAGAAAGTTCATCCCTACAAAATCATATAGTTTGGTCATGCTCCATTTTCGTCACACAAGAATTCTCTCATCATGCACAACCCCGATGAAAAGCCAAGCAATTGTTTCATACTTCAGTAACCTCAAACCTATAAACTTTCACGCAATATATGAGCACGAGCCATGGGTATAGCACTATGGGTGGAAGAGAATATCATGATGGGGGTTATGTGGAGAAGACAAAAAGGAGAAAGTCCCACATCAACGAGGCTAATCTATGGGCTATGGAGATGCCCATCGATTGATGTTAATGCAAGGAGTAGGGATTGCCATGCAACGGATGCACTAGAGCTATAAATGTATGAAAGCTCAACAAAAGAAACTAAGTGGGTGTGCATCCAACTTGCTTGCTCACGAAGACCTAGGGCACTTGAGGAGGCCCATTGTTGGAATATACAAGCCAAGTTCTATAATGAAAATTTCCCACTAGTATATGAAAGTGACAAAACAAGAGACTCTCTATCATGGAGATCATGGTGCTACTTTGAAGCACAAGTGTGGCAAAGGATAGTAGCATTGTCCCTTCTCTCTTTTTCTCTCATTTTCATTTTTTTTCATTTTTTTGGGCCTTCTATTTTTTATGGCCTTTCTCTCTTTTTTGGGCCTTCTCTTTTTTTATGACCCTCTCTTTTTGTATTCCTCACTTGGGACAATGCTCTAGAAAATGATGATCATCACACTTTTATTTATTTACATCTCAATGATTACAACTCGATACAAGAACAAAGCATGACTCTATATGAATGCCTCTGGCGGTGTACCGGGATATGCAATGAACCAAGAGTGACATGTATGAAATAATTATGAATGGTGGCTTTGCCACAAATACTATGTCAACTACATGATCATGCTAAGCAATATGACAATGATGAATGTGTCATGATAAATGGAATGGTGGAAAGTCGCATGGCAATATAGCTCGGAATGGCTACAGAAATGCCATAATAGGTAGGTATGGTGGAAAGTCACATCGCAATATATCAAACACATAGCTACTGGTACATACCCTCAGCCCCGAGGGAGAAATACTCCCTCCTCGTCATGGAGAGCACCGGGATGATGGAGATGGCCACCGGAGAGCGATTGCCCCTCCGGCAGGGTGCCGGAACGGTTCTAGATTGGTTTTCGGTGGCTACGGAGCCTTCTGGCGGTGGAACTCCCGATCTATTGTGCTCTCAGATGTTTTTAGGGTATGTGGAGATATATAGGCAGAAGAAGTACGTCAGGGGGGGCACGAGGGGCCCATGAGGGTGGAGGGCGCGCCCCCTACCTCGTGGCCTCCTCGAAGCTTCCTTGACGTGGACTCCAAGTCTCCCTGGTTGCTTCTGATCAAAAAATAAGTTCCGTGAAGTTTCAGGTCAATTGGACTCCGTTTGGTTTCCTTTTCTGCGATATTCTAAAACAAGGTAAAAACATAAACTGGCACTGGGCTCTGGGTTAATAGGTTAGTCCCAAAAATGATATAAAAGTGTATAACAAAGCCCATAAACATCCAAAACAGTAGATAATATAGCATGGAGCAATCAAAAATTATAGATACGTTGGAGACGTATCAGCTACTGCGTCGATAAGCTGCTGAACATGCTCGGTCATGTAGCGATGCTCATCGCCCTCCAAGTGGTCCAGCTCATCGGCTGCTGCCTGGGTAGCGCGTATGTTCTCCATGGTTGTGGTGTAGACAGGGCGGTCTACTCCAAACATGCTGGCGACGGCACCACCTCTCTATCGGACCGTGCCCATGCGGCTGGGACCACCAGCAGTCGGTGTGCCGCCAACAGCGCCATCGACCTCGCCCTGGAAGGTCTCGGAGAGGCATCTCATCGTAGCCAGTTTCTTAGCATTTTCAACGAGCGAGACGCGGCAGGCCTCCAACGTCTCGGCATCAGCGTCTGCCGCAATGGGTGTGGACAAGTCCCGCATTGCTGCCTGCAATGGGTCCTGGCCGAATCCTCTGGAGGCCCCATCGTGGCTGATGACAAGCACCTCCGTGACGGCACTGCCGCCGCTCTCCACGCGAGGGAGCGGGTCATCGATGACCACCATATTGGCGGGGAAGGAGTCGAAGGAGGCCCTGTCAGTGTCGACAAGCATCAGGTCGGTGGAGCCAACCGACTCCAGGTCGGTGGCGGGCTCGTTGGTGATGTGGAGCTTGCCAAGGAGGTCGACGAAGCAGTTCTTGGAGCTGAGGGCACCAGCGTTAGGCATGAACTCGTCGGAAAGGCGGATCTCACCAACAAGATCGGCGAGGCAGGCTACCGCGCAGGCGACTACCGCGTCATGCGGTGCGTCGACGCAAGTGCCATCGGGCGTGCCAGGCTGGCTGCGCTTGCTAGGGAGGAACAAGGTTCCCTGTAACACCCATGATGCGGCTCTATCTCCCACGTGTCGATGCACGACTTAGAGGCATAACCGCATTGTGGTTTAGTCGCAAGAGGGGTAATCTTCACACAATTCCATGTACTGAATAAGAAAGGGATAAAGAGTTGGCTTACAATCGCCACTTCACACAAATAACAGGTTAAGCATACATCATCCAGAGTACAATCAAAGGTCTGACTACAGAACCAAAATAAAGGAAGACAACCCCAAATGCTAGATCCCCAATCGTCCCAACTGGCCTCCACTGCTGATCATCAGGAAACGAAACATAGTAACGACCCAGATCCTCGTCGAACTCCCACTTGAGTTCGGTAGCGTCAATTACACTGGTATCATCGGCACCTGCAATTGTTTGGAAGTAACCGTGAGTCATGAGGACTCAGCAATCTCACACCCGCGAGATAAAGACTATTTAAGATTATGGGTAGGATAAGGTGGAGCTGCAGCAAGCGCTAAGCAAGTATGGTGGCTAACGTATGCAAATAAGAGTAAGATGAGAAGCTACGCAACAGTCATGAAGCTATAAGTGATCAAAAAGTGGTCCTGAAGCTACTTATAGTCAAACATAACACAAGGCCGTGTTCACTTCCCGGACTCCGCTGAAAAGAGACCATCACGGCTACAGACGCGGTTGATTCATTTTAATTAAGTCCAGTGTCAAGTTCTCTACAACCGGATATTAACAAATTCCCATCTGCCACATAACCGTGGGCATGGCTCTCGAAAGTTTATACCCTGCAGGGGTGTCCAACTTAGCCATCACAAGCTCTCACGGTCAACGAAGGATATTCCTTCTCTCGGAAAGACCCGATTAGTCTCGGAATCCCGGTTACAAGACATTTCAACAATGGTAAAACAAGACCAGCAATACCACCCGACCGTGCCGACAAATCCCGATAGGAGCTGCACATATCTTATTCTCAGGGCACACCGGATGAGCAATCCATACAACTAAAACCAGCCCTCAAGTTTCCCCGTGGTGGCGCTACAAATGGCTCTAGTTTGGACTAGCACTCACAGGAGCACTGCCCGGGGGAGGGGGGGTTAAACAAAGATGACCCTTGGGCTCGTGAAAACCTAAGGGAAAAGTCTTAGGTGGCAAATGTTAAAACCAAGGTTGGGCCTTGCTGCAGGAGTTTTATTCAAAGCGAACTGTCAAGGGGGTTCCATAACCCCAACCGCGTAAGGAACGCAAAATCAAGGAACATAACACCGGTATGACGAAAACAAAGGCGGCAAGATTGGAACAAAACACCAGGCAAAAGGCCGAGCCTTCCACCCTTTACCAAGTATATAGATGCATTAATTAAATACTAGATAATGTGATATCCCAACATATCCATGTTCCAACATGGAACACACTTCAACTTCACCTTCAACTACCAATGCTATAAGAGGGGCTGAGCAAAAACGGTAACATAGACAAACAACGGTTTGCTAGGAAGGTGGGTTTGAGGCTTGACATGGCAATATGGGAGGCATGATATAATAAGTGGTAGGTAGCGTGACATAGCGATAGAACGAAGAACTAGCAAGCAAAGATAGAAGTGATATCGAGGGTATGTTCATCTTGCCTGCAATGTTCTCAGAGTTGTCGAAAGCTTGATCCTCGTTAGCGTACTCAATAGGTTCCTTGTTCACGTACTCGTCTCCCGGCTATACCCAAAGCAAGAACACAAGCAATGGAACAACAATCAATCACGGTGCAATGCATAGGCAACATGATGCAATACATGGCATGATATGCAAGATATGATAGGCAATGCATATGCATGCTCCGGAAGGGCAAAATGATCAAGGCATCAACTTGGAAAACCAAGTATGCCGCTGGAAAGATGAGGTGATTTCGGTCGAAATCGATATAAGGATCACCGGAAAGATGCACGGTTTGCAAATGCCAAGCAAAACAAGAATGATGCAAATATGCGATTAACAGCATGATAGCACTTAGAATGCAACAATAAACTAAGCTACGACACTCCAACATCGTAACAAAACATATGGCAGTGATGTACAGGAGATCCTTGACAAAACATTAACACTGAGCAACGGCTAAATCACAAAATAACAGATTCAAACAAGCATGGCAAAAGTGCAAAAGATATCAGTTTCACAGACTTGTTGAAAATACTAACATGTCAAAACATCATCAAGGAGCAATGTTTAGAGCAAGCAAACAACATGCTACAGGAACACATCATGGCAAACAAAGGCATGGCATGTTTCTACTAAATGCATAGAACAAAACTCCCTTGCTGAACACGAGCCAAAAAGGTACGGAAAATATGATGGCACCGATGTAAACATAGCAAGTTTTATAAACAGATTCAGACAGAAGAAAAACAGAGCATGGCATAAAGAGATTCATGATAGCAACTTTGCAAGCTCATGCCACTCATCACAAAGCATTAAATGACAACACAAGAATACCAACAGTAAGAAGACATGTTAATGAAGATAAACATGGCAAGAGCAAGTTCGTACGATGCATGGATCACTAGCAAAACACATGGCAATATTGATTATCATGTTAACAATCTGCCAGGAACATTATCTAGCAAAAGTAGAGAAAAAATGATATTCTAGACACTCCATAATTGCAATCAGATGCATGAATGGATAGATCATAACCACATGTTCAAAACATCCTTACTGAAGTATCTCAAAAAGTGCATGTATCTCATGGTAGCAACAAGTTTACATGGCATCAAAATAACAGCAGGAAAATCCCATGTCCCTGACAACAGTAACATCATGGAGCCTACTTTGCATGCTTGTGCTAGTCACCACATAGCTCACAAAAATACAAGACTTTCACCCCTGTAAAGATGGCAAGTTGTACAAAACACATGTAGACCTCATGCTCATAGGATGCACACACCAAATGCAACAAAAATGACAAATCACCATGTTCAGCTAAGAACCAGTAGTTAACATTTTATAGCACTTTTGAAACGATGAAAATGGAATCATAATGGACAGTAACATGCATGAAAATGCTACTCACATGAAAAGCTCAACGAGACGAACATTTTGACATATCATATGCATGATTCGGAGCCATGGTCATGGATTTATGGCATGTCAAAGAGGACATCATGATGTGAGGGATTTTTGGACTTGGAGAAAAATATACCACTCCGAGATCTAGGGTTAACCCGCGGCGCGTGAACCGAGGTTCATCGGGGTTCACCAGAGGAGACATCGCGCGGCGGCCGGGGTAGAGGAGGACGACGCTAGCGAGGGTGTGGCGGATCTAGCCAGATCGGTGCCGGAGGAGGTTACGGACGACGGTGTCCGGCGCGGACGGCGGTGTCCTGCGCGGACGGTGGCGGTTGTCTGCGTGAGGAGCGACTATGGGAGCGTGAAGGAAGGCAGCGGCGGCTTGCGGCGGAGATGGGCGGCGGAGGAGCGGCGGACAGGTGACGCTAGGGCGCGGGCGACGGTGGAGGCGCTAGGCGCCCGGGGGTCGGACGTGGGCCTGGCGGGCCGGCGGCGCGGTGGTGGGGCGGAGGCCATGTTGCAAGCGCGGATTGGACCGGGCGGTGGCGGCGCGGGTGTCACACCCTAGCTAGTTCATGCATTAGAGTGATTGCATCATGTTTAAATTTCCCAGAAAGGTGAAATGGGGATGATAAAACCCCCAACACCCCCCTGGAACAACTAGGGTTTACTAAAAACTTTTTCAATGAACCTGAAATGCCCTTCTAAAAAGTCCACCCTTTTTGTTTTGGGTTAAAACCTTTGACAAAAATGGTGCACATTTTTCTAGGACATCTTAAGGTCATTGGATTAATCCATATAGTATTTGCATTTGGGCATTTAAATGCTATAAAATGTTTTAAATGCTCAAATAATTCTGGAAATAAGTTTGGGATGTTGGAAATAATCTAAACAGAGCCTATGCTTATTTTCAGGATTTCTGTAATTGCCTAACTATTTTTAATAAAGCCACAAACTTACAGATAAATAGAAAAATAAAAACACAGTAAAACAGAGAGAGAGAGAGAGAGAGAGAGAGAGAAACCCACCTGGGCCTTCTTACCTGGCTGGCCCAGCTGGTGGCCTAACCCACCAGGGCCCATGCCAGTCATCCTCTACCTCTGCCAGTAGGCAGAGGAGGGAGACAGCGCACGCGCGCACCGTGGCGACACGCCACCTCCCTGCCTGCCTGCGTCCCTCGCCACCGCGACGCCTGAACCGCCTCCCCGGCCTCCCATCGACCCCCTGGACACGGCACACTTCCCCCCTGCTCCCTCCCTCGCTCCCCCGAAGCCATGGCCAACGCAGCCACCGCCGTCTCACCGCCGTAGCCGTGGCCACCGCCTCCCCCTCGACCCTCGTCGTGCCTACAAGCTCCGTCTCGACGTCCCCAACCCCCTCGACGAGCCATGCGGCACCGGACGCGCTGCAACGCCACCACCGCTGCCGTTCGCCTCGTCGGCCACCGGAGATCGTCGCCGACGATTTGCCACCTCCCGAGCTTCCCCGAGCCCGCTTCGACGCCTGCTGCAACCGCTGTGAGCTGCTGCTCCTCCTCCCCCTCTCCGTTTTCTCGTTTGCTCACTATAGCTGCCGCTTCACCAATGACCGAAACTCACCGCCGCCCGGCTTCGTCACCGCCATGACCCGAGCTCAAACCACCCGCGCCCTTGCACCGCATCGCACTCCTGGTGCCTCCAAGAGGCCGCCTAGCCCCTCTACACGCTCGCCTGCTTGCTCTAGCGCCACGCTCGCACGAAGCCGAACTCCGGCCGCCGCAATCGTGCTCGCCGCCGTCGACTCAGACCACCCCAGCCCCTCCCGCTTGGCCTACCATATGCGTGCGAGCCCCAGCTACGCGTAGGACCAAACCGCAGTCGATTTGGTCAACCATGGGCAAAACCCGACGCTCTTCGTCGCGTCTGTCATCGCCGGCGTCAAACGGCCGGCGAGTTGACCTTGTTTGACCAGGGGTTTAACTCCCCTGGGTCAATGACAGGTGGGCCCAGAGCCCTGCTAATTTTGGCTTAGCACTAATTAACTTTTAGTTAACCCAATACGTCACTCGCATGCGGGCCCACGCCCCACTGACAGTTTAGTTAGTATTAACTTAACCCTGTTAATTAGTTGTTTCACTAACTTGTGGGTCCCAGCCATCAGGTTTGACCTGGGCTGGCGCCTTTGACTCGCTGACGTCACAGTGACGCAGTGCTGACGCAGTTATTTAATTTCTGGATTTATTCTTATATAGGAAATTCCAGAAAATAGCCAAAACTTCTAAAAATCATAGAAAATCAACCATAGCTCCAAATCAAACAAATTATATATGAAAAATGATCAGAAAAATTCAATCTTTCCATCTGTAATGGTTTCATGCATAACAAAACACTCTAACCTTTCTGTTTAGGTGAAACAAGCTAATACACTTATTATTCATAAGAACATAAGCTTCCATTTGAATCTTGCATTAGGCAGGACACCTCATTTTGCCATGTCATAGCATGCATCATATTGTTGCATATTGCCATGTGTTGATTATATTCTATGGTATCTTTCGTGGTAGGTTCTACCTCCGAGGATATCTCCGAGTATCCAACTGAAGGGCAGTACCCTACTACCACTCCATCAGGCAAGCAACCCCATTGATCATATCGATACAATCCCATGTTCTCGCTTCTGCTCTCACTTACTGCATTAAGACAACAACGTTTCAAACTGCTGTGTGCTGCGGTAGTTGAACCCTTATCCTCTGCATGACATGTCATTGCCAGAGTAACTAGATGAAACCCACTAGCATGTGTAGGAGTTGATTGAGCCATGTATGTGTTTCCTACCTTGCTATGCTTGCTATGCTTAGAGTTGTGTCGGGTCTGGTTCATCTGGTGATGGGCTAGAGTGAAATGATTATGTCGGTAATGTGAGGGGTGTTTTGAACATGATTTGGTAAAGGTATCGATGAGAGGCCATGTAGGAGTACATGGTGGGTTGTTTCATTGAGGCCGTCCCTAAGAACTGAGATCTGTATGTGTGATTTAAGAATCAGCTACTACAATACATTGGGCCCGAAACCAATGGACCCTCTCGGCTTCTTAATCACCCTAGTACTTTGTCCAGGAATTGAAACTAGTTTCTGGTGTTTATAGGTTATGTGTTGGCGGCCGTGCGTAGCGCTGACCCTAGGGGTGGGCTATGTTGCAGTAGATACACCGTGGCCGGGTATGCCGGGCGCCCGTTTGGCGTCTTGGGACCCTGTTCACATCGTTCGGGGCCGTATGTGGAAACCTCGGTCAGACTCCCTGCAGATGGAACCTGGGTAGGCGATAGACATGGACTAGAGACTTGAGTGTTTAGGTAGGCCGTGGCTGACACCCTTGTTGGGCTTCCGCTTGAAGGTTGCCGAGTACATGTCGTGTAAACGATGGTAAGTGGTGAGAGCGTGTATGAAGAAGTACACCCCTGCAGGGTTAACATTGTCTATTCGAATAGCCGCATGCGCGCTAAAGGACTACTTGGTTGCCTATACAGTTCATAGACAAGCTAATTGTTACTACTAAAAGACTCAAGATAAGTGTGAGTATCGAGGATGGCTCTCTCGTCGGATGACGAGGGAGGATCCCCGGTGGAGTATTGTGTTGGTGATTAGTGGACTCGTGTGCGAACACTATTTTACTAGTGGTGTCCCGTAGGATAGCTTAGCCAAGAGTCAAAGTTGGCTTGCTGCAATAACTCCACCACCTTCTTGA